>OY728165.1:908343230-909551308 GCA_963277665.1 Viscum album | reverse complement strand
TATTCTTAGGTAATATGGGTTTTCATGGATGATAACCGAGGATGTGGGTTTTTTGGTGTGATGAAACACCTATAAACAAGTGAAATCCTAAAATTATTGACTGGGTGGTTCGTTATAGCCTTTGATCATTCTTGAATGGAAATAGAATAATGTGATGATGGATTTTTTTGGTGAATATTTCAAGGATTCCTTATAATAATAATGAAATCTGGGTAGTTGGGTATCATTTGACCATTGTGACACATTTATTCTTGATTTGAGAGACCTTCTCCATGGACTAGTTGGGTGAGCTATATGTTCTGGAGATAATGCAGTTTCATGGGGTGACAAGAACTATAGATTTAGATAGAAATCTAAGGATTAATTCTATCTTATGGAAGGGGTTACAAAAAATATCTTGGTACTTAGATTTTTTGGATTATGGATTTCTACCCACCGATAGACTGGTAATTGGAGTGTACTATTAAGGTGTTAGAGGAAATGTTGAGGGATTGTGTCCAAGATTTTGGAGCGAACTGGGAGAAGAATTTGGTGCTTATTGAGTTCTCCTATAATAATGGTTACCATGAGATCATTCATATGGAACTATTTGAGGAACTCTATGGGGATTCATGAGGAACTCTATTATGTTGGGTAGAGGATGGAGAGTTAGAGTTGTTGGGGCTGAGTCTCATACAGGAGACAGAAGAAATGATTCAGTTGATTTGATAAAGTATAGATATAGAATAGAGTAAGAAGAATTTGTATTCATATCAACATCATATTCCTCTTGTATGTACGGTGGGTGGTCATATGTTTCATTGGGTGATGTCAATGATGGGTCACTAACAGATTTGGAAGAAGGGAAATTTGTCTCCCAAGTACGTGGAGCTGTTTGAGATCATGGGTAGAATCAGGCCGATGTTTTACCGATTGGATCTCCCACAATGGTATAGTTTTAAGGATTATGTTTTTCATGTTCATAGATTCATCATTATTACTCAAACCCATATCATGGGTTTGAGATTTATGATGTTGAGCACGAGGTCGGTGCGTCATTTGAGAAGCATCTAGTTCGTATTATGGATCAAAGTGGAAATGTCTTGTAGGGATATATTGTGCCATTGGTTTGTGTTTTGTGGTGGAATGCTAATGTTTAAGAAGTGAATTTGGAGAGGGAGATAAATACGAGGGGCCAGTGTCTCAATCTCTTTACCTTAGAGGCTCAGTGATTCTTGGAAGGGTGGATCAAAGATAAGCCATTATATAGTGGGAAGGTTGTAAAATCCCATACCTTATTGATGTATGTTCTTGTTAAAAATTCTAGTTTAAATACATTTAAGTTTGTTAATGAAATGTTTCCTAAGTGTACATAGAGGCTCAAGGGTGTTCTGGGGGTTCAAGACATGAAATAAGGGAAAACAATTCCATCCAATGCATGTTTCTTGTTCAGCTCAGGGTTAGTTATAACTATTCTCCCTAACTGTACATGCTTGGAGAAAGGGTGTACTATTTAAGAAATCGTGCAAGGGGGAAAATAAAAATTGTGTGACCTTGGATAGAGGAATTATTCATGGTAATCGAATAGTTTTTCAAAATGTGTAGGATTCCCAGCTAAGTATATTTCCTAGCTCCCACTTGGACATAGCATTACACACTGTTGGAAAAGGGATTGGCCAACTGTCTGAGAAAATCATGCACCTAGTAAAAATGGATTTTTACAAAATTTCCCTCTTGGTTCTAAAGTGTTGTAACTCATGATTATTCTCTATTCATTCTCCTATAACCCTTGGGATGAACCAAATCACCTAAGACAATTCAAGGATCAATCTCCATCATTTATAGGCCGCATGAAGCATCTTTGGGTGTGAATTGAAGATCTGGGTGAGTCTAACACTCCTCACCCTTTTATTCTTTTGATTAGGCCTTGTGTGGTTGTTCTTATTCTTCAAAATACATAAACCCTCTTTTCCCTAAATATATTAAGTTTATGATTTGAATAGTTTTTAAATATAACTAAAAGGCTATGATTAATAATGTGTTTGTCTTCAGAATCAACATACACAGTCTACAAGTTATATCCCATAGTCTTGTTAGTTATTTTGGTGTATGTGGTTGAGCTTTGGTGTATTTGTGTTTTCCATTTTGGTTTTTCTTTGTAGAAATGATAAATTAACTAAGTAATTTTTTAATTTAACCCACAATTATCCTCGTGGGATGTGCTGAGGATGATTTGACAATGTTAATGGCCCCCCTTTGGGTGTGATGTCATTCATGAACATTGTAATTAATTTTTAAAGTATTGAATTGAATTTTTATGTAATAAAAAAATTAGTGTGTTGTCATGTTAATTTGGGTTATGAAGTGAAACTAATAGAATTTGGGTTTAGTCATAAACTTTTAATAATGGGTTATTTTTTATGATATTATTATGTTAAATGAGAAATGGATTGAAAAGGGTAAAATCATTTATTGGATAAGGCAATGTGAATAATAACTGGGTTAATTAGCCTAATTATTGTAAATTAGAACACGTAAATGTGTTAAGGAATGAAGATGATTTATTTTTTGAATGAACCATGTTTGTGAATGTTATGTGTGTTAGTTGAGTATGGTTTGTGATTTGGTATATGTGGTAAATGAATAAATTAGCATGCGAAAAAGTCTTTGTGTAATGCATTGAGTATTAAACTTAATTATCTACCCTCATGAGTAATGTTAGACTGAGGATTTAAACCCCACCCCCTTTAATGCATGTGTTAGGGAGATGAATAAGGCTCTATGTCCTAGATGGTTCCATTTGATGACACTACATTGATTGAGAATCCAAGGTAGGTTACATGTATTGTTTGAAAACTATTTTATCAAAGTGAGATGAGGTGATTGATTAATCCCCTTATTCATAGTAGTGACTGACATAGGCTGAAGTGAAATTGATGAAAATTTCATAACCTTGTGAATAAATGATGGAAATTGATTATGTAAACATATTGACTAGTGAAACCCATTTTATCCCCTTTATTTTACCTTATTTTTCATTTTAGTATTTGAATACACAATCATTTTAGATTGTATTTCTTGTAGAAATTGTTGGCGGTGGCCTAATGAGT
This sequence comes from Viscum album, assembly GCA_963277665.1. Lineage (NCBI taxonomy): Eukaryota > Viridiplantae > Streptophyta > Magnoliopsida > Santalales > Viscaceae > Viscum > Viscum album. Next base: position 909,548,219 of record OY728165.1, on the reverse strand, counting down.
TGTACTCACACCCTGCTTGGGCCACCATTGGGTAACCGAGTAGACATCATGCTTCTAGGTCAGGAAAAGGAAAATGGCCATATTTTAGGTGGTTGATTTTGGTTTGGGATGTGCATGGTGGAGGGATATGAACATAGAGTGAGGACCCATTTTGAGGTTTTCCTTTTTCAACTTATATTGGGTTTCCCTAACATCTGGAACTATATGTCATGTGATAACATATTTACTAGTTTGTTGTGTGGATATACCTAGTTTTTTGGAAATTCTTAGTAATGCATGTTTATTATTACTTTTGATTTATTTTTCCATCACTTCATACTTTTACCTACTGTGTTTTATCTAATAAAGAGGGTATATTTTCCCCCACCTGATTGGATAGAGCCTTACTTCTACTTGACCACATATAGTGTACAAGGAGGTGTGACTGAGGTCATGTGGTGACTTGGATCAGAGAACAAGTTTAGTGGAACCTAGGTTGGGTATGTTACATTATGAAACATATAAATGGTTCTATGATACCAATAAATATAGTTAAAACATCCAATAATATAGTGAGTTTCTCAATAATGTAAATTTCAACTCATTGAATTTAAAAAAAAAATTATTAATGATTCAAACAGGATCAATGGATGGAAAGGATTTTTCATGAAGGTTTTATGATTCCTATAAAAGATTATAACCACCCATTTGGTATGTCTAACCCTTAGTGAATATTAGGGATATGAAATCATATTATAGTTGTGTGAAGGAACATAATACATGAAGTAGCTATGTTAACATCAATTTCATTAATAGAAGACGCTTGATTCTATATTACCAAGTGATTTCCATGACAAACCAAAGGTTGTTTGAATGTTGGAAATTTAATGAAAATTTGAAAAGTTGTGAGAAATTTGGGAGTTCCAGGAAAAAATGAAATGTTTCATGAATGTTTTTAATGTTACATGAAATTTGTTCAAATGTTTCATGAAAGTTAATTTCTCGTTAAATAGTAGTAATTACATTAAAATTATATGGTATTTTAATATTTATAATTGGATGACATTTGAACTTCATGCCATACCAGATTAGGTGTAAACAACATTGATTCTTGTAATAAACAGAAGAATCTTATGTAGGATTAATGAGCGAACAATAATTAAGAGTAATGTTTCATTTCACAGTGTGACTTATTGTAAACCAAGATAGAAAATGAGTATTCTTTGAAAATTGTAATAGAATTTTGATATAGTGGATTTGGTACTTCATTATATTTTCTTTGTATTCTCAATGGATGATACCATTTTAGTGTAAACCATGTTAAATTAATGTTTCTCATGCATGTTTTAATTTATTTTCATAGATTGTAATGGGGAGGTGAGAGTATTGTATTTTCATGTAACAAAAAATATTAAAAAGAGATTTTTTTTCAATCGATCATACCTGAATTTACCCCCTCATAGTGTAATAAACCTATTTGGGCCAACAATTGTTATCAAATAGAATGTTTAAAGTGAGTGTTTCTCTCCTAGTTGAATCCATATAATCCATTGACCAAAAATGGATTCCAATATTCGAGGGAAAAATTTACCACTATGAAAGAATAATACTCATTCTTACATTAATCCATTATGAATGCATATTTATATACATACTTTCTATGGGATATCAGTTAGTATGGATAATAACGATTTATAATAATAATAATTATAGAAATTGGATACATATTCTATGGGAATAATTACTTTTTGGATTTGTATCTAGCATAATTAGCCTGAATGTAAATTTTTGTTAAACTCACATGTGATAAGAAAAATAATTTAAATACTTATGAATGATATTACAACAGTTCAAAATTTTATTCTCATGTTCAATGTATCAAATATGAGGACTAAAATATACACCATAATGAATCTATTGAAAAATTATTTGATTGGGTGAATGTAATTATGGAGGATACACAAGACCTTATAGAAATCCTCAATGAAGTGAAGACTGAAAAATGCATCCTTATATTTTTTCCTACCATATTTAATTTGGAATACTATATGCTTGGTGATAAAAATCCAAATTAATTGAAATTAGATATTTGGTACAATAATCTTTTTTCTTATGAGATTCAAATTGATTATAATGAGATTATGGAAATGGGGTCATCTAAGAAGTGCGATTCAAGTCTATGAAGTAGCCTACCATAGAGGATAGATAGTAAGAACAATAATTGGTAAAATTAATTTCATTATTATCTATAAATATATAAAGGGGAAAGGAAAGTTTAAAGGGAAATATACAATTGTATTATTTTGATCTGGAAGGGTGTGGAACTATATAGAAAATTCTTAAGAGATGATTTAAGAAGATGACGAGGATAGTGATGAAATTCATATGAAGAAGTATTTATCTAATATAAAAGGTAGTAAAATAACTATGTGAAATTTCCTAAAGAATGGGAAGGTGATTTTTTATGAAATGATAGTTTAGAAGAAAATAATAGAGAATAAATTAAAAACAAAAAAAAGATATATAGAAAATAAAGTGTCGTTGTTTGTCAGAAATTACCAGATTATGTTAAAAAGTGAAATGATAAAGTACTGTGAGGAAGAGTTTATCTCAATGTTCTATTAAAAGATACTCGCATGGAGATATATTTTTGTATAAAATAAAAAATAAATCCAATAATGTGGTTCTTGATGAAAAAATGTATATTCAAAAAAAAGAGTGTAAGTCTCAGATAAAGGTATAAATAGAATATGTTACGTATTAAATTCCAGAGAAATCATATAAGGCCATTTATTATGAGATCAATATTGAATAAATTACTAGGGTTATCAATGGTTTGAATAACACAGTGAAATATTAAGTAAAATGTATCAATGAACTTAAGGAAGGAATTGTTGGTATATGCAGAAAATAAATGATCAAGGGAAACTATTGGCCCCAAGTATGACATCAAGAAAACATTTAGCAACCTAACCCTAAAAGTCCTAGAGATGGTGTCTACTATCATTATAATGGCATGATTATAAAGAATCCAATTCTAAATGAAATAATTGTTTAGTAGTCTTGGTAAACCAGATACATAAATGAGTCTTGTATTACAAATTAATGCACTACATACAACATAATTTTTTTCTTCTTTTGAAGAAACATAATTATATATTTGATATCCTTTCGTATCTTTCACAGTACACATAATGGAACCCTATGGAAGGAAACACAATAATAGAGATCTGAAATTCAAAAAAAGGTTCAAGTATAGTGGAATAAATAATTAATCAATGAGAATAGTCAATATGAAAGGGTAATAACTGAAGATGCATTACATGTATTCAATAAACTGAGAAGGAAGTGTATAAACAAAATGGAAAAGTAAATAACTAGAAACCCATTCAATTTAAATAATTGGATAAGGAATAATCAATATGGAAAGGAAATAAAAGTAAACGCATTCTATTTAATCAATGAATTGTGAATGAAATGAATCCATATATAATGTCAAATAAAAAATATCATGTAAAATAATAAATAAATAATAAATTAAAAAAATGATTAATTATTGGACTTTATGTTTCCTAGGAACATGATACTGTTACTATCAAAACCTTTCATAAGATGGTTTACCGTACTACTCTCATGATCTATTACAATGGAGTTTAAATATGTGGGTAGAAACCCATATATTAAGATTAGAAATAGACTTGAAGGGGGTTTCACCTAGTAATTTCATCCCATGATACTACTGATGTATTGAGGGGCTTACTTTAAATAGTTCCCAACCCATGTCTTGTATGTAAAAATAATTCTTCATATATTGAATAGTCTATTTAATTGAAAAATAATGCTCCTAAAAAAATATCAGTATTGATTGAAGGTTACATATTTATTATTATTTCCTAAATAAATCAAGTAATCTTCAAATTAGATTCCATATTTAAAAATGTTTTATGGTCTAGTCATTTGACATATCTATGAAAAATGATATGGATAAATAGGAGAAATTCAATGTTAAATGATCATATGAAATTGAATATTTCAATGGTACATCAAAAAAGAAAAAATAAGTGAATTTCATTAGTCAATTCAATCGAAAAATATATAATAAGAATATCTAAGTTATCATTACAACATATCCCAATTAGATTACAGATAATGGTTTATTGTAAGTAATGAAATAAGAAGAATAACATTTCAAAATTCTTGAAGAAAATATCCTTTTCATTTTAAAAAACATTTTGATAATAATTTTATTTGAAAATAAATTTTAAAAACATTTCCACTAAAAAGTATCCACTTAGACATGAAATCCAAGATTTTAAGAACCATCATAGGGAAAATCCATATATGTCATACAGGGTAAAATAACATTATTTTTTATTGTAAAAGGTTATAAAAGTGCCTTGTTTAGAAATAATCAATAATATTCAATTTAAAATAACTTTTAGAAGGAAAAAATGGTAAAAAATAATTTAATAAATAATTTTATAAAAGTTAAAAATATTTTTGAAAACATTTTCAGAAAATTGGGTTTTAGACGAAAACAGGTTCCCCAACGATATAGATAAATGAATTCATGTTTTATTAAACCAAATTTGAGTACCACAGAGTATAAAATAGTACAATTACATGGAAAATTTCATGAATAAACATAAGATAATAAAATTAAAATATTTATTGAACAATTATCCAATAATTAATTCTAATGGAAATTCAAGTGTAAATAATCCTAAACAAAATGTGATAGTGAAGTGAACCCTTGAAAAGACTATAACATTGATGATAGAAACAATCAAAGAATATATTATGTGTGTAAATATAAATAAAACTAAAACAATTTTAAATAAAACTATTGATATTTAAATGTTATTAAACATAGAATCTTATAATATTAAAGATAATGAGGATGTAATATAACCCAATGAAAATGAATCATCTTATAAAATTACATACCACTTGGTAAATTTTAATTCAAATACCCATAGAAGAAATAAAAAAATGAAACTAAAAATACCATGAAGATAAAATAATTAATGATATAATATATCAAAATGGGAAGTGAATACACTGCACCAAATAACTAAGTGATGAATATGACACATGTCACACAGATGTAAAAAGTGAGATGAAAATCACTTACCTTGAGTTTCATTTTGGGTGAAATTCCTTTTTCCTCGTAAATGGTGAATTTACGAATGTAACTAACTTATAACATACCCATAATAAAATTTATAATATCATATATTAACTTATCATAATTTCTTATTGCCCATTTTTTAATATTCTTTCATTTTTTTCCAGTATTTTGGGTGTAAATTGCCTAGTTTTTCGAGTATATTTTGACTTATTTCTTATTATTCTTACTACTTAGTTAATGATTTAATAATATCTAGAATTTAAATAATGATATAATTTTCATATATATCAATTATATATGTATTTATAATAATCCATAATATTTGGAGATAGAAAATGAAATATACCATTCATGGAGATAGCAGGATGTACGTACGCCTGAACACTACATATATTTCATTGTCATATTTAAAAATTTTGTGATATATATATATATTCATACCATTATGATATCTATATGATATATTACAAATTATTCTATAAAAACCATTCATTAATACTTTTTATGTTTAGCGTGAATGAATCACATCGCTTTGAGGAGGCATTAGTCTACATGTCCACAATCGTTGTTATTGTATCCCCACAAAATATAACACATGAAGGTATGTATTATATAAGAAATAAATAAGTATAATGAAATTATAAATATCATAAATAACATATAAAAACATTATTTTCAACAAAATTCCCACAATGAGAGGTGGTAATGGAATAAAGAACAATCATGGTTTCACGAGGTGGTGGTCTATCATACTCACAAACAGAGGGTTCATTTCTAAGTAGATGGATGTGTTTTTTTGATTTGGTAAAAAACTTATAATAAAAAAATATAATTATATTTGCGATAATTATTTTATTACATAAATATTGAATAATAATATTTTAGGGGTTGGAGAAGGAAAAAAATGAAAGTGATCGTTCAAGAATGTTACCTTATTTTCAGGTAATTCCTTTTGGTTTTTACCAAAAGACTTACATGATTGGATTTATGAAAACATTGAGGATTATAGGATGAGTTTATGGATTTTGGGATCTTAATTGATTAATTATTAATATTAAAAATGTCTTTATATGTGTGAATAATTTGGAGGCATGAATACATTTTTATAGCGGAGGAGGAGTGGTATTCCTGTAAATTTTTGAAAAGGGAATTCAACCCATGACTTTCCCATGTAAATGTGATCCCATAATGGTAAAAAAAATTAAATGGGATTATATGGTCTAAATATGAACTAAAAATTCATTTTATACAAGTGTATAGGTTAATTTTGGCCTTAATTTTAATGTTTGGTCTCTTGTTAATCTATTTTTTCTTTTAAGAATTGTAATTAATTACCATTAATTTGACTAATATTTTGGGTCAAAAACATATTTTACCTTATTATAAATTATAAATTATGATGATTCCTAAAATGGAATCAATTTTTAGAAAGTCCAACCAAATAAGTGGCAAAAATTAATTTAAAATTAATCCCACAGATGGGACGATATAGTGGGTTTTTAATGTAAAAATGTTCAAGAGTTTGAAGTAATTTTAAATATTATTTCAATGTAAATTTGATTAAAATGACCTAAATTGTATTAATACGTGTATATTTTATCTAACTAAACTTTATAACAAATGAAAAATATAATTTTTCAATATACATAAATTAGATGAAAACGTAGTCTTTAATTAAAATACAGTATTTTCATTATACATAAAAATAGAAACATCATAGAAAAATACAAAAAAACACCTCAAGAAAATTTTGATGTTTTAATTTAAAAAATAGTTTATTTTGTTATTTTTTTAAAATTTTTAAATTTTATTTTAAATAGTATCTTTATTAAATGGTGGAAAAATTTCCTATTTAGAAGAATATAATTTTTAAGAATAAAATTGGATTTATTCTTATTTTATCATTATAAAACCTATTGGATGAATATCAAGAACATTTTATAGAATAAAATATATATTTATATATTTGAATAATATTAATTAATTTTATATAATATGATAAGAAACCATTGTTAGTATAAAAACATTTCCTTTATATTCAATTAGTTCCTATTTTATTTCTAATAAATTGTTTACCAATGAATTCCTTTTATTTTTGTGTAATCCATATATTTTTATAATTTGTTTTATCATTTTAATGAGAAATAATTTAACAACTTGGTTATATCCTATTATATTAAATAATATTAATGTAGCGACTCGGGTTTTTGGTCCTGTCAGACTTTTGAATATTTCTACAAATAATTCCAGAGCTAGGCGCGAAGACGGCGTGCGATTCCGAGGCCTGGTGTGCCCGGGATTAATTTTATAAAAATATTAAGTATTTTTATACTATGCACATGGAGGGGGTGTGATATCTCCTAAACGGTAGCTCAGAACTGGAATCTGAGGGCACGGTTGCGTCCGGAGCGTGCCGTTTACCCTAGGCGAGGTGTAAACATTGTGGGCGCGGGCCTGCGGTGAGAAACGCCACCAGGGGCATTTTCGTAAATAAGTGGCGAAGTTAGTGTGCGAGCGTCGGCTCGAATAACTTCTGAACGGAGTCTCAGATGGAAAATCTGAGTCCGCCGTTGCGTTCAGAATGACACGTTTACCCTAGGGGTGACCTTACTTCTGTTCGCATCGGGCGTCGGATCCGAGGCGGGTTTGGCATCGGCGGGCGGCTGATATAAATATCAGCACCCCCCCCCCTTTACCGTTCCTCTCGGCTTTTTTCGCCGTTCTTCGCCGCCACTCCGCCGAATCGAGCAAACGAAGCGCCCACGAGCTCGGAATTTGACGGCGGACGTTCCAGGAGCGCGCAACGGAAGCTCTGGAGCGCGGATCTAAGGCAGAACGTCGGCGTTTCGCCTGTGAGGTAGGCGGTTTGACTTTTACAATCCTAGATCCTGTTTTTGTGTTGTTTTTCTTCAAATTTTTATATGGGTTGTATAGTTTGGGTCCCGAACTTTCCGAATCTTTTTTCGGATCTGAATTTGGAGCACCAGGGTGCTCCCGGTGGCTCCCGGAAGTTTTCCGGCGAAAACCCAGTTTTCCGGCAACGAGGGGCGGCGGCCATGGCGGAATCCGGTGACGGCACGGTGGTGGGGCGGCGGTTTCTGGCGGCGGCAGTGGTGGCGCGGCGGAATCCGGTGGCGGCGCGGTGGTTTCCGGCGAGCCTGGCAGTGGTCCGGCCAGGATTTTCCGGGGGTTCTTTAGACCCCCGTAACTCGCAAACCGTAACTCTGATTTGCGAGCCGTTTGCGGCGACGCGCTCCTTGCGTTGAGACGGACCTTTTGAACTCACTTTGAGGGTTTAAGGGTTCTGGATCGTGGCCTGGGAGTTAGAAACGTCGTATAAAATAATATTATTTTATTATTTTACGACTTCGGGCTGTTGTAACTTCTACCCGGAGCGTCCGATTGATGTGCCGTCAGGGACGTTGAGACCCTGATGGTACGATGGACTTTTTGAGATGATTTCCGGGTGTTGGGACTGTGAACGGGGTGCGGGCCCCACGAGGCCGGGTTTTGGCGTTTGCAGGGAAACACAGCTTTTGCACCAGAAGTCCGATTTTGGCGGATGAATAGTCGATCCTATGTGTTTTTTCGAGGGGATCGCAATGGTGCGATCCGTTCGATGAGTTTCGGAATCCAGGCATGGGCCCCACCCGAGCTGGCCTTCGGTGAATAGTACCTTTTTCACCGGGTGTCCGTTTTGGACGAGCGAGTAGTCGATTCCGCTTGTTTTTCTGAGGGGATCATCGTGGTGTGATCCGCTCGATGGGTTTCGGGATCGTTGTGTTGTCCCCGCACGAGTTAGCTACGGTGAATAGTTCCTTTTTCACCGGTGCTCCGTTTCGGGCGAGTAAACAGCCTATCCTGCGTGTTTTTCCGCGTGGAACGCGATGGTGGCCTCGGTTTTGGCCTAGGAGGTGCGCAGTGTATCATTGTGGTGGGTCGCTCGGGTTAGCGACGTTTGGACCAGCAATGGTTGAGGGTTCTCCCTTGGTTCGTTCCTACGAGGGTTTGTGTGGCATCACAACCTTCGTATGGGTTTGTGATCCTCTCGATGGGATGTTTAAACTGTTAGAGTTGTGGTATCCCTTCGGTGGGCCCGAAGTGGATCCTCTAGCATCTTTACCGTAGATCGGGTTCTTGGTATCGCTGTGACCACTTATTCACGGGCGGCGATCCTTTATCTAGCAGGTTAACCCCGTGGGGTTTCTGGCATCATCAGGAATATGATCCCCTACGCGGTGGGTCGTGCACAGCAGGGTTGTGGCATTGTCGGGTTTACAATCCCCTACTCAGCATGATGTTTATAGTAGGGTTGCGGTATCGTTGGTTATACGATCCCCTACTCAGTGCTTGGTGTCGGTAGGGTTGCAGTATCGTTGGTTATGTGATCCCCTACTCAGCGCGTGGTTTTGGTAGGGTTGCGGCATCGTCGGTTCGATCCCCTACATCGCGAGTTGTACCAGATAGGGTTCTGGTATCATCGTGAACATCTTTATATGGACGATGATCCTATATCTGAGTGTGGAGCTTCTGTCGAGCGCCAGATCGGGTTGTGGTATCCCCCAGCGGATCCTGGGTGTGATCCCCTATCTGTGAGAACTACGTATGCCAGATCGGGTCATGGTATCCCCCAGCGGACCCTGGGAGTGATCCCCTATCTGTGAGCTACGTATATCGGATTGGGTCTTGGTATCCCCTAGCGGACCCTAGCGGCGATCCCCTATCCGAGGAGTTTGGTGGTTATGGTGTTTCAGTGATGTTTCATCAGTGATGTTATCCGACGAGCGTGGTCTCTCGGGTGAGCGTCTGAGATGTTTGTTTGGGACTCGATGGAGTGTATCTCTCGGATGAGTGTCATCTGGTATGACAGTGTTTGTGGTGTACTCTCTTGGTTGTGGACAGTTGCTGGTGATGAGGTCGGTACCTCTTGTGGCTTTGTAGCATGAGCTGTGTATATCTGGATTATTCAAGGTGTATGTATGGACATACACCTAAGCTGAGCTGAGACTACTTGTTGTGTTTAGCCGAGGATGGTCACGAGATGGAGTTTCTCTCTCGACTGGGTTCCCTCTGGCTGGGTTGAACGGACTTTTGTCTTTCAGTTGCTCCCTTGGGTTTTGGGTTTTTGGGTGCCTACTGAGTATGTTTATACTCACCCCTGCACGGGCTTTGCCCGCACATGTTTGTGTCTTGTGCAGACCACAGGCCTTTTGACGGAGTCCCAGGAGGACCCAGAGCAGGCGGAGCTTAGTAAGCGAGTTGACCGGGGTGTTTACCGGAGCTGTGCCGAGGGAGCTTTGCGGCGGGTGTTTGTGGCAGTGTTCCCCTTCTTCAGAGCAGGTTGGATGCGCTTTGTAGTTTTCTTTTGGTGGGCCCTGTTTTTCCCTTGTACTTTTGATATTGCACTCTGGTTTGGGATAGATTGTATGCATGCATTTACTTTTCAGTTTCATATCTCTGCACTGTTGCTTGGAGGTGTTTGTGGGTGCGTGTGTACTGGTACCTTAGGCTAATGCCTCCCATGTGTGTGATATCCTACTCAGCGTTGGTCGCCAGCCCCTGGCCTATTGGAGGCGGGCTTGGGGAGTCGCGGCTCGAGCCCCGTTGGGTCGGGTCGTGACAATTAATAGTATTTCGTAAAACTTGATCTAGCATGTAACACAAGTTTTGTTGTGGTATGTGATTCAATCTAACTCAATATCACATGAATTGAAAGCAATATATTAGATTGAATTTACTTAAAATAGTAAATATATTACATTGACTTAGAATATTATACTCCCTTATGCACATGGTGTCACTTTCCATACATGATATCGAATACAATTTCTTATTTTTACATTTTTGGGCATTACAAAATAGGTTGAAAAGGTGATATACATGAGAAATTAGATTATGGAGGTTAAAAAATTAATGAAAGTTCATCAGGAGAAGAAAAAACACATCATAATGACACATGTGGTTAGAGTCTTGATCACTAATAGAAAGAAAAAATTACTGTTTCTAGACCACAAGCACCCACTCCATTGTTTAGGATTGGTTTTAGAATGATTTAGAATTGTAAGGTTCAAAAAACCCAAGGGAAAACGATTTTTTGTAGTTTGAAAACATAAGAATGCACCATGTGCCTAGTTTTATTGTTTTTTTAATATGGGATAATATGAAAATTTCTATTCCATAGCCATGAGGTACCTATGGTTAGAATAAAAAATAAGGAATCCAAATATATTTCAATATTATGCGAATAATATTATTGTCCATTGTTGTTTTTTTAAATTATTTGGACTCATGGAGAAACATTTCCCATAAAAATAGCAAGGAATGTGTCAAATATGGCCCAAAAAGCAGTTGTACACATAAAATCAAGGAATCTGAAAATGATTTTAAAATGAAAAATTTATTTGTATCATTGAAATATTATGTTGTTCCACCAAACTTTGAGGAAGTTAAAAAATTATGTTCAAAAATTGGTATGAATATAAATATATTGATCAAAAAATAATAGAGCTAATCAGGCATAAATTATAGAGATTTCCCTAAAAACCATAGATCAAACTGATGTCTAGATCTTTGATAGTGGGTGAACTTCCTATATCAAGGGAGAAAATGATCTTATCACAAGAATCATGTTTTATACAGAATGTGTTATTAAAATTTTCAACCATGATGCCCTGAAGATTAGTGGTTCATGAAAATTAATTTTTGGTGGAAAAAATAGAAGGCATATAGATGTCTTAGTAAATGGGGATCTCTGTCATAACATACCTAGTGTCATAAATCTATGTAAATATGGGCATGAAATAAAATTTACCATGATGTTTTGTACTATAAAGAAAAAACATGGTACAATGGTGTTATATTGGAAGTACACAAATGGTAATCTATTCCTTGAAATCTGAGAATAATATATGTGATTTATCACTAAGGAAGATGAAAATAGGTTGTAGTATAAATGTTTGATTATTTGAGAAAACATTCCATTTAAGATATTGAGAAAAGTTATGGAGATCAAGAATTCCAAATGATATCATGGGATCATACACACAATTGTGATGATTTAAAAAAAGGAAGATAATTTTTAAGGCTTACAATGAAAAAAGAAAAAATTTCAACATGACTGTTTGAATTGGAGTACATTGATCTGTGTGGAGTTGTCTCACAAAGAGACATTTATGAGAATGGATAAAATGTACAATTTATCAATGATTACAAAAAAATTACAAATAATTTCATCAATTTCCATAAGTTTGAGATGTTCAGTTTCATTAATCAATATCAAATATAGGTATAAAGGATTATTGGAAATACAATTTCGAAGTTAAAAACATATAATGAAACAATGTTTATCAATATAAAGGTTTAATATTATCGCAAGACTCATGGAATAATTAATCATTCCATATAAAGGATAATTCATTGAAAAAATGGTGTGGTGGAGATTAGAAAATAGATCATAAAAAACAAGTCCATAATAATGTTTCTAGATAAATATCTACTAGAGAAGTTGTCAAGAATGAAATTTTGATATTTTCCAACATTTATATGTGTTATTTTTTGTGTATGAGTAAAGAAAATACTCTATTATAGGTTTTGGAATAGAATTAAATCAATGATGGATTACTTTTGAATCTTTGGAAGTAAGTGATTAATTTTTAATAATGAGGAACAAATGATGTTTTATTACCATAGATATAATGTTTTATTCCTTATATCCCAAGGTTAAACCAAAGCTTATAATTTCTTCAATATGAAGGTAAAAAGATTTTTGAGAGAAATGATGTTGTTATGGTGAATAATTATTAGAATATATATTAAATTAATTAATAATATTAGAAAGATAATATTGAAAAAAAGAATATCTCAGGGGTTGTGTACGTGTAAGAATCAAATTCATAAGAGGAAACTAATGATGAATATGATGATGTCAGATTAGATACTATATATAAGGAGAGTATGATAGAAAAATTTGATAAAATAATATCATTAATGACCATTCAGCTATAGTTTATAGGTGGAAAATTAAATCTCTATATAAAATATCTTTCTTATCACAATTGGTGATAAAATGTTTTCAAGAAGCAAAAATTTATGATAATTGGGTTTGGGTGATGAATGAAAAGATTGAACAAATATAAAATAATCATACATGAATGATTTTTTAAGGATGGTAAATAATAATATCATCAGGATCAAATGGGAATTTAAAAATAAAATTAATGAGAATTACATGGTTAATTTAAAAAAAATGTCTATAATGAAAGGTAAAATCCCTTATTGAGGGAATCAATGTGGATGAAAATTTTTAACATATTTTATGGACTAATACTATTTGACTATTCTAAGCCATAATAATGAAACAAATTTAAAAAAAAAATTCTTGATTGATATCAAAAATTCATTTTTATTGTAGTTTTAGGAATATAAGACTATATCAAAATGATTTATGGTTTCCTTTTCCAAGAATAAGGGGAAACAAATTTCAATTAAGAACGGAACTATATGGGTTGTAGTAAGAACTGAGAAAAAGGTATTGAAGACATGATCTGTATATAAAGAAACTTGGTTCACAACATGGTGTAGTTGATTACTATAGAGATGTTAATCATGAGAGTGATTAAAGGATGATTGTACCAATATATACTGATGAAATAATTGTTGTTGGTTCAAACAAATATAAATTAAAATACCTTTCAAAATTCATGAAATGTGATTTCATAATGTCAATTATTAGAAAGTTAAAAATTTTACTTGGCTTATAGGTAATGTTAGGCAGGTTAGGTATATTTATTTATCACTCAAAATATTCCAAAGTGTTCAGATATGATTTGTAATGAAAATTCTATGGAAATGAGAAATATGGTTGTTAACCATATGAGACTATAAAGGGATTATTAAGGGAATCAAATAAATGTCATAGAGTATAATTTTATATTTATGAGTTTGATATACTTAAGAACCACATAAATTGACATTTTTTCCAAATTCTAGGTTTTATGGTATTGAAGTAGTCCTAAGAAAATCCACATACATTTGGTGAGTGTGATCATTTATTATATCAAGGGAATGATTGAATAAATTTTTTGTAAAATAAAAAATCACATCAAGATTTATGGGGTTTTTCAAATGTATATTGGTCAGGTTCCGTAGATAATAGATTATCAGTGTTAGTTATTTCAATATATCATAGTGGCCTATTTCTTTCTTAGACAGTTAATAAACTAGATATTGTTTCTCTGATTAGTGTTAAAGATGAATATATTAAATATACTCAATCTTTCACATGTTTATTGTTGATGAAAAAGTATCTTGAATATATGAGAGTTGATGTGAAGTCTCTAATAATGATGATTTGTAATAATTAAGGTGATATAAATTTTAAAATAAGTCTATTCCATCATTGATGGATAACAATCATTGAAATCAAGAATCATTTTATCATGAAGATGGTAGAGCATGGGTTGTTAATGTTGCAGTATGTTCCTATAGAACTTTAGGTTTCTGACATTAACAAAAAGGACATACCCAAACAATAATTTTATAAACATCAATTAGATCATGGATTCCAATCATACCATCATAATTGAACGATGTGGATTTAGATCCCTCACCCCATATGCTTTGTTTCATGATCCCTATGTGATGATATGTGTAATTTACTTTGTTTAAACCACAATGGAATGGTTTTTTGGTATGTTGAAAAAGGGGTAGAATTCATGTCCATGAATGGGGGAGAAGAGAATATGAGGGGTATAGAATCATGAGAACTCTATAAATCTTGTAATTATGAAGACATTCATTCAAAGTAGACATATCAAGAATGATTATCCTATGGGGTTCTTAATGAAAGAAGTTCTCTCGTGGGTTTGGATAAGTTATCTTCCTTAGTTACATAGTTCTCTTAAAGATAATGAAATGGTTCTATTTCCAAGGTAGAGTTACATCATTGTTCTCAAATATGATAAAATGGTTCAGTTAAAAAGTAAGATTTCTATAGAAGGTGATTTCATGGAAAAATTGATTTATGGAAGAACATTTTATTATACTCTTATTTCCCATGATGATAATGGATCAAGTGGGACTATATTATTTGTTGATTGAATAATTTATCTCCATCTATATTCACGTAAAGAAAAATATTGTTGGAGAAGGTAGTTTATAAATATTTTTCAATGATATAGAAACATGAGGGTTAAACTTGTATCAAATTGTTAATAGTTTCCAACAAACCATAAGGTAGATATTTTTGAGAAAATACCTCAATGTGACAATATATTTTTGTTCATGTGGTTTTTTATTTGAAAAACCTAGTTGATAAGGTCAGCTATGAGGTTTCAATGTGAATTTTGAAAAAGTATGTTTACAACTATCTTGGATTGTGGATACATATATGAGTTCAAACCATTTATACTGAGATATAATTTGATGTTATAAATGAATGTGTTGCATTGAGGAAACCTAATAAAAATATTGAAAATGAATGTGTATTTTGAATGTTAGAGTTTATAAAATATATTGAAATTTCATGAAATATATAGAACGGCGTGAACCCACAAAATAAAAACGAGTGTTTTATGATGATTATAAATTTTGTGATAAAGGTTATATAAAATCATTGAAGATTGGTTATTTAGGGAATTTTCACACAAAATCAGTAGCAAGAATGAAGGTTATGTAAAGGTTTGGACCTATGTATCAAAAAGTCTCTACCCTCCTCCTCATTTTGTGTGGCCAACCCTTAGAAAATATCAGGTATCTAAAATCATGTAAGAGTTTCAAAAGGGAATTTATTTCATGAGGAATTTTTAAAAACATAAGTTGTGAGAAGAAAATGGACATATTTTTATATGACCATGTGAGTTCACCTATAATTTTTTTTTTGAATGTTGGGTGTCCTATAGAAAACCAGAAATTTTCATGAATAATTTGTTTTTTTTGAAAAAAATTTGAATCGGTTTCCCGAAATTGAATATTTCAAAATCCATAAATAATTTACCAGGAATTTTAGGGTAATTTTATATTCATTAGGTGAATGAATTTTGAAATTAATGATGTAAAATTTGAAGTAAAAAGCAACATTTATTTAGGTAATCAATAGAAGAATATTTTGGAGGAGCATTGACCAAACATAAGTTGATAGAGTAGTGAGATTTTAAAGTGTAATTGACAGTGAGAAAGGGGGGACAGTGGGTTCAATCTAAACATTACAATAGTAGTGTGCTATATTGGATTTTCTACATCATCACATTAGCAATTTATGCTCCTTACACTATCCTGGTTAAGGGTGATCCCTAAAAAGTTGTAGTATCTCATACATGTTTTAATATTACCTCATACATTACTATATTAAGGGGAGTGAATAATGTTAAAAAAAAAGATAAAATTAGGGTAGTTCTTTAATCAATCATATCCAGATTTACCATCCTATCAAGGTAATAAACCATGTAGGTCTAATACCCCTGAGTATCCAAATATGATTTTCCTTGTAGGGTATACCATAGCTCCAGGTGATGGATTTCAAAAAGGGTAATCTATTGAGATTCTGGATGAATGAATTTGGGACACCTTGTACATGGTCCATAGGTTCAGATATGAAGAATTTTGGAATTCCTTCGAGATGATCCTTGGAATCAGATGTGATATAGTTTGGAATGTCTCAGACTTTCTCCCGAGACTCGGTTATTAAGTTAGATACTATTAGGATTCCTAGAAATTTCTAATATAATATAGTTATCATGAAAAATACTACAAGATTTCCTAGAAAAATCTTTTAATAATTATAAAGGAGATGGATTTTTGTTGACACAATTATGTGATGTCATTAGAGACAATCAAACAGTTGTTGAAGCACATTTGGTCGATCTCAGGATTCATGTTTGAATCCTAGGGGGAAAAGTGGTTATTTATTAACATATCCATATCTTTTTTATTAATATAATGAGTATGTAATATTTGTAAACTAAATTAAATGGTTATTTATGGGACCACATTAGTAGATCCTAGGTGATTTGTACTATCACCCTGCTTGGGTGGCCATGACACTTCGGTACCTAAGTAAACTTCAAATATCATAGGACTAGGTTAGGAAAAGGACCAAAGTAACTTGATTGAGTAATAAAACATTGATAGGATCATATATTTAGAAAAGTTGAAGATTAGTGATGATAATAGATACTTACTATCTTTTTATTCTAATATTTTATATGTGATCAGTTCGATGGGTGGTCAATAGTATTTTTGGCTGGAATGAAAAATAGTTTGTAAGAGTGAAATCATTTATTATATATTGACTTATTTATTTCATCCACATACTCTAATTATTTATCATAGATTAGGTTTTGTGTATTTTACTCTTTATTATGGACTTATATATGGGAGTATATTTTCCCCGTGAACTACCTTAGACCCCTGTTTCTAGTTGGAAGCCTTCGGTGTACAAGGTGGGGCACCTTAGGTCAAAGTGACTATCTCATCTTGGAACTAGTCTATTATATTTGTGTAGGAGACATGAAAATTTGATATAATAAATTTTATATGACCGATGTCATATATTTTATCAAATTTTTTATTTATTAATATTATTTGGGAAGATGGTAGACCTGAGATATAAAAATGTATGGGAGCATACGATTGATATTGGACTATTGTGTTGAGAATACATTTTTCAAAGGATCTCTTGGTTACCATGGATATGGGATAACTATTATTTTTATGGTTTTATGATTTTATGGTTTCACCTAGTTTTGATAGACGATCCTTTAGATTTATTATTTTCTCTGGTTTGGGATCTTGTCCCGTTGACAATATGACATAGTTCATGCATCATATTTGACATGTAGTATTCACATGAATTTCCAATGTATTTGTCTGATTAATATAACTAATTTTTTGGGTCCAATTATATAATGTTTCAGTAAAAATATATATATAATTTTCCCATATAACTTGCTGGAGGTATTGTACTCAATTATGAAATAATTTAATTTATTTTAAGGATAGTTCAAGTAGGTTTTATGGATATATTTTTCTCTGTGAATACAATATAGTCACTCTTGTAAGGGTTGTATTGTAAACCTAGTTGGTTACTAATGGAATTTAATTCCTTGATAATAGAACATTTTATGGTTATTATATTTGTACTTATGATAGATGAAAATATGTTTTTTATATAATGTGTTAGTAACAACATATATTTTCTTTTCCTATATTAATTATAGGTGGTGTTCTACTAAATTAAACCATATGATAATGGTGTACTTGAAAATGATCCTAGTGGGGGTGATAGCATTATATGTATATACCTATATAAAAAGATGATAATGTGATCCTCTATGGGGTGGGTCCCATATGTGGTTGTCTGGTGAGGTTCAACCAAAGTTTTCAGGTTCATGTTGGGTATTATTTTATAGAGATGTCTAGTGATAATGAGTGTGTTGAATAAGTGATGAGTTGAAAAATGATGCCTGAAGTGGATATATGACACCCTAGGGTTAGTTTCTTGTGGTGTGATTTTCAAGATTATATTTTTATATGGGAGTAAAGATGTCCCCAATAAGCTATGACCTACACAAGATAAGAACTACATGTTATACGAGAGAGCCTAAGGTTTTGAGATACGTCTCTGGATATTGGTGAGTTGGGTATCATAATTTATATTAGTTGTGATGTGTAAGGGTAACCTAATATCATTCTTATCATAGGATTATGTGATCCATATAAGTAGAATCATTTGTATATGCTACAGTTATGATATTGGTTTTAAGGGAAGTACTACTAGGTTCATGGTATATGCATTTCTATTCCTTAGAATATGGGATGAAAATCACTTGAGGTTATTTTGTGTCAAGCTCTAGTTTTGATGTATAGGATCCTTATGATGCTTGATCCTATTGATTATAAATGCACTTTTGGGATCACAGTAAAATCATTCATACCTGATAATAATTTTTTTTAAATTATTTCTATTGGTAGGTTATCGTGTGATCAACAAGGAATGGGTAAAATGATCGATATTGAAGAAGAGTATTGAGAGTGATTTGGAAGTATTTGTTTTACATGAAATGCTGAATGGTCATCTATATATGTGTAAAATCCTAGGTTCAAGGATATATAAATTATGGGATAATGATTCAGTTTATATGGTAGGGTGTTATAGGATATTACACCATTAAATTTTGATGAAATTGAGAAGGTATATTTCAATTAAATTTGGTACAGTTTGAAATGGAAATCGATGAGAGACCATGTAAAATCTATGTAATGATGGTTTTTATGATATTCTTATGATATTGGGTACATGGGGTTCAAGGAAAAGATAAATTCCCATTATGGAGAGGGTTGTAGTTATAAATAGTTGGGGTGGTGTGGGATGGTCGGCCCTATGTTGTGTATTGACACCTATTGTTTGGAAGTTGTGGTATTTGGATTGATAGTGCAGGAGTGTGGCTTCAATGGAGTGACACATGAGAGATTACCAAACATGTTGGGGTTAAAATAAAGGAGAAGGATATGTAAATCTATTTGGTTGGGAGAACACTATTGGCTGTTGGAGGCTGTTCCCCTCAATATGTATAAATTATAGCGAATACAATGGGTGATGTTCTCCTAAGATAGTAATGGATAGTGTTTGATATTTCATATTGGGTCTTGGTTATTAGAAGGATGGTAACATCTAGTCATTATTTGGGGTGTAAGATAGATAGTGGTTTGTGGATATAACACAGTGTGTTAATAGGGTCATAGTGGTGATAAAACCAATTGGTGGACAATTGATATGGAATTTTTAATCCAATGAGAATATTCATACAATCATATCAATTTTCCTAAAAATATAATAGATATGGATTTGAAAGAGGTATTGAATAGTGTCTATGAACTTGAATCCCGATCAAGAATATTTTGAGGTGATTCAAGTGCGAGTTATATTAGAGACGCACTGATGTTTGAGCTGAGACTATGAAGTATGGTATGAATGGTTATTGAATTAACTATGTAATTATACAAAATGTTTTGTACGGACTTCATTGTGTGTGATTATATGATCCCGTGATTTCTATGATTATTTTGTATCATTATTGGGTGATGAGACAATGTGTCAGTGGGTGCTACAGAGCGTGTTTTGAAAATATCTTCTAGAGGTGGTTTAAAAATTGATTTTAAATGTATTTTAGTGGATTGTTTTGTAAGATGTATTAGGTATGACTAGTGTTTTTTGGGAATTATCCATGGATTTTGAGGGAAAAAACACTGTGTTTATAAATTTTGAATGGATCATGGATAACTATCTAACTTGCTTCAAAATCAAAGACAAGTGGATGTACTAAATTTCCACATAAGTTCTGTGAATGAATGGTTTTGGTGAAATTAATTCTACACCAATCATATTTCTGGAACACTAATAATGCTTTTTTATAGAGGTGATTTTGATAGTGGGGAGCATTATGGCTTAGAATTGGCCCTTATAAGCTAAGGCCTATACTAGGGTGTGCCATATGATTATAGAACGTAAATAGACTAATTACAATTTATTATATCCTCATAGATGGGAACGATTAAGTGCCATATTAGTATTTTAGTGATAGAGAGAGGTGATGGATTGTGTCTTATTGAATAGTATTCCTTGTGGATAGAACAACACAATAAGAGATCATTCTACAATTTTTAGTAGAATAAAAATTTGTCTAGTGAATTGGTGTGTGGGGTAGGTCATGTTTAATGGATATAGGGCCTTTGAGATGGATTCAAGACTATAAAAGATATAATAAGGATATTATAATACACATTGTGTGGAAATGGAATTTAATTTAGATAGATTTTTATTTTTATGAATTGGTGAGAGGGTCATTATGAAAAATGTGATTCATATTTCAATTCAATGTGTTGTGACATCTTAAGAGATACCTTTTGGGAATTTTTTGAGATCCTATTGGTGGTATTGGTGGTTAAGTAAACATCAGAGAAGGTTTGGGTGTCTTGGGAGTTTACTTTTCAGCTATTGGGGTAATTCACAGTATGAAAAATGGTTTTCAGGGTGTAAATGGGGATAAAAAGTGGTGTGGGACACTTCCTTGGTGATTTCATGGGGTGAACCATGGTTCAAAATATGAATCGTATTTGGAAGAATGAGGTACCTTGAACAATGAGACCATTATGATGTGAATACAACAAGTTAAATGGATTCATGATGTGAACCATCATGCTCACATGATGATTGATGTTGGGTTCCTTGATTTGATAAAAAATTAGTATTTTCCAAAAAATGTCCTTATGGGATTTTAAACATTAACCCCCCTTTTTTCCTACATCCCTCTCTCTCATTCCCTATGGGCCTCCCCCTCTTCCCCATTTGATTCAATATTAATTTAGGGTGTTCTTGGTGATTGTTTTTTGATATTATAACTAATTCATTCCCTCAGTATCCCACTATTCTTTATTTACATTGGTTTCTCACTGATTTGGAAACTCTATTTTGGGATTTAAGATAATATTCCACCATAGCATGGGGTAATCAACCAAATATCATTTTTATTTCATAAAAAACTAAAGGATGTTTTGGGATATTTTTTTCACAATATTGCTCATTATTTTGATTTTTTTTACATCACTGTATGAATGATATTTGGAATTTGGATTTAATTGGATGAAATCTATGAGTTAATTGGTTCAAATTGTTAGGTGTTTTTCTCGTGTTGATGTTGGGAGTGGGTCATGGACTTCCCACATGTGTTGACTATAGTTCATGTACAATAGGAACACTGATTGAGTTTTTAAGCATTTATTCCAATTTATAAAAAAAATATAAAATTAACTATAAATTGTATAATTAATTATAAAATATATTAATAAATTAAATTGGATTCCTTGTCTTGAGTTAGTACCTTTTTTTATACTGATTACCAATAAGAATAAGTAAAGCTACCGAGTGGTGAATTTAAAAGGTATATTCCTTATAATGAGGTAGGTAAACCCAAATACATAACCCTTAGTATTATGAATTTTATTTATATTTTTATGAGATGTGTGAAGGATTCATCGATGTATATCAACATTTATTTATATAAATTGTTTAATTAATGTTGAATTCCAATGCATGAGTCGAATAATCTGGAAAGGGCCTTAATAGACCCTTGTCCACTAAACTGATTGCCTCAACCATCGATGGATGAGGCATTGATTATAACTTTGCACTGTGTGTCTCTTGAATATAAGTGTTATAAATTAAATGAATGGAAATAAAATATAAGTAGAAAAATTAGTGTTAGGTGACCTCAGTGACCTTCAGATAGAGGTAACTAATGAATTGATATGGCCGGCCTTGGGATTAGCCAGGTGGGAACATTGAGGTGCCTTAATGCCTTTAGGACAAGGGGATAACCATGGGGTGGGTATTTATCACCATTGAGATCTTGATTTCCTAGGTGGCTATACCCCGTAGATATTGATTGAAAGGTTGGGTGGGTGGACCGACCTAGGAGGACTTGGGAATGGACTGACTAAAAGTTACTTTTTATTTTTCAGACACATTTAAGGGAAAGTGAAAATCGAAACAGTACAAACGTAAAGTACCATACGAGATGGTCAAACCATTAAAATATAATTTCATCCTATTGGACACATTATCCTTAAATAATTTCCAATAAAGGTAGCTTACCTCAGCAGTTGAATCATCCTTGATGAGGTCATTAAACCATTCATCAATTTTTTTCCACATTTTAATTTAATCTTCAATATTCATTTTTCCTACATTAAAACCTTTTACCAGTATTGGGTATTGCTTATTAATTCATTCCTTATGTTTTTTATTGGTATCCACTAGAAGAAGTCTCTAATAAATCCTAACAGAATCCTCCTATGAGGTATTATTCATATTTGAATCTTCCAAAATAAACTCATCTATGTGCACGATAAGATCCTGGGTTTGGACCTATTTGGATGTCTCCTGATACTGTACATTTTTTCCCATAATATCATCCCAATAATCGGCACTCTCAATAAAGGCATGATTAACCTCCATCAGTGTCTCCTGACACCCATTAGTATCTCCCATCATACCATTTTTCATGTTTTCATTAACTAGAAAATGTCCTTCACATTGGACCTCCTCCTGTGCTATACTAAGTTCAAACGTCTTCTCCATGGGTGACTTTTTCTTATAATATCTAGTCTATATTTGTTTTGGTAGAAATGAATAGTACTTTTCACCATTGGCTTAGAGTTTTTCCTTATGAATGAAGCTTTCATAATCCTTATTGTCTTTACACCCCATATTCCCCCTTAGATTATAAGGCCTTATTTCAAAACTCCCCTCCACACTAACATCAGATCATGGGATGGAGGTCTCATCACTTCCGACTATCCCCAAGAAACCCTTCCCTTTATAATAATCCTCACCTAGTGTCAAGGATGATATGCCATGAACAAATCCTTATGTTGACATACCTTCAAACCAGTTGACCACTTGGGAATAAAGCTAGGCATTTTAATACCCTTAGAGTGATGCCTTTGAGACTTTCTTAGGAATCCAATTGTTTACTGATTTGACTATGATGATACTGATGGATTTTATTCCCTATATGTGAATGGATTGATCCCATGAGATGAGAATATGATAGAGGAGGTTAGATTGTTGTTTCAAAGAGATGTGACCTAGGGGACACTATTTGTTTCCTAGAGATATATTGATCATAGAGAGGGTGCATATAGGATATGGGTAGTGATGATTGTTAGTGTCATACTATAATATAATTCTCTTATGTGATCCTGGCATACATTCTGTGATGATGATAGGTTTTTTTCTTGATATTTTGTCCCATACATTGTATAATGTGTTAGGGTGAGTACCCAACCCTTATGGAATGCATAATAATGAGGTTGTTCAGTTTGTACACACAACATAGATAGATGTGTTGAGATATAATAGATGCTTTATATGTTCTATAGGGATGTATACTAATGCCAACTTCTATATGATTTGTTTTCCTAGTAGGGTAGGTCATGGATCCAAGTAAAGGATTCCTAACATGGAACTCCCCAAAGTTATTATATGTGGTATTCCAATAATGGTATGCATTTCTACCAGATTATGGTTTCCTATCAGGGACCTCATTTGAGTTTAATGAGGTATATTTCTTTCCATGGTATTCCCTGGCTCCAGATAATGGATTTCTAGTAGGTTAATCCCATTAGTTTTAGATTAATGAGTTTGGGATGCCTTGTAAAGAGTACTTGTGTTCGAATATGGTGTAGTTTTTAATTCCTTGGACACTCTCATTGGATTTAGATCTTATAAGATTTTTAATTCCTTGGAATAACTCCTTTGATTCAAATATTTATTTAGATACTACTTGATCTCCTTCAAAAAGCTTCAAGGAATTATACATGAACCCAATTTTAGTTGGGATGGTTAATTGAAATACATAGATACACACAACGTATTACAAAGTAGGTTTGTATTGATTCTGGGTTTTATGTGAGAACCCTAGTATAAAAAATGGTTAATTTTTATGCTTTTGTAGTTTTTAAATTAAATTATATGAAAATAAAATGTGTACAGTTCATTTATTGGGCATATATGGGACTATATTGGTGGTTTCCTACTTATTTTTACTCGCACCTTAATCACGAATCAATGTAACTTGGTTACCCAAGATGACATCCCTTATTATAGGATTGGGTTGGGAAGATGACTTGATTATATTTTTTGAGAAAGATAAATAAGACGTGATCATATATTAGGAGAAAGTGATGCTTGGGGGTGGAAATTATAGCCTTAGTGTCTTCTTTATTCTATTGTTTATTTTTTAAATGTTTTCAACATGGTGGATGATCAATATTGTTGTATACCAAAATGCCAATGAGTCTATATGACTGTATTCATTTATTATTGTGGGATATGTTTTATTGATTCGGTGAATGATGATTATTTTCAATGGATAATGTTTTGTTTATTTAATCTTTTATTACAAAATATTAAATAATATTATAGTATATCTATGGTACTATGGTTGATCTTTATCCTATTCGGTAGCCTCTATCATACAGATAGAAATGTTTAAGGTCACAGTGACACTCTATTTTGGCAATCAATTGAGTTTCTATGAGCTAGGAACATAAAAATGTCAATTCATTCATGATTTTACACTAATTAACAACCCAAAATCACATAATACCTTCTATATAACTATCATGTTAAGATCATAATAAAAATAATTGATTGAAAATGTGATCAAGAAGGGTTCTCTATGATGATCCTCAGGGGTATATCTTCTTCTATTGTGCACTACATCTGATGGATAAACTATAACTCCTCGTCCCAAGTTACCCTGAGTCAGTGCATTATTTTAATACATTGGCATGATTACAAGGAATCATGTCCCGAAATACCGATCAGTTTAGCAGCCTTGGAAAATAGATTACATATATGAACGTTAAATTACACATTAGAAAATAAAACACAACTTAAATGATCCTTTGAGAATTCCATTAATCCCCTTTCTTAACCCTACTAATCAATCATAAAACACTTCTTGGAATACTAGGAAAATAAAACATAAGAAATTGCTAATCTCAAATGCTCAGTAAGGAAACAAATATAGCATAAACTCTCACAAATAAACATAAACATTTAAGGAAATGTATAAAACTAAAACAAACGCCTTTTAAACTTATAATACACTATTATATGACAAAGATAAATCAAATAATTCCATTAACTTATTCACATGGATATTATACTAGTCTAATAATCACATGTAATATCAATATCCAATTTCATAATGATGGAATGCATAATGCCAGACTTCATACCCACATAGTCAAGGCCTTGTGTAAACACTACAAGAAATATTTTTTCAAGGACTTGTGCCAAGACACTAGTTTGTCTCATGAGACCTACCAATGCATCAAGAATCTATAGCAGGCTCCACCCATTAATTACTAAGTACAATGAATTCCTCATATTAAAAGGTTTAAAAATAACATAAACATTCGTATTAAAACTAGCATATGAAATGTAAATACTTTATCTTTAATCCATGAATGGTATAAAAATAACACATACATAGTCAAACATATCACAAAACCATCAATACAATATGGAATATTTTTATCATAATAAATCAACCTTGATCACGGATAATATCCAGTAAAGGATTTTGACATGGCTGACAATGATCAATAAAAGTTTTTTAGTGAAATATCCATTTTTCATGAAATCATTTTAAATGTCACACAACTTATAAAGTATCTAATTTTAAATATATTTTTAAATAAAAGTTTCTCATAAAACTTTGAATCTTTTGAAAGGAGTTAACATTTTAAAACATTCATGTCTATATAAATAAATCCTTAAAATCATTTTAGAAACATGGACATTAATGAGAATGGTTTAGAAGAATAAATCATTAAAACATTTAAAATGATGTTTTAGTTAAAGATACCCTTAAAAACAATCCTTTTGAAATTAAATTTTTGAAACATGGACATGGATAATAAATATGTCCCAGTAAAAACATACACATAAACAAAATCGGATAATAATGAGATTGAGGAATTAACCCTTACCTTGCACTTTCCTTTGGATGAGGGTACGTTTAAACTCTAGTATAATGATCATAGTATGTTTTTAAATTATACCAGAAACATATTCGTATTTAATATATCATACATGATTCATTTATGACTTTATAATTCCCATTTAATAATTATTTCTATGTTAAATTAAAATTTTGTGTAATAATCGCTTTCTTTATCGTACATGTTTTAACTTATATCATTTAGATCATGATTTAAATACATAGAGAATATAAACCATGATTTATATATATCATATATATCTTGAATATAAATATTTATAGTAGATAGATATATGAAATAGAAGGCACTGTTTATGAAGATGGTATACGTACGTACACATAAACAGTGTTTTCGTTTTCATATAGTATTGAACGGAAGTAAGTGAATAAGATATATGTAAGTACATATATATATATATATCACCAGTATAATTATTATTTCATATATAACATACTTATTAATAATATATATTTTTATAATCATCGTTGAATGGTGAATGTGGGAATTAATCTCATCGCGTCGTGGAGACGATAATCTGTATGTACGCACGAGTGACAATATCATTATATTGATGGTGAAATATTATGTAAAAAGATGGTATATCATTTATACAGAATAATTAAAATTTAATATTTCTTATTTACATCAGTTATAGTCATTGTTATACCCCTCCAAATATTGAATATTTTGAATAACAAACTACAGCACAACGTGGAGACAGTAAGTCATACGTACGCACGTATGGTGACTTTTTCATTTATTGGATGGATAGAATAACTAATATGGTGGTAGAATATTTATAAAAACATCAAATTATGAATAAGTTACTATATTTGTTATTTTTTTATGGAAAGAACAAAGAAAGAGGAAGTGGAAGCTGAAAACAACAAGAAAGAGGGTGGTGAAATTATTACCTCTTCTTCGTGTGTTTCCTTTTGAGTTGATCAAAAGGGATCCTTAAGTGGGCCTTTAGATCAATTTAAGGACTCTAGGTTTATTTGAGGGAAGTTGGAAGGATATTTGGGTAGGGTTTGGACGAGAAAAATGGCGTTGGAGGTGTGATTTTGAAAGAAGGGGAAGTTACCTTTAATAAGAGGGGTGAGGGTCACTTAAAGAAATGATTAAAATATTAATTTATTATACAATCATTTTCGGTTTATTATGGCTCAAAATTAATTTATTCAGTGCCTTAGGTGGTTATGGGTCCAAATAATATCAACCAATATTTTTTATACAAGTTTAGGTTACCATTTTAAACTTATTTTTTATTTATTTAACTCTTAGTTAAATTGTTTAACTTTTACCGTGTATTCGTGTATTCTTACACTATATGGTAAATGAACTTACTCTAAATATACAAGTGAACCTCAATTTGTTATTTAGTGACATATATAACATTATTTAAGCTCTTTTTCTGAACCTCATATTTTTATGAATATTACATAAACCAATAATATAGTGTTTTTTTATAATTAATTTATGTCAATTTTGATAGTATTTGGTATTTGTTTTTTTTTGTGAAAGTTAAAAAAACTTTATTACTTCAAAAAAATACATTAAATCAATCCTAACATGTCATATTCACCTACTAAATTCGTCTATGGAATTAAAACATTCAAATTATATTTATTTTATAATTTACAATACCATTTACTTGATTCTTTCATTAATAAGATAATTACTGCATCATCATTATATCATAAATAAATTTAATTATATAATGTAAAAAAATTATACATAAAGTTTCATTATGTATGAAACATTATTATCTTTAAAATTATAATTTATAGTTGAAAAGATATCTTATATAACCCCATGTAAAAATTGTTTTACAAAAAGAGATATGTTTATGTCATTTTTGTCTTAACTTAAAATTAAATAATATAAAGTTTCATTATCACTCTCAAGTGGCTCCATGGGGTCCCAAAATAGCCTCATGCATTCCCATGGCCGGATATTTATTAACCAATAGGAATCGGTCACATGGTATGATAATTTAATATTATTACAATATTATCTATTTACCCGTATTTAATAAATTTACCCCTCTAACCACGGTAAATAAAAATTTTACTGAAGTAAATATTCATAATGTATAAATATAAAAGTTACCAATTTACAAAATTTGGAACTCCTGATTCCAAATAGGGAATCTATTTTCACAAATTCAAAACACATAAGTGGAAGAAATTAATTTGAATTTAATTTTTGTTGTCAAAACAAAGAGTGTGTTTTTAAGAAATAATAACTATCAAAAGATTGGCATTTGTTTGTGTCCAATTTCAAAGTGAAATTACTTCCAATGAGCAGAATTAGATTAAATTTTAAAAAATTAATCTAATTATACTTCAAAACCATTCAAATGTATAATTTAACACTTTAAATTATTTTAATTTAAAAAATTTGTTTTCAATTAAAATTTAGTATTTTTTCACTATTCATCAAAATATGAAAGTTATGAAAAAAAACACCAAAAATATTATCCAAACTAAATTTTTATGTCCTAATTATAAATAAGAAGATTATTTTGTCAAATTAAATATAAAAAACTGTAAAATATTGTATTTAAAAATGGTTCGCCATTAAATGATGGAAAAATTTCATTTTTTTAAAATACCTTTTTTATCTTAAAAATTGAAATTTTATTATATTATGTCAATGAAACAAAAATGATGAATTATAAAATTATATAGGATATATAAAATTTAAAATGTGGTTAATACTTTTCATATCCTTTTTTCTGAATGGATAGTTTTGTAAGTCGTGGTGCGCTCGATCTCAGTTTTGCGTGTAGCGCATGTTATTGAAATATATTGAAGAGATAGAATACTATTTAATACTGGGGTGTTAAATTCTCACCCCATTCAATAAATTGCATCCTCACAATTATAATTTTTTTTTTGAAAATTAAAGGTTAAAAATAGAAAAATATCTTTGTGGGAAACTAACATCGGAGATTTGGTTAATAAACTTTTGTCTTAATAAGAGGGAAAGGGAAATGGAAAAAGTCACCACCAAATTATAATATCAATTAAGAGAAAATTTGTGGAAATTAGAGACATATAATTGGACAAAAAACATAAATACTTATAGGGAATGATTGAGGTCATCAATCACAAAAAAAGTTTAAAATTGAGGGCCTCAATGCCATCAATCTATGATGATTTAAAATATCATTAGTTCAAAAAAACATAATTTGTTAGGATAACGCATTTTTGGTTTTAAGATCCCTTCCATAAAGTTTGAGAGTTAATTTATTCAGGGAATAAAAAAAATATAATTTATAAGTAGAGTTTCATCATTCAAATAATTCATACCCCAAAATCATCTTTCACTCCAAAATATAATAGAATTCAAATATATTATATTTATCCTAATTGTATAGGGTTCCAAAAAAGGAATTTTTAATTCAATTTTTAGACTATTTAAAAATACTACATTATACAAACTAGGAAATCACGTAGGCTAGTGTTTGGTGATGCACACTTGTCACCTGTCAGTTGTAGGTTCAAGTCTTATGAACTTGCCAGACACGACGTGTTGTCACCCGACCTCTGGGATGTCCTTTTTATAACAATCCAAAAATAATCTCAAAAAATAATTTAACCATAACAATAGTATCCATTGTAAATCATAATCGATTACAACCTTTAGACTTATCCAAAATACTTCTTTCAAAACTCACAGTAAAAAATTTATAAGGAATGTAAACACAATGAAGATCATTTTTTCCCACATAATAACATGTTAATACCTTCATCATGTATTCTTATAAAACATGGTATCAACCTAAATTAATATAAAAACTTATTGACTACATTCATGCTCTTTTATTCCTTATAGAATACTGCATATACTCCTTATATCCAGAAAAGTTGTAGACTCCAACAATTATTCAATATACCAATCATTAACCAGTTTCAAGGTAGTCAAGAATATCCAATATAATTTATCCAAATCAATCATATAATATTCCAAAATCACTAACTCAGTATCAGAACCATATAATGGTTTATATTTCTCTCTACCATATATTTTCCAAAAAAGTAACTCCCTATTGAGTCACTTTTCTTGGTTCCACAAAATCTCATGTCCTTAATGAAATAATACTGTATTAGAATCCTTTTATACTCTATAATTATTATAACATCAACAACATTAATATAATAATCAAATAACACAATAATTTCATAATAAAATAAGAAATAAAATCATTCCTCTTCATCTTCAGTATTATCATAACTTGATTATTATCCAATAGCATTATTTGAGGTATACTCTCATGATTTGGAAATTGATTCACATAGTGTCCCAACTCCTTGCAGATAAAGCATTGTACATTTATAACTTTTTTTATCCTTGCAATCACGTACTTGGTGTCCTTTTTCTCCAAACATATAACTCTCATTCCCTTCAAGAATTTACCAAGGTGATTCTTTCCACAGTTATCACATATGGGAAGATCCTTCTTTCCCCTCTTCCATTCATCTATAATTTTCTCTTCCATCATTTTCTTCTATGGATTCCCTTCGTAGAAATAAGACATGGAGAATTGTTTACTTATCTTATTAACACATGATAAAATTTCTTCATTTGATAATAATACATGGTAGACTATTTCCTTTTTAAATGTTTACTTAATACCAGGAAATATATGATTCTTCTTACCCTTTGGATCATGCGTGTTGTTGGAGTTCTCATTCCATCTACTGGATGCCATTTCTAGACAATGGCATACACTAGGATAGTTTATGAATCATAATGAATAATTCCAAACTTGTAAAATACCTACCGTAAATTGAAAATATTATCCATATAATCTATAATAATAAAATGTTTTCTTTGAGGAAGTATTTACTCTTAAATTATCTATAATTTCTTGAAATGAAAATGTGAATTATCCTAAGCATATCCCTCGGGAGTGTCATAACCAAGAGTCCATCATGGCCTGTCTTCATGTACCCGGATACCCCAGGTCAAGCCCCAAACTCCTTGTCGGAGTTTTCACTCATAAGTATATCTATGCCAGAGCCGCCTCTACCAGCTCATATCCAGACAAGGATGTTTTTCATGGAAAATACACAAAATATCTAAATTACCAAAATTTGAGGAAGTTATTCTATAAAAATATTAAAAGTCTGTCTTAGGGTAATGTTCTCTAATCAGAGTTTATTTAAATCTTTTTCCAAGGTTGTTTCTAAACTTCTTCTGATACCAACTATAATGGCCCGACCCTAGTTACCCTGATTTAGTGCATTATTTTAATACATTGGCATGATTACAAGGAATCAAGTCTCGAAATACTGTTCAGTTTATCAGTCATGGAGAATAGATTACATATATGAACATTACATTAAACATTAGAAAATAAAACACAACATAAATGATATTTTGAGAATGCCATTAATCCCCTAGCTTAACCCTGCTTATCAATCATAAAACACTTCTTGGAATCCTGGGAAAATAAAACATAATAAAGGGGTGAGCTCAAATGCTCAGTAAGGATAACAATATAGTAGAAACTTTCACAAATAAGCATAAAAATTTATAGAAATGTATAAAACTAAAAAAAGCCTTTTAAACTTAAACATCAGTAATAAATGGAAAATATAATTTAAATAATGCCATTAAATTATTCAAATGGATATTAAACTAGTCGAATAATCACATGTAATATCAATATCTAATTTCAAAATGATGGAATTCATAATTCCAGACTTCATAACCACATATTCAAGCCCTTGTTCCAAGAATACAAAGAATATTTTTTACGACCATGTACAAACACACTAGTTTGTCTCCTGAGATCTACCAATGCATCCAGGGGCTAGAGCGGCCTCCACCCATCACTTACTATGTCCAATGAATTCCACATATGAAAAGGTTTAAACATAACATAAATATTTGTATTAAAACTATCATACATAATGAAAATACTTTATCCATAAACCATGAATGGTTTAAAAATAACACATCCATAGTCAAACATATCACAAAACCATCAATACAATATGGAATATTTTTATCATAATAAATCAACCACGATCAAGGATAATATCTAGTAAATGATGTTGACATAGTTGAAAATGATCAGTAAAACTCTTTGAGATAAATATCCCTTTTTCATGATATTATTTTACAAGTCAAATAATTTATAAAGGAAGTCATTTAAAATATATTATTCAATCAAAGTGTCTCATACCACTTTTAAACTTTTGAATGGAATTAACATTTTAAAACATTCATGTCCATATAAATAAATCCTAAAAATCTTTTTGAAAACATGGACATTAATGAGAAAGGTTTAAAAGATTAAATATTTAAAACATTTAAAATGATGTTTTAGTAAAAGTGTACCATAAAAAGAATCTTTTTGAAAACTCTTTTATGAAACATGAACATGGATAATAAATATGTCCCAGTAAAAACTTACACATAAAAAATCAAGGATAATAATGAGATTGAGAAATTAACTCTTACCTTGCACTTTCCTTTGGTCGAGGGTACGTCTAACCTCATGTATAATGATCATAGTATATTATTAAATTATACTAGAACCATATTCATATTTATTATATTATACATGATTCATTTATGACTTTATAATTCCAATTTCATAACTCTTTCCATGTTAAATTAGCATTTGGGTAGTAATGGCTTTCTTTATCATACATGTTTCAACTTTTATCATTTAGATCATGATTAAAATACTTCCCAAATTATAAGACTTTATTTATATATCATATATATTTACAATATAAATATTTATAATAGATATATATATATGAAATAGAAGGCACCATTTATGGAGACGGTAGGCCGTACATACACATAAATGTTGTTTCCGTTTTCATATCATATTGAACGAAAGTAAGTGAATAAGATATATGTAAGTACATGCATACATATATATATATATATCCAGTAGAATTATTTTTTCATTTATTACATACTTATTAATAATATATATTTTTATAATCCTTGTTGAATGGTTAATGTGGGAATGAATCTCATCGCGTCGTAGAGACGGTAATCCGTACGTATGCAGGAGTGAAAATATCATTATATTGATAGTGAAATCATATGTAATTGGATGGTATATCATATATAAAGATTAATTAAAATTTTATATTTATTATTTACATCAGTTATAATCATTAGTATACCCATCCAAATAATTAAGAGTTTGAATAACAAACTACACCACGACATTGAGACAGTAAGTTGTACGTACACACGTATGGTGACTTTGTCATTTATAGGATGGATAGAATAACAAATATGGTTGTAACATATATATATAATAACATAAAATAATTTATAAGGTACTGGATTTATTATTTTGGTATGGAAACAACAAAGAAAGATGAAATGGAAGAAGAAAAGAACTTAGAAGAGGGTGGTGAAATTATTACATCTTCTTCGGGTGTTTCCTTTTGAGTTGATCAAAAGGGCTACAAAGGTTGTATTTTTGATCAATTTAAGGACTATATGTTGATTTTAGGTAATTTTTAAGGATATTTGGGCAGTTTTTGTCTGATCCAAATGGCTTTAGAGGTGTGATTTTGAGAGAAGGGGAAGTGCGCTTTTATAAGAAGGGTGAGGATCACTTTAGGAAAAGATTAAATTATTTATTTATTATACAATAATTTTCGGTTTATAATGGATAAAAATGAATTTATTTAGAGCCTTAGGTGGTTATGTGTCGAAATAATCTCAACCAATAGGTTATACTAGTTTATTGTACCATTTAAACCTTATCTTTTAGATTTAACTCTTAGATAAATAGTTTAACTTTTTCCACGTCTTCTTGTATTATTACACTATATAGTTAATAAACATACTCTAAATATCCAAGAGAATCACAAGTGGTTCATTAATGACATATATAATATTATATAATTCATTTGGGAGAAAATTAGAGTTTTATGAATGTTATATTGACCAATAATATAGTATTTGTTTTAAAAATTAATTTATGTAAATTTTGACACTATTAGGTATTTGGTTTTTTTAAAAGTCAAAAATAATTCATTACTAAGAATAAAATACATTAAAACAGTCCTAACATGTCATATTCACCTTTAAAATTCTTTTATGGAATCAAAACATTCAAATTATATTTATTTTAATATTTACAATACCACTTATTTGATTCTTTCATTAATAAGGTAATTACCCCATCATCATTGTGTCATAAATAAATTTAATTATTTCATGTCTAAAAATTTTAAATAAAATATAATTATGTGGGAAATATTTTTATATTTCTAATTAGTATTTATAGTTTAACAGATAACTTATACAGCCTAATGTAAAAATTGTTTTACGAAAAGATATATGTTTATGTCATTTCTGTCTTTACTTTAAATTAATTAATATAAACTATCATTATCACTATCAAGTGGATCCATGGGGTCCCAAAATCGTCCCAATTATTCCCATGGTCAGATATGTATCAAAAAATAAGAATATGACAAATATTAGGGTAATTTAATATTATTTTTTACCCATATTTTCTGGATTTACCCCTTTAACCAGGGTAAATAAAATATTTACTGAAGTAAATATTCATAATGAATCAAAATAAAAGTTACATATTTACACTATTTAGACCTCCTGATTCTAAATATGGAATAAATTCTTTCAAATTCAAAACACAGAAGTGGTGGAAATTAATTTAAATTTAATTCATGTTGTCAAAATAAAGAGCGTGTTTTTATGAAATAATAACTATCAAAAGATTCACACTTGTTTCTGTCCAATTTCAAAGTGAAATTACTTACAATGACCAAAATTAGATTAAATGGTAAAAATATATTCTAATTATACTTAAAAACCATTCAAATTTATAATTTAACACTATAAATGTTTTTAAATAAAAAAGTAGTTTTCAATGAAAATTAAGTATTTTTCTGTAATCATCACAATATGAAAGTTATCGGAAAAAACACCAAAATATTATCCAACCTAAATTTGTATGTCCCAATTCATAATAAGAAGTTTATTTTTAAAATTTTAATATAAAAATCATAAAATATGGTATTTAAAAAGGGTTATATATTAAAAGGCGGTAAAATTTCATTTTTGTTGAAAAATACATCTTTTATCTTAAAAATTGTATTCTTTTTATATAATGTCTAAGAAACACAAAAAATGAATATTAGAATTATATAGGATATATAAAATTTAAAATGTGGTTAATATTATTCATAACCACCTTTTTGAATGGCTAGTTTGATAAGTCGTGGTTCGCTTGAACTCGGTGCTACCTGTAGCGCAAGTTATTGAAATAATTTGAAGAGATAACATAATATTAAATATTGGGAGGATACATGAACTATGTAACTATGTCCCTCCACACATGATAACCTATGAATTGATATATTTTTTATTATCAATATCAGATATATTTTAAGGGTATGATCATTACACATGTACTTTATATACACAAAAAATCTAAGTATATCCATAGATCTCTACAAGAATTTCACTAACATGTCATGTTGTCTCTAATTATGATCAGTTTACACTAATATAGATTGTAAATTCATTACATGATTTGGTTAGAAAAGAATATACATGGACCCTATTGGTACCCCATAGGATTTCCTATCTTTCAAAAATCAAAAAATAATCATACATTGATCTAATGTCCCAGTAACTTTATTTTATCATTATTTAAAATCTACTTCTCTTTTTGGG
Organism: Viscum album; assembly: GCA_963277665.1. NCBI lineage: Eukaryota > Viridiplantae > Streptophyta > Magnoliopsida > Santalales > Viscaceae > Viscum > Viscum album. Next base: position 909,511,834 of record OY728165.1, on the reverse strand, counting down.
TCTTTATGACTCATATGAGTTTCACCTAAATTAGTACATATATTTGAAAATAAAAAATATAACATTAATATAATTTTAGAACTAGTAATATATCAATTTAAATTTCATAGACATTAAAATATGTCTTTGTTCTATGAATTTTCATATAGATAGTGTTTACTTCTCTTTTTCACGCAGATCTAATGATGTTGGGGTACTATATAATTGGTGTTGTCTTATAGATTTGACGTAGTGTGGGTCCAATTACATCACTATCTAAGGGAATGTCACCTTCACATTGGGATGGCATCGCTAGATGGATTTCATTTATTTTAAAATTCTATAACACTAAAAACATTCTCCATATTTAGTAATATTAGGTTTATATAAACCTATTATTGAGTTTTTGGATTTTATCTTAAGAAGTAATGATCAATACATCGAGTGAAATTGAGATTTTATTGGATTACACAAATTTGTATGCACTTGGAATTCAATTTCATCACCTTAATATGTTTTTATGCCACAAATAATTCCTCTAGATGTAATACCATTATGTTATCACACATAATATCTTAAAATTAAAGCTATCTTATGAATGTATAAACATAAAATTTTAAGTGAATTTTTCATATTGAGATGGGATATAGGGAAACACCCTCTTTTTCAATAATTCAAGGACTAAAATTTTCAACGTAAACATTATGGTTCTTCCTTGAGTATACACATAAGAAAAATTGGCTATCCAATTCTATCTCCTTGAATATAGATGCAGAAAAAAACAAGTAAGTTCTCTCAAAAAAGAATAGTTCTTAAGAACATCTAGATGAATTCATTCATTTTATTACATAAAAATTTTCATATATAGCCTTTTTATTCATTAAAATAATCATTCATAGAATAAGTACCTTTTATTAGTCACATCATAATTCTATAAACAATTATTCATGGACATATTTTCTCAGATTGATTACTTAAATGACTAAAATTGAAACCATGAATATTTAATATTCAATTACTATTCAAAAATAGCATTAATTATATAAATACTAAAATAAAAATAAAAAAATTGAGGGATCCCGGAGGAATCAACATCAAGAGTCTTGAAGGTACTATTCATGTTCTACATGAAAATCTTGTATGAAAATTTATCCAAGACATGGGTATTCTAATCACATCAATGTGTTCTTCTTGCAAAGATCTGTAAATTGAGACATGTTATCACCTAATTTCTGATAGTCAATGGTAAAATAATTTGTGAAAAACATTTAGTAGTTTACTATAATTATCTCTTGTTAGATTTCAAGTACTCACTTTGTGGACTGTTGGTTTCATGGTTCTAAAAGCAATGTCCATGAAAAAAAAAGCAAGGTAAATAATTCTTATTGATGGTTTCTAGTGAATTTGGGAAGTGAGGAGAAAGGATAAGTTCCAGAGGATTAGGAGCACGAATTTAGACATTGTTTTCATAACCAAAAGTATTATTCTGAACCAAGTTAATATGTAAAGGATTTGGAGTTATCTCCCCCCTCATCATTCATATGGGTTGTTGGAATGTCCCTCTCAGGTACCCATAACCTTTCCTTAGGCTTTTGGATTCTCTAAATCCCTTATTTCTGGATTAAAAATTGATATTTATAGATCATGTAATACACATTGAATGTTTGTTGGGGTGTTTATTGAGACTTTAGGGGCTCTTTACAATTACTTTTTATTCTCCATCTGGTGTTGGATATTCTTTTCTGGATGAATCTAGTTCCAGTATTATAGTTTTGGTACTTTTTCATATAAAAACATTAGGATTTAAATAGTTGAAACAAAATCCAATGTGATTTACAATGTTATTCTTGGATGTAACTATTACCCATGGAAAATTTCTTGTCATGTGCACAATTTCAGGATTCTTCTTCCCAGTAAAATATAAATTTTATACACTCAATGTGAGGGTAGCATGACAACTAACATTTTTTCTTCATGAACTTCCTGGGATATATTGAATTGTTTTTATAGCATATGATAATTCCCCATAAATGGTGTAGACATTATTATAGGGGATTCTCTCATACTACAATATTTTTAACCTCCCCAGTCTCATTATTTTTTTTTCATTCAGATCAGATTTTTTTTCTTGTTCCTTCTCTTGTTAGTAAAATATCACCATTGTTGTTTGGTTAATAATATTCCCCCAAACATTGAGTTGTTACTTGTCCTCAATTAATTTCATTCATTTTGTTTCATAATGTTTCCACTTCAAATTAGGTTTGATTACAAGTTTAAATAATGTTAAATGAAATTATATTATTTGAATTATAATTATAAGAAGATAAAACATTTCAAACCCCTTTCTCTTATGCTCTCATCTACTATTTTTCTTAACACTGTATTCAACATGTAAAATAATTTGATACTCATCTTCCCCTTCTTCATTTAATTCTATAATTTCCTATCTTTTCTATATACCACAAAACTAGGAAGAAACATGGTTTATTAAGAAATTCTTATGTATTTCACAATAAAAATGATTATAGTTAATTTGGATTTAAACCATACAAAATAGAATTCGTTTTCGATGTTTAATTATGATATCCTTGGAAGGAATCTAGGTTTTGGTAGCTAGATCTCATATTTCTCTTGATTAAATTATTTTATTTTATTTCTCACTCAAAAACTCAATAGAAATTTATCATAATAGAATTCATGGTTGGTTTCTAACTACTTAGTTTACTTTTGTTGGTAATATTTATCCAAATTTTTCTTAATATGGATCCATAAAGTGTTACTTATACACATCAAACAACACCACTAAGTTTAAAAATTTTAAATCTATTGTATGTATATCAAAATAAGATCCACCTAAATACATTTTCAGTTAAAAATCAACAACAAAGTCCAATAAATAATAAAATATGTGTTCTATATGTGATTTCTCTCTTATATTTAGTCAATATTATTCAAAAGTGTTCTTTCATTAAAAGAACACACACACCTCACACACTCCCACATGAAATTAAATTTATAATAAAATTATTATTTGACAATTTCTGGTTATGTAATGTAATATTTCATAGTAACACTCTCACAAACCATATTAAAAGAGTGGGAGAGTATAACACTCCCCTTCTTTATTAGTTTATTTCATGCTGGGTATTTTTCATATCATATTTATTATGATCTCTCATCTTGTAAGTGTCCAAAAATTTCCAAGTAACATAGTTAGTGGGAATGAATTTTTATTTATTAAAAAATAACTAATAAAGAAAATCAGGTCCATTTGTTTCCTCTAAAGTGTTCATGTCTTACGGTAATCAACCTTACCTATTCACATATTCAATGTATCATCCTCATGGTGGTTGATTTCTTTACATTTCTCCCTCAAAAGTATGGAATTATTTACTTTTTATTCATAATAAATGGTTCCCTGCATCTAATAATCATAAATTCTTCATTTTGATTTATATTTTATCACTAAATGGTTCATGCCATATTGAATTAAACTTCCCCAGAAATTATATTTGTCTTAAATATAGTGAGCTTACCCTAGAATTTCAAATCATGTGTCTTCTATCAATTACAGTAGCATGATTACAAATAATCAAGGTCCAAAGGAATGAAGATCTTAGTAGTCTTGGTAAATTAGATATGTACATGATTCTTTTATTATTAATGAATACACTAATTACAACAAAATTTTATATTTTTTTATATAATTAACATTGAGAGTAACATTATTCTATCTAGTATATTCCTTAATATCATTCATATTAAACTTATTGGATTCCCAGGGGAAGGAAACAAAATAGTTCGGAGATGAAATTATCAGTAAGGGTAAAGTATAGAAAAAGAAATAATGAATAAATGAGAAAAATAATTATAGAATTGTAAATAATTGAGAACACATACCATGTAATCAAAAAACTGAGAAGGAAGTGTTTAAACAATATTGAAAGGTAATAAATGGAAACACATGCCATCAAAATAACTAGATAATGTAAAATAAACATGTTAAGGTAAGAAAACTAAATCAGATTCCATTTAATCATTGAAATTAAAATGAATTATATCAATATATATTTTGATGAAAATTATCAAGGATGTATAATAAATGAAACTAATTGAGGGAAATTTTTAATTTTTAGAAGTCATGTCAATGGAACATGAAATCCTATACCATAAAGACCTTTCAAAAGTCAATTTAAAACCATGGATAGAAACACAATTAATTTTCACAACTAGTTTATCGCATGATAACCTATCTATGCATTGAGGAGTTATATAAATTATAGTCTCCTCCTATCATTTCTAGTCCAAATCATTCCTCGTATCTAATAATAAAAATAAATAACATGACATTTAAAATATTCTGATAGAATAAAGAATATTAAATTAAAAATATTTCCTCAAATAATCAAATAACTATCAAATTAGACACCATATAAAAATGTTACACGATTTATTCAATAGTAATATCCTAGAAAATTGAAATGGATAATTAGGGTAAATTAAAAGTTCGATGATCATAAAAAATTGAATATTGCAAGTTGACTAACAAATGAATCAAGGAAGTTAATGTGAATACTATCCTTTTCCAAATCAATAATAAACCATCCAGAGGAAAAATAAGTATGGTATCAATACAACAACTCAAAAGTGCATTAAAAATAATGGGTTGTTGTTTTTTATTAATATAAGTACTATAAAATATCACTTAAAAATATTCTTGAGGAAAATGTAATTTTGGTTTTGAAAAACCAATTTAAAAAATTTCCTAGAAATTTAATTTTAATTTTACTTTATTTAAAAATTAACCGTTTAAACACTCAAATAAGGCTTCAATGAAATTAAGGTTAGTAAATACATACTTTTTGTAAAGTAACATTCATTTTGTATGACAAAGAGGATAGACAAATGCCTTGTTGGTAAAGTGACAAGAAGATTACATTGAAAACATTATAAAAAAGGGTTAAAATTTCCATACCAAATAATTTTAAAAAAAATTAATTTTTTATTAAAACATGGATTTTAAAAGAAAGTAGGTTCTCTGACTAAAGAGTGAAATGAAGTCGAGTTTTCTTAAAAACATTTTCAAAAACATCTTGAGTACCAATGACTGGAAAATGGTACTGATTCTTGATATAAGTCATGAATAAACAGATTATTGAAAAATGAAAGGAATTATTGAATATGGTAATATTATTATTTTTAATTGGAATTCCATTGAAAGATCATTAAAATTACCCTTAGGGAAAATAATCCTTAATAATTCTTAAGTGTCCCATACCACCACGAAACATTTGAATCATAATCCTAATGAAGGAATAACATTAAATAGATGTTTTAAATAACATTATGGTAAAATGACTAATGATATAATATGTCAAAAGGTGTAGTATTCACATGATAAAAAAATAATTAAGTTGTTAATATGACATTTATATCACATATTTGAAAAGTGGGATGAAAATCCATTACCTTACATCTGATTTGTCTTGTTTGTCATTATATTTCGAAATAACAAACTCCTGTTAATTATTTACTTTCATGAAAATATTTTTTATGTTTATTATTAATTTTATTTTACTTATTAACTTGTTGTATACTAATACTTAATCAATTATGTTCATGTTGGTTGTTTTCAATAAATTTAGTTTATGTGTGACAAACAACATTGGTAGGACAATTCTGGTCAAAGAGTCATTATATAACATCTCTAGAATAATAATAAAGAAATAATTTTTATATATATTAATAAATTAAACTTTTAAAATAAATAACTAAATATGGTTATGAAAATAAATCAACATTACAATCCTAAAGATGCTAGGTCATAGAGACGCATGAGTAATGTTCTCATTTATCAATGATCATTATGAAAAGAAGGTTGGTGAAAACATATCATTACAGAATGATAAGTTTATTAAAAATACAGTTTTTTTCATTAATAGTTATATATATATAATTCTTGTGATGTAAAATTAATCATATCGTGTTGAGGAGGTTGGTAGTCCACACATTCACAAACAACGTGGTCACTTTTTAAGTGTGTGAAAGTGTAATAAAGAAAATGATATATTTATATATATATAATATTTATAGAATTATATTTATATAATGAATATAATATTTATGTTTTTTATGTTTTTTATGTATCATATATTTAATTATTATATTCCTTAATAAATTACATGTACCATGTGAACGAATCAAATCAATTTGAGGGGGTGGTAGTACACACTTCTAGAAACGTTTTTATCCTATTTACGCAAAATGGAAAGTATAAGGTTATGTGTTATAAAAGAATTAAAAAATCTTAACTAAATAATAAATATCATATATAAAATATATAAATATATTTTCCATCATAACTTACACCAAGAGTGGTGATATAGGAAAAACAAACAATCATCGTTTCACAAAGTGGTAGTTCACTATATACGTAAGCAGTTTGTCTGTTATCCATTATAAGGATGTGTGTGAAATTTCTGGTAAAAACCATAATATAAAAACATCCTATTATATTTAGTTTACTTTTTTTGTTATATAATCATGTAATAAAAATATTTTAGGGGGTTTAGAATGGATAAAAAATTAATTATCTTAAAGAAAGATGTTACCTCATAATCGAGTAACTTCTTTTAGTTTGTACCAAAAGGCTTACATGGATTTTTTTTTGTAAGTAGAGGATTAGAGGGTGATTGGATTAATTTTGAGGAGATAATTGGCCAGATATTGTTAGAGAAAAAGTGGTTTCAGAACTATGATAAATGGGGAGAAGTGGCCACCTTTTATAGTGAAAGAGGAGTGGAACTCTTATAATATTTTGAAAAAGGAATTCTTCTCATGTTTTTAATGTTTCATGTGGATAAAATAATGGTATAAATACTATAAAAGAGAGTATGGGGTCTATATAATTCCATTAAATATCTCTTGTATAATTTTATTTCTTTTTTTGGGCCTTAAGGTTAATGTTTAGTCCCTTATTAATCTTAATTTAACCTTAATCATTTCAATTAATTTTAATAACGTTCACTAATATTTTTTCTCAAAAACAAATCTGGTATAATTAGATATTTTAAATAATTTTAAATCCAAATATGGAATTATTTTTTAAAAATTAAAGTTATATAAATGGAAGAAATTTATTTAAAATTAATCCTAAAAGTGGGAAGACAATGCATGTTTTTAAAGAGAAAATGTCCAAAATATTGCTATGTTTTCATAGTCAATTTCAACATGAAATTGATTCCAATATCCTAAATTGGATTAATTAATACAAATATTATATAATTAATCTTTAAAACCAATTTAAAATTTGATTTATTTTTATAAATAAATTTGAGGAAAAATCAGTGTTGAACTAAAATTCAATATGATTAACTATTCATTAAAAAGTATATGTTTCCAAAAAATATAAAAACATTACCCAAAACAAATTTTTATGTATGTATTTAAAATATAAATTTTATTCTTACATATAAAATCAATTAAAATTTCAAGATTTATATTTAAAATGGGTTCCTCATTAAAAGGTGGTAAATTTTCTTTTATAAAAAAATTGGTTTTTACAAGCGAAATTGGTTTTGTTCTTATCTTAAGCCTATCAAAACTAATGGATCAATATAAAAAATCTTCTAATGAATATATAACGTATATATTTCATTAAAATCATTAACTATTTGTAATTAATTTTCTTTATTATGATAAAACACATTTGAAAGCATAACAATTACTATATTTTTTTCAATATTCAATTTGTTATAATTTTTGTTTCTCATTAATTTGTAACCAATGAATTATTTTTATATTTATATAAATCATATTTTTTTAATAATATACTTAATAATATTCATAATCGCTAACAAAATGGAACATTTATATCTTATTATGTAAAATAATAATATTTTAATAACACATTGTAATTTAGTGAAACTCGATATTGCTTGTAACACAAGCTATCAAGGAAGATCTCTATTGCATGTCACACAATATAACATGGTGTTGCGTGAATTACAATATATATATATATATAATATTATATTTATTTTATATTGCAATGTATCGAGTAAATATAATCCCTTTGTACACTTGGTGTTGCATGTCAAAAACACTATTGAATACAATGTTGTACTTAGGGTTTATGGGTGTTACATTATTCACACCTTAACTAAATTTCATCCTTGAAATTTAAAAAAGATCTTGGAAATATATTATTTTATATTTAATCTATTGAAATACCAAATCGTGAGCAGTGTTCATAAAATATCCTCTAGAAAAGTTTGAATGGGAAGTACAAAGTTCACATGGACTATTATGTAACTAGGTATATAAGCAGGAGACATTAAAGGATAGTGAAGATATTTACTTAGATAAAAAAATATTTATAGGGATTGAATGAGGTCATAAATAATAAACCATTGAATTATTATTAGAATTTTTAGGGCCCCAAATCTATATATCATGAATGATTTATAAGGACATCAGTTCAGCAAAAATTAATGTATTAAGAGATCATGTTTATGTCATTTTCCTAATTTTGGGTAATTATTTTATAATCAAGAATGTAGGGGAATATTTTTACATAATAGGTTTCAATTTATTATTAAAAATCATAATTTTGGTTTTTTCTTCAAAAAATTATAATTCAATATTATACCACCATAAATTAATTACTAATAATGATTTTGTATGCCTTATGCACTAAAAAACCTTTAAAGGATCATAAGTCCTTTAATGGAGTTGAAAATATAATTAGTTGCATCTAAATATCTTCCAAAACTCGTATGGTTAATAGATTAGTCTATAATCCTCAAAATGGATATAAATGGTTCATCATTAATATTTATTATTCAAATTGTTTGACAAAACGAAATGAAAAATTAACCTGATCATTGTGTAAGTCAATGGTTGGCATGAAACCCTTATCGTCCTTTGGTTATGTTTTTAGGACACCTAAGCTTGCTAGAATTGATATTTTTTCACCCGACATACAATATTTTTCCTAAAACCATATTAATATAATTTCCAAAAAAAATCTAATGTACATCCCTGAAATAAGGTTAATTACTAAATATCCGTTTAACTAAAATTTTCAATAAAATTTGAATATATAAATACATCATCCATTTATTTTCATAATTTTCCTTCCTTGATTTAATGTTTATCCATAATATAAATTGAATGATTTTTAAATCTTGACACCTTATTTTAAATATAAAACATCTTAGGTTTAACCCATGATATACAGTTTCATAACTATTCAAATTCTTCATAACGGTTGGTAAATAAAAATTGAATTGTCACAAACCGTCCCTCAGGGCCCATGTAGTGACAACCCCAATCCTACCTCCCATAGGCCAGGTGTTGGAAACTTTCATCAAGTAGGAATTTCCCATATGTGGGAGGCATGTTTCCATGTTCATGTACACATGCACCTACCTCCAAGAAAGTGTGTTGAAAATGAAAACACTGAGCAGACATGCATGTACACTACTTTTAAAACCCACACATAGTAAAAAGTACATACTGAATGTAAAGGGGGACATTATAAAAGACCAAAAAAATAACAAGATCCTAGAATCAATATACTTAAAATCCTACTGAAAGGGTAGGTATATAAGTTTTCAGAAGTTGTTAAAGTGAACCTCATCTGTCGGGCCTTCCTTTAAATACATCTTGTGTCTGACCCACCCAAGGATTCAATAAAATTTTTCAGTCATCTACACCAGACATGAAACAAGTGGTTTAATCCCGTGATGTAGTGATTATAATAGTACTTAGTAGGGACCCCAAACCACAAAGGTATACCACAAAGTAATATAAAAATCATACTACCAAATAGGTACACAAAGTGTAGCATTTAAGTAGTATAGTCAAGAATGTCATTAGAGTTTGATCACACAAGTATATGTATATTACATTCATATAAAAATAATTTTGAGGAATATTCAAATACTAAAAGACACACTTTGGGTCATTGTAGGAGCCATACTCTGCATAGGCCTTGGAGAAACACTCAATAGGAGAAACACTCTGTGTAGGCATAAGAGATACAATCTGTAAAAGACACACTCCATAGGTGACACACTCTGTGTAGGAGTATGAGACACACTCTATGTAGGCCCCCGAGACACACTCCATAGGATACACACTCCATGTAAGTCACAACCATCCATTGGATTCCAGTCATAGCATGCTCATTCTGGGAGCACATACTCCTCGGGCAAAAAAGATCATATGTTAACCTCCAGTAAAACTCTCGAAGAGAATATCAAAAGGATTGCCTCATCATGAGGGTCCCAATACCATAAATAGAGCATAAAATATACATATGTACTGAATTTTATTGGACTTTTAGTTAAAAGGGGTTGGTTGGGTCTGGGTTCGGTCTGACCTGGCATGTTCTACCGGTCCACCGCCGACCCGGACCGCCTTCTCCCGCCTGAGCCACTTGAGTAGGCCAGTTCAGTACACTTAGATGTGACCACTGCTTTATCCTCACCAAGTCAATGAGACTAGATTTCACTTTTCATAAATCCAGATTCAACATTTAATATGGTTGGCCGCCGTGTGACCCACCACGCAATGGCTGCTGTGGGGTCCCGAAGGACCGCTCCCTCCCGCCGCATCTCAATCGCATCTGCCACTGGCCATCATAATTGCGAATATGGTCATCTACCATGATATTGGGCCATATGAACCTTACTCTATCATGGTCTCTTTGGAATGTGATCATCACCACAACCCTACCAGTGAGCAGTGCTAGCACCCTCTATCGTGCACCATAGCTAGTGGGCTCTTCTCTATGGACCACATCATCTCCTCCAGTGCCCTATTTTTCAAAACGGGGAAACCATTATGACCCTTGGGTACCTTTCTTCACTAAAACAACTCAAAATTCTCTTATCATCACTCTAGGTGTTTTTACATTTTTGGAACCACCCTTCAAAGCCTAACGTGACAACTTGGGTCTGTCGTTGAATAACGCAAGAACAGGGTCGGAGAAAAAAACAAGAACGCCTGAAGAAAGAACCTCATACTTTTTCATTTCATGATCATTCTTCTAGTTTTAAAAAAATAGGTATGAAACAAAAAGTATAATCACTAAGTTTTAATCCCTTTGGAATCTTGTAGTCTAACTATCTTGTGATAACTACTGAACCGTAGATCAACTTGTTCGTGGGTTGATCCACATTTGTCATTGAAAAGAAGAACATGTAAAGAATTAAAAATACAACTCTACCTGGGTTCGGATCGTTCACTGATGAATATTGATCGTTGTGTCATCGTCATTGGTGAGATCCTTTGAATAAGCGGGATTTTCTGTTGGTGATCTGTTATTTTTCATCTTCCAACGGGAGGGTTCCACCAACATCTTTTCTCTAGAAGTTACATGAAATTCCAGGGTTAAGCATTAACCCCGAATTCCTATTTAATTTAGGATAATGGAAAACATTTCATGATGTCTCTATGTTGTATCGCCTCTATGTTGTATCGCCTCTATGTTGTTATATTAAGAAAAAAAAATGGGTTGTCTCATTGCTGAAAAATGTTAAAAGAAAACAAAATAAAAATTTTATTCTTAGATTTTATTCTTCTTTAAAATTTTCCAAACAGAATTTCCACAATCACCCCATGTTGGTCAAAGTTTGGGCCCGACTGAGGTAAAATCAGTATTCTAAACCCAACATCTCTCTCAGATTTCTGAACTAGGCACCCGTTTAAAAGATACTAAAACCATGCACATGCTCTATTATTAATAAACATAAAAATTCTTCAAACATTTATTATGGGCACGTTGGGATTCACAATCACATGTCGTCTCAATTCCTAGTTTTGAAATAATTAGATATAATTTTCAAAAAAATTACATGGAAATTCTGGGACATTAAATTCTCTTCACCTTTGGGTTCTACATCCTCTAAAGCCCAAAAAAGTCAAAAAAAACAAATGGGGATATTGAGCATGTAACATCCTAGGTTAATAAAGAATATGTCATTTTTATATTTATTAATATTTGTGAATAAAATAATAATTTTTCATTAAAGGTGATTCTATATCGGATAGCGTACTCTACACACAACAATAGATTTCTCTGAAATCCTAAGCTATACACAACGTTGTGTTATATTGAAAAATAATATAATAATATTATTATGATAGTTAATGCCTAGCCATTGTAATGGTGAGAATAAATATAACTAACTATAGTATGATTATACAAGTTTGTTAAATGTTTTTACATTTTTTCAATAAATTTTAGAGACATAAAATAAGAAAGAATCTAATTTTAAACTTAAATACTCTAATATTCTTTAAAAGGTCGATTTACCGCTTTTTGATCATGAACCATTTTTAAATCTAGTTTTTGTCACTTTTATATGTTCTATTTGAAAAAAAACATTCCTATTTATAATCAAAACATCAAAATGTACATTGGATGAAATTTTGGTACATTTTGGATAATGTTCATTTTTTTGATGAATAGTGAAAAATAATGTATTTTATTTTAAAACTGCCTTTTAATCAAATTTATTTATATGGTTATATTATCTTTTTTATTGGTTTTAAAGTAAAATTAGATTATATTTTTACCATTTAATCAAATTTTGGTCATTGGAAGTAATTTCACTTCAAAATAGGGCATAAACAAGTGTCAATCTTTTGATAGTTATTATTTCATAAAAAACACGCTTTTTGTTTTGACAACATGAATTAATTTTAAATTAATTTCTACCACATTAGTTGTAAGAATTTTGGAAAAATAGAATCCATATTTGGAATTAGGACGTCTAAATTTTTTAAATAGGTAACTTTTATTTTTAGACACTATGCATATTTACTTCAGTAAATATTTTATTTACTATGGTTAAAGGGTAAATCTCGTAAATAAGGTTAAACAAATTTTATTATAATTATATAAAATTTACATAGCATGTATTATAATTCTATTTTTTTATATATTTCTAACCATGGGAATCTTCGGGTCGATTTGGGGACCCTATGAAGCCACATGGGAGTGATAATGACACTTCATATTAATTAATTTAAAGTAAAGACCAAAATGACATAAACATATATCCTTTAGTAAAAATAATTTTATATGGGGTTATATAAGTTATATTTTATACTATAAATATTAATTTATAATCTAAAAATATTTCCTAAATCATGGTATTTTATTTATAATTTTTAGACATCATATAAATTAAATTCATTATGACTCAATGATGATATAGTGATTACATTATTAATGAATGATTTAAATAAACGAGATTATAAAAATATTAAAAATATCTAAAAACAATTAAATTCTTATAGTATGACTTTATTTAGAACAGTAGTCATATTATCTTAGAATTTAATGAGTCTTTGAACTTCTAAAACCGAAAATAAGTTTTTAATAAGAAAACTACTTTCACACTTTCTTAAAGAGCCCCTCCTCCCCTTTATAAAAGGACACCACCTCTTACCCATTACACATACCTCTCAATCCCATTGGATCATCTGTAATCTACCCAAATAATCTTCCTACATCACTATCTTTCTTCTATAAACCTTCCCCTAGGCATAAGGCAATTCAAGTAAATCATTTTTTTCAAACCAATGGAAGATACCCGATTTAAAGGTAACATCTTCTCATAATTTATTTCCTTTCATTTTACTTCTCCAAATCCCTAAAATATCATTATTCATTTATTTTATAACAATAATAGTATACTAAATATACTAGTTTTTTTATGATAAGGATTTGAACTACACATCAACACACCTCTATCTAATGGATACAAACATACTGTTTCTATGGACGGCGAACTACTGCCTCACGAAACGATGATTGTTCAAATATCTCCAACTGCCTCTCATGGTGGAAATTATAATAGAAATATAGTTATATTTGATATATATTATATTTATATTGTCTCTATACTTCTATATTTTTCATTTATATCATACCTTTAGGGTTTCCATAATGGGTAAAGGTGATAATTTCATTTGACTAAATGCGGACTACCACCCCCTCAAAGAAGTATGACTCATTCATGCCATACATGGAACGTATAAAAGATAGAGTTGATGAAATTATATATGATATAATACTGTGATTATAATATAACTCTGTGTCATTAAGTTTTCATTTCATTAAATATGAAATAGTAATGAAATAGCGTTCATACGTACGTACGACTTACCGTCTCCATGAACGGTGCATTTCATTTCTTATCTCCAAATGTTATGTACTATTATAAATACATATATATACTGAATATATATGATATATTTATGTGATTTCTAAATTATTAATATCATTTTGGATATAATCTACTTTTAACCACATGGACAACTTGTAATTATAGGAAGTTCATATTTGACTCAAGTATCAAATATGGACAAAAATGGATGTTCTTAACATAAATGATTTTATAATGTTTATAAAGTGGTAATAAGAGAAATAAATGATATAATAAACCTGAAAAGGGTTATGAAGTTAGAAATTTACATTAGTTTATTATTTAGGGGATTAAATAATGAATGGGTTAAGTTAGACACGAGGTAAGGGAACTTCTAAACCCAATTTCCATTCTTTGGGTTAATCTTCTACTTTTAATTATGTCATGATTTGATTACATAAGAAATAAATTTTGATATCCTATATTGTATTTAAACATTTCTTATGTGTACATATAGTGAACACACATAATAAATCCATTTTATTTACAAAATTATCATTGCAAGGGACTTCGTGTCAATGTCCTTTCACTGAGGAATATTTTGATTTATACATGTCTATCTTTTATACGGTGTATAAAACCCTATGAATATTCATTTTATTCAAGGGGAATATTTTTCTACGTGGAATTTTAATAAACAAAAAAGGGAATGTTTCTTTTAAACATATGCGGCACCAACAACCTTTCCACTACCGTGCGTGTTATTTGATATTTGGATTCCTTAACAAGAAGTTATGTTTTTAAAAGGAAAATAAATAACATATACCCTTTTTTATGTATTTTGGAATTGAAAATGGTTTTGATAAAGCATTGATAATTTCAATATCTTGAAATGATATATTGTTATTGAAATGTGTAAATTTTATCATCACTTTATGATTGATTTATGTGTTATGAATATGTTATGGTTTTTGGGAATTTTTTTCGTATATAGGTGGTTCCCTGATAAACCTAGTTCAGGTGAGCCTGAGATTGATCTCCATAATGCATTAGGTAACATTATAGAGGTAAATATTAATTTTTCTCCTGAGAGATTTAGGGAACATACTGTGATGGGTATTCCAAACGTAACTCCCTACAAAGCTATAAAATCTAAAATGTAAGTATGTTATTGATGCCACATGTTACATTTATGATTTTTGATTTCTATATGTTATTCAAAAATCATATGATTTCATGATGTATGTTAAAGATAATATTCTTTGTATTTATTTAGGA
Organism: Viscum album; assembly: GCA_963277665.1. NCBI lineage: Eukaryota > Viridiplantae > Streptophyta > Magnoliopsida > Santalales > Viscaceae > Viscum > Viscum album. The sequence continues at coordinate 909,496,412 of OY728165.1, read as the reverse complement.
ACAAATGTTTAATTTCTTTATTTTATAACCCTTACTGATCTTTTTATGCTCATCCCAAGTTCTTGAAATTTTTTTCACAATACTTAAAGATGAATAGGGTCAAGGATGGGAGCATGGAAAAGTCAAGTTATCTAAAATGTGGACCTATACATGATTGTTTTTTTCAAAAGTTTTTATTTTATAAAAAATTGATACTGAGTAGAAGTGCCTACTTTGTAATTTTTGATATGTTATGTAATAGTTATGGCCTAATTCTATAAAACTCTATAATTAAAAAGATATTTAGTGTGAATTATTAACTTAATTCAAGATTATGTAATGTTTAAGGGTGGGGCTATATAGTTGGTATCATAGGATAGTTTTGATAACTTACTGAGTTAGAATATTGATAAATTAATGTCCATAAATTAATTTATGGTATGACTGAAATGATATAAACTTACATATTACCATGTTGCGTCCCCTAAGATATTTCTGTGTTCAAAATGCTTTTCCATAGAGGAAATAGGGAAGCTATGATGGGATAACATTAGGAGGAAGACAACCTTTCAAATCAGCAATCTGAGATGTTTGGAATGAGAACTGTATAGTTTGTTGCAGTGATGGTATAGTTGAATTAGGTTATAAATGGTGGTGGTATCCATGCACAAGATCATCTAGATCAACCACAGAGGAACAAGTCAATAGTGGAGCATTTAATGAGGCAATATCCCTCATCCTTCAGAGGATCATCTAACCCTGTTCTAGCTAAAGGGTGGATTAAAGCACTAGAAAATATTTTTGATGTCATGAGTTATTCATAACATCAAAAGTATAGTCTCTCTATTTACCATTTTTAAGGTGAAGCCGATCATTGGTGTTCAATTGTGAAAAAAATGTGGGATAGTTCAGATATTGATGCTCTTGATTAGAATGAATTCAAAGGTATGTTTCTTAAGAAATATTTTCCTAAGGTGGATCGACTTAGGATGGAAAAATAATTTGTGGAATTGAGGCAGGAGGATGACTCAGTTGCTACATATGAAGAAAAATTCACTCAACTAGAAAGGTATGATCCAAATTTCGTACGATATCATGATAGTAAAATCAATCATTTTTAATCAGGATTAAATCCAAAGTATCAAAGGGATTTAGCTTCTCATGAGTTCATAAGATATGAAAAACATGTTTGTTGTGCATATAAGGCAGAAATGGAGTTTTCCAATGATTAGGTGATCTTTGAAAAACAACAGAATAAGAGGTTCAGGTAGAAAATGAAAAGGAATAACTCTGAAAAAAAAAGTTTACTGGTAAGAAACATAAGTTTATATTCTAAAAATTATGGTAAAAAACATGATGGGGAATGTCCTCTGAATTATGGTAAGTGCTACCGATGTGGTAAAATGGGAAAAAAGGCTCGTAATTGCACTGAAAAATATTAGGGTCATGGTAAAGGTTTCATTCAACATATCACATCACCGTGGGGTGATACTATCTTTTAAAAAAAAGGAATATGGTTCAATGAGACATTTCATTGATTATGGAGTATTGAATAACATCACTATTAAGAACAAGTGTCATTTTCCTCATATCGATGATTTGTTTGATTAGATCCATAGAGTTGAGTATTTTTCAAAGATTGAATTGAGTTTAGCGTACCATAAGTTGAATGTAAAAAAATTAGACATTCTGAATACCGTGTTTTGTACTAGATATAGCCATTATGAATTTATAGTTATTCCATTTGGGTTAACAAATTCATGTGTTGTATTCATGGATCTTATGAATAAAATTTTCCGTGAGTTCTTGGAAAAGTTTTTTGTTGTCTTCAATGATGATATTTTGGTTTATTCTAAAAGTAAATAGGGGCATGAAAGTAATGTAAGGGCTATCTTGAAAACCTTAAAAGAAAAGAAACTATTTGAAAAATTTAGAAAGTGTGATTTTTTGTTACAGAAAACATCATTCCATGGTAAGATTTTTTTTAAAGAAGACATAACTATTGATCTTGCTAAAAAAAGTTTTGGAAGAATGACCAAGACCCAGAAATATAACCGAGATCCATAGTTTTCTTCATTTAACAGGTTATTACTAAAGGTTTGTTGAAAATATTACTTAGTTATCTATCCCACTAACTAAGTAAACTCGAAAAGGTGTTATGTTCATTTCGACAAAAGAATGTGATGATTGTTTTGAGTTATTGAAAAGAAGATTGGTGAATGCTCTTTTTTTGGAGTTACATTACAAGGATGGGGAATTTTGTTATTTATAGTGATTCTTAATTGATATGACTTGGTTGTATCCTTATGAAGAATGATCAGGTAATTGCATAAGCTTCACGTCAGTTGAGACCTCATGAGTTTAATTACCCTACACATGAGTTAGAATTAGCTGCTATTGTTTTTGATTTAAAAATTTAGAGGCATCATCTGTATGGAGTAAAAAGTGAAATATATACCGACCACAAATGTTGGAAGTATACATTTATTCAGAAATTATTAAACATGATACATAGGTGATGTATAGAATTAATCAAGGTTTATGATTGCACGATTCATTACCATCCAGAAAAGGAAAAAATGTGTCTGATACTTAGAGTCAAAAAAGTAATGCTAAATTAACCTTTTTATGATTGGAATAAGATCCTTTGATTAAATATTTGATGAACTTTAGAATAAAATTTGTGGGTGCAAGAAATTTCTCTGTTTTGTTTCAGGTTTCAGTGATGTGATCTCTATCAGACAGAATGAAGCAAGTGTAGAAGGAAGACATAGAGTTACAAAAAATTGTAGAGTTGGTTTAGAAGGGTAAGTTGCCTCATTTTTTCATTGATAGAGACTGTGTTTTGATATTTGGGAAGATATTATGTGTGCATGGTGATTCACAGTTGAATAAGGAGTTATAAAGAGAAGCTCATAGTTCTCTGTTTTTAGTTTATCCTGGCAGTACTAAGATGTATAGATATCTTCAGTAGTATCACTAGTGGGATAGAATAAAAAGAGATATTTCTAACTTTACTATGAATTGTTTGACTTGTCATTAGGTTAATGAAGAGTGGTAGTTACCAAAAGGGATGCTTCAGTCCATACTAGTTCCAGAGTTGAAATGGGAAAATATATCCCTGGACATTGTTTTGTGATTACCAAAGACCTCTCATGGTAACAATGTAATCTGGGTTATTGTTGATCGATTGAGTAAATCTTCTCATTTATTTCCTATTCGAGATACATTGTCTTTAGATAAACTTTATCAGTTGTATGTTAAATAGATAGTCAGGCTATATATAGTTTCCCTCTCCAATGTATTTGATCATGATTCGAGGTTCACTTCTACCTTTTGAGAAGGCCTTCATAAGTCATTGGTCACTAAATTAAATTTCTGTACAGCTTTTCATCCTCCATAATATGGGCGGTCAGAATGAACAATTTAGACCCTTGAGGATATGCCATGTTCTTGTTCACTAGATTACCAGGGAAGTTTGACAAAACATATTTCTTTGGTTTAATCTTCTTATAACAATAATTTTCATTCCTGTATACAGATGGATCCATTTGAGGCATTATATGGAAAGTGTTGTAGAACATTATATTTTTGGGATGAAGTAAGTGAAAGGATGTTTATGGGTCCAAAATTGGTAGAAGAGATGGCAAAAAAAGTTTAGTTGATTCAAAAAACATAAGAGAATCTCATAGCAGGAAAAAAAGTTATACAGATAACAAGAGTAAGGATCTTTCTTTTAAGTTAGATGATCATGTCTTTCCCAAAGCTTCTCCATAGAAAAGTGTGATGTGTTTTGGTAAGAAGGGAAATCTGAGTCTGTGGTTCATTGGACCCTTTGAAATCTTGGAGAATGATGGATCAGTTTCTTACAGAGTGGATTTACCTCCATGTTTATCCTAGGTACAAATTTTTTTTCACGTTTCAATGTTGAGAAAGTATTTTCCGGATCCGTCTCATGTTTTGAGCCTAAAGGTAGTTTAGTTGGAATGGAATCTCTCTTATAAGGAACAAACAGTACAGATTCTTGACTAAAGTGAGAAAGTGTTGCAGAATAAGGTAATTCAGCAGGTAAAGGTTTTTTGAAAAAAATTATATGGTTCAAGAGGCAACATGGGAATCTGAAAATTCAATGATGGATAAATACCCTCATTTATTTGATAAGTGAAGAGAATTGAGGGGATGAAATTCCTAAAAGGGGGGAATGATGTAACATCCCAGGTGAATAAAGAATATGAAATTTCCATAATTATTAATATATGTGGATTAAATATTAATTTTACTTTAAAGGGGATTCTATTTCGGATAGCGTACTCAACACACAACAACATATTTCTCTAAAATCTTACGTTGCACACAACGTTGAGTTATACAAAAAAGTTATATAATAATATTACTATGTTAGTTAATGTCGGACCTTTGAAATGGGGGGAATGAAAATAACTAATTAAAATATGATTATACATGTTTTTTAAATGTTTTTACATATATCCAATAAATTTTAGAGACATAAAATAATAGAGAATCCAATTTTAGGCATAAATACTCTAATATTTTTTAATGGGTTGATTTACCAGCTTTTGATGGTGAACTATTTTTAAATCTAGTTTTTTCACTTTTATATGTTATATTTTTCAAAATAATATTCTTCTTTAGAATCAGTAATCAAAATTTTATTTGGATGAAATTTTGGTATTTTTCAGATAATGTTCATTTTTTATTGAATAGTAAAAAATACTGTATTTTAATTCAAAACTGCCTTTTAATCTAATTTATTTATATTTTTAGATTATTTTTTTAATTGGTTTTAAAGTGTAATCTGATAATATTTTTACCATTCAATCTAATTTTCTTAATTTTAAGGAATTTTAATTTGAAATTGGAGATAAACAAGTGTCAATCTTTTTATAGTTTTTATTTCTTAGAAACTCACTTTTTGTTTTGACAACAGGAATTAATTTTAAATTAATTTCTCTCACTTCTGTGTTTAGAATTTTGGGAAAATGGATTCTATATTTGGAATCAGTAGGTCCAAATTGTATAAATATGTAATTTTTATTTTTATACATTATGAATATTAGCTTCAGTAAATATTTTATTTACCATGATTAAAGTGTAAAGCTAATAAATAAGGTAAAACAAATATTATAATAATAATATTAAATTACCCTAACATGTGTCTTAATCCTTTTGGATGATAGATATCCGACCATGGGAATCATTGAGTGGATTTTTGGACCACATGGATCCACTTGGGAGTGATAATGACACTTTATATTAATTAATTTAAAGAAAAGACAAAAATGACATTAACATATATCTTTTAGTAAAACAATTTTTATATGGGGTTATATAAGTTATCTATTCAACTAAAAATATTAATTTTATATCTAAACATATTTCAAACATCATGGTATTTTATTTATAATTTTTAGACAAAAAATATATAAAATTTATAAAGGAATAATGATGGTGTAGTGATTACCTTATTAATGGATGATTTAAATAAATAAGATTATTAAGATTATAAAATATATCAAAAACCTATACAATTATGATTTTATAATTTTTTTCAAACCATAGTCATCTTAACTTTGAATTTAATGAGTTTTTGACCTTTTTAAACAGAAAATATGTTTAAAATAAAAAAACATTCAACATATCCTAAAGAACCCATCCTCCCCCTTATAAAAGGACACAACATGTAACACTTTTATCACACCACTAAATCCCCTTGGCTCATCCAAACTCTACCCAAATAAGCTCAAAAAATACCTATCTTCCTCATATAAGCCTTTCCCTAAGAATAAGAAAATTCAAGTAAACCTTTTGGTTCAAACCAAAGGGAGATACCTGACTTAAAGGTAACATCTTCTCTTAAGTTCATTTCTTTTATTTTACTTATCCAACCACATAAACTCTCTTTATTACTTTATTTTATAACAAAACCAGTATCCTAAAGATACTAGGTTTTTTTATGAGATGTATTCGAACTACACTTCCTCACACCTCCACCTAATGGATACGAATATACTATTTCTGAAGACGGCGAACTGCTGCCTCACGAAACGATGATTGTTCAAATATCTCTACTATCCTCTAATGGTGGCCATTATGATAGAACTGTATGTATATGTGATATATAATATATTTATATTGTCTTTATACTTCTTTAATTTTCATATATAGCATACCTTTATGGTTTCCATAATAGGTAAACACGATAATTTCAATTGAGGAAGTTCCGACTATCGCCCCCTCAAAGTGATATGACTTATTAATGCCATATGTGAAACATATAAAGGATGGAGTTAATGAAATTATATAGTATTTTGTTCTGGAATTATAATATACTTATGTATCATTAAGTTTATGTTCCATTAAATATGAAATAGAATTGAATGTAGCGTTCATGCGTACGTACGACTTACCGTCTCCATGAACAAAGCATTTCGTTTCTTATCTCCAAATTTATGTACTATTATAAATATACATACATTAGATATATATGGTATATATGATATCTAAATCATGAATATCATTATGGTGTTAATATATGTTTATCCACATGGACAACTTGTAATTATAAGAAGGTCATTTTTGACTCAAGTACCAAATATCGACAAAACAAACGTTATTAACTTAAATGATTATATAATGTATATAATGTGGTAATAAGAGGTATAAAATAAATAATAAACCTGAAAAAGGTTATGAAGAAATTTTAAAATAACTTTAATTTATTATTTAGGAGATTAAATTAAGAACGGGTCAAGTCGTACATGAGGTAAGGGAACTTGTTAACCCAATTTCCATTCATTTAATTCATCTTGTACTTTAAATTATGTCAAGCTATGATTACGTAAGGAATAACTTTTGATTTCCTATCTTGTATTTTTAAATTAAATATGTGTACTTATAGTTAATACACATAATTGTTCCTTTTTATTTACAAAATGATCTTTGTAAGGGACTTCGTCTCAATGTCCTTTTATTGAAGCATATTTTTATTTATACATGACTTTATTTTATACGGTGTATAAACCCCATTGACTTTTAATTTAATTCAAGGGAAATATTTTTCTACGTATTGTTTTGAAATTAGAAAAAGGTAATGTTTCTGTTTAACGTATGTGGTGACAATGACCTTTCCGCTGCCGTGAGTGTTATTTGATATTTGGATTCCTTAACAAGCCATAATATTTTTTAAAAGGAAAATAAATAACATATACCCTTTTAAGTATTTTGGTATTGAAAATGGTTTTTAGAAGGCATTGATTATTTCAATATCATGAAATGATATATTTTCATTGAAATGTGTAAATGTTATCTTTCCTTTAAACTAGTTTTATGTTTTATGAATATGTTATGTTTCTTGGAAATTTTTTACGTATACAGGTTGTCCTGTGATAAACCTATGGCGGGTGAGGCCAAGATATCTCTCTAATTAATTGGGTAACATGACAGAGGTAAACATTAATGTTTCTTATAAGATATTTATGGAATATACTGTGATGGGTATTCAAAATTTAACTCCCTGTGTATTTGTGAAAGCTACAACGTATGTATGTTATGGATTCCACAAGTTACATTTCTAATTTATGATTTCTATGTGTGATTCATAAATCTTATGATTTCATGATGTATGTTAAAGAGCTTATGCTTTGTATGTATTGATGAACTGATGAATTATTTCTTTATTTTATAACCCTTATGGAGCTTTTAATGTTCATACCATGTTTTTAAATGTTTTTCACAGGACATAAAGATGAATAACATCAAGGATGGGATCATGGAATAGTCATGTTGTCTAAAACATGGAACTCGACATGAATCTTTTTTTCAATAGTTTTTATTTTAGGAAAAAATTGGATACTGAGTAGAAGCGTCTACTTGGTAATTTTTGAGATGTAATTTAATAGTTTTGGGTAATTATCTAAAACTCTAAACCTAAAAATATAATCAATGTGAATTATTAACTTAATTCAAGATTGTGTAATGATTAATGTTGGGTCCTCATAGAGCATTAATATGAGTCTCCTTCTCTCATGTTCTCTCATGGAGATTTCTGTGCTTCCACCGAACATACACCAGAGGAATCAACCATCCATGAAGGATCCTCTCAAATTATTCCTCAATCTCCATCGGGTACTCTGTGAAAGTCCCCCCATCACAAATCTCTAGCTCAACCCATTCAATGATGTGTGATGTTTCATGCGCATATCTCCTCAGCTATGATATGTGAAACACAATGTGCATCCACTCTAACTACAGAGGTAGAACCAAGAAGTATGCCACCTCACCGACTCTTTGAATTATCTTGAAGGGTCTGATGATCATCGAAGATAACTTGCTTCCCCAGACAAATCTTTGTATTCCTCGCTGAGTAGAGGTCTGAAGAAACACATGGTCTCCCTCCTCAAACTCCAAGGGCCTATGTTTTCTGTCCTGATAAGACTTCTAGCAGCTATGTGTGGTCCTTATCCACTCCTGGATGATCTACACATTCTTAGTGGTAGCCTGTACTAACTATAGACCCATGAGTGTGACTCCCCTAGGTTTTTCTAGCAAAATAGTGATCTGTATAGTCTCCCATATAGGGCCTCGAATGATGCCATACTAATGGTGGGGTGGTAGCTATTTTTGTATGAAAAATCCACCAGATGTTGGTGATCCTCCCAACTAAAGACAATGTACATGATGCAATCTTGTAGCATGTCCTCTATCACCTAGATTGTTCTCTCTGTCTGGCCATCTATCTAGGGATGAGATACCATGCTCAAGAAAAACTATGTGAAAAATTATTACTACAATTCCTTCCACAGCTGGGATGTGAAGTGAGCATCACGACCTGAAATGATCATCGAGGGTACTCAACTGAGTCAAACTACCTCATGTACATAAAGGTGTCCCAAGATCTCTATGGAACTCTTCTTTTATATAGGTAGGATGTGGGATGACTTGGTGAGTCGATCAATGATCACCCAAATTCTATCTTCAAACATGTAAATTCATGCAAACTATGTCACAATGTTCATTGACATCACATCCCACTTCCATTCATAAACCTCCAGTGGTTGGGTCAAGCTTGATAAAACCCGGTGCTCTATCTTCACTTACTAAGAAGTGATTCATTTGGAATCAAACTCTACCACTTCCTTGACAATCCCTTGACTATCTATTGGTCGATCATATGGTCGGTCAGACAATCTCTAGCTATATGTCCCTGACCACCACACAAGTATCACAAACTCTCCTTCAGCTAACCTATTCTTCCCTTGAAACCCCTCACTGTTGATCCTAAATCATTGGGTCATCCCTTAGAACGTATGGTCCTCTTGGATGCATGAGTCAGCTGTCAAATACTTACTGCCGATGACTCAGCTACTTGAAACTTGGTGGTAGCTCTCACCGCCAGTGCCTGCTCTTCCAAAAAGCTCTCTATAATCAGAGATCGCTCCAGCACCCCTAGCATATGTCATAATTCTAAGGGATATTATATAAATAGAATTTGTGATGGGGTTACCATGCATGTAAAGGGGACACAATAACATCTGGGGGATGGTTAGATGACTCACCAACTCAGCCCACTTCGTACCTATCTGGGAGATGATTTACATAAAGAGCTAGAGATAGCTATACATACAGGAGAAATTTCAACTCCACTAAGTACCCCCGATGATTATTTTAGACCCTGATGAGAACTTCACATCCCAGATTTGGAAGGTATTACAGGATGTGTTTGGGACTCACTTTCACTTGAATACATCGTTTCATCCCCATATGGATGGCTAGATATAGAGAACCATCCATGTGCTATAGTACATGATATGTTCTTGTATCCTAGACTTTTACCATAGTTGGGAGGATCACCCACCTCTGGTGGAGTTTGTGTACAACAACATGTACCACTCCACCATTAGTATGACACTGTTTCATGCCCTATATGAGTGACCATTCAGGTCACTACTATGCTGGGCAGACCCAGAGGGGTCAGTACTCAAGGGTCTAGAGTTGGTATAGGGTACCATTGAAAAGGTGTAGGTCATCCATGAGTAGATGAGGACCAAACCTATCAATCAAAAGACCTATGCGGACTTGAGACAAAGAACCATGGAGTTTGAGGAGGGAGACCATGTATTTTTTCAGGTCTCTCCTCGATGAGGGATACGTAGATTTTTCTAGGGTAGATAGTTATCTGTGAGGTTCATTGGACCTTTTCTAAAACTGCATAAAGTCTGTGAGGTGGCATACCACTTACCTCTACCTATATAGTTAGAGTGGTTTCATGATGTCTTCTATGTATCACAACTAAGGAGATACATGCACAACCCATCACACATCATTGACTGGGGTGAGATGGAGATTCAATACAGGGTGGCCTTTCATGGAGTACCCAGTGGAGATCAAGGATCGACCGGAGATGATCCTTCATGGATGGTTGATTCTAATGGTCTGCATTCAACAGTAGCATAGAAATATCCCGGAGAGAACATGGGAGTAGGAGGCTCAGTTCATGATCAGTATCCCCATTTGTTTGTTTAGCCCTTATTTTCGATTTTTGGGATGTAAATCCCTACAGTGGGGAGAATGTAATGTCATGGAATTTCAATGTAATTTTTTTGAAAATTAAATGGGATTCATTTGAGACCAAGTGCACAGACGACACGTGATTTCGATGTATATGGTGCCTGGAATAAATGTTTGAACTATTTTTAGATTACTAAAAATAGAACGCATGTGTGGTGATATTACCTTCTAAATGGGAGCCCAGATAAAAAAATCCAAGATCACCATTGAGTTCAGAATAGGGCGTTTACCTTAGGTAGGTCCTAACATCAAACAGTGTAGGTTGACTGTAGAAATTCTTTTGGATGTTTTTAAAGAATAATTAAAAAAACATAAAAATTTTATTTTGTTATCTTTTAATGATTCACAACGACATAACAACCCATTTTGATTCTTAATGGATTTTAAAATCCAGTTTTAAAACCATAACACAAGAACAATCGAACCAGGGATCAACCTACTCATGGTTTGGTCCGTGTTCATCATTAAAAAAAATGGGAAAGGATTCAAAAGACAACTCTAGCCGAGGTTTGGATCACTCGTAGACAAAGATCGATCATTGTGTCATTATTGTTGGAGATATCCTTCAAAGATGAGGTATCGTTGTCATTGGGGATCCTTCATTCTTTATCTTCCAATGGGAGATTTCTGCCAATGTATTTTATCCAATGCTTATAGGGAATTCTCGGGTTACACGTTAGCCATGAATTCCAATTTAATTTAAGAGAAGGGAAAATGCATCTCCTCATCTCTACATGGAAGTGTCTCCATGTTGTTCCCTTAACAAATTAAATGATCATTTGTGTCACTACGAAACGTTAAAAGAAAACAAAATAATTTTTTTAAGTCTATTTTTTTATTCTTCTTAAAAAAAGTTCAAATTTTTTTTCCTCAGTCGACCAACACCGGTCAAATTTTGGCCCCGATTAAGGTAAAATCGATGTTCTAAATTCAACGATGCTCTCTTATTTTTGATATGAGAACCTGTTTTTTATGTTACTAAAACCATAAATGCATTCATTTTTTAATAAAATTAAAAATTGTCCAAATATTTTTTACAAGAACTCTCTGCTTTGGAATTTCATTCTATCTCAACACTTGATCTCCAAATAAAATAATATAATTTTTAAAAAAAATAAATGGAATTTCTGGGACATTACATGAATTATCATAAGAATACCCCCTAGAAGTTTCAATAAAAGTGCATCGTAAGGTCAGTTGTCATGTACCAGGTTTCACTGAGTTAGGCCTGAAACACCTTTTCAGAGTTGTTACACCTAGGTAAATCTATTCCAGAACCATGTCAACTTGTAGTATTCAGAGAGAGTTGTATTAATAAAAAACCCACATAATATCTACTTTACCAGAATTTAATGGTTATCTTCTACACTTATAATCAAATTCTATCTTAGGGTTACATTATCTATTATATATTTCCCAAAATATAGTTCCCATGGTTTCTACTAAACTTCCTCTCATTCCAAATGTAGGGAATTGACACCAAAATCCCAGAGATGGTGTCCTCTATCAATTAAATCGTTATTATTACAAGGAATCAATCCCTGAAGGACTAAAGAGTTTAGTACTCTTGGTAAACAGGAAACATTCATGAGACATTTGTTACCAAAGAATACACTAATTACAACATAATTTTTTTCTTCGTTCTAAATTAATAATTTTTTTAAAATTTATTCCACTGAGTACATACCTACATATCATTCATTCTACACTTCTTAGATTCCTAGGGAATGGAAAAAAAATAAAAGTGTTATTAAATACTCCATAATGGTAATGTATAGAAGAGGTAATAATGAATCATTGATATTAATTATTATGTCATGGTAAATAAATAAACACACATACCTTGTTATCAAAAAACTGAGAAGGAAGTGCTTAAAAATATATATAAAGGTTATTAATGGAAACACGTTAAATTAAAATAACTAGATCAAGAAAAATAAATATGGAAATGTAAGAAAACTTGATCACATGCCATTTAATCAATGAACTAAAAATGAAATGTATCCATTGATATTTTGACATAAAATCTCATGGATGAATTATATTTAAAACTATATTAGGGGAATTTTTAATTCTTGTAAATCATATCTAAGACATATAAAAACATATACCATCAATAACATTCAAAATTATGTTAAAAACAAAAGATTGAAACCCATTTTATTTGTGAAAGTGGTTTGTATTATGAGTACCTATCAATGCATCGATGAGATATATAAATTCAATTATCCTCTCAATATTTCTAATTCAAATAATTTCTCGTATCTAATAATATAAATAAAAATTATGTCTTATAAAATATATGTATTAAATAAATAATATGAAATTATAAATATTTCCCCAAATAATAAAATAACTATAAAAAGGACTTCGTATATATAATGGAATATGGTTTACACAATAGTAATATCCATGAAAATTGAAATGTATAATTATTTGAAATTCAATGTTCAATGATCATAAGAGATTGAATATCACAAGAGAACTAAAAAATCAATCTAGGAAGTGAATTTGAATACTATATTTTTCCCAATAAATAAAAACCTTATCAATATGAATAATAAATATTGTATCAATAAAAAAAAACTTGAAGTGGAGTAAAAATAAAGGGTTTTTGTTGTTAATGAATATAAATACTATAAAAATAAATTTTAAAAATGATATTCTAGAAAATATCCTTTTGTTTTCAAAAACATTTTGAATAAACATTTCATTTAAATTCACTTTTAGAATAATTATGATTAAAAATTAACCTTTTAAACATGAAAAATTATTCTTCGTATCAATTATGGTAATTAAATATTTACATGCCATAACAAAACATTCATTTTTCACAGTAAAAAGTTTTGAAAAATGCCTTTTTCATAAACAGACAAGAAGAATCCATTGAAAAAATTGTTAAATGAAAAAAAGATTAAAAATTTGTTTACCAAGTAATTTTTTTTTTTGTATTTTTATTAAAACATGGTTTTTATAATTTAATATGTTCTCTAACTGAATTTTGAAATGAAGTCAAGTTTTCTTATAAAAATTTCTAAAACACCTTGAGTACCAAAGAGTGGGAAAATGGTACTAATACATGAAAGATGTCATGAATAATCATAGGATAATAAAATTAAATGTATTATTAAACAATTGACATATAATTTTTTTGAATGTAAATTGAATTGGAAGTTCATTAAAATCACTCTTGAGGAAAATAATCATATATATATATATTTCTTGTGACGAAAAGGAATCACATCATGTAGAGGTGGTGGTAGTCCACACGTTCATGAACAATGTTATAACTTTTTAAGTGTGTGAAAGGGTAATAAAAAATGATATTATATATATATATATATTATTTATTAAAATATAATTACTCTATTAATATCATATATTTTTATTTCACATATATTTAATTATAATAAATTTTTGTAAATTTCATGTACCATGTGAATGAATCATGTCCCACTGAGGAGGCAGTAGGCCACACATTCATAAACATTGTTATTGTACATACAAAAAAATGGAAAGTATAAGAGTATGTGGTATAAAATATTTAAAAATAAAAAATAAAAAATAAATATTATATATATAATATATAAATATATAAATATATTTACCTTCACAATGGACACCATGAGTGCTGTTAACGCAAAAAAATGAACAATCGGCATTTCGTGAGGCGGTAGTGCACTGTACACGTAAAAAGTAAGTCTGTTACCAATTAGAAGGCAGTGTGTGTGAGTGAAGGTAGAAAAAATAACATAAAAACATACTAGTATATTTAGGATAATGTGTTTTATATATAATCCAGTAACAAGAAGATTTTAGGGGGTGGGGAACGGAAATAAAACAAAAGACTTAAAGGAAAGATGCTACCTATTAATCGGGTGACTTCTTTTGGTTTGTACCAAAAGGATTCCTTGGATTGGTTTTCTACCTAGGTAAGGATTCTAGGATTAGGGTGGGATTTTTAGAATCTATTTTGGTAGATATTGTTTAAGGAAATGTGTTTTAATAGGTGTGAGGAATGAGGATAAGTGGTGGCCTTTTTAGTGAAGGAAGAGTGGCCCTCTTGTAATATTTTGACAAAATAATTCTTTCCACATTTTTCATGTTGAATGTGGGTCCAATAATGGAAAAATATCGAGACAATATGGTATAAGGTCTATATATGTCCATCAAATAACTCTTGAAAATATTTATAGCTTTTTTTGGTCATAAGTCTATGGTTCAGTCCCTTACTAATCTTAATTTAACATTAATTGTTGTCATTGATTTTAATCACTTTCACTAAAAATTTTGGTCAAAAAAAAGTTTGTCATATTATAAAGTATAAATTATTATTATTCTAAATATGAAATCCATTTTTCAAAATTCTAACCATAGAACTTGCAGAAATTGATTCAGATTTAATCCCATATGAAAAATGATAGTGTATGATTTTAAAGTAAAAACATCTAAATTTTTGCTTTGTTATTATATTCAATTTTAAAATGAAATTTATTAAACTTACCTAAATTAGATTAATTGAAAAAAAATTATCTAATGAAAATTTCAAAATAATTGAAAGTATTATTTAACCATATAAATAAATTAGATTAAAAATTAGTCTTGAACTAAAATTCAGTGTTTAACTATTAATTAAAAAAAGTTAATTTTCCAAAAAATATTAAAAATTCACCCTACCCAAATTTTCATGTTTCTATTTCAACGATTATGTTTATTATTAAATATTAAATGAATAAAAGTGCACTAAATCAAATTTAAAATGGGTTTTCCATTAAAATATTGTAAAATTGTTTTTATAAAAATGTAGGTCTTCAAGTGTGAAATTGGGTTTGTTCTTATATTATGCCTATCAAACCTAATAGATGAATATAAAAAATATTTTATTGAATATATAAAACAAATATTTCATTAAAATCATTAACTAATAATAATTAATTATGTTTATTAAGACAAAAATCCTTCATAGCATAACAACAAAAGTATTTATTTTTATATCCAATTAGTTATTATTTTCATTTATCAATAATTGGTAAACAATATATTAATTTAATATATATATAAACCATAAATTTTCATAATTCAGTTAATAGTGTTAATAACTACTAATGCAACGACAATATTAACTCTTATTATATTGAATAATTATATTTTAATAATACATTATTATTTGGTGAAACTCAGTCTGTGTGTGACACAAGCTATCGATGAAGGACACTCTTACATGTAACATAATCTAACATGGTGTTTCATGTGTTACAATATATAGATTATATTATATTTATTTAATATTGTCAAATATCAGGTCAATATATACCTTTTTACACTTGGTGTTTCATCTCATAAACACTATTGATACAAAGTTGTACTTTAAAATGTAGGTGTGTTACATTAAATGAAATAATAAGACTTATTTTATTTTTTTAATTCCATATACATTATCACATTTTCATGAAACATTTTTCCCTTTTATTTTACAATAAATTAATTTTCATATGATTTTTTTATAGTTTCTCCCATATCAATCAAATCAAACAAACTTCTATCTAATTCAGTTATTCAAACTAGATTTATTACTTTAGCATCCTAGAAAGAATTATGTCATATTTTCATAGGAAAATGGTGTTCATAAACAAATACATATTAGTAAAGAGGTATACAAATGGATATTTTAATCATATTTCACTATTCTCAAAATTAATCTTGAAGTTTTTATGTCTTGTATTTGTATGAATTTCACACTATTTTCTCTAATATTTATTTTAAATATTTATTTTAATCGTTATCCTATCTACATATTTATGGATGGTAAATTTTTATAGTCTCATATTTTCAACCATATTTCTATATAAAATATATAAAATAGATATTCTATAAATGATAAAAATTATCATTGATAATTTTCTTAGTTAGTCAATGTTTGAAAAATATGTATTTCACGAAAAAAAAATCACTATTAATGAACCTATATGGCCAGGAAAAGAAATTACTTCCACAAAATTTGATATGTAGTCCAAAATTACAGAAATATACTCATTTCCAAATAATTTTATGATTAAAACCATAAAATCCAAGACCCATACATAAAATATTTTCACTTCCATTATTTATGACTATGATATTTATTATTGTCTTTTAAAATTAATGATTCTCTATAAATTTTGAAAATACTTAAAAATTCACTCTATCATATTTTAAAATGGGTTCTTAAATGAATCCACACTAAAAATTTCTTAAATTTATTTCAACATCAATAATATCATCCACAGTTTTTTCATTAAAAATTATTCACAGTAAAAAAACAATTTTTTTTTAGTAGACATCACCTAATTTTTAAATTAACTATTTTTTGGTAAATTAATTATTCATCAAAAATAATTTTCTAACATCATTCATATATATATTATTTAAATTAAATGATATGCCTCCTAAAATATTTTTTATAAAAATGTAGATCATAATTTTTTAACTCCATGACATTTATTTGGTATTGAATGTAAAATACTATTCTTCTAGAAATTGACAGTTAATTGGGGTATTGTGATCCTCATATGTATCTTTTATTATCTAAAACTGATCTATAACATGATTACATTTTCCATTATTAACATTAATTTTTTAAATCAATATATTATATAAGAAACACCTATATTATCATCCTTAGTTTAACTATGAAAATTAAGGACATGAAAAAATATGGTCCAAAAAATTTATTAAATAAAAAAAATTGGAAAATTTGAGAGTTACAAGGGGTTTTACCAAAATTGAATTAATTAAATCCTTTCATATCCAAAACCACTATTAGTGCACAATAATTTTAGAACCTACTAGAACACATCATTTTCATTTCAATGATCACCCTCATTTAAAAAACATCAACCTCTTAATTGGATTCTCTATTGGCATGTGAAGAAGTCAAATTAAGAATATTGGAAGGTGAATATGTTAAATTAAACAACTTAATAGTTTCCAAGGAATATTTTGGGTTCTCAAATTTAGAACCATAAACAAAATTCCTAATCATATTCCACCCAAAGGGAATCCCAAGCTTAACATATGACATATTTGGTGGCATAAATCATACCCCATAACTTTACATCATATGCGGTTCCAATTTCAAAATAATGATAAATAAAACCATTAATAAGTCCATGATGGGTTTATAAGATACCCCCAAAACCTAAACATCCTGACATTCTAGTATATACACCATCAGAATTTACCTTTATCCTTGAGGTGATCCGAGGAATCCAGCAAATGGACATGAAAACAAGGGGCTTCCTGGGCCTACCTAAAACACCCATACTTTATATAATCTATAGATCACTGGTTTAGTTTTTCATGGTACCAGTTTTCACTATTATCTTTAAAAACACTAACCTATCAAATTCATGTATACCTACATGAGAAGAGGGTGTTGGGTTTCGAAATAACCTTGAATTTCACACATTTTAGATATAGGTAATGATTGGGGCCAATGATTTCAGAAGTAACTAATAAACCTGGTCACTCTGACCAGATTGACTGATGAAAGCCATACAATCCTCAATCTTATTTTCAATATTGAGTTTAATTCCAAATTTGTTGGTTGTATACCTCTATAGTGATCGAGGAAAATAATAACCCATCAATAGATGTGGTACATTATCTTTATCCTTCAAACAAAGATAACTGGATAAAACAATGTGTCACCAATTATTTTTAAGATGGTCATGTATAGTTAACATGTTCTTATATATTTTATAGAGTAGAAGCAACCTTTAGGGTTGTATGTAGTGTACCTTTTAGTTAATCATTCATGATAGTGGCATAACAGAGCCTTCACATTTTAGCTTTTATTAATATTTATCATTGAATTTCCCATTTCTATTAAGATTCCATATAAGTGTAAAATTATCCATAAAGGAATAATTATTAATTTATATCATATCCGTTTAGGGAATAAAATAATGTCTATTTGAATAAATCATGAAATTAGTAATGGATATTTATAACAGGTATGGAGGAACATTCACACCATCACTAAGAGGGGTTTCTAGCCAAGGGGTACTCCAATAATTGATATCATATTCCATATTTACCAACCACATTCCATTAGGTATAATTTCATTTAAAGAGTGATTGATTGAGGTCCAAACTGCTAAGGCATGTTAATATGGGTACCCATTCAATAATTACCTTGTGATCCTTATTGATAAAAAAACATTGAAATGGAAATTATAATCCCAGAGGATCCAAGTAAGTTTCACAATGATACCATCCTTAAATATTCTAAGATGAATGACACTAAGTCCCCCCCATCTCAAAAGTATTGATAAAATCTATTCATCAAATAGTAACCAATTTCATTTCATTCACAAACCAAATTCATATAAAATTCTTGACCATGCATTGAAGATCATTGATAATTATTATTATCCACTTATAAATATATAAGGAGCAGAAAATTTAGATCTAATCACTGAATTGACAATAAATAACCTTCCCACAAGATACATTGATCTTACTTTCCACATAGACAATTGATTATTGATTCCCATGAATATCCATTACAAATAACTCCTCCTCAATTTTCCCTAAAACAAGGGGACACCAAAATAATTTAAAGGAATAGTTTCCCTATTAACTCCAAGACTTTTGTTGATTTTATTTCATTTTCTATTCAAAATTCCCTCAATAAATATAATAGAGGACTTTTTCAATTGTATGGAATGTACAAAATCCTCTTTATAGTGATAAAATAGACCTTTGATGAATGATATAGTTTTCATTGAGGATTTTCCAAGAATAATAATATCTTCAGCATACAAGAGGGGTGATGGGGTGTAGTTACCCCTCCCAGCTTTAATTGTCATATATATTCATGTTCGAGAAAGATAATTAATGAATCTACTCATATAGTCTTCAAAAACGGAAAAAATAATCCTAAGAAGTGATTCCCTTACCTGACACACCTGGTACATTGCATGAACCCTCTGAGAGACCCATTAATTAAAATAGATAGCCTTGAAAAATTAAGGATGGTGGTCACCGATTTAATAAAATTATTAATGAATCCATGCCTCTTTATGAAAGAATATAGGAAGATCCATTTCAGAGTATCAAACATGATGGAAATGTAAATTTTGAGTTAAAATTTCTTTCTTTTGTATTATTCTTCATTATGTTAACACTTCCTGAAGCTATAGATAAGTAATTATTTGATTCTTATACCATGGAAAAAGCTAAAAAGATTTGGGGAAATGTAATCCATAATTATTATCCCGTCATGTTCTTAATAATCATACAAATGATTTTAGGGACAATTTTCTCAATGGATAATATTGTGATTTCCTTAATTTCAATTACTTTCTCTTTCTTGGGAATCAAGGAAATGAAATTCAATTTGATCCCATGAGGCCTAGAAATATCATTTTATAATTCCTTCATTATTATTTTCATATAATATTTCTAAATATCCAAATAAAACAAGAATAAATTATTATTGAATCCATATAGAACATAAACACTCTATGTATTAAGAGAGAAAAGGGATTCATTGATTTTCTCATTGGTAAGTTCCATAATAAGTGATCAATTTTGACATTCCTCGATGAAATGTGGAATTTTTTCATTTTTTTGGGAATTATCAATCCCATAATTAGAAAACAAGTCATTAAATAACTCCATTGTACACTTTTAAATGTCATTTTTTGAGGTCTGTAAACATCCATTAATGGCCAAAGAGCCCGTACCAAAGTGGTAAAGGTTCCTTCTTGGCATCCAAGAGACCCATGTTCAAAACTGGGTGGAGGCGAATTTCTAGGGTACTTTAGAAGTACTGTAGTAGTCATTGTTCGGTGCAATAGCAGTCCGAAATATTCACCTGATTTAGACCTTCGGGCCACCGGTTTGGGCCTACAGTTCTCAAGGGCCTTCAGGTCATCAAAGGCCTTCCGACCACAGGGCCTTCGGGCCATATAGACCATGGAGTAGCCCAGTTCACATAGAACATTCCCTAGAAGAGGATCATAGCAACCAAAGTAGAAATTACCAGAATCAAAGCTAACCAGATTGGAAGAATGATAGGGTATGGTAGCCGCCATCAGAACCCGGAACTGTGCTTCTTTGTATGGGGAAATGCTAGCCGATCAACAATGCAAGGTGGGGAGATAGGTGATCAATGATGCAGAAGTTGGGGAGTGGTAGTTCAAGTTGGTTGGGCCTATGGGTCATGTATTAAGCATAGTATGCCTCTAGGCCTTCGTGTCATGTATTGCGGGACTATCGAGCCTTGTTCCTTGCGCCTACGGGTCATGTATGGGTTCCCCTTGATCCCTTAAAAGGGGGATTATCTGTAATAATAAAAAAGAAGGACTTCAAACCATTCGGTATGAACATCAATTAATGCTAATAGTATTGTTTCTTATTCTTCCCCTCTTATCCTTATGAAGTCTATAGGATAATCTTGAGTTTATATCAACATCCAAAAGTTATTTCACATTTAGATGATTTCTATCTAGCCTTTATTTGACTATAAATATGTCATCCAACATGGACTGCTCCTAAATGTCATCCTAAAAGGGAATGTTCTGATGTTTATGGCTAATTTGGATGCCGGAAAGCTGTTTCTTTTGTATCCTTGATTTCAAGATCAATCATAGAGAAATATTCCCTCCTCCATCAACATGGGATATACTTAGTTTTCATCAATTTCCTATAAAACAATTGAAATGGGAAACCAATATGTTCTATATTCCAAGCCTTAAAAATAAGATACATGTATCCAAGAATAACTACCCATCAACTTTTTATATGAAATGGAATATGAACTAACCTTGTTAGATGATTAGAGAGTTGAAAAATTATAGGATTGTGATCTGAGTGATATTTGGGAAGGGTGAAGCTTGAAATCCCATTAAGACCAATCCTATAATCCATTTTCAAAAAGCACCTATCCATATAACATTCTTTCCTCCCATTCAAGGTATATATTATCCTGTTGAAAGAAGATCCAATAATTGTAAACACTACAAGTTTGCACTGATCAATGGAGGAGGGGAACTCTAAGGATACAATTTTATTGAAACCAGATCTACTTTTTTATATTAACACCAAGACCATGTTGAAGTTCCCCATAACACGATATTATTGATTCCTATAATTAGTGGTTTCTTTAATAACCTTACTTAATTTTCTTTATCCTAATGTATGAATTGGATGTGTACACAAAAGAGATAAAAATGGGAGACAATGATATGTTAAAGGAAATATATATACTCTATGTTTTTTATTTCATGTGTTAAAATGAATTCTCTCATTCATAAAAATACATAATGAACCTTTTTGAGGTCATGAAAATTCTAATAAATATATTTGTACCCAAGGGTGTCCAATTTGAAAGTCTTCCAACTCTCAGACATCATTTTTAACTCAGTAATTCCATTAATAATACATTTTTAGTCTTAAATGAAATTTCTTCGGGCCTTTTCCACTAGGGTGTTCCATAGACTTTAAATTTTTCAAAAAAGGAATCATTGATTGAGGTCATTTCCTCTTTTTAGAGGCCACTCTTGTTGTTTCACATTCCCATGACCATTCCCTCTTCTTTATATACCATTTTTTATTTCCATCTATTGGATTTTTATATACTATTGTTTACTATATAATTTAAGTATTCATAGATATACTCTGACTATTATTTTCCTAGAATACTTTAGTATTTTTAATCTTAATCTTCCCAGGAGTTTGAACCTAAGTCTCATCATTCCAAAATATACTGCTCAATGGAATAAACTTGTTATTGGATTGAAATGTAACATGTGGTTTCACCATAAATTATTGTCTTTTAGAAACCTTAGAGGGGTAATTGTGAGAATTCACCCTCTAGACCATTGTAGTTATCATTCTTTTCATATTGATTCCTCCTACTATTATTTGGTATACCACTTGTTGGTGTTCTTATTTGATAGTCCTAAGTACTCCCAACATTGGATAATATGATACCTGTAATATAAAATCCATCATGCTCCTAAATAGAGATACTTTATAGAGTGTGATCCAATAAGATTACCCCCATGTGAATTGGATACCTTGGGATCATCCTATGAAGTCCCTCTAGTGATAACCAATACCGGTCCATTAGTGCTGGTAGGCAAGCACGGGTGCCTTCCATAGTGATGGGTTCTTGTCTTCTTAGACTACCGTAATTATCATAAAAAAGATCTTAATTGAAATTAAAATCCCTTTTAGAATCAATGATAACTATTTCATTTTCATGGATCATGTTATAAGAGGGTGGAAGGTTCTGTCATTCAAACTAGTTGTTTATGATTCCTCATATGAAATCCCTTCAATGCTTCCTTCCACAACACTATCAGTTTTGAAATGAAGGAATCAAGTTCCCATAGTATCTCCAAGGTGACCCTAGTTGAAATTCACATCCCCTGAATCTACGGTAGGGCCTATTATTGTTTTCTATAGGTAACCACTATTGGATTGTTCCTCAACTTTCTATTGTTAGGCATAAAGGGGGTCCATAAGACATGCTTCCATTCAAATCAAGAGAATGGATTTTATCCTTTCCCATAATTCTTCTACAAATTTTATAATCATACCCTTTTACATGGAAGTAATTTCATTCCTTATAATAATTAAATTCAGAGGTAAAATTCCGAAAAACCCTACAACTCATGCAGAACCTAGGATTTTTATCATATTGGATGACAAGTTAGATAATATCATCCATTGTGTTCTTAACCACCTATTCCACTAGGGTGATGGTAATATAAACCAAAAAAGGAATACTAGAATAATGTAAAAATCTTGGATTATCTCTTTGATTATCTATTCTAATGGGATCCCCAATATCAGATGCTATATCTGATAGAATTTTTCGGTGCTAATATAACCTGTTTTCCCAAGAGATATGAATCCAAAATAGTGTATGATTGTTCCTTACATCATCAATATTGAGGTACCTATCAAATTCCTAGATTCCATGAAAATAAATATTCTACGGGATTGACCCCATGCTCCATTTTTATCACATAGAGACCTTCTAGGGGAAAACCACATGGTATTATCCCTATCCCATTGCAGTCTTATTACAGTTTTAAAATACCTATATATCTATGATCCTTCCAGTGAGATCATGTAACTTTTAAATCTTATCACCTTTTAGAACCATAACTTTTACAATAATGGAGTGCCTACAAAAATTGACACAATCTTCCATGGCCTCCTAAATTGATAAAAAAAACGCTATTCTACCATTCTTTAGGATTATTCTAGGGGTAGGTATGTCAAAATCTGAAAAAGAAATAGTGGAATGAAAATTTCCCCACCTCCAAAAAATTCCTCTTTGTACCAATATCATTAGATAGATCCCATCCCTCAACACATGTACTACTCGATAAAAGGTTAAAGATTTATTTATTCCCAATATGGTCCCACATAGATGTCCATTTAATGCTTTCCACATATTTCATCTCCTCATATGCTTTGAGATCCCTAGAGTTGGAATTTTCTCCTCTCTCTCCCCTTTTTCTACGATAATTTCATCTTAGCCTTGGTTTTACATGCTTATGTAATAGTATATAACTTAATATATAATGGTTAGTATATACAATCACCATATTACCAATGATACAAAGCCTAAATTTCCTTATGTAATATACAAATACACGAAATATTATCTCAATAGTAGAATAACATAATTGGTATAAATTAAGAAATATTTTACTATAGTAGACCATATGATACTATTTTCCTCTTATCTATCCACGAAAAACTGCAGATATCAAATCATTATTTTCAATAATTATTTGAAATAGAAAATTCTAGTATAGTGATGTTAATTTTGGTGTTGAAATTACCCATCCTTTGATTTTATCAAATGATTCCAAATATTTTTTTATTAAAATTTATCCTTCTCTCTTTTACCAATAATGAAAGGAATTATTTTAAATGTTTTAATTTTTTTGATGAATCTTTTCTAGAATCATACATATTGAGACTTGTCATTTTCATTTATGGTTTTTTATCATAATTCCTTACCATAATTTTACATCAAAAAATTCGAAGTATATTTTGAGGTTTAGTGTCTTAGAAACATGGAACATAGTTTATGAATTACAAAAATAAAACATAAACATAATATTTATTTAATTCTCATAAAATAATCTTTCATAATTATATCATAGGATACTCCATCCTAGTGATTTCCAAAGGATATACATCAATATAGAATGATGAGCATAAGGAAAATTAATGGATAAATTAACGAATTTGAAAATTGGGGATTATCAAGGATAAAACATGAAGCAAAATATGATATCATAATCATAATTATGTGATACATATCCTATATATGTGGCTACAACATAAATTTAATACATTGAAAATAATATCACCATGGTTCAATACCTAGGTTTTATAAATCATACTACTAATATTTTTCATCAATGTGTCAGAAAACATTTCATCTATAGATTTTCATTCATTACCCAATGTATTTTAGTGCTATTAAGGGACACCCTTTATATGTATTAATTCAATTATGCCAGATATATCATAAATCATAATAAATCATTTCATTAATAACTCATGGAGAATAATAAATGAGTTCTTTATAAAAAACTAATTATATAATTCTTTAATGAATTTAAATTTACATTATTTTAATCCATGGGAATGGAATGAGTATTTCATACATGAAAACACCTAATTAATTAAATATAATAACATTTTTGTAGATACTCTTGATAAAAATGGGTTTGGTAAATCACAATATAAAAAGTGAGGCATGGAAAATCAATGAACAATTTTGGAAACATAATAGGTATACAAAGTTGTTTATGAAAAGAGATTAGTGAGAGAGAATGTAAATATCGAATTTTTAGAAAAAAATGGATATTTTTTGAATGATATATATGAATGTTCACATAATATTATTAAAATTATATGATAATCTATAATGGATGTACTTGGATAAAAATGGAGAGGAATAGAATTCCTTACCTTATGAGGTAGCTTTTTAAATCTTGAGGATATTTTTTTAATCCACAGAAAATTCTTAAAATAGATACAGAGATGTAAAAATAGTGGAAATTAATTATAAGTTATGAAACATATCAAAATCATGAAGCCATGTTTTTTCTATTAACTAAAAAATGAATTATTATAGAAAATTAACCATGTTTTACCCTAGAAAATTTTCAAAGGGTTTATTTTAAATAAAATTTCTTTTTTATAAAAATAACATTTTGAATAATATAATTTTAAATTTCAAATATAAATACTTATTACTGAAAAAATAATATTTTTTTGACGTAATAAATCATCTAACCCTTATAAAAATAACTTGGGACATTATAAATTCTTAATATTAGTAATATTTCTATAAATATTTAATATATGTCCATTTCAAGAAAAAAATATTTCATTTAAAATCTAAATTAAAATAATGTATTTTTAAAAATAAAATTTTTCTTTTTTTGTATCTAAAAAATTTTTATCATATTCATATTATATTAATAAGTATTTTTTAAAATAAAATAATAATGTAAATAGGATTGAAGAAACATGAATTTAATTTCTATGAAAAAAATTCCACCATTAAAATATGAAGTTCTTCAAACATATCCCCTTATTACACAAAAATAGGTCAAATAGTTAAGATATTCAGTGATGTTACATTCATTTGGTAGCTCTGTTATCATTGATCATGTAATGATCTCCACTAACATGAACATATCCCATATCAAATTTGGTTCAAGCATTACTTATTAATTCTCTAATTTGTATTGGTTAAGGAAAAACCCAATGATTATACTTACCTCCATTGTTCTATTAAATAGTCTCTAATTTTAATTATCGTGCTAGTTAAAGCCATAGTTTTTATCTTCATTACCAATTCTCTTTTTTAAATACCATTTACATTCCCTAATACTAACAAAAACATTATTACCAATAGTCATATTTCCCAATGGTCATATTTATCTAACGTCAGATCACAATGGTTAGTTTTCCCATTATTCCAAATATAAAATTTTCTATTATTATAACTAAACATCCATTACATATCATATTGAGATTATATAATTCCCGTGAAAAATTATATGATATTCATAAATCTTATATTTCTTTTTATAGTTTTTATATTTGGAGTGATCTTAATTTGAGAATTCATTACTATGAAGTTTACATTAGTGTGCGTGTGTGTGTTTTTCTTTTTTTATCTCTTTATATGATTTATTGATTTCATAGTCATTTATTAATATGTGACATGTAATGAAATATTAAATTTGTTCTATGTGATATTATTATAAAACATTACAAAATATTAATTTTGAAAAATAAGTTCTTTTATTAATAAAAAAATAAATTTTTAGGTAATTACATTCTACCCAACATAAGAAAATGTTACCATGAAATTTGTGTCTATCCATATAATAAATGGGAGTATTTCCATTTCATTTCCTCTTCTAGTTCCTAGTTTTCTTCTTTAAGATTATTATTTCTTCAAAATACGTTTTCAATTCAGTTTGTATTGTTTTTTAACACATGTTCCCTTTCATAAATAATATTGACCGATTTTTCATTACATGATAATTTAGGTACCAATTCCTCAAAATTTGAGTCTAGTATATGTGTTGGTTATGAAATATACATTTTTAAAAAGTAAATAAGGAATTAAACAAGAAATTTATAAATATTTGGATGTTGTTATACCCAATAGGCATGTACGGCAACACACACTATAATATCAAATTTTAGAATGTACCATGGACATAGTTTTCTATTATTTCCAAATCTCATGAACCTTTTCTATAGTGATATTTTGAGTATTAAATGATCCCAAAAATGTAACTCTTATTCCTTTTATTGATTGTCAGTATAACCCTTTTTCAATCTCTTAGTATCCATTATATGTTTTGGGACCACTTGTCTCTTCTCCCTAGGGTCTTTTACGATGTATAGTCAAAAGTGTTTTCCTTGTTTAACTACATCCCAAAGTTTTTATTTTATACACTTATTCCGAGAGAGTTCTTTATAAGGATCCATTGGAATAATTGAGTTAAAACTATTTTTATAAGAAAATTTTACATGTGGAAGATGTTTGTACCAACTAACATAAAAATTAATTGAGTTATATTGTGAAATGTCCTACAATATCTGAATAGTATTCTTATACTACCCAAAAGTTTGAAGACAATAGGATATGAAAATGTTTAATTTATATTCATTTAATTTTTAAGTCTCTTCAAAAAAATTAAAGGAAGTCATTTGGGGTGTCTAATTTATTGAAAAATCATTAACATAACATTATCTTTATTATTAATGGAAAATACCAACACGTCCCTCATCAATATATGGGTATAGACATACATTCCAAAGGCTGGTGGTCAGCTTGGGTTTCAGACCAAATAGCACTAAAGGACACGCATTGGTCGAGAGTATGGGAGGTTGGGCTCATCGCACCCTTATGGGAGGAATTTTTTGCCTACTTTATGACTCTATTATAGATTTATTATATGTTTGTAAATCTTATCCAAATCTCGATATGGGTCTACTTCCCCTAAAAATGATTATAGGTTAACTCGCCTTATATGAAAATGAAAAGGGATCTCATTGATGAACAATGTAAAGGAGATATCATTAATGAATATATCTTTAGGTATACAAGTTTCCACATCCATTTCTCCAATGATGTTGTATAACCAGATTCTTGAAAATATGCTCCCACATAGGGAGGAGGTTTAATATTTGAAGGTGGGGATTGAGCCATTATGAGGCATCCTATGTATCCAAGTTATATCAGCATTCAAAACCAACGTAGTGCATTAAACTTGTGTTGTTTATACTCATGCAGATAGGATATATTAGTGGGCACTGAGGCTCTATATATTTATTCTTGAGTCTCTAGGATACATCCAATATATACTGGTTATAGAATTAACTAGACATACCATTGTTTAATCATTCCCTTGGGATTGGAACAATGGAAGATTCCCTTGTATGTAGGGTGTTCATATCATGGCACTCATAGAAGAATAGATACTTGGATTTCCCTTGCTGGTTGAGATTTATGATGCCAAGGAGGTGTTCATTTAACCTACCTATGCCCATAAGAAAAATAATTGGTGCGAGAAACTAGGGATGATTGGTGATCAACCACTTGACGTATCGGTGTGGAGACTTATGTATTGGGTCTTAGAATGTTTTGATTTGGAGATTAGACATTAATGATGCATCCTACATATCCAGATTATAGAAGGAATCAGATTCATCATAGTTTGGTTAATTTATCATTCCACTAAAAGATGAGGTAGAGTGGTCAGTCCATGTGTACTATTGGGTTCTAATGGTTGAAATATTAGATATATATAGATTACATAGAAATGTATTATAATTCGAGATCAAGCCTTACGAAAGAATCCCACATATGCAGGTTATTATAGAAATTAATTATCTCATGGGTTAGGATGTTCTTAATCCTCTAGTGGATGTGGGAAGATAATCAATCCTTGGGATTTATTGGGTCGCGATGGTTGAAATTTAGAAGGCATGGGGGACTTATGTGGATGTGGATGCCCATTTCTATTCATATTGGGTCCTTATGAAGGTTCCATATGTATCCTGGTTATGCAATGTACTAGATTCATCATAATCCCTTAATAGGGGAATACACACTAACATTTCCCTCTACCTTCACAAATAATATGATAATTGAATCTCCCTAATCCCACATGATCTATGATCAGTGTGATAAACATGGGATGAAAAATGATTAGTCTCATTTTTAATGGGAGAGGGAATTACAAAACAGGACAACCCTTTGAAGATTTGATATGGAGTTCGATCCTTAGAATGGAATCCTACGTATCTCGATTGTGGTGGAAATAAAAGTTCTCATAGATAATTTGATCGAGGTTTATACACTAGTGTTTCTCTTTTTGTTGGGACTTAAACACCAATGGTGGAAAAATATATCAAGCACTGGGATTCCCTATTGACCTGACCTGCTTACCAGCCTATCATGCATTGATTTTCCTCTCGACATAACATGGATGTCCGCCTAATATGTCAGATAATTTCTTCTAGATATGTTAAATTTCAATCATGTTATCCAGTTAAATTTTCCATAGTACTTTATGTATCATGGATAACATATCTAAGGGTTTTTACAAGATTAGGGTTGTCTTAGGTGGAGGACATCGCATAACCCAGTTGGTTTATCGTCGAAGTCATCACATAACCTAGATACCTTGTTTAGAGGGTGTCTCAAGATCCAGCTGACTTTCCCAGGTTTCATTGAAAGAGTTGGAAGACACATATGGAAGGTGTCATGAGAGTTAGTGTAATTTTTTTCTAGAGGGTGTCCCATGTCTTGGAAAACATGTCTTGAGTGCGTCGTGAGACCTGGTTGTCTTGCTTAGGTGATACAACAAGACTTGGTTGTGTTCCATTTTATGAGTTAGGAAACATATCTTAAGGACATTAGGAGACATGAAATGTGAATCTGTAGGGTTTCATGATACTACGATGAAAATCCATAGGGGTTAAATATGACATTATTTTACATGTCTAGATGACATCGCGTGATCCAATTGGTTTTCCCAAGACGTGTTACAAGTCCTGGGTGACAAACCCTCATGTTGGTCACATGTGTTGGATCATTTTCATGAAGCATATCAAGATTGGAATATATTTCCTCTCTTCATTAAAATGATTAATATTCTTAGTTTTTGAATTTACATTGCAAATGTCTTTGATTTATTCAGTATCAGTTTATTTTGTTGTCTCAAATGATCTAACAGGTTTGCATGATATCCATCAAATGTATTTCTAGAAGTCCTTTTCATGATCTAAAAGTGATCGTGTGTAGTGAATAAGTATGTTTTAGGGTCCCTTCATATGTTCTCTATTATCTTAACCAACAAGAAACTTTTCGGTCGCACTATCCAATGCTTTGAGAAATCCACTCTAGTACCGGTGTGAAGTTCTAATAGTCCATCCTCTAGGTTGTGATAGGTAGTGGTCCCCTTTATAATTCATTCTTCATGTGGGAATTTATAGGTCTCTCTACCCTGGTTTTTCATCATTTTACATGGTGTATCTTACATGAATCTAGGTTGTAGTCAGTGTGGGGCTCTAGCACCATGCATCTTCAAGAGTCTATCATGGAACGCCCTGATGGAATCACCTATTTTTTAGCAACCATGACAATCCATTTCAACATATCCTTTATTATATTATTTATATTTATTGGGAACTTTTTGAATCAATTGGTTATTCCTAAGCACTTCTATATTGTCATTTTTGAATTTTCCTAGGGCCTTTGTGAGATCAGGGTTCCTCTAGAAGGACTTTTAGTGATCTTGGGTGACTTTAATAGGAATTTATATGAGACAAGAATGGTTTGTCAAGGGGATTTAGTGGGATCAAGATGAATTTTCTAGGAGTCATGAGATATTGTGATGTAAAAAACTTTATCATGTCATTGGTGTATTAAAATAACAAGAGGCTCCTGCGTCCTTACCCTTTTTATTAACTTTTATTATTTTCCAAAGGATGGGGGTCAAGAGAGATTGTATGAGTAAAATCAAACATTATTACTCTACCTATTGATAATGCATTTCATGACCAATAAAGGTCATACAGAGATGTGCGAGCATTTTATGGACAATACCCTTCTTTTTTCATTAAGGATCCAAAAGGGGAGTGCAAGGTCACCTTGACATACCTGATGCACTTCGCATAATGAGGGTGACATGCCAATGGTCTTTTGTGAGATTAATCATACATGTCACAAGAGTCATGTGCAATATTGTAGACTATCAGGGGCATGTAACATGTCTTTAATGACCTCGAGTGGCATCTACATCCTCCCTTTTGTTTCTTTTATTGTATTTTACCATGGATCGAGTGTTTCGTGAATTTTATTGAATGATTATAGGGACAATAATTCTAACCATCAGTGGTGAATTACATGATATTTATGGTTTAAATAGGCCTCCACCTTTTGGAAAATTTCCTGGTATTTATGAAGGATTTTCATATGGGTTGTTAGGCGCTCACCTATTGAAAAACTAAGTGTCCTGGAAGAGATTATCTGGTTTTCATTGCACATCCAATGATTTTATATAATTTATTGACAAGATAAAATGGGTTTTGTTAGAGGGTCATCACAGAATCCTTCTTAGGTTGTGCATTGCACGTGGTTCATCCACATGACCTTATGTTGGTCACATGTCCATGAGTCTCTTTGAGGCATATGAAATTTGTGAGCATCATTATCCTTCTCATCCATTTTCTTTTGTGAAGAAAAATAATACCCATGTCATGGTATTCCTTCCTTTATGAATTTGTTGATGCACTTTTGGTGGGATTTAAGAAATTCCCCCTCCACTATCAGGAGCAACATCCATGGGGATAAGGGGTTTGTTCTGAGGAAAGTAAATGCTCTCATGAGTCTTTATCATTATCATGAATTAATATATTGGGTAATACTTGGTATTCCATGAAATTTTCTATATATAGAGAAGTGTGGGATTCCTTATCAACTGGTCACCATTTCTCCCAATCTACCATGATATTTCTATCATGTTCCCTTGTCGTGAGACCCTTCAGCAAGACCCACTTTTGAGACCCCACCACATGCTTAATTTTGAGAGAAATCTTCCACATGATTGTGTTTTACTCAGGTTCTTATTAGAAAAAACTAAGAATATTATCTTGGTATCTATTTGAACATTGTATGTGAGTATTTTGATTGTATTTTGGATTTCATTGGGTATGAGGATTTGATCATATGATTGATTGATTATCATGAGATTCTCATGATTGTTTCTAGGTCATGAAATCATGAGACTCCATGAGTTCTTGTTATTATGTGATGCTTTTGGGGGTTTATGTAAACCACGAGACCTTATGGGATGAGGTGATTCGTGAATCACACTCTATTTCATGTGATGTTTGTGACGCCATTGGTTTATTTTGTATTTAGATATACAATATTTTATATTATCTTTATCTAACATATGCCACTTAATTTTATTCATATAGACTCTGGTTCTCATTGATCTTCTCAAAAGCATTATAAGAAGGATGAAACGGAAGTGATAACCTATCGTGATTCTATACTGTTGAGTGTAGATCCTACTTATCACTATTTTGTTGGGTCAAACCAAGTGTGGTTGATATCATTGATAGTATTAAAATTCATAGAATATCCCCTTTTATAAGTCTTGTCCCTGTATTGGTTCAGTATTTCTGATGGTTCTCTCATTCCTCGACAAAAATAATCATTTATACCATCTTATTGGATTCAAATTAATCGCCACACTTTTGGGGAAATATAAATTCATGGGGATACTTTTTCATGAAGAGGGACCATGATGACATGAATATACCGACATTCATCCCAAAAAAAATTACATGACCAATCACAAACATGACAAAGATGTCTATATGTATCAATCAATAATGTGGAAATCCGCCTCTAATGAGATGTTTAGGTGGGTAACCTATCACAACTTTCGATAAAGAGATTTATATGATATGAATTGGGGATGAACCCTGTGGGTCTACTTTAATACTCTGAATCATCTAAGTAGTTGAATAAAATTTCAATGTATGAGCCTATATAGATATTGAAGTGGTTTTCCTGTTGCAATAATAGTCTGATGATAGAGTTGTTTATACATTGGAGCATATACATGAGTAATTTATATCTTACACATGGTGAGGTGGGAATCCACATTTGGGATTTAGATAATATCTATGGTGTACCTATAATAGGTAGTATATATAAAGAGTTATTTTCCCCATGATCTACTTGGCATGATGAAAGGACGGCTCCTCATATGACTCATGAGATGATTAAGATGGCCAAGAAGTCCATTTTCAAGGAGTCGCTTCCCAGAGTGGATATGCCTCTCAAAACATTGGTGGAATGCATTATTAAGAAGGCCAGTTCTGATCAGAAAGATAAAAGTCCAAAATCATGACTTATTAAGGATTCTTGTAGTGAATCAAGTGCTTATTGGTCAGTGGTTAAGGAAGGGAGGTTTAAATAATGTGTATGTGGGTTGTTCTTGGTATCATACTATCCATTCAGCTAGCCGGTTTCCTCACCATATACCTGAGAGGGTTTTTACATCCAATTATGGAAATGGGTGGAGTTAGAGATCCCAGATTCATGATGGAGACCTCTATGGAGGAGGTGGGTATATTGGGCTAGTTTTCCCTATTCTGGCCAAACACCATCATCTTATTTGTCATGTCTATACAGGTAGATCCCATAACAAAATTTTTGTCTCCTTCCACGTATTATGGGGATGTATATGAGCTCACCTGGGAGAATATGAATATATAAAAACTCAGGATATTATGAATTCTTTCTCTATACCATACATGAAATGTATCAATGTTGTAAGACCCATTCCATAAAATGATAGAGATTTTAGGGCTTATATAACATACTATAAGAATTTACCATTCAAGATATATATGCATGTGGTGATAAGTCACAATATCGACACTGGTGAGTCAATTCTTGACACATGGACTTATGTGGTGTCACTTTGTGAATGATTTCTTTCTACCTGTATTGATCAAGAACATATATTTAATTGTTATTAACCTTTCTAGTTCATCCATCGAGCTCTATGTGTCTAGTTGAAGTTTCCTCTATATTTCCATGCTTGATAAGTGGGTCATCTGATGGTAGCTCTCTAATTTTGGATGATGTTTACCAGAGAGAAGACAGGTGAAAAAATAAACCTTTCTCTGCATAATTCAGTGATTGGTTTATCTTGTGAATATGAATATATTTGGATCTTATCATATCCTAGTGGGAAATTACCTAGACTAGTAAGCATTGTTTTCCAAACACTAAATTTTGAACACATTCTCAATCCTGGGAAGAAACTAGATTTTGGAGGACAAATAACCCTCAAAGCACCTCACAGGGAAGTTAGATGCTTACTATTATTTGAAGTAGCACTTACATCCACATCTATAGTGAACATAGTACTAGGAGAAAGGTTTAACCTGAGTTATTGCTTCCTATAATGTCTCAACATTTTTTAGTTTGGAAGTTTTAGATCTCAGAGGCTATTCTTTAGGGTTTATTGGGTCATGAAGATGTGGTTTTGGATGGTTTTGATTATATAAATAACCCTCATGGTATCATGTTTGAGAACCACTGTGGGGAGGTCAGGGAAATTGTTTGAGACCTTGATGCAGCTTTGGTGTGCGTCAAGGGTGAGATGTTTTTCTCGCTACTCATTCACCAAATGGTTATCTTTGGCACACTTTAATTTTTTTTCAACCAATAGGGTTACCCTATCACTGAGGAAGTTGTAAGTTCATGCTTAATATGGTTTTTAAAGTTTTATAGTGCCATTAATACTATATTTATGTCCATTATATATATTGATATAGTGGGAGGTAGCTGAAGATCATTTGGTTTTATCGTCCCCTACATATACTCCCCATGGTACGACCATGGGTGAAGAATTTGATGATGATTAAGGACCTAATGATAAAGGGTCCCCAATTTGATAGGTTGGGATAAGGGAAGTGATCAATACTTATAAAGAAATAATTTATTCTTCTGCACCTTCTAGAGGAACTTTATCAGAAGGTAATTAAAAGAAGATGAGGTTATATGTAGTGTTATGTATTTCTCCTTCAGAATCACCATGTATGTGTATCATTTCACTCTCGTTTTATCGCAAACCATTTTGAAATCACATTCCAATTTTTCAAAAAATTATATGTCCCCATCTAGATTTCATAGAAAATAATTTTTCCACTTCTGAGGATGTGGGGGAGTATTTGGTTTCCCTAATAGATCCTTCGCTATTGGACCCAACCCATCAAAAAGTTTAGGTTGCTGAGGTGCTCGTTCAATCATGTTTGTTTCCTATTATAGAAATTTTAGTGATTATACAATTTGATCTAGTGTAGGTGGATGTAATTTTGGAGGATTATAACATAGGAACCTATTCTTCCACCATGTTTACCTTAATTAAATAATGTTTTGGAGAAGGTGATTACTTCTTCAATACTAGAAAATTTGTTTTCTTATGTCATATTAATTGATATTATATTTCGTTCTTATTGTCCTCAACAGTGACGACAGAATCACACTACAGAAAAAGCACCAGAAGTACCATGAAGTTGTTCATCATAAGAAGGAGTTGCATCTTCACCCAAGTATGGGGTTGGGGTAGAATATGTCACTAGTGATTCTTCCCAGAATGGTATGTCACCAACCTCATTCATATCATCCAATTACATAGTGTTACTGCATTATTCGTCATGTGATTTATGTACCCCTATACCCATTGTGGAAGCATATTTACCTTGAATTTTAGAGGCATTGGTACCTACTCCCTAAACATTCTCTCAAACTGGATCAACTAATGTGATGGATGGATCTCTTACCTCATCATCTATGACAGTGAGCATGGCCCTATCTCTGAGCAACGTGGTCCGGAAATATGTGACAATTTCTATAATAAACCTACACCAATGACCCAATTCTATATTACTTTATTTGTCAATGAGGTGACTGATGTGGAGTGAGGTTTGGATTTTGGTGTCATAAACCCCTTTGGAAATGTTGAATGACTAATTAGTTCATATCCAATTCATGTTCCCCAAACTTGGATAGGATGGTTTTCACTATTCTGCATTTTACTCTCACAAGTGATGGATGTGATCTCCAAGAGAGAATAGAAGAGGGAGCTCGAATTGAGTTTGGAAGCTATTGAGGACTCCTCTTCAGTGAATAAAAATAGGGATGAGGCTAGGAATGAAGCTCTCCAACATACGACGAAGTCGTCTGCTCATTGGGATATATTCAATTCTAGGAATAGTCTGTCTCTATTCTCAAATTAATAGTCTTCAGTACAAAATTAGCCTACTCTAGGATGATCTATCTAAGTTCCAACATGTAATTTGGATATTTTGAAAGTGTATGTTGGAGAATCCAAAAATCCTTTATGTAGTGGAGAGAGGCAAACATTAAGTCATTGCAAGAGAGGAGTAGTTGAAACATTCTACATATGTGGAATTTGAATATTTTGATCAATTATCCCAATCTATAGCTTCTATAGTGTAAAGACAGAAAAGAAATATAGACTCATCTAAGTATATGTTTTTATGGGATCATAATATTAAAATATTACTTTTCCTTGTACGTTCATAGGAGAGGATCTAATATGTAGATATTACTAATTTTTAATCTTATCAATGAATATGTTTTATGAGATTTATATGTGTTGTCTAATATACCTTTTTTCATGATGTTCATGACTTCTCATTGATCTGATATTATGTGAATCATCTACAAAAACCATCCTTTTAATAATATAATGTGAACCTGAATGTCCAGTTTTGAATAAATGAAAAATAATATACTCTTCTTTGAGAAGATAACATGAATTCTCACATACATGAGATTCCCAACTAAGGTATCCATTCCATTTATCTTGAGATCACCTGATTTCCAGAAGGGTTTTTAGAAAAATATGTGTATCAGAGGGAGATTTCTCTATCATTTAAAAAAAGTTATTTGCTTAACTAGAGTGGTTGAACTATTCTAATCCCATGTAATGGTCCTTACAAGATTTTGTAGTATAAATTGTTTTTTGTTTTAGTTTAATGTCTTTTAGATTTTTCAATGTATTACATTAGTTTAGGGTATTTTAGTTCATAACTAATATTGATTTAGTTTTGGGACTTTTAGCTTGGAATAAATATTAATTTAGTATAGGGTCTTTTATATCTGACCTGATATTTCTTAAGTCTGTGGTCTTATAACCCAGACCTGATATTTCTTTAGTTTAGGTTCTTTTATCTTGGACCTAATATTTCATTAGTGTATGGTCTTATATATTGGACAAGAAATTTATTTAGTTTAATGTCTTTTCGCTAGAACTTGATATTGATTTAGTTTAGGGTCATTTATCTAGGACTTGATATTGCATTAGTTTAGGGTATTTTATCTTAGACAAGATGTTTCATTAGTTCAGGATCTTTTATATCAGACAAGGTATTTCAATAGATTAGGGTTTTTTTTATTAAAACTAATCAATGATCATAAAATATTGTATTAACATTCCAGTAATTACCCAAAACACATTGATATTTTGTGATCTGTTGTGGCATTGTGAAGGCTGACAAGGATCAAAAATCCCTTTTGTAGAGTGATACATTTGGTTGATGACCATATGCACATATTTAGGATCTATAGGCATACAATAATATTCAAGAAAATGGTCCTTCAATCTGAGTATCTTTTCAATGGGATATAGAATATTTATGGAGTTAATATCGATTGAAGGATGAAATACTAGGGATTCTAGGTCAACATGGATAGTTGGTATATAGTTGATATAAATCATAACCCAAAAGTTTGAGTCTGTGATTATGAGATGGGGAAAAAATTCCTTTTTTTATTTCCCATGTCATTCTAAGATTCCATGATCCACCACAGTATTTCTCAAAATCAAAAGGATTGAAGTTCATTTCAGAAAAGTAAGAGACGTATTTACTTAGAGGGTCAAGGCCCTTAGGCATCGGTAGAATTGACAAAAAAAATATTGCCTCCAATCCTCTATAAGGTCTATGGATGATTTGGGAAGACGGAAACATCTAGATGATATGGTTCGTATTATGGGGGAAGGTTATCCAGGAAGGGTTCTGGTATCCTAGGGCAGTTCATCTCTAGATTATTAAGGTTGAAACCCTAAACCCTTTATTCTTGAATCACGAGGTGTGGTTCATCGAAGGATTGGGAAATAATTTGACCATTATGGACTCTATAAATTTAACATAACAAGGTTATTTAATGTCAATGATGTAAAATACACTTGGATAGATTGGTGCAGGGAACACAAGTTATGAACCAAATTGAATGGAATTAGAACCAAGGTTGTTCTTTACTAGAATTGGAGTTTATTTTGTGTTTGTCATCAATAATCACTTGTATGATTTGAGAGTTTTCATGGATTTTGATCTTATAGTACAAGATGAATACAATATTTCAGGATGCATCATTTCCTTGTGTTTTCCATATTTTTGGGCAGAAAATCTGGAGGAAGAGGATAGAGTCATGAGAGTTTTTTTTGTAGAATCAAATCTTTATAAATATGGTAATGGCATGGGTTTCTTGATTAATAGGTTTCTCAAAGATGAGTTTTGTGAGTTCAAAATGGGTTGATAGTTTTCTTCATGACAGTGAGAAGTGAGGCATCAAGAATTCATGATGATGTGATGATGATCTCCCCTACTAGGACAAATATCACTAGAGATTCTCGAATGTAGTAGAGTTGCAGATATGTTTTTTAAAAGATCCAAAAAATATTCTAAAGGAAGTGGATCATTGTAAATGGTCAAGCTTATAAACATGAGACTACCCCAACTTCTTTTGACATGAAAATAATTGGACAAAATTTATAATCGCTCTGGTTTAGTAAAGGTCTGGAGATTTGAAAATATAGCTTTCATTGAGGCCTTGAGCATCTTGAAAAGACTATTTATGTCCTGAACTATGCCAATGCTTCTATATAACATGTTCTTCACAATGATTGGGTTTTCCTTGACGGATCATCAAGCTTCAGGAAGGTATCTTTTTATGCGTAGATTTTTTTCACTGCAAAGGTAGTGATATTAGTGAATGTGCTTCTCCAATGGAAGTTTTGATCATCTGGTTTTTAGTGAACATTGATTTCAAAGTGAATCAACTTTGGTCTATGGTTCTATAAGAGTCTCATATGAGTCAGGGTAAAATTATTTAATGCCAATATACTAAAGAGATCATCATGTCAAGACACTGAGTAATACTTCTCCCAAGGAAGTGTGCTAAGGGGAATCGATTGATGTGTTCTGAGGGACACAATGTACCATGCCTAAAATATTTTAAAGGAAATGGGCCTAAAATAGAGTGAATGCTTCTGAAGTTATGTATTCAAAAACTATTAATGGTTATTGGATTTTGGTATGATCTAAACACTATCATTG
This sequence comes from Viscum album, assembly GCA_963277665.1. Classification (NCBI taxonomy): domain Eukaryota; kingdom Viridiplantae; phylum Streptophyta; class Magnoliopsida; order Santalales; family Viscaceae; genus Viscum; species Viscum album. The sequence continues at coordinate 909,456,827 of OY728165.1, read as the reverse complement.
TCTGCTTTTTGGACTGCCCCTTAGTGGTGAACACAGAAAATTTTTTGTGTTATCTATCTTCATGGGAATGTTTAAATTACTACACATTACGATCAGGAATGTTTAATAGGTTCCAACAAATTTGGGAACAAGATCCTTAACTTTTAAATAAAAAGATGACACCCTGATTCCCCCCTCACCTCTCAGGGGCTTTGGGGTCCTACACTCAGGTTAGAGGAATGACACGGGATAGTCATATAGGGAGATGTTTAGATAATATTATGGTGTTGAGTGCTACAGCAGTGGTGTCAGGGAACACAGGAATGGTAAATCCTTTTTTTCAGAGTGAAACATTTGGTTGATGACTGTAGGTGTATATGTAGGATCTATGGGCATTTATTCATAGTCATGAAAAGGGTCTCTTGAATTCGGGTATCCTTTCCAAGGACTATGGAAGGTTTGGGTGACATGTGGAAGAAAAATCATGAAGTTTGGTTTTTGGAACGTCTAATATCCAATAAGTGTTTAGGTACCATAAAACTTATTCCACTACCTAGTGAACATATTCTTATGGCAAAGATATGTGACAAATCATTACTCTAACTTTTTCCTGAACCAAGGGGTATAGAATGAATAGATCGACATTATCTAGGGTTACTGAGTAGACCCTATGTGATTTATGCTTTATTTATTTATGCCCCATTTTTTCATAAAATATGAAGGTGAGGAATTTAGTGAGAGAATAATTTACTTTTTCTTAGGACACCCTTTGCGGGTTTTCACCCTAACAATTTTTGTCTCTTTCTCTTGAAGTTTTATATATTTATATTTGGACCATTATAATATAGAGTTGAAGGTCATACAACATTGAACATTGTGCAGGAATTTTAAGGTCATGAAACACATGGACCTCATATGGTGTATGATACACATGATCCTAATAAGGATACCCAGGGTATGGAGTCCCCATCATCCTTTTTAGAGGGAGATGAAAATATTTTAAATCATGGATTGAGGTTTTAGTACCACCAATTTCTTATATATAACCCTTTACTTGTGTTAATATCTTTAATCTATAAGGGATAAGGTTGGGAGAGTTTGGTTAAGTTTCAATATGTTTTTGGGGGATAAAATAGAGGTGCAGAGTCTATGCATCATTTGTCAAAACCGTGCAGAAATCCTAGGAGAAACAATGAGCACTTGTAGGTTAGACACAATATATTAGGAACGGTTGGAGCACGGTTGGGGAGACTATCTGAGGAGGCCATGATTGAGATTCCATAATATAGTATCAAATGCACGGTTAGTTAGTGGTTTGTCAAAACATGCGGTTAAATTGTGTGTAGAGTCAAATCTAGATCCTCTTTTTTAGGATCTTACTTTTTTATATCTCCCTTGTTTTTTCTATTATGTGACAATAATTAGAGATTAATCTTCATTGATGTTAGGAAAACTTCTCCCGAGGGATTTGGAACTGATCTGGTGCCCTCCTATGGCATTATTAATCTCGATTCTCATGGTAAGTGATGTTCTTCGCCGTTCTTGTCTCATTTCATATATCTACTTAGATATACCCCTCATATCCTCTTTAATTTTCTGATCTATACCTATTATGGGTATATCTATGTTTGGGGATTCCAAATATGATGATATTTCAGTTTTTGATGGTAGGAGAAGAGATCTGAGGCCATTTATTTGGAGATTCAACCTGGCTGTGTGAGCATTTTTCATCCGTCATCTGTTTTTGTCAAAACCATCGCGGTAGGATCCTTCACTCTCATCTCCTACTGCTATAATTGATATCATTTATTTCAAATTGAATGAAATTTATTGTGAAATCTTGGATCAATGCGTGTAATAAATATTCTTTAGTGATGATTTATCATATTTGTGTAATTTTGTAATCTCGGTGAATTCTAGTGAAAATTATTTTAGTTTCACGAATTCAAAGAGGTGATTTTAAATTATGGATTATTTGAAATATCAGTATGGATTTTTTGGAATGGGTTTTTCAATAAATTGGGCATTTTATTTGTATAATTGGGCTTAGAAATTTTTTACAGAAAAATTGTTCTCAATAAAAAAGTGGTTTTATTGAGAAGGTGACATGGCATCATCCTTGGGAATAATTGTGTGTGAGTTCATATTCTATATATGGGTATTGGTTGAAATATTACCTTGGGATTATTTCCAAATGAAAATGGAACATGGGGTATAATTATCTTGTGACGACTTGGTAGATCGACCAGAGACTGCTCTTGAGTATGAAATTGGCATCACGTAGCATGCACGGTTGGTTTCATGGATTTTTGGAATGGTTTGGGGTATGACAAAAATGATTTTGTGAAATGGTTTAAAGATTTATTTGTATTTTTATGAAATTTTAACTTTCTATAAAAAAATTTATTTATAACTGTTACACAATTGGTTGCAAGCAGTTTTGGAACTTGTGTTTATTTAGTTACAAAATGTTCTGGGAAATTGTTTTATATAAACTATTTTATATAAATGTTTCTAACTCTTCGATCCTAGTGGTATGAGTATGAAAGTAATTAGGGAAAGTCTAATAGGTTTTATACACTCCCCTTTTTCGGAACTTGGGTACTTTTGCAGATGCTATCTTCCGAGATAAGGGAAAAGGTAATGTATCACATTTTTTTAGAACCACTTCGTGATACGTGGGATATTTATTGATCTTTGATTATGGTGAAAGGGTAGCATAGAGTCTCATATTCTTCATGGATTCTTTAGTTTTCCTTATTTTATTTACATATATAGTTTCTTTTTCTCCTGTTTTAGCTCACATTAATGTTATTTTAATTGGAATAAAGTGGTTGATTTGTCATTCATTGTTCATGCATCATTTAGTGAGCCATTTGGATATAGTTTTTGAGTGAATGGTTTTACTCTTAAATGGTCAATAAACCCCCACTTTAATTTTAAACCCTTCGGCATTTATTACCAGCCTTTTGTATCTTGGGAATGTCACCTAAGGCTAAGTAATGAATCATTTTACTCTCAAGTCAATGAGAATTAGCGGGTTATTACGAATGGTATCAATTTATTCGGCCCTTACCCAATGAGTAGTTTTCAGTTTCTTGGTCATGGAGTTGAATTTTTTCTTGTCTAGTCCTTGGCTTGTGTTCTTTGAAGGATTTGGATCATCAGGACATGAAATTTAGGGCATGGAAAGATGTAGCAAACCATTATATAGTTAACTTCATGTTAACAGGGAATTGGGTACATAAGTGTTTTGGCGACACATATAGGATTTTGGAATCTTGTTGTCATGGGTGTATCCAATGAGTTGATAATGACATTCATTGTAGAGGAATAAATTCCAACTAGGATTGCATACTTAATTTGGATAAATGATTTTTATTTTTTGAATGGTGTAATTTTTTTAAAAAAAGAAGAATTTGTTTTCAAGTGAATGAATTTGAAAAGATAATGATAGATGTATTTTTATAATTTTCTGATTTTCAAAATGTGGAAAAGGGTTTTTTTAATATTTGAATGTGGAAAATATAGTTTTTGGAAAAAAAATTCTGATAGTTGATGTGATGAAATTTGAAATGCTAATACAACTATTTGCTAAGGCGTGAGACTTACCGATTTTGTTGTTGTTGAGAAAATGGAACTAGGTAGGCATCGTTAAAACCAACCAGAAGAAGCTATAGAGAACATGCTCGCACCTGGAGCATAGGTGAACCAAATTATGGCTCTAGTTTTCATCAATTGTTTTTGAAGTTGTGGATACAGGGAACCAAATGGATGAGCCAATACATGTAGATCATTCCATTTAGTTGATGAAGCATAATCCACCCATCTTTCAAGGTGATTATGATCCTAAAATGCTAGTGGTGTTGCTTAATAAGATTAATCGTATCTTAGATTTCATCTGCGCACCATCATAGCTCAATGTCTAACATGCCATGCAAATGCTCAAGGATCTTTCAGGGTATTGGTGGGAACTAGTTCTGCATGATAAAGCATAAAAAGGCCTTGCATGGGGGAATTTTGGGGAATTTTTTAATAAAAAATTATATCCTCATACATTCAAGATCTATAAAATGACAAACCTCCTTATCCTAAAGCAGGATAACCTATTTGTCACGGAATATGAAACTAAATTCACGATTTAGTGTGCTTCGCACCAGAAGTTGTGGAAATTGTGTCCTTGAAGGAACGCATCTTCCAATCCGAGATAAGGTAAGAAATTCAATCAAAGTTTGTGGTACTCTATATCACAGATTATATAGAGATGGTGAAAAGAGTGATAGAGGATGAGCTAGACATTTCATGAGCTACAGGAGGGGGATGTATGATGAAACATATAGAAAATGGTGGTAACTCAAATGCCAGGAGAAAGCAGAAATGGGAAACATATTTCCAAGGTGGGAGTGGGACTCAAAATCAGATTGTTGGATTAGAAAATCTTCCTCCATGAACAATGATATATGAAAGATGTTATCAACGTGGTTCTTTTGACCTCATTAAGAGGGAGTTTATAGTACCCCCAAGGGCATGACATTATTGCAATAAGATGGGACTTTTTAAGTGCTTTTTTTATAGTTCTCTGAGGTCGGGTGCCTGAGACACTTCTCAAGTGTCACAAGCATCGTATGCTTCGATAGGGAGAGGATAGAAGAACTATAATCATCATCAAATCAGAGCTAGCCATGGTGATTTTTGGAATACCATGACTCCTCAGTAAGGTAAATTGTAGTCGGGGAATAAAGAGAAAAGTGCAGTGATGAAGAAATTATATGCAGCTGAGCTGATTATTGTAGACAATCATGTTGGACCATCTATGGTGACAAGTATGATTCTATTAAACTCTACCCATATGCATGTGTTTTTTTATACTATTTCATTACATCCCTTCATTACTATTATTTTTTTATCATCTTTGTTTAAAACTAGAAATGATACATTATTTGTTAAAATTTCAAACTCCTCTTGGTAAGAGAGACTGTCAGGACATTGTGTGTAGAGAATGTACAATAACGGTTAATGGAGTTGAGATGAAATGGGACTTATCAATGTTAGAGATGTATGTCTATGATGTAATCCTAGGTATGGATTGGCTGACAATGTTCAAGGATCACATAGATTATTATAGTAGAACAGTTAGTTTCATAATAGAGGATGGTTTCGAGCATATCTTAAGAGGAGAGAAGGTTGTGAAGGTAGGGGAAACAGGCTTTTTGGAACTAGAGGTGACAATTAACTCTTATCATTGGGAATCATTGGCTTCAGCATCAATGGAATAAATTGAGGAAGATAGTTTTCTAGAAGTCTTAGATTAATTTCTTGATATCTTTCCTAGGAATTTCTCATGGTTACCACCTCTAGGGGAAATGAAGTTTATGATTGATCTCCTATAGAGTGCTAGTACTATTTCACTTTCATCTTATAGGACAGAACTAATAGAGTAAATGTAATTGAATGTGCATTTGGAAAAGGTAGAACATAAGGGTTTTATTCGATCGAGTTCGCCTCTATGGGAAGTACATATTTTGTTAGTGAAGAAAGTAGATAGAACTCTTTAGTTGTGTGTTGATTGTCTTATGATTTACCAAGTTATGATAAAGATTATGTATCCACTTCCATGCATCAATTATCTATTAAATAATTTTAGAGAAGCTCAGTGGTTTTCAAAAATTGACATGCGATTAGGATATCAGCAATTGCAAGTTAGGAAGGAAGATATTCTGAGTACGACATTCAGAAGCAGATATAGAAACTATGAATAGGTAGTCCTGACCTTCGGTCTAACGAATTCACCAGTGGTATTCATGGATTTGATGAATCATATATTTCAATGATATATGGATTCTTTTTTTATTTGTATACAACATCATGGTGTACTCAAATACAATGAATGGATAAGAGAAACACTTTGAAATAGAGTTAGGGATCATGAGAGATCATCATTTGTATTCCAAATTATCTAGGTGCGATTTTTGGATACAATAGGTATGCTTTATTTCCCATGTGATTTTTTAAAAATGTGTTTTAGTAGATCCTGAAAAGATAGAAGCTATTATCTCTTAGAAACCACTAAATAATGTCTTTGAGATATGATTTTTTCTAGGTCTAGCGGGATTCTATCGACAGTTTTTGCATGAATTGTCATGAATAGCCTCACAAAAGAAAGCTCTAATAAAGAATAATTCTCCATTGAAATGGGATAAAGAAATCCAAAAGTCTTACTAGGAGATTAATGTTCATCTTACATAAGCACCTATCTAGATTTGTCCAGAATCAAGATATGTATATGTGGTGTACAATGATGCTTTGTGATCAGGGTTGGGTTGTGTTCTTATGCAAGGAGACCATGTTCTATCTTATGGTTCAATAAATTTTAGGATTCATGAGATGAATTACCCTACATATGATTTAGATTTAGTTGCGGTTGTCCATGCTTTGAATACATTGTGTCATTATCTCTTTAGTGATAAATTTAAAGTGTCCACGGACCACAAAAAATCATGAAACACATTTTCTCACAATGAGATTTGAATCTGTGGTAAGAAAGAAGGATAGAGTATCTTTAGATCTTTGACTTTGACTTTATGTATACACCAGGTAAAGGAAATACGGTGGCAGATGAATTAAGCATAAAGTTATATACACATTTGTTAAATGAAGCTTCAGATTAGTGGTAGTGGATGTAGGTCTTAGTTGACATGCATGTGGAATATAATTATTGAGGTGATTTTTTTGTTTGGTTTTTAGTTTTTGTGGTTCCTGATTTGTAAAATATAGATAAATAGGCACAACATCTGATGTATAATGTTTTTTTATGAGTTCAAAACTAAATTTTGGTGACACTATTACAGGATGGAAACAAGATAGGAGTTCAGTGTTGTGGTACAGAGATCTAATGGTGGTACCTATGGAATTTTAGGAAAAAATTATTCATGATTAACACCATTCATGATGGTTTATACATATTGGAACACATAATATCTATATGGCATTGAAGGAAAAGTTTTGGTGGAGCGGTATGAAAAGGAAGGCGGTTGAGTTTTTCTCACAATGATTAACCTGTCAGCAGGTTAAGGTAGAGCATCAGTGACCAATGAGTATGTTGCAGTCTTTACAGATTACAGTGTGTAAATTGTAGAATATACATATGTATTTTGTTATAGGTCTCCCAATATTGGTTAAGAAACATGATTCCATATGAGTGATAGTGGATCGACTCACAAAGTTGACAAATTTCAATCATATTCGGGAAACTCATATGGTGGTGGATATGTCAAAAATATATATCCAAAAAGTGGTAAAGAGACATAGTGTACTAGTTTAGATCATGTTAGATGGAGATTTTTGGTTCAAATCATTTTTCAATAAATCCTTACAGAAAGACCTTGGGACTCAGTTGACTATGAGTATCTCATATCATCCTCAGATGGATAGGCAATCTGAAAGGATGATACAGACATTGGAAGACATTCAACAGGCTTACACAATGGATTTTGGTGGCTCATGGGTAGAACATATACCCTTAGTGGTGTTCTATTATAATAACATCTATCAAGCCTCGATACATATGGCTCCATTTGAAGAATTTTAAGGTAGTCTTTGTCAATCTCCACTATGGAAGGTGAAAATATGCGAGACTTCCCTAGTTGGGCCTAGTCTAGTCCAATAAACAAAGGAGAAGATTTAGATGATAATAAAGGGTATGGATGTAGTTCATAGTATCCTTAAATCTTATTCAATTCATCTGTGATGGTTTTTGTCAGTTTTATTGAGTGATCATGTGTTCTTGAGAATTTCTACAAGGCTTGGACATCATCATTTTGGAAAGAAAGTAATGTTATCTCTCTAATATATAGTCCATTTTGAGATACTAGAATGGGTTTGAGAGGTGGAATATTAGTTTTAATTACCACCAAGGTTCAATTCAATGCATAATGTGTTCCACATATCTTAATTGAATAAGTATCTTCTTAATCCAGACCATGTGATCATATAAGATCATGTTGACCTAGAGCCGAATGCTTTATTAGTATATATCTAGTACAAATTTTGGATAGGATGAAGGATGTATTGAATGTGAAAAGCATATTACTAGTGTGGATTTTATGGAAACATGGTCATATTTAGGAAGAAACTTGGTAACACAAGAAGGAAATGAAAGAGTAGTGGATGGAAGTCTTTTAAGCCACTGATGTTTTTCTAATTTCTGATGATGGAAAGACCAATGGTAGGGAAAATGTAGTACCCTCTATTTTTTATATGTAACCATTTAATTTTGTTTTTAATTTCTATAAAGTATAAGGGGTGTGGTTGGTAGAGTTTGGTAAACCTTGAATATGTTTTTGTGGGAAATGGTAAAGGTTCACAGTCTATGCATGGTTTTTCCAAACTGTGCATAAATCCTAGGAGAAACCGTGCGCACCTACAGGTTAGAGATAGTAGATTCAGCATGGTTAGAACACACTAGGGGATACCTTTCAAGGGGGGTTTATGAGTATTTTATTAAGATTGTCGCAAATGCATATTTAGCGTATGGTTTCTCTAATTGTGCGGTAAAACTATGCACATAGTCAAATCAAGAACCAATTTTTTGGATCTTACTCAATTTTTAGATATCTCCGTTGTTTTTACTTATATGCACCAATAATTCTATATTCCTCTTCATTGAAGGTAGTATAACCTCTCCCAATGGTTTTAGAATTGATTTGGAGCCCTCCATTGGCATTTCCAATCATGGTTCTCCCGGTAAGTGATGTTCTTTACCGTTCTTGTCTCGTTTCATAGATTTACTTAGCTTTACTTCTCATATCCTATTTATTTTTCAAAGATTTACATGTTATTGGTAGATATATGTTCTGGTATCCAAATATGATGATATTTGGGTTCTTTTTTATAGTGGAATAGATCCAAGGACATTTTTTGGGAGATTCCACCGAATTGCGTGAACGTTCTTCGTCCGTTGTCGGTTTTCATCAAAAGCTTCGAGCTAGAAGGATTCAATATCATATCCTCTTGGTAGAGTTGATTTTATGATTTTTAAATGGATTAAATTGAATTAAATTTTTGATTAAATCTTGGTTCAATTCATGGAATAGATCTTCTTTAATGACGACCTATCATTTCTGTGGAATTGTGTAATCTTGGTGAATTGTTGTGAAATTTGTTTTAGTTTACCAAATTCAAATTGGTGATTTTAAATTGTGGATTTTCTAGAATATATTAAATATTTTTTGGGATTGAGGTTTTCAATAAAAATGATGCTTTATGGAAATAGTTTTTCTTAGAAATGGTTTTTATGGGAAAATGGTTTTTAACAAAATTTGTTTTTTTAAAAGGTTATTTGGCATGATCCTTGGTAATATTGGTGTGTGAGTTCAAATTGCATATACATGGATTAGTTGAAATATGATCTTATGCTCTGTGCCTAAGGTTAATCGAACATGGGATATAATTACATTGTGAAGACTTGGTAGATCGATGATAAACTGCTCATGAGTGTGTAACTGTCATCATGTAGCATGCATGGATCACTGTATGGATTTGTGGAATGAATTTGGGTCTGCTAAAAAATATTGTTAAATGGTTTTAAATAATTATATGTATTTTTATGAAATTTTAGCTTCCTAGAAAATTTTTTAGGTAGAACATGTACATTTTTTTTTGCTAATAGATTTGTATGTTTTCTATATTTAGTTATAAACAATTTTTAGAAATTGTTTTATATAAATGTCTATAACTCTACTATCATAGTGTCATGAGTAGAAAAGTCATTGGGGAAATACTATTGAGTTTTACACTCACCCATTCATTGGATCTTGGGTGCTTTTGCATATTATATCTTCCAAGACAAGGTTAAAGTTAACAAATCAAATATTTTTAGCACCACTTCGTGATAAATAGGCTATTTCATGATTTGGAACATGGAGCTAGGGGAGCATAGAGTCTTATGGTATTCTTGGAGTCATTATTTTTCCATCTAATATTTACTTTGATTGATGCTTTTCCTTCTATTTTAGACCACTCAAAATATATTTTAACTTGGATAAAGTGGTTGATTTGTATTTTATTTTTCATACATAATTTAGTGAGTTTTATGGATATGGTTATTGAGTGAATGAATTTATTTTTAAAAGGTAAATCATACCACACATTTGTTTGAAACCCTTTTGTTATTTTTTTCAGCCTTTGGCATCCTGGGGATGTTTGCTATGGCTATGTAATGACTCATTGTACTCTCAAGATAATTAAAATTAGTGATCCATTACAGAGGTTATTAGGTCATGAGTGATGATATGGGATAGTAATACCCAGGGAGATTTTGATCACACTAGGGTGTTGAGTTCTTCTGCATCTGTGTCAGAGCTCACAAGGATTGGAATGTTGTTTCTATAGAGTGATTCATCTGGTTGATGACAATAGGTTAATATGTAGGAGCCATAGTCATGTATGCTTATTCAAGAAAAGGGTCCCATAAATATTTGTATCCTTTCCATGGGACATGAATGATTTATGGTATCCTAAGTTTCTTGAGGCATGATTTATGGTTTATGTATTGAGGTGCTTTTAAAGATGATGGGTGTAGCCTATACTATGGTTGACTGGGGTAAGATTATTTTGGTCCCTTAAAAAGGTATGATTATGCGTGATCAATCTCACAATTTAACATCATTCATTCATGATGTACTTTCTTCTGTCTAGCTTAACACCATGTGGTAAGGACATTTACATTGCATTTTTAATGGCATGTGGTAAGAAATCTATTCTGTACAGTTTATCGTCATGTGGTAAGGATTTAATTCCATGCAGTTTATTTTCATGCAGTGAGGACATGGGAATCGATGTGAAAAAATGTGAAAGACACATTATATGTTCAAGCAGGCCATGCATAAATCTAACTCCTATGTAGGCAGAGTGAGCTTATTTGACATCATCCCTCATGCTGTTTGTGGTGAATAATTTTTGTTGTTGTTGTATTTGGGACAAAGATTGAGGATCTTAGCATCACTACATATCCCATGATATCAAGAATCAATCCAGACATAGTTCATGAAATCCCATGTGGTTTAACTTCATGTAATGAGGACTAAGATGAACCGATGTGAAATAAAAACAATGTTGTGGCTGGGCTGAAGGGTAGAAATTGAGGTATCAGTACATATCGTATTGGAATAAAAATCAAGCCAAACATAGTTATTAAAGTGATGTGTAGTTTAATTTCATGTGGTTAGGAATTCGTTCCCTCGATGTGAAATGGTAACACTATATATGGGACCATGAATGGAGTTTAGTGTGTCACTACGTATTCGTGGGAGATGTGAATAAAGACACACATAGTTCTGAAGGGATTTTCCCGCATAGGTCTAACTAATACACAATGACGGGTAATTTTAATACTTATCTATATGACTGGGCCTAGAGTTTTAAATCCCAACATCACTACATTTCTTTTGATAATAAGAATCATGTCACATATAGTTCTAGAATGGGAAACTCTCTCTTCATCGGTTTGAACCATATGGAGAGGTGGTAATTTTTCTATTGATTTTTGTAGTTGGGCCCATGATTAGAGGTTTAGGAACTACTACATATCCTATGACAATAGGAATGAATCCACACATAGTTCATGATGAACCATGTAGTTTTATGTCATGCAGTAAGGAAAATAACCATAAATTTTATTTTCATACAAAAATGACTCATGGTGTGCATTTTATTTTCTTGAAATCAAGACTATGATGGACCTTTCATGTGGTGTCATGTATTTCTCTTGCGGGGAATCCATTTCCTAATCTTATGTGATCTATACTTAGCATGATAAACAAGGAATGAAAAGGGTTCCTCTTACAATGTAGAGGTTGTTTAGGGTACGAAAGGGATGTTTTATATTATATAGTGTACGGAAAAAGTTATATGATCATTGTGTCTTGACGTATCTCATCAAAAAAATTATAATAATGCCATACATAGTTCTAGAGGGTAATTCATTTTAATGTAATGAGTTAAGAAAATTACATGTGTAGTTTAATATCTTGTTGTAATGAAATGGATCACCCACCATAAAGGGAATAAAGTAATATAAGGATTACATCTTGAACCAATATAGGAGTTTCATCTATCACGGCATATCCTACGATGGTTAGAATCAAGCTATATGTAGCTCTAGAAAACCCATGCAGTTTAATTTCATGAAGCTAGGACATAATCCATGCAGTTTTAATGTCTTACGATAAGAAAAAACATCATATAGTATAATTTCATGTGATAAGGCTGAATGGAGGGTCTTACTATGATTTGGATTCCCATTTTATGATGGATATGAAAATTATTTCATAAGAAAACATTCAATAGTGTGGGGTTTTACATGCACTCTATCCTTGGTGTCCAATGTTTTGGATTCATTATGATAAATAGTACGTATGATGTAAGTCACCTTTTATATGGGTTCCAACTTCATAGGCTTCTTCCCTAGTATCATTGGGGTTCTAAGAGGAAAAAAATTCTCCTTGGAGGAATAAATTGATGATAAGATTCTTATTGAAGGCTCATATGATCTGATTTGGATGGCTTTCCAGGTTGTGTAGTGTACGCAACTCGTTCTCATAGAGTTTCTGTAATTCATCCATTCACTTTTTTATTGTTCATAAACATAGATCTATTTTCAAATGGTTATTATGAGTGTAGTAAGATGGACCTCTATGGGAAATACTACCTCAATATCATCCACCAATGAGTATGGAGTCACATGAGTGGTAGTACACATGGCGGTACCATAGGCCCACAAATCATGGACATGTTTTTTTGGCAAGACATCTTATCCTTGTTCACCATCTTATCGATTATATTCTAGAGAGTCTTACTGAAGGCCTCTATCTATCCATTTTCCACTACATGATAGTGATATGATTGATCGAATGTAATGTTATACTCTTCATAGAACCTTTTCAAATCCATGGAACATAAGTTGGGGTTGTTGCCCATCAATATTGTGTGAGGGACCCCAAACTGGGTAATAATGTGGGTCTTTAAGAATTTTATGATATTCTCCATCTTGTATTCCTTGAGGGGTATTGACTCATCCCATTTATAAAAGAAGTCAGTATTAGTAAGGATGTGCATGAACTACTTAGATGTGGCTAGAAAATTTGGCTTCACAACATTTATTCCCCAAAAGAAAAATGGCTAGGAATATTTACCTATATGTAGCATTTATAGGGGTTGACGAATGAAGTTTTGATGGATTTTTCATGTATGTAATTTCATGGTGAATTCTACGTAGTCATGTATCATGGGTTGCTAGTAATATCCCAACCACATGATTTTATGGGAGATCCTAGTTCCATATCGATGGGCACTGCAAGAGTCATCATGGAATTCTTTGAAGATGGAGGAAATCACTCATTATTATATGCATCTCAGTAGGATCCCATAAAATCATCATTTTTAGAGGGTATTTTGATCATTCGGACCATCTTAAAAGGTAATGTTCATTTCAGGGTGGCAAATATATTCCCTTGCTGCCCAGTCTATTTGGAGAGGCTCATTTTAGAGATAACCAGTTATGGGATCCATCCATCCTAGGGTGGTCATTGGATTATCATGCCTTGGGGTGGTGTTGAAAATATAGATTTCTTTCATATCATATATGATAATCATTGAGACCATTATTCGATGTGTGATAGGGAAGATTTCTTTTTCTTGATTTGGGTCAGTGAGGATGGTGGACGCATTTTCCAATGTGTTGATATGATAATTCTGTTATTTGAGAACATGATGCAATGGGGCCTCAAAAGTGAACTCTATTTTTATTCCCAGTGAGAGGGCCCAATTCTTATTTTTTGATGGATACTCTCTACTGATCTTCTTGATAACTATCTTTAAGTCCCATTTGATAATCTTGTTGGATATTTTCAAATATATGGTTAATTCCAAGATAATAATGAGGATTTTTTATTGAGTATTGTTGTTTTTATCCTTTAGATAGTGATAAACATTAAGGAAAATTGATTTGTCTATAGAAACAAATACAAACCCTAAGACAACCTGATTGATATTTGGTTTTTCTATCCTTTTATCGATAGGACATTAGGAGGCACCATCAAAATATATCTCCCATGTCTTGGGAGTTTCATCGGTATAGAAATACTCTTAATATAGAAGCATGATGTATTATGGTTCATTTCATGAGGCTGGATTTTTTATGAGGAAATCAGCGAGGGATTTCCCTTTAAATGCCCTCTTTGATTCAAACTAAATTTCATATTGATGAAAAATGTGCCCTCATCAAGACAGGAACCCAACCATCAAGGGGAAACCAAATATTTACTTGAGAGGATCGATATGAGAGACCAAATGAAATTTATTGTGCTTCATGTAACACCTCCACATTTTCACTGTGAAGATGATTGCAAGGCAGTTATTCATAAAAATATAGTATCGAGCTTCATTATCTATAATCATAAGAATGATGTAGTAGAGACTATTATTAATTCCCACACCATCTTTTTATATGAGGAGGGAGCCTAGTTAGTGTTCCATGGTGGACACATACAAGATAAGTGGCCTCCCTTCCACCAGAGGCATCAAAACTGCTAGGTGCAATAAGTACTACTTGATATGTTTGAAGGGTTATTGGTGTTCATTGTCCCATTGATAGATGATTCCCTTATTCATTTTCCTAGTTAAGGGGAGATCTTTTCCATCCAAATTTTCTATAAATCGTCAAATGTAGTCTTGGTTTTCTTGAATCCCCCTAAGTTCTTTGATATTTTAGGTGTGACATTGTTAAAATAGGACTAGTCATCTTTGGGTCAACTTTGTTGTCATGGTGGCATACCAAAAAGCCCAAGAACTTTCTTAATGTTACCCCAAAATCAAATTTTAGTAGACCAATCTTTAGTCTATATTGTTATATCTTGTCCAAGATTGTTTGAATGTTTGTGAAGCGATCACATTATTTTTAGAATTTGACCACCATGTCATCGAAACAACATTTTCCTATATTTTCCTTAAATTAATTAAAGATATGATGCATGACATGTTGATATGTTACACCAGAATTCTTCAAGATGAAGGGAATGAGTTGATAGGAAAGGATCCCATGGGTCACTCCAATGTTAGTGGATTCTTCATCTTTGGGGGTCATTTTTATTTTATTGTACCCCGAGTACCCGTCCACAAAGGAAATGGATTGGAAGTGAGCAGTTGCATAGATAAAGACTAATGTGAAAAAAGGGAAATCACTCTTTGAGGAAAGACAATTAAGTTCTTTGATTTCAATGTAGGCCCTAATATTCTCATTCTACTTCTTGATTGGGACAATGTTGTCAAGCTATATTGGATAATTCACATATCAGGAAAAGGTTTATTTTAATAATCTTCCAAGTTCTACCTATATATTGGGGGCATGAGTGGGGTGAATCCTCCTAGATACCTATTTGAAGTCTTGATGGTCATCAGGTAGTCCGAGATGGTGGTGTACACATCTAGATTTAGTCTGGTAATTTTTGTGTAGTTCCAAGAGAAAACAAATTAATGATGCATTAGAAATGTGATATACATATATTACTCTTCAAGGGGAATTTCAGCACTAATCAGAGTAGGTTGAGGGTATTATTATTTACCAATATTTATTTTAATAATCTCATTGATGGTGGGGGAGAAACCTTCCTCAAATGAAAGAGGGGAATTCCTAAGGTCATACTCATCTTATTCCATCTCTTAGTCCGTGAAGATATATCTAAATGAAGTTGGAAATCTGGGGGCATCTCTACCACTTTTGGGGTGAGAGGGACCATGAGAAGAGGAATTATCATCCCCTTCATCCTAATTCATTTTAGATAGATTCTAGAGTTGATTTTATTTTATGCTATCACTAGGGATAGAAGGATCTTGGGCCACTGAGGCCAAGTGTATTACCTCGACTAGATCTATAGGAAGCACATAGTTTCAATTAAGATTTTTTTAGGGATTCCAAGGGGTTATCCCTAGGAAATTGGGGACTAAAACATATGTATCATCATTTGTTTCCCAAGGGCCCTCTTGGGGGACATTGAAACTGGTGTTGGTGATTGAGATATAAATTTCCCCATCCCTTGGGGCTTGGGTTTGTTCGTAGTTATTTTCAATGTGTCCCAAATCCTCTATAAAATTAATGATATGTGATGTGGAGGTAGTGGTAAATATTCCCTTAGCCTAGTGATCCAAAACTACTCCTTGATGGATGATATGGAACCCACTACTATATCATGTTTGATGTGGCCTAGCTGTGGTTGTGTTGGATTTGGGTGCGATAGAAACCTATGATGAGAACCATTCTTCATGGGAAGTCATCTGGGCGATAAAAAATCCAGCCTCCATGTTGAAATTGAATAATTATTTGTCTGAGGGGCCCCATTTAAAATATTATTTTATATCCCCTCTCTCTATTTGTGATGTTTGTGCACCATTTTCGCAAGATGATTCCATTGTAATGACAAAGTAGTCCGAGCATTACCCAATCCCCTAAATTTGATGGAGGCTTTGACATTAAAGGGAACATTATATATAATGACATAATGTGGTATTAATGGAAACTACCTTCATATAATTTTTTCATATAATAACATGAAATCACAACAAAATGAACTACTAAGTATTATGTGATATTTAATCACAATATTGTCACTTATGTGATTTGAATTTCAAAAATATTACATGTGTTGTTGCAATCAGTAATATGTTTTGACTCCAATGGAACAAACATAATTTTTGGTGAATAGTAACCTACCATTAGGAATAGTAATATCACTCTTATGAATATTAAATTTTCCAAAATAATAGTAACCTCACCCATGAATGAAAAAATCATATTTAGGAATCATATAAGTGATAATATGACCATAGTAAAAGTATTGGTATTTTTTAAGTCATAAAAATTGAATTAAAATTAATTAATTAATTTAAAAGAAACTCCATTTTCCTAAAAGGAGTTCATAAATTAACAATTTTATTTCTTTTTGTTTTTAGATAATTTTATAAGACCTTATGTAATCTTTGAATTCATTATTAAAGTAGTTATAGATTTAAAATCACTATTTTTCACGTAAATTATGATTTTAATTAAAAATTAAATTTTATAATATTTAGAAATTTATTTTTGGAAAATTGATTTCATTTTTGGATTCTACATGTTGATGAATGGTTAGGGTGATTTTGTGAAAATTTGCTACGATACTTTATTTTTTTATGTATTGTAAAATACGATAAATCACAATAAATGATAAAACCTGAATTTCTTCATAATGCTTGAGTCATGGATGATGTACATGGCCATTGGTTAGAATTCACATTCACATATTACTATTTTTCGTAATGTAATAATCACTATTTCTAGTCTGGAAAGAAATTAATTAACTAAGGAATTAAATATTATGAAAACTCTTCTCTCCACCACTATAAATACCACACCTCCTTACCTCTTATCTTCACTACTCCCAAGCCATTTCATTCCATAAATTATACCCAAATATATCCCCACGATCCTCCCCCCAAGTTTAATATCCCTTGGTATCTTCAAAAGAACGACTTCTCTCCCCTTAAGAGGTTTTCAATGGAGATAAACTCAATAGGCAATTTCTCTTTCCAATTCATTTATTTTATTTAAAGTTATTTTATATTCTTTTTTCATTCCTCACCTCCCTTAAACAAAATTGTATGATAACTACAGTAAAATACATGTACTATAATTTTCTTATTCTAATGGGATAATTCATTATCATCTATCCTTCCCCCTTTTTCTATACAAATGAAACAAAAACATCATTTGATATGTATCAATTTATCACATTCAAGGATGACAATTTATCAATTTCTATTACCATATTCTATTATGGTAATGAAACCATTTTTTTGTTGAACTACACTACTAAATTTTTATTTTAACTTTGGTGTTTTTCTATAATCCTTTTTCACACTTTTTGAAAAATAATAATACAAAACAAGTTAATTATGAACAAAATTGCCAAGTTAATCCAAGTGTTTAACATTAATGTTTTATATAATGATTCATTATCACTCCAAATAACCAAATGAATTTTATAAACCTGTAATAATCTGTATGATAACTAATATTATAAAAAATAAATACTATAAAACCACATTCATCATACACATGTGTCCGAAAAAGAATATAAGTAAACCAGTCATTAGAACAAAGGAAACAAATGAACTCAAATAATTAAATTGAACCTTCTAACAAATCAAAAAGGTTATGAATGATCTCAAAAGGTTATACTAAATCATTTCATGTGAATTATAATCCTTAATTATCAATTTATGATCCTAATTTGACGATTCAGTTCATTAATATCATGTGTAGAACACCATTATACTTATGGTAACAGATCCTCTCTATTTCACTTTTATTCAAGAATGTGCACTATGTTATTTCTTTTTATGTATAATAACTAATGTTGGGGTGTGATCTAGAACATCCACTATTCTTCCCTCATGAATATATAAGTGATGAGAAGCCTCTTTTCCACTAATTAATCCCTCTTATGTACACTTGATACCATGCCGATAATCTGCAATGGATTCTACCTAAACCTCCTTTATTCCTTCGGGTTGCCTTATCATCCTTTTACCAAAATTATGTTATCTTATATTTTTATGTGTATCTTCTATATTTTGTGTACATTTAAAAAATTCATTTATCAAGACTCATTCATCATTCTCTTTTGAGGATAGACTTGTTTTTATGTTATTCCATCCTCAATACTTCTTAATAAGCAAACCTGTTTTTAGGGAACTTTCTGAATTCTTACCAGATTTCAAGGGAAATATATATTATATTTCAAGCCACCATTGTATTTATAATAATCCTTTTTATTATGAAAAAATTCTTGGTTTAATGGTTTTTTACATAATGTATTGTTCCCTTTTCTATTTTAATGACCCTATAGTATTTTCCTTAAAACTGCACAAAAAAAATTAAGGCTAAAATTTATAAAATGATTTTCTTAAATGTTGTCACTTCTACTTTTCATATCTTACCCTGATACATTCCTATTTTACCTTATGAATTTCCATGTATATTTTTGTTCTTTTCTTTCATGGACACTTTTATGATATGCCCATTTGTTATTCTTTATGGCATGATTTTGGTACCCAATTCTTTTCATGGGTAACCCCAATGTTTATGTAAGATTGACCATGTATGATTCTATATGTGGAAAACATATTCATGAAAATTTAATATGGGTGCACCCAAATAGATATCAATGCATTGGGTAAATTTTAATCTCATGAGATGTTATGTACGGCGGTCTAAATGGTTAGCCTTGGCCTGTGCTACCATGTGTGATGGTCATGGTGGTTAGCCTTGGATTTTCCTACAGTGTGGAACAGTGTAAGAGGTTATCCTTGAATCATGCTAATTTTTTTTCTTTAACATTACAATGACTCCATATTTATATGATTCCAGGTTTATATTTTATGATTCCATATGTTACATGACTTTTTATTTCATCATCCCATGCCTTCTAACCCATGTGTTAAAGTTTTATTTCAATGATTTTTAACTTGACGGGAAATTTAGTTCAAACCTTTGTTAATGTGTTACTTGGGGTAACCTATGTATATGTAATTGAATAAAGGAAGTTATAATCTCTTTATGAAGATTAAATAAAGATGTGTTTTATTAAGTCCCGTGTTTTCAGATTTATATACCTATTATTTGAAGACACTAGACTTCATGATCATTGGTCGGTACTCTAATGAATAATTATACTTAAAATAATGTTATGTTATATTTAAAAGGCTAGGGTCATTATTATTGGTATCAAAGAATAGTCTTGTTATTTTTTGACATT
Organism: Viscum album; assembly: GCA_963277665.1. Lineage (NCBI taxonomy): Eukaryota > Viridiplantae > Streptophyta > Magnoliopsida > Santalales > Viscaceae > Viscum > Viscum album. The sequence continues at coordinate 909,437,001 of OY728165.1, read as the reverse complement.
AGGAATATTGAAATTTAGTAATAACCTTAAAGATGAGACTAAGTATATGAAAAAACCTTATATTTTGATAAGTATAGAGTAAGTGGTTTATTAAGAAAATACATCCCTATCTAGATACAAATAGGTAGTGGTGGATCTGGCATAGATGTACCAAGGGGTAAAACCCGAAAAACCCACTTTGAGATAGACTCAAATGAGAACGGGTGCATAGCAATGAGCCTTTATGCACTCTTGGTTTGACACTCTCAAGGGATATACTTTGGTAAGTTCATGGGCTTGGTAAAAACCATTATTAAGGGAATCAAAAAAGCCCATAAGAATTTATGTTAAAAAATATATCATGGATAATCTAGAATAAAACATTGGTAATCACAAGTTAAGATATACTTATCCTTTACAATTTATTCCTTCTATGTTTAAAGTTTTATTTTTATGCTCAATGGATAAATATTTAAGCCCTATAATTGTAAATTATTTTTCTTAGTTAATGGATGGAAATAGAAGAACACATTCCAATAATTAATGTGATAGGAAATGTGATGATTTCCCTAATGATATGCCTGATATGATGGGAATGGGTGCTCAAAACTTCATGATAGTACTTGCTCAGCTGGCTCAAGTTGTGAATAATAACATGAATCATGTGGAAAACCCTCATCCTTTAAAGAAATAGAATGTTTTCATTGAAACCTTCATGAGGAATAGGTCTCTCTTCTTAAGTGGATATTCTGATCCCCTCCTCATGCAACAGTGGATTAACTCAAATGAAAAGATATTCTCAGTCCTCCAATTATTAGAAGAAGAGAAAGGCATCCCCACGGTCTATCATTTTTATGGGGAATTTGAAAAGTGGTGGACACAAATCAAAAATACAAATCCCTATGAGGAAATTTATTCTAAGGTATGGGAGGAATTCAAGAAAATGTTTTTCAATAAATATTTTCCTCAAACCCTCCTTCTCAATATGGAAAGAGATCTCCTCATACTCAAGCATAAGGAAGATGAGTCAATCAGGGAGTATGATGCAAACATCATATGTCTTGAACGGTAGGCCTCTAGCTTTGTCTTGAACACCAAATACAAGGTGGATCGCTTCTTCATCAGACTAAAGCTGAGTCTATTAAAATTGTTGTCGATTCAAGACTATGACAATTATGAGGGGATTTCCAATTGTTCCCTCAATGTTGAAATGGAGATTGGAGACTCCCAGTGGTATCATTGGGCTGATGACAAGAAGAGGAAAATGGAGTCTAATGTGGTAGGTCCTGAAAATAAATTCCATGATGGAAGGAAGCTCGAACATCCCACATGTAAAAAATGTGGGAAGAAGCATCATGGGAACCATCTAAAGGGAACAAGTAATTTCTTCAAATGTGGAAAGTGGGGACATCTAGCTAAAAATTACTGATGAGATATGATAAATCCTGCTAATGTGGAAGAAGAAAAGAAGTTTCATATCAAAACTCAGCCTATAGTGATGTGATACAAATACAAGGTTCATGGTCACTATGTGAACAAGTTCCCTAAGTTGAGGGTTGTTGGAGGCAATCAACAAAAAACATCAATGCAATAAATAAGGTCTTATTCTATCACTACTGTTGAGGTTGATCCAGACAATGATGAGGTGACAGGTACACTAGTTATTAATTCATGAATAGAGAATGTACTATTTAATTCTAGTTTTAGGAATCCTCTCGTATCTTTCATGTTTAGTAGAACTATTCAAAAACTACCATAAATTTTAGAGGATAGGTTATCTATGAGAATAGAAAATGGGAAAATTATTGCATCCAATATTTGTAACTCCTCCCTGATGAATGTTTGTGGACTGAAGCTCCCATAAAATCTCTTCATACTTCCTTTTGTAGAGTTTGATGTTATCTTTATTATGGATAGGAAATATTTATACAAATCCAACATCAATTTTTGGTAAAGGGTGATCACTCTTCACATCCCAAATCATCCTCCAATTATTTACAAGTTTAAGGAGGAAGATTACTCTCTTTTAGAATTATTGTCTCAAGTGTGGATATTAATTCCTTATGAGTAAGCATTTCTAGATCAAATGATTGAGACAGAGGGGAGAATCATGCTTGAAGAGATGCCCATCATGAGGGATTATACTGATGTATTCCATGAAGAGTTTCCTATTCTTCCTCTTGAACAAGAGGTTGTGTTCTCAGTAGAACATTTTTTTGGATCTCTACCTATATTAATGACACCTTATATAATGGCCACCGTAGAGCTCAAAAAGATGAATAAGAAGCTACAGGAGAATCTAGAGAAGGGTTTTATACACATAAGTGATTCAACATGGGTTTTTCTAGTCCTCTTTGTCAAGAATAAGGATTGATCAATTCACCTCTGCATTGATGATCATTAGATCAATAAAATCATAATAAAGAACAAGGATCTCATACATCAGATAGATGGCTTATTTGATCAGCTTTGTGGGGCCTATTATTTATCTATGGTGGACCTCTGTTCGTGATATCACCAATTAATGGTGGAGAAGAAAGATATTCCCAAGACTACCATTTGAATGAGGTATGGAATCTATGAGTTCACAGTGATTCCCTTCAGACTTGATGATGCTGCAATAAATTTTAGTGATTTAATGAATAGTGTCTTTAGAGAATACCTTGCAAAATTTGTTGTAGTCTTTATTAACGATATTATAATATACTCCCGGACAAAGGTTGAATAAGAGGAGCATTTGAATACTGTGTTAAAGGATTTGTGATGAGGGAAGCTGTATGAAATGTATATCTAATGTGAGTTCTTGATAGAGGAAGTATCATTCATGGGGCATATTATCATGAACAAATGGATATCTATGGACCCTTCAAAGACAAAGTTAATTAAAGAGTCCCAAGGACAACATCTATAACATATATCTGTAGATATCTCGGTCTAGATGGGTATTATTGAGGATTTGTGAAGAAATTTTCATGATTCTCAAACCCAATGAATAAGTTGACATGGAAGGGATTAAAGTTTTTTTGAACTCAAGAAACTGTAGACTAATTTAAGGAGTTGAAAAAGAGGGTTATCACTATGTAAATACTCACACTCCCAAAAAGTGGAGAACTCATTGTGGTGTACAATGATTCTTAAAAGTATTAATTAGGTTGTGTGCTAATGAAAAATGATAAAGTTATATATTGTACCTCAAGGCATCTGAAAATCCATTATCAAAACTATCCTACGCATGATATGTAGTTTGCAGCTGTGATATTTGTGTTAAAAATTATGCAGCATTATCTCTATAGGGAGATGTGAGAGATATATACCAATCAGAAAAGTCAAAAATATATATTCACACAAAAAGATCTTAATATGCACCAACAAAGATGGATAGGGATCATCAAGGATTATGAATTCTCAATCCACTACCTTCTTGGCAAGGAAAACAAGTTCATAGATGCTCTGAGTAGAAAGGATCTTGCATCTTTATCAATGATGAGAACTGAAAAGGATATGATCTTCTTATATTTGTAGAGTATGGACATGGTAATCATTAAGGTAGGAACATAATTAATACTTTCTAAGATGAATTCTTACCCATCCCTCGTGGGGAAAATAATGGATGATCAAATAAATGATGTTGAAATTTAGAAAATGGTGGAATCCATTAAAAATGATAAATCCTCTAAGTTCATGATTGATGAGGTAGGAGTTGTAAGATTTGGGTCACAGTTATGTGTACCATCTGATCGAGAGAAAAATAAGTATATTATGAATGACTAAAATACCTCAACATTTTCTATCCACCTAGGGAGCACAAAGATTTATTGAGATCTCTTAGAGAACTTTTGGTGGGAAAAATATAAAGAAGGAGATTTCTCAGTATACATAAAAGATACTAGTATGTCAACTAGTGAAGGCTGAAAGACAAAATTCCAAGGTGATGATGCAACCATAACCCATACCAACATGGAAGTGGGAGAAAATCACCATGGACTTTATCATTGGACTTCCAAGGACATTCAGAGGAAGCATGCTCTATGGGTCATTATGGATCCTCTTACAAAGACATATCACTTTATCAAGATTTTAGAGGACTTTACATTGGAACAACTTGCATACATATATACCAAATAAGTGGTAAGGATACATGGAGTACCACTATATATTATATCTTATAGAGATATAAGACTCACCTCGATTTTCTAGAAAAGTCTCCATCATGATCAAAGCGCTAAAATGAACTTCAGTACAACCTATCATCCTCAAACTGATGGCCAATATTAAAAAACTATTCATACACTAGAGGATATGCTGAGGGAATGTTCTATGGACTTCAAAGTAGGATGTGACCAATATCTTCCACTGATCAAATTCTCTTACAACAATAGTTTCCTCTCAAGAATCTGAATGGCACCATAAGAAGGCCATTATGGGAAAAGGTATAGAACACCGACATGTTGGGATGAAGTCAGTGAGAATAAGATTCTAGGGCCAGAAATGGGTGAAGAAATGGTGGAGAAGGTGAAAACCATTCGGCAGCACATCAAGGCATCTCAAAGTCAAAAGAAGAGTTATGCAGACAATCATTAAAAAGACCTTGAGTTCAAATTTGGAGACATGATATTTCTATTTATATCTCCATGGAAGAAGGTCATGAGGTTTGGGATGAAAGGAAAGTTAACTCCTAGGTACATTAGCCCCTTCGAGATTCCGGATTATGTTGTAGATGTGGATTATCATCTGGAACCTCTACCTACCATGGACAATGAACATGATGTCTTCCTTGTATCCCTATTAAGGATGTACATACCAGACCCTTTGCATGTACTCTCTTCAGAGGTGGTACAACTGGAGGATGATCCTTCTTACAAGGAGAATCCATTGAAGATCAAGGATTATAGAGATAATATTATACAGTATAAGACTACTCACCTAATCAATGTCTTTTGGTGGAACCATATGTATAAAGAGGCTAAATGGGAACTAGAGGAGGCAATGAAAGAAAAGTACACGTCCCTATTTATGGCTTAGAATGTTGAAAAAATAAATTTTGATGGAAAAATTTTATGAGGGGTAATAATGTAATAACCAAATGTTTTATCAATGGAAACCACCTTCTTATAATTTTGTAATATAATAACATTAAATCACAATATATAGAATTACTAAGTACTATGTGACCTTTAAACATAATATTGTTTCTTATTTGATTTGAATTTCGAAAATCTGACATACATTGTTGCGATCAATAAGACATTTAGAGTCAGATAGAACAAATATAATTTTTTGTGAATTGTAACTTAACCTTATGAATAGTAATATAACCCATATAAATAGTAGAGTATACAAAATAATAATAACATCACCCATGAATGTACAAATAATTTTTATGAGTATACCAATCATTAACCAGTTTCAAGGTAGTCAAGAATATCCAATATAATTTATCCAAATCAATCATATAATATTCCAAAATCACTAGCTCAGTATCAAAAACCATATAAGGGTTTATATTTCTCTCTAAAAAATATTTTCCAAAAAATTAACTCCCTATTGAGTCACTTTTCTTGGTTCAACACAATCTCAAGTCCTTAATAAAATAATACTGTAGTAGAATCCTTTTATACTCTATAATTATTATAACATGTACAAAATTAATACAATATTCAAATAACAAAATAATTTCATAATAAAATAATAAATCAAATCATTCCTATTCATCTTCAGTATTATCATAACTTGATTATTATCCAATAGCATCATTTGAGGTATACTCTGATGATTTGGAAATTGATTCATGTAGTGTCCCAACTCCTTGCAGATAAAGCATTGTACATTTATAACTTTTTTTATCCTTACAATCACATACTTGGTGTCCTTTTTCTCCAAACATATAACTCTCATTCCATTCAAGAATTTACCGAGGTGATTCTTTCCACAGTTATCACATATGGGAAGATCCTTCTTTCCCCTCTTCCATTCATCTATCATTTTCTCTTCCATCATTTTCTTCTCTATATTCCCTTCAAAGACATAAGTCTTGGAGAATTCTTTACTTATCTTATTAACACATGATAATATTTCTTCATATGATAATAATACAAGGTAGACTATTTCTTTTTTAAATGTTTACTTAATACAATGAAATATATGATTCTTCTTACCTTTGGATCATGCGTGTTGTTGGAGTTCTCATTCCATCTACTGGATGCCATTACTAGACAATGGCATACACTAGGATAGTTTATGAATCACAATTCATAATTACAAACTTGTAAAATACCTACCGTAAATTGAAAAGATTATCCATATAATCTATAATAATAAAATGTTTTCTTTGAGGAAGTATTTACTCTTAAATTATCTATAATGTCTTGAAATGAAAATGTGAATTATACTAATCATATCCCTTGGGGGTGTCTTTACCAAGAGTCTAGTAAGGCCCATCTTCATGTACCCAGATACCCCAGGTCAAGCCCCAAACTCCTTGTCAGAGTTTTCACTCATAAGTATATCTATGCCAGAGCCGCCTCTACCAGCTCATATCCAGACAAGGATGTTTTTTTGGAAAATACACAAAATCTCTAAATTACCAATATTCGAGGAAGTTATTATATAATAATCCTAAAAGTCTATCTTATGGTAATGTTCTCTAATTAGAGTTTATTTAAATATTTTTCCAAGGTTGTTTCTAAACTTCCTCTGATACCAATTATAATACCCCGACCCTAGTTACCCTGATTCAGTGCATTATTTTAATACATTGGCATGATTACAAGGAATCAAGTCTCGAAAGACTGTTCAGTTTAGCAGTCAAGGAGAATAGATTACATATATGAAAATTACATTAAACATTAGAAAATAAAACACAACATAAATGATATTTTGAGAATGCCATTAATCCCCTAGCTTAACCTTGCTTATCAATCATAAAACACATCTTGGAATCCTGGGAAAATAAAACATAAAAAGGGGTGAGCTCAAATGCTCAGTAAGGATAAAAATACAGCAAAAACTTTCACAAATAAGCATAAACATTTATGGAAATGTATAAAACTAAAAAATCCTTTTAAACTTAAACTTCAGCAATAAATGGAAAATATAATTTAAATAATGCCATTAAATTATTCAAATGGATATTATACTAGTCAAATAATCACATGTAATATCAATATCTAATTTCAATATGATGGAATGCATAATTCCAGACTTCATAACCACATATTCAAGGCCTTGTTCCATGAATACAAAGAATATTTTTTACGGCCATGTACCAAGACACTAGTTTGTCTCCTGAGATCTATCAATGCATTGAGGAGCTAGAGCGGGCTCCACCCATCACTTACTATGTCCAATGAATTCCACATATGAAAAGGTTTAAACATAACATAAATGTTGGTATTAAAAATATCATACATAATGTAAATACTTTATCCATAAACCATGAATGGTTTAAAAATAACACATCCATAGTCAAACATATCACAAAACCATCAATACAATATGGAATATTTTTATCATAATAAATCAACCTCGATCAAGGATAATATCCAGTAAATGATGTTGACATAATTGAAAATGATCAGTAAAACTCTTTGAGAGAAATATCCCTTTTTCATGATATCATTTTAAAAGTCACACAATTTTTAATGGAAGTCATTTAAAATATATTATTCAATCAAAGTGTCTCATACCAATTTTAAACTTTTGAATGGAATTAACATTTTAAAACATTCATGTCCATATAAATAAATCCTAAAAATCTTTTTGAAAACATGGACATTAATGAGAAAGGTTTAGAAGATTAAATGTTTAAAACATTTAAAATGATGTTTTAGTAAAAGGGTACCTTAAAAATAATCCTTTTGAAAACTCTTTTATAAAACATGAACATGCATAATAAATATGTCCCAGTAAAAACTTACACATAAACAATCAAGGATAATAATGAGATTGAGAAATTAACTCTTACCTTTCACTTTCCTTTGGTCGAGGGTACGTCTAACATCATGTATAATGATCATAGTATATTATTAAATTATACCAGAACCATATTCATATTTATTATATTATACATGATTCATTTATGACTTTATAATTCCCATTTAATAATTATTTCCATGTTAAATTAGCATTTCGGTAGTAATGGCTTTTTTTATCGTACATGTTTCAACTTTTATCATATAGATCATGATTAAAATACTTCCTGAAATATAAAACTTTATTTATATATCATATATATTTAGAATATAAATATTTATAATAGATATATATATGAAATGGAAGGCACCATTTATGGAGACGTTAGGCGGTACATACACATAAAAGTTGTTTCCGTTTTCATATCATATTGAATGGAAGTATGTGAATAAGATATATGTACGTAAATACATACATATATATATATATATATCTCCAGTAGCATTATTTTGTCATATATTACATAATTATTAATAATATATATTTTTATAATCATTGTTGAATGGTTAATGTGGGAATGAATCTCATCGCGTCGTGGAGACGGTAATCCGTACGTAAGCAGGAGCGAAAATATCATTATATTGATGGGGAAATCATATGTAATTGGATGGTATATCATATATAAAGAATAATAAAAATTTATTATTTATTATTTACATCAGTTATAATCATTAGTATACCCATCCAAATAATTAAGAGTTTGAATAACAAACTACACCACGACGTTGAGAAAGTAAGTTGTACGTACACACGTATGGTGACTTTGTCATTTATAGGATGGATAGAATAACGAATATGGTTGTACCATATATATAATAAAATAAAATTATGTATAAGGTACTGGATTTATTATTTTGGTATGGAAAAAACAAAGAAAGATGAAATGGAAGAAAAAAAGAACTTAGAAGATGGTGGTGAAATTATTACATCTTCTTCGGGTGTTTCCTTTTAAGTTGATTAAAAGGGCTAAAAAGGTTGGATTTTTGATCAATTTAAGGACTATAGGTTGTTTTTAAGAAATTTTTAAGGATATTTGTGCAGGTTTTGTCTAAGCCAAATGGGTTTAGAGGTGTGATTTTTAGAGAAGGGGAAGTGCCCTTTTAAAAGAGGGGTGAGTATCACTTTAGGAAAAGATTAAAATATTTATTTATTATACAATAATTTTCGGTTTATAATGGATCAAAATGAATTTATTTAGAGCCTTAGGTGGTTATGTGTCGAAATAATCTCAACCAATAGGTTAGAATAGTTTAGTGTATCATTTAAACCTTATCTTTTAGATTTAACTCTTAGATAAATAGTTTAACTTTTTCCACGTCTTCTTGTATTCTTACACTATAAAGTTAACAAAAATACTATAAACATCCAAGAGAATCAGAAGTGGTTCATTAATGACATATATAATATTATATAACTAATTTTGGAGAAAATTAGAGTTTTATGAGTATTATATCAACCAATAATATAGCATTTATTTTAAAAATTAATTTATGTAAATTTTGACACTATTAGGTATTAGGTTTTTTTTAAGTCAAAAATAATTTATTACTAAGAATAAAATACATTAAAACAATCCTAAAATGTCATATTCTCCTTTAAAATTCGTTTATGGAATCAAAACATTCAAATTATATTTATTATAATATTTACAATACCATTTATTTGATTCTTTCGTTAATAAGGTAATTACTCCATCATCATTGTGTCATAAATAAATTTAATTATTTAATGTCTGAAAATTGTAAATAAAATATCATTATGTGGGAAATATTTTTATATTTCCAATTAGTATTTATAGTTTAACATATAACTTATATAGCCCAATGTAAAAATTGTTTTACTAAAAGATATATGTTTATGTCATTTCTGTCTTTACTTTAAATTAATTAATATAAACTATCATTATCACTATCAAGTGGATCCATGGGGTCCCAAAATCGACCCAAAAATTCCAATGGTCAGATATTTATCAAACAATAAGAATATGACAAATATTAGGGTAATTTAATACTATTTTTTTACCCATATTTTTTGGATTTACCCCTTTAACCACGGTAAATAAAATATTTACTGAAGTAAATATTCATAATGACTCAAAATAAAAGTTACCTATTTACACTATTTAGACCTCCTGATTCTAAATATGGAATAAATTTTTTCAAATTCAAAACACAGAAGTGGTGGAAATTAATTTAAATTTAATTCCCGTTGTCAAAACAAAGAGAGTGTTTTTATGAAATAATAACTATCAAAAGATTCACACTTGTTTCTGTCCAATTTCAAAATGAAATTACTTACAATGACCAAAATTAGATTATATGGTAAAAATATATTCTAATTATACTTAAAAACCATTAAAATGTATAATTTAACACTATAAATTTTTTTAAATAAAAAATTAGTTTTCAATGAAAATGAAGTATTTTTCAGTAATCATCACAATATGAAAGTTATCGAAAAAAACACCAAAATATTATCCAACCTAAATTTGTATGTCCCAATTCATAATAAGAAGTTTATTTTTAAAATTTTAATATAAAAAATTGTAAAATATTTTATTTAAAAAGGGTTCTCCATTAAAAGGTGGTAAAATTGCATTTTTTTTGAAAAATACATCCTTTATCTTAAAACTTGAATTCTTTTTATATAATGTCTAAGAAACACAAAAAATGAATATTAGAATTATATAGGATATATAAAATTTAAAATGTGGTTAATATTATTCATAACAACTTTTTTTTAATGGCTAGTTTGATAAGTCGTGGTGCACTCGAACTCGGTGCAGCGTGTAGTGCAAGTTATTGAAATAATTTGAAGAGATAACATAATATTAATTATTGGGAGGATACATGAACTATGTAACTATATACCTCCACACATGATAACCTATAAATTGATATATTTTTTATAATCAATATCAGATATATTTGAAGTGTATGATCATTACACATGTACTTTATATACACAAAAACTCTAAGTATATCCATAGAACTCTACTAGAATTTCACTAACATGTCATGTTGTATCTAATTATGATCAGTTTACACTAATATAGATTGTAAATTCATTACATGATTTGGTTAGAAAAGAATGTACATGGACCCTATTGGTACCCCATAGGATTTCTTATCTTTCACAAATCAAAAAATAATCATACATTGATCTAATGGCCTAGTAACTTTATTTTATCATTATTTAGAATCTACTTCTCTTTTTGGGTCTTTATGACTCATATGAGTTTCACCTAAATTAGTCCATATATTTGAAAAGAAAAAATATAACATTAATATAATTGTAGAACAAGTAATATATCAATTGCAATGTCATAGACATTAAAATATGTCCTTGTTCTATGAATTTCCATATAGATAGTGTTTACTAGTATTTTCACACAGATCTAATGATATTGGGGTACTATATAATTGGTGCTGTCTTATAGATTTGACGTAGTGGGTGTCCAATTACATCACTAGCTAAGGGCATGCCACCTTCACATTGGGATGGCATATCTAGATGGATTTCATTTATTTTAAAATTCTATAACACCAAAAACATTCTCCATATTTAGTAATATTAGGTTTATATAAACCTATTGTTGAGTTTTTGAATTTTATCTTAAGAAGTAATGATCAAGACATCGAATGTAATTAAGATTTTAATGGATTATAAAAATTTGGATGCACTTGGAATTCAATTTCATCACCTTAATATGTTTTTATGCCACAAAAAATTCCTCTAGTTGTAATACCATTATGTTATGACACATAATATCTTATAATTAAAGCTATCTTATGAATGTATAATCATAAAATTATAAGTGAATTTTTCATATTGAGATGGGATATAGGGAAACACCCTCCTTTTCACTAATTCAAGGACTAAAATTGTCAATGTTAACATTATGGTGCTTCCTTGAGTATACACATAAGAAAAATTGGTTATCCAATTCTATCTCCTTGAATATAGATGCAAAAAAAAACATGTAAGTTCTCTCAAAAAATAATAGTTCTTAAGAACATCTAGATGAATTCATTCATTTTATTACATAAAAATTTTCATATATAGCCTTTTTATTCATTAAAATAATCATTCATAGAATAAGTACCTTTCATTAGTCACATCATAATTCTATAAACAATTATTCATGGACATATTATCTCAGATTGATTACTTCAATGACTAAAATTGAAACCATGAATATTCAATATTCAATTCTTATTCAAAAATAGCATTAATTGTATAAATACTAAAATAAAAATAAAATAACAAAAAAAGTGAGGGATCCAGGAGGAATCAACATCAAGAGTCTTGAAGGTATTATTCATGTTCTACATGCAAATCTTTATTGAAAATTTATCCAAGACATGGGTATTCTAATCACATCAAAGTGTTCTTCTTGTAAAGATCAGTATATTGAGACATGTTATCACCTATTTTTTGATAATCAATGGTAAAATAATTTGTGAAAAACATTTAGTAGTTTACAATATTTCTCTCTCGTGAGATTTCAAATACTCACCTTCTGGACTGTTGGTTTCATGCTTCTAAAAGCAATGTCCATGAAAAAAAGAAATAGAAATAATTCTTATTGATGGTTTCTAGTGCATTTGGGAAGTGAGGAGAAAGGATATGTTCCAGAGGATTAGGAGCTCAAATTTAGACATTGTTTTCATAACCAAAAGTATTATTCTGAACCAAGTTAAGACGTAAAGGATTTGGAGTTATCTCCCCCCTCATCATTCATATGTGTAGACATTATTATAGGGGATTCTCTCATAATATAATATTTTTAACCTCCCTAGTCACATTATTTTTTTCATTCAGATCAGATTTTTTTTCTTATTCCTTCTCTTATTAGTAAAATATCACTATTGTTATTGGGTTAATAATATTCCCCCAAACATTGAGTTATTAATTTTACTCAATTAATTTCTTTCATTTTGTTTCACAATGTTTCCACTTCAAATTAGGTTTGATTACAAGTTTAAATAATGTTAAATGAAATTATTTTATTTGAATTTTAATTATAAGAAGATAAAACATTTCAAACATCTTTCTCTTATGCTCTCATCTACTATTTTTCTTAACACTGTATTCAACATGTGAAATAATTTGATACTCATCTTCCCATTCTTCATTTAATTCTATAATTTCCTATCTTTTATATAAACCGCAAAACTAGGAAGAAACATGATTTATTAAGAAATTATTATGTATTTCACAATAAACATGATTATAGTTAATCTGGATTTAAACCATACAAAATAAAATTCATTTTCGATGTTTAATTATGATATCCTTGGAATGAAACTAGGTTTTGGTAGCTAGATCTCATATTTCTCTTGATTAAATTATTTTATTTTATTTCTCACTCAAAAACTCTATAGAAATTTATCATAATAGAATTCATGGTTGTTTCCTAACTACTTAGTTTAATTTTGTTGGTAATATTTATCCAAATTTTTCTTAAGATGGATCCATAAAGTGTTACTTATACACATCAAACAACACCACTAAGTTTGAAAATTTAAATCTATTGTATGTATATCAAAATAAGATCCACCTAAATACATTTTCAGTTAAAAATCAATAACAAATTCTAATAAATAATAAAATATGTGTTCTATATGTGATTTCTCTCTTATATTTAGTGAATAGTATTCAAAAGTGTTCTTTCTTTAAAAGAACACACACACCTCACTCACTCCCACATGAAATTAAATTTACAATAAAATTATTATTTGACAATTCCTGGTTATGTAATGTAAGATTTCATAGTAACACTCTCACAAACCATATTGAAAGAGTGGGAGAGTATAACACTCCCCTTCTTTATTAGTTTATTTCATGCTGTGTATTTTTCATATCATATTTATTATGATTTCTCATTTTGTAAGTGTCCAAAAATTTCTAAGTAACATAGTTAGTGGGAATGAATTTTTATTTATTAAAAAATAACTAATAAAGAAAATTAGGTCCATTCGTTTCCTCTAAAGTGTTCATGCCTTACGGTAATCAACCTTACTTATTCACATATTCAATGTATCATCCTCATGGTGGTTGATTTATTTACCTTTCCCCCTCAAAAGTATGGAATTATTCACTTTTTATTCATAATAAACGGTTCCCCTCATCTAATAATCACAAATTCTTCATTTTGATTTATATTTTATCGCTAAATGGTTCATGCCATATTGAATTAAACTTCCCTAGAAATTATTTTTGACTTAAATGTAGTGAGCCTACCCTAGAAGTTCAAATCATGTGTCTGCTATCAATTACAGTAGCATGATTAAAAATAATCAAGGCCCAAAAGAATGAAGATCTTAGTAGTCTTGGTGAATTAGATATGTACATGATTCTTTTATTATAAATGAATACACTAATTACAACAAAATTTTATCTTCTTTTTATATAATTAACATTGAGAATAACATTATTCCCTCTAGTATATTCCTTAATATCATTCATTGTAAACTTATTGGATTCCAGGGGGAAGGAAACAAAATAGTGGTGAGATGAAATTATCAGTAAGGGTAAAGTATAGAAAAAGAAATAATGAATAAATGAGAAAAATAATTATAGAATAGTAAATAATTGAGAACACATACCATGTAATCAAAAAACTGAGAAGGAAGTGTTTAAACAATATTGAAAGGTAATAAATGGAAACACATGTGATCAAAATAACTAGATAATGTAAAATAAACATGTTAAGGTAAGAAAACTAAATCAGATTCCATTTAATCATTGAAATTAAAATGAAATATATCAATATATATTTTGATGAAAAATATCAAGGATGTATAATAAATGAAACTAATTGAGGGAAATTTTTAATTTGTAGAAGTCATGTCTATGGAACATGAAATCTTATACCATAAAGACCTTTCAAAAGTCAATTTAAAACCATGGATAGAAACACAATTAATTTTCACAACCAGTTTATCGCATGATAACCGATCTATGCATTGAGGAGTTATATAAAGTATAGTCTCCTCCTATCATTGCTAGTCCAAATCATTCCTCGTATCGAATAATCATAATAAATAACATGAATTTTAAAATATTCATATAGAATAAATAATATTAAATTCAAAATATTTCCTCGAATAATCAAATAACTATCAAATTAGACACCATATCAAAATGTTACACGGTTTATTCAATAGTAATATCCTAGAAAATTGAAATGGATAATTAGGGTAAATTAAAAGTTTGATGGTCATAAGAGATTGAATATTTCAAGTTGACTAACAAATGAATCAGGGAAGTTAATGTGAATACTATCCTTTTCCAAATCAATAATAAACCATCTCGAGGAAGAATAAGTATAGTATCAATACAACAACTCAAAAGTGCGTTAAAAATAATGGGTTGTTGCTTTTTATTAATATAAGTACTATAAAATATCATTTAAAAATATTCGTGAGGAAAATGTAATTTTGGTTTTGAAAAAAAAAATTAAAAAAATTCCCAAGAAATACAATTTTAATTTTACTTTATTTAAAAATTAACCATTTAAACACTCAGATAAGGCTTCAATGAAATGAAGGTTAGTAAATCCATACTTTCTGTAAAGTAACATTCATTTTGTATGACAAAGAGGATAGACAAAGTCCTTATTGGGAAAGTGACAAGAAGATTACATTGAAAACATTATAAAAAAGGGTTAAAATTCCCTTACCAAATAATTTTAAAAAAACATTTTAATTTTTTTATTAAAACATGTCTTTTAAAGGAAAGTAGGTTCTCTGACTAAAGAGAGAAATGAAGTCGAGTTTTCTTAAAAACATTTTCAAAAACATCTTGAGTACCAATGAGTGGAAAATGGTACTGATTCTTGATAGAAGTCATGAATAACCAGATTATTGAAAAATGAAATGAATTATTGAATATGGTCATATTACTATTTTTAATTGGAATTCCATTAAAGGATCATTAAAATTACCCTTAGGGAAAATAATCCTTAATCATTCCAAAGTGTCACATACCACCATGAAACATTTGAATCATAATCCTAATGAAGGAATAACTTTAAATAGATGTTTTAAATAACATTTTGGTAAAATGGATAATGATATAATATATCAAAAGGTGTAGTAGTCACACCATAAAAAAATAATTAAGTGGTTAATATGACATTTATATCACATATTTGAAAAGTGGGATGAAAATCCATTACCTTACATCTGATTTGTCTTGTTTGTCATTATATTTCGAAATAACAAACATTTGTTAATTATTTACTTTCATGAAAATATTTTTTATGATTATTATTAATTTTATTTTACTTATTACCTTGTTGTATACTAATACTTAATAAATTATGTTTATGTTGGTTGTTTTCAATAAATTTAGTTTATGTGTGACAAACAACATTGGTAGGTCAATTTTGGTCAAAGATTCATTATATAACATCTCCAGAATAATAATAAAGATATTTTTTTCATATTTATTAATAAATTAAACTTTTAAAATAAATTACTAAATATGGTTATGAAAATAAATCAACATTACAATCCAAAAGATGCTAGGTCATAGAGACGCATGAGTAATGTTCTCATTTATCAATAATCATTATGAAAAGAAGGTAGGTGAAAACATATCATTACAGAATGATAAGTTTATTAAAAATACAGTTTTTATCTTAAATAGTTATATATATATAATTATTGGGATGTAAAATTAATCATATCATGTTGAGGAGGTGGGTAGTCCACACGTTCACAAACAACATGGTAACTTTTTAAGGGTGTGAAAGAGTAATAAAGAAAATGGTGTATATATATATAATATTTATAGAATTATAATGATGTAATGAATATAATATTTATGTTTTTTTATGTTTTTTATGTATCATATATTTAATTATAATATTCCTTAATAAATTACATGTATCATTTGAACGAATCAAATTGATTTGAGGGGGTGGTAGTCCACACTTCCACAAACGTTGTTATCGTATTTACGGAAAATGGAAAGTATAAGGTTATGTGTTATAAAAGAATTAAAAAATCTTAACTAAATAATAAATATCCTATATAAAATATATAAATATATTTTCCATCATAACATACACCATGAGTGGTGATATAGGAAAAACAAAAAATCATCATTTCGAAACGTGGTAGTTCACTATATACGTAAGTAGTTTGTCTGTTATCCATTATAAGGATGTGTGTGAAATTTTAGGTCAAAACCATATCATAAAACATCCTATTATATTTAGTTTACTTTTTTGTTATATAATCATGTAATAAAAATATTTTAGGGGGTTTAAAATGGATAAAAAATTAATGATCTTAAAGAAAGATGTTACCTCTTAGTCAAGTAACTTCTTTTAGTTTGTACCAAAAGGCTTACATGGATTTATTTATTTTTTGTAAGTAGAGGATTAGAGGGTGATTGGATTAATTTTGAGGAGATAATTGGCCAGATATTTTTAGAGAAAATGTGGCTTCAGAACTATGATAAATGGGGAGAAGTGGCCGCCTTTTATAGTTAAGGAGGAGTGGAACTCTTATAATATTTTGAAAAATAAATTCTTCTCATGTTTTTAATGTTTCATGTGGATAAAATAATGGTATAAATACTATAAAAGAGAGGATGGGGTATATATAATTCCATTAAATATCTCCTGTATAATTTTATTTCTTTTTTTGGGCCTTAAGGTTAATTTTTAGTCCCTTATTAATCTTAATTTAACCTTAATAATTTCAATTAATTTTAATAACGTTCACTAATATTTTTTCTCAAAAACAAATCTGGTATAATTAGATATTTTAAATAATTTTAAATCCAAATATGGAATTATTTTTTAAAAATTAAAATTATATAAATGGATGAAATTTATTTAAAATTAATCCTAAAAGTGGGAAGACAATGCATGTTTTTAAAGAAAAAATTTCCAAAATATTGCTATGTTTTCATAGTCAAATTCAACATGAAATTGATTCCAATATCCTAAATTGGATTAATTGATACAAATATTATATAATTAATCTTTAAAAAAAATTTAAAATTTGATTTATATTTATAAATAAATTTGAGGAAAAATCAGTGTTGAACTAAAATTCAGTATGATTAACTATTCATTAAAAAGTATATGTTTCCAAAAAATATAAAAAACATTACCCAAAACAAATTTTTATGTTTCTATTTAAAATATAAATTTTTTTATTACATATTAAATCAATTAAAATTTCAATATTTATATTTAAAATGGGTTCCTCATTAAAAGGTGGTAAATTTTCTTTTATAAAAAAATTGGTTTTTACAAGTGAAATTGGTTTTGTTCTTATTTTAAGCCTATCAAAACTAATGGATCAATATAAAAATTCTTCTACTGAATATATAACATATATATTTCATTAAAATCATTAACTAGTTGTAATTAATTGTATTTATTATGATAAAACTCATTTAAAAGCATAAAAATTACTATATTTCTTTCAATATTCAATTTGTTCTAATTTTTGTTTCTCATTAATTTGTAACCAATGAATTCTTTTTATATTTATATAAATCATATTTTTTAATAATTTAGTTAATAATATTCATAATCTCTAACAAAATGGAACATTTATATCTTATTATGTAAAATAATAATATTTTAACAACACATTGTAATTTAGTGAAACTCGATATTGCTTGTAACACAAGCTATCAAGGAAGATCTCTATTTCATGTCACACAATATAACATGGTTTTGCGTGAATTACAATATATATTTATATATAATATTATATATATTTTATATTGTAATGTATCAAGTAAATATAATCCCTTTGTACACTTGGTGTTTCTTGTCAAAAACAATATTGAATACAATGTTGTACTTAGGGTTTAGGGGTGTTACATTATTCCCACCTTAACTAAATTTCATCCTTGAAATTTAAACATGATCTTGGAAATAGATTATTTTATATTTCTTCTATTGACATACCAAATTGTGAGCAGTTTTTATAAAATATCCTCTAGAAAAGTTCGAATGGGAAGTACAAAGGTCACATAGACTATTATGTAACTAGGTATCTAAGTAGGAGACATTAGGGGATAATGAAAATATGTACTTAGATAAAAAATATTTATAGGGATTGAATGAGGTCTTAAATAATAAACCATTGAATTATTATTAGACTTTTTAGGGCCCCAAATCCATATATCATGAATGATTTATAAGGACTTCAGTTCTACAAAAATTAATGTATTAAGAGATCATTTTTATGTCATTTTCCTAATTTTGGGTAATTATTTTATAATCAAGAATGTAGGGGAATATTTTTACACAATAGGTTTCAATTTATTATTAAAAATCATAATTTTGGTTTTTTCATCAAAAAATTATAATTCAATCTTATACCCCCATAAATTAATTACTAATAATGATTTTGTATGCCTTATGCACTAAAAAACCTTTAAAGGATCATAAGTCCTTTAAAAGAGTTGAAAATATAATTATTTGCATCTAAATATCTTCCAAAACTAGTATGGTTAATAGATTAATCTATAATCCTCAAAATGGATATAAATGGTTCATAATTAATATTTATTATTCAAATTCTTTAACAAAACGAAATGAAAATTTAACCTGAACATTGTGTAAGTCAGTGGTTGGCATGAAACCCTTATCGTCCTTTGGTTATGTTTTTAGGACACCTGAGCTTGCTAGAATTGATATTTTTTCACCCAACATACAATATTTTTTCTAAAACCCTAATAATATAATTTCCAAAACAAATCTAATGTACATCCTTGAAATAAGGTTAATTACTAAATATCCGTTTAACTAAAGTTTTCAATAAAACTTGAATATATAAATACATCATCCATTTATTTTCATAATTTTCCTTCCTTGGTTTAATGTTTATCCATAATATAAATTGAATGATTTTTAAATCATGACACCTTATTTTAAATATAAAACATCTTAGGTTTAACCCATGATATAAATTTTCATAACTATTCAAATTCTTCATAACGGTTGGTAAATAAAAATTGAATGGTCACAAACCGTCCCTCAGGGCCCATGTAGTGACAACCCCAATCCTACCTCCCATAGGCCAGGTGTTGGAAACTTTCATTGAGTAGGCATGTCCCATATGTGGGAGGCATTTTCCCATGTTCATGTACACATGCACCTACCTCCAAGAAAGAGTGTTGAAAATGAAAACACTGAGCAGACAAGAATGTACACAACTTTGAAAACCCACACACAGTAAAAAGTACATACTGAATGTAAAGGTGGAAATTATAAAAGACCAAAAAAATAACAATCTCCTAGAATCCATCTACTTAAAATCCTACCGAAAGGGTAGGTATATAAGGTTTCAGAAGTTGTTAAAGTGAACCTCATCTATCGGGCCTTCCTCTAAATACATCTTGTGTCTGACCCACCATAACTTCAATAAAATTTTCAGTCATCTACACCAGACATGAAACAAGTGGTTTAATCCCGTCATGTAGTGATTATAACAATACTTAGTAGGGACCCCAAACCACAAAGGTATATCACAAAGTAATACAAAAATCAGACTACCAAATAGGTACACAAAGTGTAGCATTTAAGTAGTATAGTCAAGAATGTCATTAGAGTCTAATCACACAAGTATATGTATATTAAATTCATATAAAAATAATTTTGAGGAATATTCAATTACCAGAAGACACACTTCGGGTCATTGTAGGAGACATACTCTGCATAGGCCTTGGAGAAACACTCAGTAGGAGAAACACTCTGTGTAGGCCTAAGAGATACAATCTGTAAAAGACACACTCCATAGGTGACACACTCTGTGTAGGCATATGAGACACACTCTATGTAGGCCCCAGTGACACACTACATAGGATACACACTCCATGTAGGTCACAACCATCCATTGGATTCCAGTCATAGCATGCTCATTCTGGGAGCACATACTCCTCGGGAAAAAAAGCTCATACGCTAACCTCAACTAAAACTCTCGAAGAGCATATCAAAAGGATTGCCTCATCATGAGGGTACCAATACCATAAATAGAGCATAAAATATACATATGGATTGAATTTTATTGGCCATTTAGTTAAAAGGGGTTGGTTGGGTCTGGGTTCGGTCCGACCTGGCATGTTCTACCAGTCCACCGCCGACCCGGACCGCCTTCTCCCGCCTGAGCTGCTTGAGTAAGCCGATTCAGTACACTTAGATGTGACCACTGCTTTATCCTCACCTAGTAAATGAGACTAGATTTCACTTTTAATAAATCCAGATTCCACATTTAATGTGGTTGGCCGCCGTGTGACCCACCACGCAATGGCTGCTGCGGGGTCCCGAAGGACCGCTCCCTCCCACCGCATCTCAATCGTTGCTGCCACTGGCCATCATACTGGCGAATATGGTCATCACCCATGATAGTGGGCCATAGGAACCTTCCTCTAGCATGGTCTCATTGGACCGTGACCATCACCACAACCCTACCAGTGAGCGGTGCTAACACCCTCCATCGTGCGCCACCGCCTGTGGGCTCTTCTCTATGGACCACATCATCTCCTCTAGTGCCCTATTTTTCGAAACGGGGAAGCCATTATTATCCTTGGGTACCTGTCTTCACTAAAACAACTCAAAATTATCTTATTATCACTCTAGGTGTTTTTACATTTTTGGAACCACCCTTCAAAGCCTAACGTGATAACTTGGGTCTGTCGTTGAATAACGCAAGAATGGGGTAGGAGAAATAAACAAGAACACCTGAAGAAAGAACCTCATCCTTGTCCATTTCATGATCATTCTTCTAGTTTTAAAAAAAGAGGTATGAAACAAAAATTATAATCACTAAGGTTTAATCCCTTTAGAATCTTGTAGTCTAACTATATTGTGAGAACTACTGAACCGTAGATCAACTTTTTCATGGGTGGATCCACATTTGTCATTGAAAATAAGAACATGTAAAGAATTCAAAACACAACTCTACCTAGGTTTGGATTGATCAATGATGAATATTGATCATTGTGTCATCATCATTGGTGACATCCTTTGAATAAGAGGGATTCTCTATTGGTGATCTGTTATTTTTCATCTGTTAATGGGAGGGTTCCACCAACATCTTTTCTCTAGAGGTTACATGAAATTCCAGGGTTAAGCATTAACCCTGAATTCCAATTTAATTTTGGAGAATGGAAAACATTTCATGATGTCTCTATGTTGTATCGCCTCTATGTTGTTATATTAAGAAACAAAATGGGTTGTCTCATTTCTGAAAAATGTTAAAAGAAAACAAAATAAAAAATTTATGTTCAAATTTTATTCTTCTTTAAAATTTTCGAAACATAATTTCCACAGTCTCCCCATGTTAGTCAAAGTTTGGGCCTGACTGAGGTAAAATCAGTATTCTAAACCCAACATCTCTCTCAGATTTCTGAATTGGGCACCCATTTAAAAGATACTAAAACCATGCACATGCTCTATTATTAATAAACAGAAAAATTCTTCAAAAATTTATTATGGGCACGTTGGGATTCACAATCCCATGTCGTCTCAATTCCTGGTTTTGAAATAATTATATATATTTTTCAAAAAAATTACATGGAAATTCTAGGACATTAAATTCTCCTCACCTTTGGGTTCTACATCCTCCAAAGCCCAAAAAAGTCAAAAAAAAACAAATGGGGATATTGAGCATGTAACATCCTAGGTCAATAAAGAATATGTCATTTTCATATTTTTTGATATTTGTGAATAAAATATTAATTTTTCTTTAAAGGGTATTCTATATCGGATAGCGTACTCTATACACAACAATAGATTTCTCTGAAATCATAAGCTACACACAACATTGTGTTATATTGAAAAATAATATAATAATATTATTATGATAGTTAACGCCTAGCCATTGTAATGGATGGAATGAACAGAACTAACTACAGTATGATTATAAAAGTTTTTTAAATGTTTTAACATTTTTCCAATAAATTTTAGAGACATAAAATAAGAAAGAATCCAATTTTAAACTTAAATACTCTAATATTCTTTAAAGGGTCGATTTACCGCTTTTTGATCACGGACCATTTTTAAATCTAGTTTTTTTCACTTTTATATGTTCTATTTGAAAAAATATATTCTTATTTATAATCAAAACATCAAAATTTACATTGGATGAAATTTTGGTATTTTTTGGATAATGTTCATTTTTTGATGAATAGTGAAAAATACTGTATTTTATTTTAAAACTTCCTTTTAATAAAATTTATTTATATGGTTATATTATCTTTTTTATTGATTTTAAAGTAAAACTAGATTATATTTTTACCATTTAATCAAATTTTGTCCATTGGAAGTAATTTCACTTCAAAATAGGGCATTAAAAACTGTCAATCTTTTGATAGTTATTATTTCATAAAAACACGCTTTTTGTTTTAACAACATGAGTTAATTTTAAATTAATTTCTACCACATTGGTGGTTTGAATTTTGGAAAAATATATTCCATATTTGGAATTAGGACGTCTAAATTTTTTAAATAGGTAACATTTATTTTTAGACACTATGCATATTTAATTCAGTAAATATTTTATTTACCATGGTTAAAGGGTAAATCTGGAAAATAAGGTTAATTTTTTTTATTATAATAATATAAAATTTACATAGCATGTATTATAATTCTATTTTTTGATATATTTCTAACCATGGGAATCTTTGGGTCAATTTTGGGACCCCATGGAGCTACATGGGAGTGATAATGACACTTTATATTAATTAATTTAAAGTAAAGACCAAAACGACATAAACATATATCCTTTAGTAAAAAGAATTTTATATGGGGTTATATAAGTTATCTTTTATAATATAAATATTAATTTATAATCTAAAAATATTTCCTACATCATGGTATTTTATTTATAATTTTTAGACATCATATAAATTAAATTCATTATGACACAATGATGATATAGTGATTACATTATTAATGAATGATTTAAATAAATGAGATTATAAAAATATTAAAAATATATAAAAACAATTAAATTCTTATAGTATGACTTTATTTAGAACATAAGTCATATTATCTTAGAATTTAATGAGTTTTTGAACTTCTAAAACCGAAAATAAGTTTTCAATAAGAAAAATACTTTCACACTTTTGTAAAGAGCCCCTCCTCCCCTTTATAAAAGGACACCACCTCGTACCCATTACAAATACCTCTCAATCCCATTGGATCTTCTGAACTCTACCCAAATAATCTTCCAACACCCCTATCTTTCTTCTATAAACCTTCCCCTAGGCATAAGGCAATTCAAGTAAACCGTTTTGTTCAAACCAAAGGAAGATACCCGATTTAAAGGTAACGTCTTCTCTTAAGTTATTTCCTTTCATTTTACTTCTCCGACTCCCTAAAATATCTTTATTCATTTATTTTATAACAATAATAGTATACTAAAAATTCTAGGTTTTTTATGAGAAGTATTTGAAATACACTTCAACACACCTCTATCTAATGGATATAAACATACTGTTTCTATGGACGGCGAACTACGGCATCACGAAACGATGATTGTTAAAATATCTCCAACCGCCTCTCATGGTGGAAATTATGATGGAAATATATTTATATGTGATATATATTATATTTATATTTTCTTTATACCTCTATATTTTTCATTTATATCATACCTTTAGGGTTTCCATAATGGGTAAACGCGATAATTTCATTTGACTAAATGCGGACTACCACCCCCTCAAAGAAGTATGACTCATTCATGCCATACATAGAACATATAAAAGATAGAGTTGATGAAATTATATATGTTATAATACTGGAATTATAATATAACTCTGTATCATTAAGTTTTCATTTCATTAAATATGAAATAGAAATGAAATAGCGTTCATACGTACGTACGACTTACCGTCTCCATAAACGGTGCATTTCATTTCTTATCTCCAAATGTTATGTACTATTATAAATACATATATATACTGAATATATATGATATATTTATGTTATTTCTAAATTTTTAATATCATTTTGGATATAATCTAATTTTAACCACATGGACAACTTGTAATTATAATAAGTTCATGTTTGACTCAAGTATCAAATATGGACAAAAATGGATGTTCTTAAAATAAATGATTTTATAATGTTTATAAAGTGGTAATAAGACAAATAAATGATATAATAAACCTGAAAAGGGTTATGAAGTTATAAATTTACATTAGTTTATTATTTAGGGGCTTAAATAATGAATGGGTTAAGTTGGACATGAGGTAAGGGAACTTCTAAACCCAATTTCCATTCTTTGGGTTAATCTTCTACTTTTAATTATGTCGTGATATGATTACATAAGAAATAAATGTTTATGTCCTATCTTGTATTTAAAAATTTCTTATGTGTACATATAGTGAACACACATAATCAATCCATTTTATTTACAAAATTATCATTGCAAGGGACTTCGTCTCAATGTCCTTTCACTGAGGAATATTTTGATTTATACATGGCTATCTTTTATACGGTGTATAAACCCCTATGACTATTCATTTTATTCAAAGGGAATATTTTTCTACGTGGAATTTTAATAAACAAAAAAGGGAATGTTTCTTTTTAACATATGCGGTGCCAACAACCTTTCCACTACCGTGAGTGTTATTTGATATTTGGATTCCTTAACAAGAAGTTATGTTTTTAAAAGGAAAATAAATAACATATACCATTTTTTATGTATTTTGGAATTGAAAATGGTTTTGTTAAAGCATTGATAATTTCAATATCTTGAAATGATATATTGTTATTGAAATGTGTAAATTTTATCTTAACTTTATGATTGATTTATCTGTTATGAATATGTTATGGTTTTTGGGAATTTTTTCATATATAGGTGGTTCCGTGATAAACCAAGTTTAGGTGAGCCTGAGATTGATCTCCAATGCATTGGGTAACATTATAGAGGTAAATATTAATTTTTCTCCTAAGAGATTTAGGGAACATACTGTGATGGGTATTCCAAACGTAACTCCCTACATAGCTATAAAATCTAAAATGTAAGTATGTTATGGATGCCACATGTTACATTTATGATTTTTTATTTCTATGTTTTATTCATAAATCTTATGATTTCATGATGTATGTTAAAGATAATATTCTTTGTATGTATTTAGGAACAAATGTTTAATTTCTTTATTTTATAACCCTTACTGATCTTTTTATGCTCATCCCAAGTTTTTGAAATGTTTTTCACAAGCCTTAAAGATGAAGAGGGTCAAGGATGGGATCATGGAAAAGTCTAGTTGTTTAAAATGTGGACCTAGACATGACTCTTTTTTTCAAAAGTTTTTATTTTATAAAAAAATGACACTGAGTAGAAGTGTCTACTTTGTAATTTTTGATATGTTATGTAATATTTATGGCCTAATTCTATAAAACTCTATAATTGAAAAGATATTTAGTGTGAATTATTAACTTAATTCAAGATTAGGTAATGTTTAAGGGTGGGGCCATATAGTTGGTATCATAGGATAGTTTAGATAACTTAGGGAGTTAGAATATTGATAAATTAATGTCAATAAAATAATTTATTGTAAGATTGAAATGATATAAACTTACATATTTCCATGTTGCTTCAACTAAGATATTTCTGTGTTCAAAATGGTTTTCCATAGAGCAAATAGGGCAGCTATGATGGGATAACATTAGGAGGAAGACAACCTTCCAAATCAGCAATCTGAGATGGTCGGAATGAGAACTGAATAGTTTGTTGCAGTGATGGTATAGTTGAATTAGGTTATAAATGGTGGTGGTATCCATGCACAAGATCATCTAGATCAACCACAGAGGAACAAGTCAATAGTGGAGCATTTCATGAGGCAATATCCCTCATCCTTCAGAGGATCATCTGACCCTGTTCTAGCTAAAGGGTGGATTAAAGCACTGGAAAATATTTTGATGTCATGAGTTATTCATTACATCAAAATTATAGTATCTCTATTTACCATTTTAAAGGTGAAGCCGATCATTGGTGTTCGATGGTGAAAAATATGAGGGATATTTCAGAGATTGATGCTCTTGATTAGAATGAATTCAAAGGTATGTTTCTTAAGAAATATTTTCCTAAGGTGGATCGACTTAGGATGGAAAAATAATTTGTGGAATTGAGGCAGGAGGATGACTCAGTTGCTACATATGAAGAAAAAAGCACTCAACTAGAAAGGTATGATCCAAATTTTGTATGAGATCGTGATAGTAAAATCAATCATTTTTAATCATGATTAAATCGAAAGTATCAAATGGCATTAGCTTCTAATGAGTTCAAAAGTTATCAAAAACATGTTTGATGTGCATATAAGGTGAAATTGGTGTTTTCCAATGATTAGGTGGTCTTTGAAAAACAACAGAATAAGAGGTTCAGGTAGAAAATGAAAAGGAAGAACTTTGAAAAAAAAGTTTACTGGTAAGAAACATAAGTTTATAGTGTAAAAATTATCATAAAAAACATGATGGGGAATGTCCTTTGAATTATGGTAAGTCCTGCCGATATGGTAAAATGGGATATAAGGCTTGTAATTGCAATGAAAAATATTAGGATAATGGTAAGGAAAAATCGGATTTATAGCCAGTAAAATGTTTAAAGTGTAATGAAATGGGTCGTTTTGAAAATTATTGTCCAATGAGGAACTCAACTGAGGGAAATCATCTAGAATATAAGAATAAAGGTCTAGTTAAATCCATTACAACTACATCAATAGATGTTGGGCCATCAAATGAGGTAATATCAGGTATAC
Source organism: Viscum album (assembly GCA_963277665.1). Lineage (NCBI taxonomy): Eukaryota > Viridiplantae > Streptophyta > Magnoliopsida > Santalales > Viscaceae > Viscum > Viscum album. The sequence goes on along the minus strand of OY728165.1, from coordinate 909,409,299 downwards.
TTTTTGTTTGTTTAGATTAACCCAACATGTTGGTTGATTTAGGGTCTACACATTCATTCATTTCTGAGAACATTTCTAGTAAATTAGGAATTACATCTCAATATATGAATCTTGAACTTATGGTAAAAACACCTAGAGTAAATTTTGAGACAAAAAATCATAAGAAAATTTTTATACTTGTGTGCGGGAATAATCTACCTAAAAACCTTATTATATTACTTATATTATAGCTTGATGTTATTTTGGGTATGGATTGGCTTTCTGTTTATCATGCTAAGATTGAATACAAAGCTAAAGATGCTTCTTTTTAGAATGGTTTTTTTCTGTAAAATAATGAACCATTAATTTTGATAACATATCAGGAATATGATAAACTAGTAAAAGATGGAAATGAATGTTAGCTTGCACATATAGTTGAAAATAAGGGAACTGTTTAGATTAATGATGTGCCAGTGGTAAATGATTACCTATAAGTTTTTCTTGATGATTTTCCTAGTATTGTACCTGATCTAGAAGTTGAATTTACTATTGACTTAGTTCCAGATGCTAAGACAATTTTAAAACCCCCTTACCAAATGGCTCAAATTGAACTTTTAGAGTTAAGGAAACAATTGCAAGATTTATTAGATAAAGGTTTCATTCAACATATCACATCACCATGGGGTGATACTATCTTTTTTTTAAAGAAATATGGTTCAATGAGACATTTCATTGATTATGTAGTATTGAATAACATCACCATTAAGAACAAGTGTCCTTTTCCTCATATCGATGATTTGTTTGATTAGATCAATAGAGTTGAGTATTTTTCAAAGATTGAATTGAGTTCAGGGTACCATAAGTTGAATGTAAAAAAATTAGACATTCTTAATACCATGTTTTTACTAGATATATCCATTATGAATTTAAAGTTATGCCATTTGGGTTAACCAATTCACATGTTGTATTCATGGATCTTATGAATAAAATTTTCCGTGATTTCTTGGATAAGTTTTTTATTGTCTTCAATGATGATATTTTGGTTTATTCTAAAATTAAATAGGGGCATGAAAGTAACGTAAGGGCTATCTTGAAAACCTTAAAAGAAAAGAAACTATATGAAAAATTTAGAAAGTGTGATTTTTGGTTACAGAAAACTTCATTCCATGGTCACCTTTTTTTTAAAGAAGGCATAACTGTTGATCTTGCTAAAACAAAAGTTTTGGAAGAATGACCAAGACCCACAAATATAACCGAGATCCATAGTTTTCTTCATTTACCAGGTTATTACTGAAGGTTTGTTGAAAATATTTTGTAGTTATCTATCCCACTAACTAAGTAAATTTGAAAAGTTGTTATGTTCATTTCGACAAAAGAATGTGATGCTTGTTTTCAGTTATTGAAAAAAAGATTGGTGAATGCTCTTGTTTTAGAGTAACATTCCCAGGATGGTGAATTTTTTTTATAGTTATGCTTAATTAATATGACTTGGTTGTATCCTTAAGCAGAATGATCAGGTAATTGCATAAGCTTCACGTCAGTTGAGACCTCATGAGTTTAATTACCCTACACATGATTTAGAATTAGATGCTATTGTTTTTGATTTAAAAATTTAGAGGCATCATCTGTATGGAGTAAAAAGTGAAATATATACCAACCACAAAAGTTAGAAGTATACATTTATTCAGAAATTATTAAACATGAGACAGAGGTGATGTATAGAATTAATCAAGTTTTATGGTTGCACGATTCATTACCATCCAGAAAAGGAAAATAAAGTGTCTGATTCTTAGAGTCAAAAAAGTAATTCTAAATTAACCTTGTTATGATTGGAATAAGATCCTTTGATTAAATATTTGATGAACTTTAGACTAAAATTTGTTGTTACAAGAAATTTCTCTGTTTTGTTTTAGGTCTCAGTGATGTGATCTCTATCAGACAGAATGAAGAAAGCGTAGAAGGAAGACAGAGAGTAACAGGAAATTGTAGAGTTGGTTTAGAAGGGTAAGTTTCCTCATTTTTTCATTGATAGAGACTGTGTTTTGAGATTTGGTAAGATATTATGCGTGCATGGTGATTCACAGTTGAATAAGGAGTTATAAAGAGAAGCTCATAGTTCTCTGTTTTTAGTTCATCCTGGCAGTACTATGATGTACAAAGATCTTCAGGAGTATCACTAGTGGGATAGAATAAAAAGAGATATTTCTAACATTGCTATGAATTTTTTGACTTGTCAATAGGTTAATGAAGAGTTGTAGTTACCAAAAGGGATGATTCAGTCCTTACTAGTTCCAGAGTTGAAATGGGAAAATATATCCATGGACATTGTTTTGTGATTCCCAAAGACCTCTCAAGGTAACAATGTAATCTGGGTAATTGTTGATCATTTGAGTAAATCTTCTCATTTCCTTCCTATTTGAGATACTTTGTCTTTAGATCAACTTTCTCAGTTGTATGTCAAACAGATCGTCAGGCTATATAGAGTTTCCCTCTCCATTGTATTTGATCGTGATTCGAGGTTTACTTCTACCTTTTGGAAAGGCCTTCAGAAGTCATTGGGCACTAAATTAAATTTCAGTACAACTTTTCATCCTCAATAATATGGGTGGTCAGAATGAAAAATTTAGACCCTTGAGGATATGCTATGTTCTTTTTCACTGGATTACCAGGGAATTTTGACAAAACATGTTTCTTTGGTTTAATTTTCTTATAACAATAATTTTCATTCTAGTATACAGATGGCTCCATTTGAGGAATTATATGGAAAGTGGGGTTGAAATCTATCTTTTTGGGATGAAGTAAGTGAAAGGAAGTTTATGGGTCCAGAATTGGTAGAAGTGATGGAAAAAAAAATTTAGTTGATTTAAAAAACAGAAGAGAATCTCAAAGCAGGCAAAAAAGTTATGCGGATAACCAGGGTAAGGATATTTATTTTGAGTTAGATGATCATGTCTTTCTCAAATTTTCTCCATAGAAAAGTGTGATGAGTTTTGGTAAGAAGGGAAAGCCGAGTCTGTGGTTCATTAGACCCTTTGAAATCTTGGAGAATGTTGGATCAGTTTCTTATAGATTGGATTTACCTCCATGTTTATCCTAGGTGCAATTTTTTTTTCACGTTTCAATGTTGAGAAAGTATTTTCCGGATCCGCCTCATGTTTTGAGCCTAGAGGTAGTTTAGTTAGAATGGAATCTCTCTTATAAGGAACAACCAATACAGATTCTTGACTGAAGAGAGAAAGTGTTGCAGAATAAGGTAATTCAGTAGGTAAAGGTTTTTTGAAAAAAAAACTATATGGTTCAAGAGGCAACATGGGAATCTGAAAATGCAATGAGGGATAAATACCCTCATTTATTTTATAAGTGAAGAGAATTGTGGGGATGAAATTCCCAAAAGGGGGGAATGATGTAAAATCCCAGGTGAATAAAGAATATGTAATTTCCATAATTATTAATATTTGTGGATTAAATATTAATTTTACTTTAAAAGGGATTCTATGTCGGATAGCGTACTCAACACGCAACAACATATTTCTCTAAAATCTTATGTTGCACACAGTGTTGAGTTATACAAAAAAGTAATATAATAATATTATTATGTCAGTTAATGTCGGACCTTTGTAATGTTGGGAATGAAAAGAACTAATTAAAATATGATTATACATGTTTGTTAAATGTTTTAACATTTATCTAATAAATTTTGGAGACATAAAATAATAGAGAATCCAATTTTAGGCATAAATACTCTAATATTTTTTAATGGGTTGATTTACCAGCTTTTGATGGTGACCTATTTTTAAATCTAGTTTTTTCACTTTTATATGTTATATTTTTCAAAATAATATTCTTCTTTAGAATCAGTAATCAAAATTTTATTTGGATGAAATTTTGGTATTTTTCAGATAATGTTCATTTTTTTTGAATAGTAAAAAATACAGTATTTTAATTCAAAACTGCCTTTTAATCTAATTTATTTATATTTTTAGATTATATTTTTAATTGGTTTTAATGTGTAATTTGATAATATTTTTACCATTCAATCTAATGTTCTTAATTTTAAGGAATTTTACTTTGAAATAGGAGATAAACAAGTGTCAATATTTTGATAGTTTTTATTTCTTAGAAACCCGCTTTTTGTTTTGACAATAGGAATTAATTTTAAATTAATTTCTCTCACTTATGTCTTTGGAATTTTGGAAAAATGGATTCTATATTTGGAATCAGTAAGTCCAAATTGTATAAATATGTAATTTTTATTTTTAGACATTATGAATATTAGCTTCAGTAAATATTTTATTTACCATGATTAAAGTGTAAAGCTAATAAATAAGGTAAAACAAATATTATAATAGTAATATTAAATTAACCTAACATGTGTCTTAATCCTTTTGGATGATAGATATCCGACCATGGGAATCATTGAGTTGATTGTTGGACCACAAGGATCCACTTGGGAGTGATAATGACACTTTATATTAATTAATTTAAAGAAAGGACAAAAATGACATTAACATATATCTTTTAGTAAAAATATTTTTATATGGGTTTATATAAGTTATATATTCAACTACAAATATTAATTTTAAATCTAAAAATATTTCCAACATCATGGTATTTTATTTATAATTTTTAGACAAAAAATATATAAAATTTATAATGGAACAATGATGATGTAGTGATTACCTTATTAATGGATGATTTAAATAAATGAGATTATTAAAATTATAAAATATATCAAAAACCTATCCAATTATGATTTTATGATTTTTTTCAAACAATAGTCATCTTATCTTTTAATTTAATGAGTTTTGGACATTTTGAAACCGAAAATATGTTTAAAATAAAAAAAAGCATTCAACATTTCTTAAAGAACTCATCCTCCCCCTTATAAAAGGACACCACATCTAACACTTTTATCACACCTATAAATACCCTTGGATCATCCAACCTCTACCCAAATAAGATCAAAAAATACATATCTTCCTCATATAAGCCTTTCCCTAAGCATAAGAAAATTCAAGTAAACCTTTTGGTTCAAACTAAAGGGAGATACCCGGTTTAAAGGTAACATCTTCTCTTAAGTTCATTTATTTTATTTTACTTATACAACCACATAAACTCTCATTATTACTTTATTTTATAACAAAAATAGTATCCCCAATATACTAGGTTTTTGTTATGAGATGTATTCGAACTACACTTCCTCACACCTCCACCTAATGGATACGAATATACTATTTCTGTAAACGGCGAACTGCTGCCTCACGAACTGATAATTGTTCAAATACCTCCACTATACTCTAATGGTGTCCATTATGATAGAACTGTATGTATATGTGATATATAATATATTTATATTGTCTTTATACTTCTTTATTTTTCATATATATCATACCTTTATGGTTCCCATAATGGGTAAACACGATAATTTCAATTGAGGAAGGGCCGACTATCGCCTCGTCAAAGTGATATGACTCATTAATTCCATATGTGAAAAATATAAAGGATAGAGTTAATGAAATTATATATTATTTTGTTCTGGAATTATAATATACTTATGTGTCATTAAGTTTTTGTTCCATTAAATATGAAATAGAAATGAATGTAGCGTTTATGCATACGTACGACTTACCGTCTCCATGAACAACGCATTTTGTTTCTTATCTCCAAATTTATGTACTATTATAAATATATATACATTAGATATATATGATATATATGATATCTAAATCATGAATATCATTATGGAGTTAATATAAATTTATCCACATGGACAACTTGTAATTATAAGAAGGTCATTTTTGACTCAAGTACCAAATATCGACAAAACAAATGTTATTAACTTAAATGATTATATAATGTTTATAATGTGGTAATAAGTGGTATAAAAGAAATAATAAACCTCAAAAAGTGTCTGAAGAAATTATAAAATATCTTTAATTTATTATTTCGGAGATTAAATTAAGAACGGGTCAAGTCGGACATGAGGTAAGGGAACTTGTTAACCCAATTTCCATTCTTTTAGTTCATCTTGTACTTTAAATTATGTCATGCTATGATTACGTAAGGAATAACTTTTGATTTCCTATCTTGTATTTTTACATTAAATATGTGTACTTATAGTTAATACAAATAATTGTTCCATTTTATTTACAAAATGATCTTTGTAAGGGAATTCGTCTCAATGTCCTTTTATTGAAGCATATTTTGATTTATACATGACTTTATTTTATATGGTGTATAAACCCCATTGACTTTTAATTTAATTCAAAGGAAATATTTTTATACGTATTGTTTTAAAATTATAAAAAGGTAATGTTTCTTTTTAACGTACGTGGTGACAATTACCTTTCCGCCGCCGCGAGTGTTATTTTATATTTGGCTTCCTTAACAAGCCATAATATTTTTTAAAAGGAAAATAAATAATATATACCCTTTTTAAGTATTTTGGTATTGAAAATGGTTTTTAGAAACCATTGATTTTTTCAATATCATGAAATGATATATTTTCAATGAAATGGGTAAATGTTATCTTTCCTTTAAACTTTTTTTATGTGTTATCAATATGTTATGTTTCTTGGGAATTGTTTACTTATACATGTTGTCCTGTGATAAACCTATGGAGGATGAAGCCAAGATATCTCTCCAATTCATTGGGTAACATGAAAAATGTAAACATTAATGTTTCTTCTAAGATATTTATGGAATATACGGTGATGAGTATTCCAAATTTATCTCCCTATGTATCTATGAAAGCTACAACGTATGTATGTTATGGATTCCACAAGTTACATTTCTGATTTATGATTTCTATGTGTGATTCATAAATCTTATGATTTGATGATGTATGCTAAAGAGCTTATGATTTGTATGTATTGACGAACTAATGAATTATTTCTTTATTTTATAACCCTTACGGAGCTTTTAATGTTCATCCCATGTTTTTGAAATGTTTTTCACAGGACATAAATATGAATAACATCAAGGATGGGATCATGGAATAGTCATGTTGTCTAAAACATGGAACTTGACATGACTCTTTTTTCAATAGTTTTTATTTTAGGAAAAAAATGGATACTGAGTAGAAGCGTATACTTTGTAATTTTTGAGATGTAATGTAATAGTTTTGGGTAATTCTCTAAAACTCTAAACCTAAAAATATAATCAATGTGAATTATTAACTTAATTCAAGATTGTGTAATGATTAATGTTGGGTCCTCATAGATTATTAATATTAGTCTCCTTCTCTCATGTTCTCTCATGGAGATTTCTGTGCTTCCACCGAACATACACCAGAGGAATCAACCATCCAAAAACGATCCTCTCAAATTGTTCCTCAATCTCCACCGGGTACTCTGGGAAAGTCCCCCCATCACAAATCTCTAGCTCAACCGATTCAATGATGTGTGATGGTTCATGCGCATATCTCTTCAGCTATGATATGTGAAACACAATGTGCATCCTCTCTAACTACAGAGGTAGAACAAAGAAGTATGCCACCTCAACAACTCTTTGAATTATCTTGAAGGGTATGATGATCATCGAAGATAACTTGCTTCCCCAGACAAATATTTATATTCCTCGTTGAGTAGAGGTATGAAGAAACACATGGTCTCCCTCCTCAAACTCCAAGGGCCTATGTTTTCTGTCCTGATAGGACATCTAGTGGCTATGTGTGGTCATTATCCACTCCTGGATGATCTACACATTCTTAGTGGTAGCCTGTACTAACTATGGACCCATGAGTGTGACTCACCTAGGTTTTTCTAGAAAAACAGTGATCTGTATGGTCTCCCATAGAGGGCCTCGAATGATGCCATACTAATGGTGGGGTGGTAGCTATTTTTTGTATGAAAAATCCACCAGATGTTGGTGATCCTCCCAACTAAAGCCAATGTACATAATGCAATCATGTAGCATGTCCTCTAGCACCTAGATGGTTCTCTATGTCCGGCCATCTATCTGGGGATGAAATACCATGCTCAAGCAACACTATGTGAAAAATTCCTACTACAATTCCTTCCACGGCTGGGATGTGAAGTGAGCATCACGACCTGAAATGATCATTGAGGGTACTCAACTGAGTCGAACTACCTCATGTACATAAAGGTATCCCAATATCTCTATAGAACTCTTCTTCTAGATAGGTAGGATGTGGGATGACTTGGTGAGTCGATCAATGATCACCCAAATTCTATCTTCAAACATGCAAATTCGTGGTAACTATGTCACAATGTTCATTGATATCTCATCCCACTTCCATTCAGAAACCTCAAGTGGTTGGGTCAAGCTTGCTAAAACTCGGTGCTCTATCTTCACTTACTAAGAAGTGATGCATTTGGAATCAAACTCTACCACTTCCTCAACATTCCCTTGACTATCTACTGATCCATCATATGGTCGGTTAGACAATCTCTACCTATATGTCCCTGACCACCGCACAAGTATCACAAACTCTCCTTCAGCTAACCTTTTCTTCCCTTGAAACCCCTCACTGCAGATCCTAAATCATTTGTTCATCCCTTAGACAGTATGGTCCTCTTGGATGCACGAGTCAGCTATCACATACTTACTGCCGAGGACTCAGCTACTTGAAACTTGGTGGTATCTCCCACCGCCAGTGCCTGCTCTTCCAAAAATCTCTCTATAATCAGAGATCGCTCCAGCACCCCTGCATATGTCATAATTCTAAGGGATATGATATAAATAGAATTTGTGATGGGGTTACCTTGCATGTAAAGGGGACACAATAACATCTGGGGGATGGTTAGATGACTCACCAAGTCAGCCCACTTCATACCTATCTGAGAGATGATTTCTGTAAAGAGCTTGAGATAGCTATACAAACAGGAGGAATTTCAACTCCACTAATTACCCCCGATGATTATTTTAGAACCTGATGAGAACTTCACATCCCAGATTTGGAAGGGACTACAAGATCTGTTTGGGACTCACTTTCACTTGGACACATAGTTTCATCCCCAGATAGATGGCTAGATAGAGAGAACCATCCATGTGCTATAGTACATGATATGTTCTTGTATCCTAGACTTTTACCATAGTTGGGAGGATCACCCACCTCTGGTGGAGTTTGTGTACAACAACAGATACCACTCCACCATTAGTATGACACTGTTTCAGGCCCTATATGAGTGACCATTCAGGTCACTACTATGCTGGGCAGATCGAGAGGAGTCAGTAATCAAGGGTCCAAAGTTGGTACAGGGTACCATTGAAAAGGTGCAGGTCATCCACGAGTAGATGAGGACCAAACCTATCCATAAAAATACCTATGCGGACTTGAGACAATGAACCTTAGTGTTTGAGGAGGGAGACCATGTATTTTTTCAGGTCTCTCCTCGATGAGGGATACATAGATTTGGCTAGGGTAGAAAGTTATATGTGATGTTCATTAGACCTTTTCTAAAACTGCATAAAGTCTGTGAGGTGGCATACCACTTACCTCTACCTCTATAGTTAGAGTGGTTGCATGATGTCTTCCATGTATCACAACTAAGGAGATACATGCACAACCCAACACACATCATTGACTGGGGTGAGATGGAGATTGAATACAGGGTGGCCTTTCATGGAGTACCTAGTGGAGATCAAGGATCGACCAGAGATGATCCTTCATGGATGGTTGATTCTAATGTTCTGCGTTATATGGTAGCATAGAAATCTCCAGGATAGAACATGGGAGTAGGAGGCTCAGTTCATGATCAGTATCCCCATTTGTTTGTTTAGCCCTTATTTTGGATTTTTTGGATGTAAATCCCTACAGTGGGGAGAATGTAATTTTTTGGAATTTCAATGTAATTTTTTTGAAAATTAAATGGGATTCATTTGAGACCAGGTGCATAGATGACATGTGATTTCGATGTATATGGGGCCTGGAATAAATGTTTGAACTATTTTCAGTTTACTAAAAATAGAACGCATGTGCGGTGCTATTAACTTCTAAATGGGAGCCCAGATAAAAAAAATCCAAGATCACCATTGAATTCAGAATAGGGCATTTACCTTAGGTAGGTCCTAACATCAAACCGTGTAGGTTGACTGCAGAAATTCTTTTGGATGTTTTTAAAGAAGAATTAAAAAAACATAAAAATTTTATTTTGTTATCTTTTAGTGATTCACAACGACATGACAACCCATTTTCTTTCTTAATGGATTTTAAAATCCAGTTTTCAAACCATAACACAAGAACAATCGAACCAGGGATCAACCTATTCATGGGTTGGTCAGTGTTCATCGTTAAAAAAAAAATGGGGAAATGATTCAAAAGACAACCCTGGCCTAGTTTTGGATCACTCGTAGACAAAGATCGATCATTGTGTCATTAACGTTGGAGAGATCCTTTAAAGATGCGGTATCATTGTCATTGGGGATCCTTCATTCTTTATCTTCCAATGGGAGATTTCTGCCAATGTATTTTATCCAATGCTTTCAGGGAATTCTAGGGTTACACGTTAACCATGAATTCTAATTTAATTTAAGAGAATGGAAAATGCATCTCCTCATCTCTATATGGAAGTGTCTCCATGATGTTCCCTTAACAAATTAAAAGATCATTTATGTCACTACGAAACGTTAAAAGAAAACAAAATAATTTTTTAAAGTTTATTTTTTTATTCTTCTTAAAAAAAGTTCAATTTTTTTCCTCAGTCGACCAACACCGGTCAAATTTAGGCCTCGATTAAGGTAAAATCGATGTTCTCAATTCATTGATGCTCTCATATTTTTGATCTGAGAACCTGTTTTGATGTTACTAAAACCATAAACGCATTCATTTTTTAATAAAATTAAAAATAGTCCAAATATTTATTACAAGAACTCTCAGCTTTGGAATTTCATTCTATCTCAACACCTGATCTCCAAATAAAATAATATAATTTTTAAAAAACATAAATGGAATTTCTGGGACATTACATGAATTATCATAAGCATACCCCCAAGGAGTTTCAATAAAAGTGCATCGTAAGGTCAGTTTTCATGTACTAGGTTTCACCGAGTTAGGCCTGAAACACCTTGTCGGAGTTGTTACTCCTAGGTAAATCTATTCCAGAACCATGTCAACTAGTAGTATTCAGAGAGGGTTGTATTACTAGAAAACCCACATAATATCTACTTTACCAGAATTTAACGGTTCTCTTCTACACTTATCATCAAATTCTACCTTAGGGTTACATTATCTATTATATATTTCCCAAAATATAGTTCCCATGGTTTCTACTAAACTTCCTCTCATTCCAAATGTAGGGAATTGACACCAAAATCCCAGAGATGGTGTCCTCTATCAATTACATCGTTATTATTGCTAGGAATGAATCCCTGAAGGACTAAAGTGTTTAGTATAATTGATAAACAAGATACATTCATGAGACATTTGTTACCAAAGAATAAACTAATTACAACATAATTTTTTTCTTCGTTCTAAATTAATATTTTTTTTAAAATTATTCCATTGAGTATATACCTACATATCATTCATTGTACACTTCTTGGATTCCTAGGGAATGGAAACAAAATAAGGGTGTTATTAAATTCTCCGTAATGGTAATGTATAGAAGAGGTAATAATGAATCATTGAGATTAATTATTATGTCATGGTAAATAAATAAACACACATACCTTGTTATCAAAAAACTAAGAAGGAAGTGCTTAAAAAATATATAATGGTAATTAATGGAAACACATTAAATTCAAATAACTAGATAACGAAAAATAAATATGGAAATGTAAGAAAACTTAATCACATGCCATTTAATCAATGAAATAAAAATGAAATGTATCCATTGATATGTTGACATAAAATCTCATGGATGAATTATATCTAAAACTAAATTAGGGGAATTTTTAATTCTTTTAAATCATATCTAAGACATATAAAAACATATACCATCAATAACATTCAAAATTATGTTAAAAACCAAAGATTGAAACCCATTTAATTTTAAAAAATGGTTTGTCTTATGAGTACCTTTCAATGCATCGATGAGATATATAAATTCAATTATCCACTCAATATTTCCAATTCAAATGATTTCTCGTATCTAATAATATAAATAAAAAATATGTCTTATAAAATATATGTATTAAATAAAGAATATGAAATTATAAATATTTCCCCAAATAATAAAATAACTATAAAAAGGACTTCGTATGTATAATGGAATATGGTTTACACAATAGTAATATCCATGAAAATTGAAATGTATAATTATTTGAAATTCAATGTTCAATGATCATAAGAGATTTAATATCACAAGAGAACAAAAAAATCAATCAAGGAAGTGAATTTGAATACTATATTTGTCCAAATAAATAAAAACCTTATCAATATGAATAATAAATATTGTATCAATACAAAAAATCTGAAGTGGAGTAAAAATAAAGGGTTTTTGTTGTTAATGAATATAAATACTATAAAAAGAAATTTTAAAAATGATATTATAGAAAATATCCTTTTGTTTTGAAAAACTTTTTGAATAAACTTTTCATTTAAATTAACTTTTAGAATAATTCTGATTAAAAATTAACCTTTTAAACATGAAAATGTATTCTTCGTGTAAATTATGGTAATTAAATATTTAAATACCATAACAAAACATTCATTTTTCATAGTAAAAAGTTTTGAAAAATGACTTTTTCATAAAGAGACAAGAAGAATCCATTGAAAAAATTGGTAAATAAAAAAAAGATTAAAAATTTGTTTACCAAATAATTTTTTTTTTGTTTTTTATTAAAACATGTTTTTTATAATTTAATATGTTTTCTAACTGAATTTTGAAATGAATTCAAGTTTTCTTAAAAAGATTTCTAAAACCCCTTGAGTACCAAAGAGTGGTAAAATGTTACTAATACATGAAAGATGTCATGAATAATCATAGGATACTAAAATTAAATGTATTATTAAACAGTTGACATATAATTTTTTTGAATGTAAATTGAATTGGAAGTTCATTAAAATTACTCTTGAGGAAAATAATCATATATATATATATATATATATATTTCTTATGATGAAAAGGAATCACATCATGTAGAGGTGGTGGTAGTCCACACGTTCATGAACAATGTTATAACTTTTTAAGTGTGTGAAAGTGTAATAAAAAATTATATTATATATATATATATATATTATTTATTAAAATATAATTACTCTATTAATATCATATATTTTTATTTCACGTATATTTAATTATAATAATTTTTTTATAAATTCCATGTATCATGTGAATGAATCATGTCCCACTAAGGAGGCAGTAGGCCACACTTTCATAAACATTGTTATCGTACATACAAAAAAATGGAAAGTATAAGAGTATGTGGTATAAAATATTTAAAAAGAATAAATAAATAATAAATATTATATATGTAATATATAAATATATAAATATATTTACCATCACAATGGACACCATGAGTGCTGTTAACGCAAAAAAAATGAACAATCAGCATTTCGTGAGGCGGTAGTGCACTGTAGACGTAAAAAGTAAGTCTGTTACCAATTAGAAGGCAGTGTGTGTGAGTGAAGGTAGAAAACATAACATAAAAACATACTAGTATATTTAGGATAATGTGTTTTATATATAATCTGGTAAAAAAAAGTTTTTAGGGGGTGGGGAACGGAAATAAAACAAAAGACTTAAAGGAAAGATGCTACCTATTAATCGGGTGACTTCTTTTGGTTTGTTACAAAAGGATTCCTTAGATTGGTTTTCTACCTAGGTAAGGATTATAGGATTAGGGTGGGATTTTTAGAAGCAATTTTTTTAGATATTGTTTAAGGCAATGTGTTTTAATAGGTTTGAGGAATGAGGATAAGTGGTGGCCTTTTTTAGTGAAGGAAGAGTGGCCCTCTTGTAATATTTTGACAAAATAATTCTTCCCACATTTTTCATGTTGAAAGTGGGTCCAATAATGGAACAATATCGAGAAAATATGGTATAAGGTCTATATATGTCCATAAAATAACTCTTGATAATATTTATAGGTTTTTTTGGGCATAAGTCTATGGTTTAGTCCCTTACTAATCTTAATTTAACCTTAATTGTTGTCATTGATTTTAATCACTTTCACTAAAATTTTTGGTCAAAAATAAAGTTTGTCTTATTATAAATTATAAATTATTATTATTCTAAATATGAAATCCTTTTTTCAAAATTCTAACCATAGAACTGGAAGAAATTGATTCAGATTTAATCCCATAGGCAAGATGATAGTGTAGGTTTTTAAAGTAAAAACATCTAAATTTTTTCTTTGTTATTATATTCAATTTTAAAATGAAATTTATTAAACTTACCTATATCAGATTAATTGAAAAAAAATATCTAATGAAAATTTAAAAATAATTGAAAATATTATTTAACCATATAAATAAATTAGATGAAAAATTAGTCTTGAACTAAAATTCAGTGTTTAACTATTAATTAAAAAAGGTATATTTCCAAAAAATATTAAAAATTCACCCTACCCAAATTTTCATGTTTCTATTTCAACGATTAAGTTTATTATTAAATATTAAATGCATAAAAGTGCAAAAAATCAAATTTAAAATGGGTTTTCCATTAAAAGATTGTAAAATTGTTTTTATAAAAATATAGGTCTTCAAGTGTGAAATTGGGTTTGTTCTTATATTATGCCTATCAAACCTAATAGATGAATATATAAAATATTTTATTGAATATATAAAATAAATATTTCATTAAAATCATTAACTAATAATAATTAATTATGTTTATTAAGACAAAAATCCTTTATAGAATAACAACAAATGTATTTATTTTTATATCCAATTAGTTATTATTTTCATTTATCAATAATTGGTAAACAATATATTAATTTAATATTTATATAAACCATAATTTTCATAATTCAGTTAATAATGTTAATAACTACTAATGCAACGACAAGATTAACTCTTATTATATTGAATAATTTTATTTTAATAATACATTATTATTTGGTGAAACTCAGTTTGTGTGTGACACAAGCTGTCGATGAAGGAAACTCTTACATGTAACATAATCTAACATGGAATTTCATGTGTTACAATATATAGATTATATTATATTTATTTAATATTGTCAAATATCAGGTTAATATATACCTTTTTACACTTGGTGTTTCATCTCATAAACACTATTGATACAAAGTTGTACTTTAAAATGTTGGGGTGTTACATTAAATGAAATATTATGGCTTATTTTATTTTTTAATTCCATATACTTTATCACATTTTCATGAAACATTTTTCCCTTTTATTTTACAATAAATTAATTTTCATATGATTCCTTTATAATTTCTCCCATATCAATCAAATCAAACAAACTTTTATCTAATTCAGTTATTCAAACTAGATTTATTACTTTAGCATCCTAGAAAGCATTATGTTATATTTTCATAGGAAAATGGTGTTCATAATCAAATACATTGTGGTAAAGAGGTATACAAATGGATATTTTAATAATATTTCACTATTCTCAAAATTAATCTCGAAGTTTTTATGTCTTGTATTTCTATGAATTTCACACTATTTTCTCAAATATTTATTTTAAATATTTACTTTAATCTTTATCCTATCTACATATTTATGGATGGTAAATTTTTATAGTCTCATATTTTCAACCATATTGCTATATAAAATATATAAAATAGATATTCTATAAATGATAACTATTATCATTGATAATTTTCTTAGTTAGTCAATGTTTGAAAAATACGTATTTCATGAAAAAAATAACTATTATTGAACCTATATGGCCATGAAAAGAAATTACTTCCACAAAATTTGATATATAGTCCAAAATCACCGAAATATACTCATTGACAAATAATTTTATGATTAAAACCCTAAATCCAAGACCCATACATAAAATATTTTCACTTCCATTATTCTTGACTATGATATTTATTATTATCTTTTAAAATTAATGATTCTCTATAAATTTTGAAAATACGTAAAAAATCACTCTATCATATTTTAAAATTGGTTCCTAAATGAATCGATACTAAAAATTTCCTAAATTTTTTTGAACATCAATAATATCATCCATAGTTTTTTCATTGAAAATTATTCAGAGTAAATAAACAATTTCCTTTTAGTAGACATCATCTAATTTTTAAATTAACTATTTTTTGGTAAATTAATTATTCATTAAAAATAATTTTCTAACATCATTCATATATATATTATTTAAATTAAATGATATGCCTCCTAAAATATTTTTTTTAAAAATGTAGATCATAATTTTTGAAATCCATGACATTTATTTGGTATTATGAGTAAAATACTATTCTTCTAGAAATTAACACTTAATTGGGGTATTGTGATCCTCATATGTATCTTTTATTATTTAAAAATGATATATAACATGATTACATTTTCCCTTATTAACCTTAATTTTTAAATCAATATATTATATAAGAAACACCTATATTATCATCCTTAGTTTATCTATGAAAATTAAGGACACGAAAAAATATGGTCCAAAAAATTTATTAAATAAAAAAAATTGGAAAATTCTAGAGTTACAAGGGGTTTTACCAAAATTGAATTAATTAAATCCTTGCATATCCAAAACCACTATTGTTGCACAATAATTTTAGAACCTACTAGAACACATCATTCTCATTTCAATGATCACCCTCTTTTAAAAAACATCAACCACTTAATTGGATTCTCTATTGGAATGTGAAGAAGTCAAATTAAGAATATTGGAAGGTGAATATGTTAAATTCAACAACTTAATAGTTTCCAAGGAATATTTTGTGTTCTCAAATTTTGAACCATAAAAAAAAAATCCTAATCATATTCCACCCAAAGGGAATCCCAAGCATAACATATGACATATTTGGTGGCATAAATCATACCCCATAAATCTACATCATATGCGGTTCCAATTTCAATATAATGATAAATAAAACCATTAATAAATCCAAGATGGGTTTAGAAGATACCCCCAAAACCTAAACATCCTGAAATTCTATAATATACACCATCAGAATTTACCTTCATCCTTGAGGTGATCCGAGGAATCCAACAGATGGACATGGAAACAAGGGGCTTCCTGGGCCTACCTAAAACTCCCATACTTTATATAATCTATAGATCACTGGTTTAGTTTTTCATGGTACCAGTTTTCACTATTATCTTTACATACACTAACCTATCAAAGTCATGTATACCTATATGAGAAGAGGGTGTTTGGTTTCGAAATAACCTTGAATTTCACACATTTTAGATATAGGTAATGATTGGGGCCAATGATTTCAGAAGTAACTGATAAACCTGGTCACTCTGACCAGATTGACTGATGAAAGCCATACAATCCTCTATCTTATTGTCAATATTGAGTTTAATTCCAAATGTGTTGGTTGTATACCTCCATAGTGATCGAGGAAAATAATAACCCATCAATAGATGTGGTCATTATCTTTACTGGCTAAAATAATGTGTCACTGATTATTTTTAAGCTGGTCATGAATAGTTAACATGTTCTTATATATTTTATAGAGTAGAATAAACCTTTAGAGTTGTATGTAATGTACCTTTGAATTAATCATTCATGGTGGTGGCATAACAGAGCCTTCACATTTTAGCTTTTATTAATATTTATCATTGAATTTCACATTTCTATTGAGATTCCATATAAGTGTAAAATTATCCAAAAAGATATAATTATTAATTTATATCATATCCTTTTAGGGAATAAAATAATGTCTATTAGAATAAATCATGAAATTAGTAATGGATATTTGTAGCAGGTATGGAGGAACATTCACACCATCACTAAGAGGGGTGTCTAGCCAAGGGGTACTCCAATAATTGATATCATATTTCATATTTACCAACCACATTCCATTATGTATAATTTCATTAAAAGAGTGATTGATTGAGGTCAAAACTGCTAAGGCATGTTAGTATAGGTACCCATTCAATAATTACATTGTAAACCTTATTGATAAAAAAACATTGAAAGGGACATTATAAACCCAGACGATCCATGTAAGTTTCACAATGATACCATCCTTAAATATTCTAATATTAATGACACTAAGTCCCCCCCCCATCTCAAAAGGATTGATAAAATATATTCATTAAATAGTAACCAATTTCTTTTCATTCACAAACCAAATTCATATAAAATTCATGACCATGCATTGAATATCATTGATAATTATTATTATCCACTTATAAATATATAAGGAGTAGAAAACGTAGATCTAATCACTGAATTGACAAGAAATAACCTTCCCACAAGATACATTGATCTTACTTTCTACATAGACAATTGATTATTGATTCCCAAGAATATCCATTACAAATAACTCCTCCTCAATTTTCCCTAAAACAAGGGGACACCAAAATAATTTAAAGGAACAGATTCCCTATTAACTCCAAGTCTTTTGTTGATTTTATTTCATTTTCTATTCAAAATTTCCTCAATAAATATAATAGAGGACTTTTTTAACTGTATAGAATGCCCAAAAACCTTTTTATAGTGGTAAAATAGACCTTTGATGAATGATATAGATTTCATTGAGGATATTCCAAGAATAACAATATCTTTATCATACAAGAGGGGTGATGGGGTGTAGTTACCCCTCCCAGCTTTAATTGTCATATATATTCAAGTTTGAGAAAGATAATTATGGAATCTACTCATATAGTCTTCAAAAATGGAAAAAATAATCCCTAAGAAGTGATTCACTTACCTGACACCCCTGGTGCATTGCATGAACCCTCTGGGAGACCCATTAATTAAAATAGATAGCCTTGAAAAATTAAGGATGGTGTTCACCAATTTAATA
The DNA here is from genome assembly GCA_963277665.1 of Viscum album. NCBI lineage: Eukaryota > Viridiplantae > Streptophyta > Magnoliopsida > Santalales > Viscaceae > Viscum > Viscum album. The sequence continues at coordinate 909,390,504 of OY728165.1, read as the reverse complement.
AAATAATTAATGAAGCCATAACTCTTTATGAAAGAATATAGGAAGATCCATTTCAGAGAATCAAAAATGTTGGAAATGTAAATTTTGAGTTAAAATTTCTTTCTTTTGTATTCTCCTTCATTATGTTAACACTTCCTAAAGCTATAGATAAGTAATTTTTTGATTCTTATACCATGGAAAAATCCAAACAGATTTGGGGAAATGTAATCCATAATTATTATCCCGTCATGTTCTTAATAATCATACAAATGATTTTAGGGACAATTTTCTCAATGGATAATATTGTGATTTCCTTAATTTCAATTACGTTCTCTTACTTGGGAATCAAGGAAATGAAATTCAAGTTGATCCCATGAGGCCTAGAAATATCATTTTATAATTCATTCATTATTATTTTCAAATAATATTTCCAAATATCCAAATAAAACAAGAATAAATTATTATTGAATCCATATAGAACATCAACACTATATGTATTAAGAGAGAAAAGGGATTAATTGATTTTATCATTGGTAAGTTCCATAATAAGTGATCAATTTTGACTTTCCTTGATGAAATGTCTAATTTTTTCATTTTTTTGGGAATTATCAAGCCCATAATTATGAAACAAGCCATTAAATAACTCCATTGTACACTTTGAAATGTTATTTTTTGAGGTCTGTAAACATCCATTAATGGCAAAAGAGCTCGTACCAAAGTGGTAAAGGCTCCTTCTTGGCATCCAAGATACCCAGGTTCAAAACTGGGTGGAGGAGAATTTCTAGGGTACTTTATCAGTACTGTAGCAGTCATTGTTCGGTGCTATAGCAGTCGGAAATATTCACCTGATTTGGATCTTCGGGCCACCGGTTTGGGCCTACAGGTCTCAAGGGCCTTCGGGTCATCAAAGGACTTCAGGCCATAGGGCCTTCGGGCCATATAGACCATGGAGTAGCCCAGTTCACATAGAACATGCCCTAGAAGAGGATCATAGAAACCAAAGTAGAAACCACCAGAAGAAAGGATAACCAGATTGGAAGAATGAGAGGGTATGGTAGCCCCATCAGAACCCATAACCGTGTAGCTATGTATGGGGAAATGCTAGCCGATCAGCAATTCAAGGTGGGGAGATAGGTGATCCATGATTCTGAAGCTGGGGAGGGGCAGTTCAAGTGGGCTGGGCCTATGGGTCATGTATTGGGCATAGTGTGCCTCCAGGCCTTCGGGTCATGTATTGCGGGACTGTCGGGCCTTGTTCCTTGCGCCTACAGGTCATGTATGGGTTCCCCTAGATCCCTTAAAAAGGTATTATCCGTAAAAATAAAAAATAAGGCCTTCAAACCATTCGGGATGAACATCAATTAATGCTAATAGTATTGTTTCTTATTCTTTCCCTCTTATCCTTATGCAGTATATAGGATAACCTTGAGTTGATATCAACATCCAAAAGTTATTTCACATTTATATGATTTCTATCTATCCTTTATTTGACTATAAATATGTTATCCAACATGGACTGCTCCTAAATTTCATCCTTAAAGGGAATGTTCTGATGTTTATGGCTAATTTGGATACAGGAAAGCTGTTTATTTTGTAGCCTTGATTTCAAGATCAATCTTAGAGAAATATTCCCTCCTCCATCAACATGGGATATACTTAGTGTTCTTCAATTTCCCATAAAACAATTGAAATGGGCAACCAATAGGTTCTATCTTCCAAGCCTTCAAAATAAGATACATGTATCCAAGAATAACTACCCATCAACTTTTTATATGAAAGGGAATATGAACTAACCTTATTAGATGATTAGAGAGTTCAAAAATTATAGGATTGTGATATGAGTGATATTTGGGATGGGTGAAGCTCAAAATCCCATTGAGACCAAACCTATCATCCATTTTCAAAAAGCACCTATCCATATTACATTCTTTCCTCCCATTCAAGGTATATATTATCATGTTGAAAGAAGATCCAATAATTGTAAACACTACAAGGTTGCACTGATCAATGGAGGAGGGGAACTCTAAGGATAGAATTTTATTGAAACCAGGTCTACTTTATTATTTTAACACCAATACCGTGTTGAAGTTACCCATAACAGGCTATTCTTGATTCCTATAATTTGAGGTTTCTATAAGAACCTTCCTTAATTTTCTTTATCATAATGTATGAATTGGATGTGTACAAAAAAGAGACAAAAATGGGAGAAAATGATATGTTGAAGGAAATATATATACTCTATGTTTTTTTATTTCATGTGCTAAAATGAATTCTCTAATTCATAAAAATACATAATGAACCTTTTTGAGGTCATGAAAATTCTAATTAATATATTAGTACCCAAGGGTTTCTAATTTGAAAGTCTTCCAACTCTCAGACATCATTTTTAACTCAGTAATTCCATTAATAATACATTTTTAGTCTTAAATGAAATCTCTTAGGGCCTTTTCCACTAGGGTATTCTGTAGACTTTAAATTTTTCAAAAAAGGAATCATTGATTGAGTTCATTTCCTCTTGTTAGAGGCCACTCTTGTTGTTTCAAATTCCCATGAACATTCCCTCTTCTTTATATACCATTTTTTATTTCCATCTATTGGATTCCTATATACTATTTTTTACTACATAATTTAAGTATTCATAGATATATTCGACCATTATTTTCCTAGAATACTTTAGTATTTTTAATCTTAATCTTCCCATGAGTTTGAACCTAAGTCTCATTATTCCAAAATATACTGCTCAATGGAGTAAAATTGTTATTGGATTGAAATGTAACATGAGGTTTCACCATAAATTATTGTCTTTTAGAAACCTTAGAGGGGTAATTGTGAGAATTCACCCTCTAGACCATTGTAGTTATCATTATTTTCATATTGATTCTTCCTACTATTATTTGGTATATCCCATGTTGGTGTTCTTATTTGATAGTCCTAAGTACTCCTAACATTGGATAATATGATACCTGTAATAGAAAATCCATCATTCTCCTAAATAGAGAGAGTTTATAGAGTGTGAACCTATAAGATAACCCCCATGTGAATTGGATGCCTTGGGATCATCCTATGAAGTCCCTCTAGTGATAACCAATACAGGTCCATTAGTGCTGGTAGGCAAGCACGGGTGCCTTCCATAGTGATGGGTTCTTATCTTCCTAGACTACCATAATTATCACAAAAAAGATATTAATTGAAATCAAAATCCCTTTTAGAATCAATGATAACTATTTCATTTTCATGTATCATGTTATAAGAGGGTGGAAGGTTCTGTCATTCAAACTAGGTGTTTATGATTCCTCATATGAAATCCCTTCAATACTGCCTTCCACAACACTATCAGTTTTGAAATGAAGGAATCAGTTTCCCATAGTATCTCCAAGGTGAACCTAGTTGAAATTCGCATCCCCTGAATCTGCGGTAGGGCCTATTATTGTTTTCTATAGGTAACCACTATTGGATTGTGCCTCATCTTTCGATTGTTAGGCATAAAGGGGGTTCATAAGACATGATTCCATTCAAATCAAGAGAATGGATTTTATCATTTCCTATAATTATTCTAAAAATTTAATAATCATACCCTTTTACATTGAAAGAATTTCATTCCTTATAATAATTAAATTCAGAGGTAAAATTCCCAAAAACACTACAACTCATGCAGAACCTAGGATTTTTATCATATTGGATGACAAGTTAGATAATATCATCCATTCTGTTCTTAACCACCTTTTCCACTAGGGTGATGGTAATATAAACCAAAAAAAGAATACTAGAATAATGTAAAAATCTTGGATTATCTCTTTGATTATCTATTCTAATGGGATCCCCAATATCAGATGCTATATCTGATAGAATTTTTCGGTGCTAATAAAACCAGTTTTCCCAAGAGATATGAATCCAAAATAGTGTTTGATTGTTCCTTACATCATCAGTATTTAGGTACCTATCAAATTCCTAGATTCCATGAAAATGAATATTTGACGGGACTGGCCCCATGCTCTATTTTCATCACATAGAGACCTTATAGGGGAAAACCACATGGTATTATCCCCATCCCATTGCAGTCTTATTACAGTTTTAAAATACCTATATATCTGTGATCCTTCCAGTGAGATCATGTAACTTTTAAATCTTATCATCTTTTAGAACCATAACTTTTACAATAATGGAGTACCTATAAAAATTGACACAATCTTCAATGGCCTCCTAAATTGATAAAAAAAACTATATTCTACCATTATTTAGGATTCTTCTAGGAGGAGGTATGTCAAAATCTGAAAACGAAATAGTGGAATGAAAATTTCCCCACCTCCAAAAAATTCCTCTTTGTACCAAGATCATTAGAGAGATCCCATCCCTCAACACATGTACTACTCGATGAAAGGTTAAAGATTTATTTAATCCCAATATGGTCCCACATAGATGGCTATTTAATGCTTTCCACATATTTCATCTCCTCATATGATTTGAGATCCCTAGAGTTGGAATTTTCTCCTCTCTCTCCCCTTGGTCTACCATAATTTGATCTTAGCCTTGGTTTTACATGCTTATATAATAGTATATAACTTAATGTATAATGGTTAGTATATACAATCACCATATTACCAATGATACATAGCCTAAATTTCCTTATGTAATATACAAATACATGAAATTTTATCTCAATAGTAGAATAACAAAATTGGTGTAAATTAAGAAATATTTCACTATAGTAGACCATATGATACTATTTTCCTCTTATCTATCCAAGAAAAACTCTAGATATCAAATCATTATTTTCAATAATTATTTAAAATAGAAAATTCTAGTATAGTGATGTGAATTGTGGTGTTGAAATTACCCATCCTTTGATTTTATCAAATGATTCCAAATATTTTTTGATTAAATTTTATCCTTCTCTCTTTCACCAATAATGAAAAGAATTATTTTAATTATTTTATTTTTTTTGATGAATCTTTTCTAGAATCATACATATTGAGACTCGTCATTTTCATATATGGGTTTTTAACATAATTCCTTATCATAATTTTACATCAACAAATTTGAATTATATTTTGAGGTTTAGTGTCTTAGAAACTTGGAACATAGTTTATGAATTACAAAAATAAAACACAAACATAATATTTATTTAATTCTCATAAAATAATCTTTTATAATTATATCATAGGATACTCCATCCTTGTGATTTCCAAAGGATATACATCAATATAGAATGACGAGCATAAGGAAAAATAATGGATAAATTAAGGAAATTGAAAATTGGGGATTATCAAGGATAAAACATGAAGCAAAATATGATATCATAATCATAATTATGTGATAAATATCCTATATATGTGGCTACAACATAAAAGTAATACATTGAAAATAATATCACCATGGTTCAATACCTAGGTTTTATAAATCATACTACAAATATTTTTCATCAATGTATCAGAAAACATTTCATCTATTGATTTTCATTCATTACCCAATGTATACTAGTGCTATCAAGGGACACCCTTTATATGTATTAATTCAATTATGCCAGATATATCATAAATCATAATAAATCATTTCATTAATAACTCATGGAGAATAATGAATGAGTTATTTCTAAAAAACTGAGTATATAAGTCTTTAAAGAATTTAAATTTACATTATTTTAATCCATGGGAATGGAATGAGTATTTCATACATGAAAACACCTAATTAATTAAATATAATAACATTTTTGTAGATACTCTTGATAAAAATGGGTTTGGTAAACCACAATATAAAAAGTGAGGCATGGAAAATCAATGAACAATTTTGGAAACATAATAGGTATACAAAGTTGTTTGTGAAAAGAGATTAGTGAGAGAGAATATAAATATCCAATTTTTAGAAAAAAATGGATATTTTTTTAATGATATATGTGAATGTTCACATAATATTATTAAAATTAAATGATAAACTATAATGGATGTACTTGGATAAAAATGGAGAGGAAGAGAATTCCTTACCTTATGAGGTATCTTTTTAAATCTTGAGGATATTTTTTTAATCCACATAATCTTCTTAAAATAGATATAGAGATGTAAAAATAGGGGAAATTAATTATAAGTTATGAATCATATCAAAATCATGAAGCCATGTTTTTTCTATTAACTAAAAAATGAATTATTATAGAACATTCACTATGTTTTACCCTAGAAAAATTTCAAAGGGTTTATTTTAAATAAAATTTCTATTTTATAAAAATAACATTTTGAATAATATAATTTTAAATTTCAAATATAAATACTTATTATTGAAAAAATAATATTTTTTTTGACGGAATAAATCATCTGACCCTTATAAAAATAACTTGGGACATTATAAATTCTTAATATTAGTAATATTTCTATAAATATTTAATATATGTCCATTTCAAGAAAAAAATATTTCATTTAAAATCTAAATTGAAATAATGTATTTTTAAAAATAAAATTTTTCTTTTTTTGTATCTAAAAAACTATTTATCATATTCATATTATATTAATATGTATTTTCTAAAATAAAATAATAATGTAAATGGGATTGAAGAAACATGAATTTAATTTCTATGAAAAAAATTCCACCTTTAAAATATGAAGTTCTTCAAACATAGCCCCTTATTTAACAAAAATAGGTCATATAGTTAAGATATTTAGTGATGTTACATTCATTTGGTAGCTCAGTTATCATTGATCAAGTGGTGATCTCCACTAACATGAACATATCCCATATCCAATTTGGATCAAGCATTACTTATTGATTCTCTAATTTGTATTGGTTAAGGGAAAACCCAATGATTCTACATACCTCCCATGTTCTAATAAATAGTCTCTAATTTGAATTATCCTGCTAGTTAAAGCCATAGTTTTTATCTTCATTACCAATTCTATTTTTTAAATACCATTTACATTCCCTAATACTAACAAAAACATTATTACCAACTGTCATATTTCCCAATGGTCATATTGATCTAACGTCAGATCACAATGGTTAGTTTTCCCATTATACCCAATATAAAATTTTCTATTATCATAACTAAACATCCATTACATATCATATTGAGATTATATAATTCCCGTGAAAAATTATATCATATTCAAAAATCTTCTATTTGTTTTTATAGTTTTTATATTTGGAGTGATCTTAATTTGAGAATTCATTACTATGAAGTTTACATTAGTGTGTGTGTGTTGTTCTTTTTTTTATCTCTTTATATTATTTATTGATTTCATAGTCGTTTATTAATATGTGATATGTAATGAAATATTAAATTTGTTCTATGTGATATTATTATAAAACATTACAAAATATTATTTTTGAAAAATAAGTTCTTTTATTAATAAAAAAAGAAATTTTTAGGTAATTACATTCTACCCAACATAAGAAAATGTTACCATGAAATTTGTGTTTATCCATATAATAAATGGGAGTACTTCCCTTTCATTTCCTCTTCTAGTTCCTAGGTTTCTTCTTTAAGATAATTATTTCTTCAAAATACTTTTTCAATTCAGTTTGTATTGTTTTTTAACACATGTTCCCTTTCATAAATAATATTGACCGATTTTTCATTACATGATAATTTAGGTACCAATTCCACAAAATTTGAGTCTATTATATGTGTTGGTTATGAAATATACATTTTTAAAAAGGAAACATGGAATTAAACAAGAAATTTTGAAATATTTGGATGTTGTTATACCCAATAGGCATGTACTCCAACACACACTATAATATCAAATTTTACAATGTACCATGGACATAGTTTCCTATTATTTCCAAATATCATGACCCTTTTCTATAGTGATATTTTGAGTATTAAATGATCCTAAAAATGTAACTCTTATTCCTTTTATTGATTGTCAGTATAACCCTTTTTGAATCTCTTAGTATCCATTATTTGTTTTGGGACCACTTGTCTCTTCTCCCTAGGTTCATTTACAATGTACAGTCAAAAGTGTTTTCCTTGTTTAACTACATCCCAACGTTTTTATTTTATACACCTATTCCGAGAGAGTTCTTCATAAGGATCCATTGGAATAATTGAGTTAAAACTATTATTATAAGATAATTTTACATGTGGAAGATGTTTGTACCAACTAACATAAAAATTAATTGAGTTATATTGTGAAATGTTCAACAATATCTGAATAGTATTCTGATACTACCCAAAAGTTTGAAGATAATAGGATATGAAAATGTTTTATTTTGTATTCATTTCATTTTGAAGTCTCTTCAAAAAATTTAAAGGAATTCGTTTGGTGTGTCTAATTTATTGAAAAATCATTAACATAAGTTTATCTTTATTATTAATGGAAAATACCAACAGTTCCCTCATCAATATATAGGTATAGACATACATTCCAAAGGCTGGTGGTCAGCTTGGGTTTCAGACCAAATAGCACTAAAGGAAACGCATTGGTCGAGAGTATGGGAGGTTGGGCCCATCGCACCCTTATGGGAGGAATTTTTTCCTACTTTATGACTCTATTATAGATTTAATATATGTTTTTAAATCTTATCAAAATCCCGATATGGGTCTACTTACCCTAAAAAATGATTTTAGGTTAACTCGCCTTATATGCAAATGAAAATGGATCTCATTGATAAACAATGTAAAGTAGATATCATTAATGAATATATCTTTAGGTATACAAGTTTCCACATCCATTTCTCCAATGATGTTGTATAACCAGATGCTTGAAAATATGCTCCCACATAGGGAGGAGGTTTAATATTCGAAGGTGCGGATTGAGCCATTATGAGGCATCCTATGTATCTGGGTTATATCAGCATTCAAAACCAACGTAGTGCATTAAACTTGTGTTGTTTATCCTCATGCAGATAGGATATATTAGTGGGCACTGAGGCTCTACATATTTATGCTTGATTCTCTAGGATACATCCAACATATCCTGGTTATAGCATTAACTAGACATACCATTGTTTAATCATTCCCTTGGGATTGGAACAATGGAAGATTCCCTTGTATGTAGGGTGTTCATATCATTACACTCACAGAAGAATATATACTTAGATTTCCCTTTCTGGTTGAGATTTATGATACCAAGGAGGTGTTCATTTCACCTACCCATGCCCATAAGAGAAATAATCGGTGCGAGAAACAAGGGATGATAGGTGATCAACCACTTGACGTATCAGTGTGGAGACTTATGTATTGGGTCTTAGGATGTTTTGATTTGGAGATTAGACATTAATGATTCATCCCGCATATCCAGATTATATAAGGAATCAGATTCATCATAGTTTGGTTAATTTATCATTCCACTAAAAGATGAGGTAGAGTGGTCAGTCCATGTATACTATTGGGTTCTAATGGTTGAAATATTAGATATATATAGATTACATAGAAATGTATTATAATTCGAGATCAAGCCTTATGAAAGAATCCCACATATCCAGGTTATTATAGAAATTAATTATCTCATGGTTTAGGATGTTCTTAATCCTCAAGTGGATATGGAAAGATGATCAATCCTTGGGATTTATTGGGTCGTGATGGTTGAAATTTAGAAGGCATGGGGGACTTGTGTGGATGTGGATGCCCATTTCTATTCATATTCGGTCCTTGTGAAGGTTTCATATGTATCCTGGTTATGCAATAAACTAGATCCATCATAATCCCTTGATAGGGGAATACACACTAACATTTCCCTCTACCTTCACAAATAATATGATTATTGAATCTCCCTAATCCCACATGATCTATGATCTGTGTGATAAACATGGGATGAAAAATGATTAGTCTCATTTTTAATGGGAGAGGGAATTACAAAACGAGACAACCCTTTGAATATTTGATATGGAGTTAAATCCTTAGAAAGGAATCCTACGTATCTCGATTGTGGTGGAAATAAAAGTTCTCATAGATCATTTGATCAAGGTTTATACACTAGTGTTTCTCTTTTTGTTGGGTCTTAAACACCAAGGGTGGAAAATTTTATCAATCACTGTGATTCCCTATTGACCCGACCTGCTTACCAGCCTATCATGCATTGATTGTCCTCTCGACATGACTTGGATGTCTGCCTAATATGTCGGAGAATGTCTTCTAGATATGTTTACTTTCAATCATGTTATCCAATTAAATTTTCCATAGTACTTCATGTATCATGGATAACATATCTAATTGTTTTTTACAAGATTAGGGTTGTCTTAGGTGGAGGACATCGCACAACCCAGTTGGTTTATCGTAGAAGTCATCGCATAACCTAGATACCTTGTTTAGAGGGTGTCTCAAGATCCAGATGACTTTCCGAGGTTTCATTTAAAGATTTTGAAGATACATATGGAAGGTGTCATGAGAGTTAGTGTAATTTTTTCCAGAGGGTGTCCCATGTCTTGGCAAACATGTCTTGAGTGCGTCGTGAGACCTGGTTGTCTTGCTTAGGTGATACAACAAGACTTGGTTGTGTTCCATTTTATGAGTTAGGAAACATATCTTAAGGACATTAGGAGACATGAAATGTGAATCTGTAGGGTTTCATGATACTACGTTGAAAATCCATAGGGGTTCAATATGACATGATTTCACATGTCTAGATGACATCGCGTGATCCAATTTGTTTTCCCAAGACGTGTTACAAGACCTTGGTGACAAACCCTCGTGTTGGTCACATGTGTTGGATCATTTTCATGAAGCATATCAGGATTGGAATATATTTCCTCTCTTCATTAAAATGATTAATATTCTTAGTTTCTGAATTTACATTGCAAATGTCTTTGATTTATTTAGTATCAGTTTATTTTTTTTCAAAAATGATCTAACAGGTTTGCGTGATATCCATCAAATGTATTTCTAGAAGTCTGTTTCTTGATCTAAAAGTGATCGTGTGTAGTGAATAAGTATGTTTTAGGGTCCCTTTATATGTTCTCTATTATCTTAACCGACAAGAAACTTTTCGGTCGCCATATCCAGTGCTTTGAGAAATCCACTCTAGTACTGGTGTGAAGATCTAATAGTCCATCCTCTAGGTTGTGATAGGTAGTGGTCCCCTTTATAATTAATGCTTCATGTGGGAATTTATAGGCCTCTCTACCCTAGGTTTTCATCATTTTACCTGGTGTATCTTGAATGAATCTAGGTTGTAGTCAGTGTGGGGCTCTAGCATCATGCATCTTCATGAGTCTATCATGGAACGCCCTGATGGCATCACCTATTTTTTAGCAACCATGACAATAAATTTCAACATATCCTTTATTATATTATTTATATTTATTGGGAACTTTTTGAATCAAGTTGTTATGCCTAAGCACTTCTATATTGTCATTTTGACATTTCCTAGGGCCTTTGTGAGATCAGGGTTCCTCTAGAAGGACTTTTAGTGATCTTGGGTGACTTTTATAGGAATTTATATGAGACAAGAATGGTTTGTCAAGGGGATTTAGTGGGATCAATATGAATTTTATAGGAGTCATGTGAGATTGTGATGTATAAAACTTTAGAATGTCATTGGTGTCTTAAAATGACAAGAGGCTCCTGCGTCCTTACCCTTTTTATTAACTTTTATTATTTTCCAAAGGATGGGGTCAAGCGAGATTGTATGAGTAAAATCAATAATTATTACTCTACCTATTGATAATGAATTTCATGACCAATAAAGGTCATACAGAGATGTGCGAGCATTTTATGGACAATACCCTTATTTTTTCATTAAGGATCCAAAAGGGGAGTGCAAGGTCACCTTCACATACCTGATGCACATTGCATAATGAGGGTGACATGCCAATGGTCTTTTGTGAGATGAATTATACATGTCAAAAGAGTCATGTGCCATATTGTAGACTTTCAGGGGCATGTAACATGTCTTTTATGACCTCTAGTGGAATCTACATCCTCCCTTTTGTTTCTTTTATTGTATTTTACCATGGATCGAGTGTTTCATGAATTTTATTGAATGATTATAGGGACAATAATTCATCCCATCGGTGGTGCATTACATGATATTTATGGTTGAAATAGGCCTCCACCTTTTGGAAAATATCCTTGTATTTATGAAGGATTTTCATATGGGATGTTAGGCGCTCACCTGTTGAAAAACTATGTGTCCTGGAAGAGCTTATCTGGTTTTCATTGCACATCCAATGATGTTATATAATTTATTCACAAGATAAAATGGGTTTTGTTAAAGGTTCATCATAGAATCCTTCTTAGGTTATGCACTGCACATGGTTCATCCACATGACCTTATGTTGGTCACTTGTCCATGAGTCTCTTTGAGGAGTATGAAATTTTTGAGCATCATTATCCTTCTCATCCATTTTCTTTTGTGAAGAAAAATAATACCCATGTCATGGTATTCCTTCATTCATGAATTTGTTGATGCACTTTTGGTGGGATTTAAGAAATTCCCCCTCCACCATCAGGAGCAACATCCATGGGGATAAGGGTTTAGTTCTGAGGAAAGTAAATGCTCTCATGAGTCTTTATCATTATCATGAATTAATATATTGGGTAATACTTGGTATTCCATGAAATTATCTATATATAGAGAAGTGTGGGATTCCTTATCAACTGGTTACCATTTCTCCCAATCTACCATGATATTTCTATCATGTTCCCTTTTTGTGAGACCCTTCAGCAAGACCCACATTTGAGACCCCACCACATGCTTAATTTTGAGAGAACTCTTCCACATTATTGTGTTTTACTCAGGTTCTTATTAGAACAAACTAATAATATTATCTTGGTATCTATTTGAACCTTGTATGTGAGTATTTTGATTGTATTTAGAATTTCATTGGGTATGAGGATTTGATCATATGATTGATTGATTATCATGAGATTCTCATGACTGTGTCTAGGTCATGAAATCATGAGACTCCATGAGTTCTTGTTATTATGTGATGCTTTTGGGGGTTTATGTGAACCACGAGACCTTATGGGATGAGGTGATTCGTGAATCAAACTCTATTTCATGTGATGTATGTGACGCCATTGGTTTATTTTGTATTTAGATATACAATATTTTATATTATCTTTATCTAACATATTCCACTTAATTTTATTCATATAGACTCTGGTTCTCATTGATCTTCTCAAAAGCATTATAAGAAGGATGAAAAGGCAGTGATAGCCTATCGTGATTCTATAGTGGTGAGTGTAGATCCTACTTATCACTATTTTTTTGGGTCAAACCAAGTGTGGTTGATATCATTGATGTTATTAAAATTCATAGAATATCCCCTTTTATAAGTCTTGTCCAAGTATAGGTTCATTATTTCTGATGGTTCTCTCATTCCTCGACAAAAATAATCATTTATACCCTGTTATTGGATTCAAATTAATCGCCACACTTTTTGGGGAAATATAAATTCATGGGGATACTTTTTCATGAAGAGGGACCATGATGACGTGAATATACTGACATTCATCCCAAAAAAAATTACAAGACCAATCGAAAACCTGGCAAAGATGTCCATATGTATCAATTAATAATGTGGAAATCCGCCTCTAATGAGATGTTTAGGTGGGTTACCAATCACAAATTTCAAACAAGAGATTTATATGGTATGGATTGGGGATGAACCCTATGGGTCTACTTCAATACTCTGAATCCTCTAAGTAGTTGAATAAAATTTGAATGTATGACCCTATATAGATATTGAAGTGATTTTTTTATTGCAACAATAGTCTGATGATAGAGTTGTTTATACATTGGAGCATATACATGAGTAATTTATATCTTACACATTGTGAGGTGGGAATCCACCTTTGGGATGTAGATAATATCTATGGTGTACCTATAATAGGCGGTATATATAAAGAGTTATTTTCCCCATGATCTACTTTGGATGACGTAGTGACCGCTCCTCATATGACTCATGGGATGATTAAGATGGCCCAGAAGTCCATTTTCAAGGAGTCGATTCCCAGAGTGGGTATGCCTCTCAAAACATTGGTAGAATGCATTATCAAGAGGGCCAGTTCTGATCAAAAAGCTAAAAGTCCAAAATCATGTCTTATTAAGGATTCTTGTAGTGAATCAGGTGCTTATTGGTCCATGGTTAAGTAAGGGAGGTTTAAATAATGCGTATGTGGGTTGTTCTTGGTATCATACTATCCATTCAACTAGTCGGTTTCCTCACCATATACCTGAGAGGGTTTTTACATCCAATTATGGAAGTTTGGGAAGTTATAGATCCCACATTCATGATGGAGACCTCTATGGAGGAGGTGGGTATATTGGGCTAGTTTTCCCTATTCTGGCCAAACACCATCATCTTCTTCGTCATGTCTATACAGGTAGATCCCGTAACAAAATTGTTGCCTCCTTCCACGTATTATGGGGATGTATAGGAGCTCACCTGGGAGAATATGAATATATAAAAACTCAGGATATTATGAATTCCTTCTCCATACCATACATGAAATGTATCAATGTTGTAAGACCCATTCCATAAAATGATAGAGATTTTAGGGCTTATATAACATACTATAAGAATTTACCATTCAAGATATATATGCCTGTGGTGATAAGTGACAACATCTACACTGGTGAGTCAATTCTTGACACATGGACTAATGTGCTGTCACTTTGTGAATGATTTCTTTCTACCTATATTGATCAAGAACATATATTTAAATGGTATTAACCTTTCTAGTTCATCCATCGAGCTCTATGTGTCTAGTTGAAGTTTCCTCTATATTTACATGCTTGATAAGTGGATCACCTGATGGTAGCTCTCTAATTTTGGATGATGTTTACCAGAGAGAAGACAGGTGAAAAAATAAACCTTTCTCTGCACAATTCAGTGATTGGTTTATCTTGTGAATATGAATATATTTGGATCTTATCATATCCTAGTGGGAAATTGTCTAGACTAGTTAGCATTGTTTTCCAAACACTAAATTTTGATCACATTCCCAATCCTACGAAGAAACTAGATTTTGGAGGACCAATAACCCTCAAAGCACCTCATAGGGAAGTTAGATGCTTACTATTTTTTGAAGTAGCACTTACATCCACATCTATAGTGAACATAGTACTAGGGAAAAGGTTTAACTTGAGTTATTTCTTCCTATAATGTCTCAACATTTTTTAGTTTGGAAGTTTTAGATCTCAGAGGCTATTATTTAGTGTTTATTGGGTCATGAAGACGTGGTTTTGGATGGTTTTGATTATATAAATAACCCTCATGGTATCATGTTTGAGAACCGCTGTGGGGAGGTCAGGGAAATTGTTTGAGACCTTGATGCAGCTTTGGTGTGCGTCAAGGGTTAGAAGTTTTTCTCGCTACTCTTTCACCAAACGGTTATCTTTGGCACACTTTAATTTTTTTTCAACGAATAGGGTTAACCTATCACTGAGGAAGTTGTAAGTTCATGCTTAATATGATTTTTAAAGTTTCCTGGTGCCATTAACACTATATTTAAGTCCATTATATATATTGATATAGTGGGAGGTAGCTGAAGATCATTTGGTTCTATCGTCCCCTACATATACTCCCCATGGTACGACCATGGGGGAAGAATTTGATGATGATTAAGGACCTAATGATCAAGGGTCCCCAAGTTGATAGGTTGAGATAAGGGAAGTGATCAATACTTATAAAGAAATAATTTCTTCTTCTACACCTTCTAGAGGAACTTTATCAGAAGTGAATTAAAATAAGATGAGGTTATATGTAGTGTTACGTATTTCTCCTTCAGAATCACCATGTATGTGTATCATTTCACTCTCCTTTTATCGCAAACCATTTTTAAATCACATTCCAATTTTTCAAAAAAAATTATGTCCCCATCTTGATTTCATAGAAAATAATTTTTCCACTTCTGAGGATGTGGGGGAGCATTTGGTTTCCCTAATAGATCCTTCACTATTGGACCTAACCCATCAAGAAGTTTAGGTTGCTGAGGTGCTCGTTCAATCATGTTTGTTTCCTATTATAGAAATTTCAGTGATTATACAATTTGATCTAGTGTAGGTGGATGTAATTTTGGAGGATTATAACATAGGAACCTATTCTTCCACCATGTTTACCTTAATGAAATAATGTTTTGGAGATAGTGAATACTTCTTCAATACTAGAAAATTTGTTTTCTTATGTCATATTAATTGATATTACATTTCGTTCTTATTGTCCTCAATAGTGATGACAGAATCACACTACAGAAAAAGCACCAGAAGTACCATGAATTTGTTCATCATAAGAAGGAGTTGCATCTTCACCCAGGTATGGGGTTGGGATAGAATATGTCACTAGTGATTCTTACCAGAATGGTATGTCACCAACCTCAATCATATCATCCAATTACCAAGTGTTACTGTATTATTCGTCATGTGATTTATGTACCCCTATACCCATTGTGGAAGCATATTTAACTTGAAGTTCAGAGGAATTGGTACCTACTCCCTAAACATTCTCTCAAACTAGATCAACAAATGTGATGGATGGATCTCTTCCCTCATCATCTATGACAGTGAGCATGGCCCTATCTCTTAGCAACCTGTTCCAGAAATATGTGACAATTTCTATGATAAACCTACACCAATGACCCAATTCTGTATTACTTTATTAGTCAATGAGGTGACTGATGTGGAGAGAGGTTTGGATTTTGGTGTCATAAACCCCTTTGGAAATGTTGAATGACTAATTAGTTCATATCCAATTCATGTTCCCCAACCTTGGATAGGATGGTTTTCACTATTCTGCATTTTACTCTCACAAGTGATGGATGTGATCTCCATGATAGAATAGAAGAGGGAGCTTGAATTGAGTTTGGAAGCTATTGAGGACTCCTCTTCGGTGAATAAAAATAGGTATGAGGCTAGGAATGAAGCTCTCCAACATACGAAAAAGACGTCTGTTCATTGGGATATATTCAATGCTAGGAATAGTCTGTCTCTATTCTCAAATTAATTGTCTTTAGTACGAAATTAGCCTAGTCTAGGAAGATCTATCTAAGTTCCAACATGTACTTTGGATATTTTTAAAGTGTATGTTAGAGAATCCAAAAATCCTTTATGTAGTGGAGAGAGGCAAACATTAGGTCATTTCAAGAGAGGAGTAGTTCAAACATTATACATATGTGGAATTTGAATATTTTGATCAACTATGCCAATCCATAGCTTCTATATTGTAAAGACATAAAAGAAATATAGACTCATCTAAGTATATGTTTTTATGGGATCATAATATTAAAATATTACTTTGTCTTGTACGTTCAAAGGAGAGGATCTAATATGTAGATATTACTATTTTTTAATGGTATCAATGAATATGTTTTATGAGATTTATATGTGTTGTCCAGTATACCTTTAATTCATGATGTTCTTGACTTCTCGTTGATCTGATATTATGTGAATCATCTACAAAAACCATCCTTTTAATAATATAATGCGAACCTGAATGTCCAAATCTGAATACATGAATAATAATATACTCTTCTTTGAGAAGATAACATGAATTCTCACATACATGAGATTCCCTACTAAGGTATCCATTGCTTTTATCTTGAGATCACCTGATTTCTATAAGGGTTTTTAGAAAAATATGTGTATCAGAGGGAGATTTCTCTATCATTTAAAAAAGTTATTTGCTTATCTAGAGTGGCTTGACTATTCTAATCCCATGTAATGGTCCTTACAATATTTTGTAGGATAAATTGTTTTTTGTTTTAGTTTAATGTCTTTTAGATTTGTCAATGTATTACATTAGTTTAGGGTATTTTAGTTCATAACTAATATTGATTTAGTTTTGGGTGTTTTAGCTTGGAATAAATATTAATTTAGTATAGGGTCTTTTATATTGGGCCTGATATTTCTTAAGTCTTTGGTCTTATAACCCAGACCTCATATTTCTTTAGTTTTGGTTCTTTTATCTTGGACCTAATATTTCATTAGTGTATGGTCTTATATATTGGACAAAAAATTTATTTAGATTGATGTATTTTCGCTAGAACTTGATATTGATTTAGTTTAGGGTCATTTATCTAGGACTTGATATTGCATTAGTTTAGGGTATTTTATCTTATACCAGATGTTTCATTTGTTTAGGATCTTTTATATCAGACATGGTATTTCAATTGTTTAGGGTTTTTTGGATTAAAACTAATCAATGATCATAGAATATTGCATTAACATTCCAGTAATTACCCAAAACACTTTGATATTTTGTGATCTGTTGTGGCGTTGTGAAGGCTGACAAGGATCAGAAATCCCTTTTGTTGAGTGATACATTTGGTTGATGACCATATGCACATATTTAGGATCTAAAGGCATACATTAATATTCAAGAAAATGGTCCTTCAATCCGAGTATCTTTTCAATGGGATATAGAATATTTATGGAGGTAATATCGATTGAAGGATGAAATACTAGGGATTCTAGGTCTACTTGGATAGTTGGAATATAGTTGATGTAAATCATAACCCAAAAGTTTGAGTCTATGATTATGAGATGGGGAATAAATTCCTTTTTTTATTTCCCATGACATTATTAGATTCCATGATCCACCACAGTATTTCTCGAAATCGAAAGGATTGAAGTTCATTTCAGAAAAGTAAGAGACATATTTACTTAGAGGGTCAAGGACCTTATGCATCGGTAGAATTGACACACACAAAAGATTACCTCCAATCCTCTATAAGGTCTATGGATGATTTGGGAAGATGCAAACATCTAGATGATATGGTTCGTATTAGGGGGAAGGTTATCCAGGAAGGGTTCTAGTATCCTAGGGCAGTTCATCTCCAGATTATGAAGGTTGAAACCCTAAACCCTTTATTCCTGAATCACGAGGTGTGGTTCATCAAAGGATTGGGAAATAATTTTAACATTATGGACTTTATAAATTTAACATAACAAGGTTATTTAATGTCAATGATGTAAAATACACTTGGATAGATTGATGCAGGGAACACAAGTTATGAACCAAATTGAATGGAATTAGAACCAAGGTTGTTCTTTACTAGAATTGGAGTTTGTTTTTTGTTTGTCGTCAATCATCACTTGTATGATTTGAGAGTTTTCATGGATTGTGATATTACAGTACAAGATGAATACAATATTTAAGGTTGCATCGGTTCCTTGTGTTTTCCATCTTTTCGGGCACAAAATCTGGAGGAAGAGGATAGCATCATGAGAGTTTGTTTTGTAGAATCAAATCTTTATAAATATGGTAATGGCAAGGGTTTATTGATTAATAGGTTTCTCAAAGATGTGTTTTGTGAGTTCAAAATGGGTTGATAGTTTTCTTCATGATAGTGAGAAGTGAGGCATCAAGAATTCATGATGAGGTGATGGTGATCTCCCCTACTAGGACAAATATCACTAGAGATTCTCGAATGTAGTAGAGTTGCGGATATGTTTTTTAAAAGATCCAAAAAATATTGTAAAGGAAGTGGATCATTGTAAATGGTCAAGCCTATAAACATGAGACTACCCCAACTTATTTTGACATGAAAATAATTGGACAAAATTTATAATCGCTCTGATTTAGTAAAGGTCGGGAGATTTGAAAATATATCTTTCATTGAGGCCTTGAGCATCTCGAAAAGACTATTTTTGTCCTGAACTATGCCAATGCTTCAATATAATAGGTTCTTCACAATGACTGGGTTTTCCTTGACGGATCATCGAGCTTCAGGAAGGTATCTTTTTATGAGTAGATTTTTTTCACTGCAAAGATAGTGATATTAGTGAATGTGCTTCTCCAATGGAAGTTTTGATCGTCTGGTTTTTAGTGAACATTGATTTCAAAGTGAATCAACTTTGTTCTATGGTTCTATAAGAGTCTCATATGAGTCAGGGTGAAATTATTTAATACCAATCTACTAAAGAGATCATCATGTCGACACACCAAGTAAGACTTCTCCCAAGGAAGTGTGCTAATGGGAATCGATTGATGTGTTCTGAGGGACACAATGTGCCATGCCTAAAATATTTTAAAGGAAATGTGCCTAAAATTGAGTGAATGCTTCTAAAGTTATGTATTCTAAAACTATTAATGGTTATTGGATTTTGGTATGATCTAAACACTATCATTGTATGCTTTTTTGAATACCCCTTAGTGGTGAACACAATAATATTTTTGTGTTATCTATCTTCATGGGAATGTTTAAATTACTACACATTACGATCAGGAATGTTTAATAGGTTCCAACAAATTTGGGAACAAGATCCATAACTTTTAAATAAAAAGATGACACCCTGATTCCCCCCTCACCTCTCAGGGCTTTGGGGTCCTACACTCGGGTTAGAGGAATGATATGGGATAGTCATATAGGGAGAGGTTTAGATAATATTATGGTGTTGAGTGCTACAGCAGTGGTTTCAGGGATCACAAGAATGGTAAATCCCTTTTTTCAGAGTGAAACATTTGGTTCATGACTGTAGGTGTATATGTAGGATCTATGGGCATTTATTGATAGTCAAGAAAAGGGTCTCTTGAAGTCGGGTATCCTTTCCAAGGACTATGGAAGGTTTTGGTGACATGTGGAAGAAAAATCATGAAGTGTGGTTTTTGGAATGTCTAATATCCAATATGTTTTCAGGTACCATAAAACGTATTCCACTACCTAGTGAACATATTCTTATGGCAAAGAGATGTGACAAATCATTACTCTAACTTTTTCCTGAACCAAGGGGTCTAGAATGAATAGATCGACTTTCTCTAGGGTTACTGAGTAGACCCTATGTGATTTATGCTTTATTTATTTATGCCCCGTTTTCCCTTAAAATATGAAGGTGAGGAATTTAGTGAGAGAATAATTTACTTTTTCTTAGGACACCCTTTGCGGGTTTTCACCCTAACAATTTTTGTCTCTTTCTCTTGAAGTTTTATATATTTATATTTGGAGCATTATAATATAGAGTTGAAGGTCATACAACATTGAACATTGTGCACGAAGTTTAAGGTCATGAAACACATGGACCTCATATGGTGTATGATACACATGATCCTAATAAGGATACCCAGGGTATGGAGACCCCATCATCATTTTTAGAGGGAAATGAAAATATTTTAAATCATGGATTGAGGTTGTAGTACCACCAATTTCATGTATATAACCCTTTACATGTGTTAATATCTATAAAATATAAGGGATAAGGTTGGTATAGTTTGGTTAAGTTTCAATAAGTTTTGGGGGGATAAAATAGAGGTGCAGAGTCTATGCATCATTTGTCAAAACCGTGCAGAAATCCTAGGAGAAACAATGAGAACTTGTAGGTTAGATGCAATATATTAGGCACGGTTGGAGCACGGTTGGGGAGACTATGTGATAAGGCCATGATTTAGCTTCCATAATATAGTATCAAATGCACGGTTAGCGAGTGGTTTGTCAAAACATGCGGTTAAATTGTGTGTAGAGTCAAATCTAGATCCTATTTTTTATGATATTACTTTTTTATATCTCCCTTGTTTTTTCTATTATGTGACAATAATTAGAGATTAATCTTCATTGATATTATTAAAACTTATCCCGAGGGTTTTGGAACTGATCTGGAGCCCTCCTATGGCATTATTAATCTTGATTCTCATGGTAAGTGATGTTCTTCGCCGTTCTTGTCTCATTCCAGATATCTACTTAGATATACCCCTCATATCCTCTTTCAATTTCTGATCTATACCTATTATGGGTAGATCTATGTTTGGGGATTCCAAATATGATGATATTTCAGTTTTTTATGGTAGGAGAAGAGATCCGAGGCTATTTATTTGGAGATTCAACCTGGTTCTGTGAGCATTTTTCATCCGTCATCAGTTTCTGTCAAAACCATTGCGGTAGGTTCCTTCACTCTCATCTCCTAAAACTATAATTGATTTCATTTATTTCAAATTGAATGAAATTGATTGTGAAATCTTGGATCAATTTATATAATAAATATTATTTAGTGATGATTTATCATATTTGTGTAATTTTGTAATCTCGGCGAATTCTTGTGAAAATTATTTTAGTTTCTTGAATTTAAAGCGGTGATTTTAAATTATGGATTATTTGAAATATCAATATGGATTTTTTTAATGGATATTTCAATAAATTGGGCATTTTATTCGTATAATTGGGCTTAGAAATGTTTTTACAGAAAAATTATTCTCAATAAAAAAGTGGTTTTATTGAGAAGGTGACATGGCATCATCCTTGGGAATAATTGTGTGTGAGTTCATATTCTGTATATGGGTATTGGTTGAAATATTACCTTGCGATTATTTCCAAATGAAAATGGAACATGGGATATAATTTTCTTGTGATGACTTGGTAGATCGAATAGAGACTGCTCTTGAGTATGAAACTGGCATCACGTAGCATGCACGGTTGTTTTCATGGATTTGTGGAATGGTTTGGGGTATGAAAAAAATGATTTTGTGAAATGGTTTAAAGATTTATTAGTATTTTTATGAAATTTTTACTTTCTAGAAAAAAAAATTATTTATAACTGTTACACATTTGGTTGCAAGCAGTTTTGAAACATGTCTATATTTAGTTACAAACTGTTCTGGGAAATTGTTTTATATAAACTATTTTATAGAAATGTTTCTAACTCTTCTATCCTAGTGGTATGAGTATGGAAGTAATTAGGTAAATTCTAATAGGTTTTATACACTCCCCTTGTTTGTAACTTGGGTACTTTTGCAGATGCTATCTTCCGAGATAGGGGAAAAGGTAATGTATCACATTTTTTTAGAACCACTTCGTGATACATGAGATATTTATTGATATTTGATTATAGTGAAAGGGTAGCATAGAGTCTCATATTCTTCATGGATTCTTTAGTTTTCCTTTTTTTTACATATATAGTTTCGTTGTCTCCAGTTGTAGATCACTCTAAAGTTATTTTATTAGGAATAAAGTGGTTGATTTTTCATTCATTGTTCATGCATCATTTAGTGATCCATTTGGATATAGTTGTTGAGTGAATGGTTTTACTCTTAAATGGTCAATCAACCCCCACTTTAATTTTAAACCCTTCGGCATTTATTACCAGCCTTTTGTATCTTGGGAATGTCACCTAAGGCTAAGTAATGACTCATTGTACTCTCAAGTCAATGAGAATTAGCGGGTTATTATGAATGGTATCAATTTATTCGGCCCTTAACCAATGACTAGTTTTTATTTTCATGGTCATGGAGTTGAATTTGTTCTTTTCTAGTCCTTGTCTTGTGATCTTTGAAAGATTTGGATCATCAGGACATGAAATTTAGGACATGGAAAGATGTAGCTAACCATTTTATGATTAACTTCATGTTAACAGGGAATTGGGTACATAAGTGTTTTGGCGACACATATAGGATTTTGGAATCTTGTTGTCATGGGTGTATCCAATGAGTTGATAATGACATTCATTGTAGAGGAATAAATTCCAACTAGGATTGCATAATTAATTTGGATAAATGATTTTTTATTTTTTGGATGGTGTAATTTTTTTGAAAAAAGAAGAATTTGTTTTCAAGTGAATGAATTTGAAAAGATAATGATAGATGTATTTTTAAAATTTTCTAATTTTCAAATGTGGAAAAGAGTTTTTTTAATGTTTTAACATGGAAAATATAGTTTTTGGAAAAAAATTGTGATAGTTGATGTGATAAAATTTGAAATTCTAATACATCTATTTTCTAAGTTGTGAGACTTACCGAGTTTGTTGTTGTTGAGAAAATGGAACCAGTTAGGCATCATTAAAACCAACCAGAAGAAGCTATGGAGAACATGATCGCACCTAGACCATAGGTAAACCAAATGATGGCTCTATTTTTCATCAAATTTTTTGAAATTGTGGATACAGGGAACCAAATGGATGAGCCAATACATGTAGATCATTCCATTTAGTTGATGAAGCATAATCCACCCATCTTTCAAGGTGATTATGATCCTAAAATGCTTGTGGTGTTGCTTAATAAGATTAATCATATCTTAGATTTCATCTGCGCACCATCATAGCTTAATGTCTTCCACGCCATGTACATGCTCAAGGATCTTTCAGGCTATAGGTGGGAACTAGTTCTGCATGATAAAGCATAAAAAGGCCTTGCATGGGGAAATTTTGGTGAATTTTTTAATAAAAATTATATCCTCATACATTCAAGATCCATAAAATAACAAACCTCCTTATCCTAAAGCAGGATAACCTATTTATCACGGAATATGAAACTAAATTCATGATTTAGTGTGATTCTCACCAGAAGTTGTGGAAAGTGTGTCCTTGAAGGAATGCATCTTCCAATCTGGGATAAGGTAAGAAATTCAATCAAAGATTGTGGTACTCTATATCACATATTATATAGAGATGGTGAAAAGAGTGATAGAGGATGAGCTAGACATTTCATGAGCTACAGGAGGGGGATGTATGATGATACATATAGAAAATGGTGGGAACTAAAATGCCAGGAGAAACCAGAAATGGGAAACATATTTCCAAGGTGGGAGTGGGACTCAAAATCAGATTGTTGGATTAGAAAATCTTCCTCCGTGACCAAAGATACATGCAAGATGGTATCAAGGTGGTTCTTTTGACCTCATGAAGAGGGAGTTTATAGTACCCCCAAGGGCATGACATTATTGCAATAAGATGGGACTTTTTAAGTGCTTTTTTCATAGTTCTCCGAGGTCGGGTGCTTGAGACACTTCTCAAGTGTCACAAGCATCATATACTTCGATAGGGAGAGGATAGAAGAACTAGAATCATCATCAGAGCAGAGCTAGCCATGGTGATTTTTGGAATACCATGACTCCTTATTAAGGGAAATTGTAGTAGGGGAATAAAGAGAAAAGTGCAGTGATGAAGAAATTATATGCAGCTGAGCTGATTATTGTAGACGATCATGTTGGACCATCTATGGTATTAAGTATGATTCTATTGAACTCTACCCATATGCATGTGTTTTTTGATACTATTTCATTTCATCCCTTCATTACTATTCTTTTTTTATCATCTTTGTTTAAAACTAGAAATGATACATTATTTGTTAAAATTTCAAACTCCTATTGGTAAGAGAGACTATCAGGACATTGTGTGTAGAGAATGTAAAATAACGGTTGATGGAGTTGAGTTGAAATGGGACTTATCAATGTTGGAGATGGATTTCTAAGATGTAATCCTAGGTATGGATTGGCTGACAATGTTCAAGGATCACATACATTATTATAGTAGAACAGTTATTTTCATAGTAGAGGATGGTTTCGAGCATATCTTAAGAGGAGATAAGGTTGTGAAGGTAGGAGAAACAGGCTTTTTGGAACTAGAGGTGAGAATTAACTCTTATCATTGGGAATCATTGGCTTCGGCATCAATGGAATAAATTGAGGAAGATAGATTTCTAGTAGTCTTAGATCAATTTCTTGATATCTTTCCAAGGAATTTCTCATGGTTACCACCTCTAGGGGAAATGAAGTTTATGATTGATCTCTTATATAGGAATAGTACTATTTCACTTTCATCTTATTGGATAGAACCAATAGAGTAAATATAATTGAATGAGCATTTTGAAAAGGTAGAACATAAGGGTTTTATTCAGTCGAGTTCGCCTCTATGGGAAGTACATATTTTGTTAGTGAAGAAAGTAGATAGAACTCTTCAGTGGTGTGTTGATTGTCTTATGATTTACCAAGTTATGATAAAGAATAGGTATCCACTTCCATGCATCAATTATCTATTAAATCATTTTAAAGAAGCTCAGTGGTTCTAAAAAACTGACATGTGATTAGGATATCAGCAATTGCGAGTTAGGAAGGAAGATATTCCGAGTACGACATTCAGAAGCAGATATAGAAACTATGAATAGGTAGTCCTGACCTTCGATCTAACGAATTCACTAGTGGTATTCATGGATTTGATGAATCAGATATTTCAATGATATATGGATTCGTTTTTTTATTTTCATACAACATCATGGTGTACTCAAATACAATGAATGGATGTGAGAAACAATTTGAAATAGAGTTGGGGATCATGAGAGATCTTAATTTGTATTCCAAATTATCTAGGTTTGATTTTTGGATATAATAGGTATGATTTATTGCCCATGTGATTTTTTAAAAATGTGTTTTAGTAGATCCTGAAAAGATAGATGCTATTATCTCTTGGAAACCACTAAATAATGCCTTTGAGATATGATTTTTTCTAGGTCTAGCTGGATTCTATCGACAGTTTTTGCATGAATTATCATGAATAGCCTCACAAAAGAAATCTCTAATAAAGAATAATTCTCCATTGAAATGGGATAAAGAAATCCAAAAGTCTTACTAGGAGATTAATGTTCATCTTACATAAGCACCTATCTAGATTTATCCAGAATCAAGATACGTATATGTGGTGTACAATGATGCTTTGTGATCAGGGTAGGGTTGTGTTCTTATGCAAGGAGACCATGATGTGTCTTATGGTTCAACAAAATTGAGGGTTCATGAGAATAATTACCCTATATATGATTTAGATTTAGTTGCGGTCGTCCATGCTTTGAATACATGGTTTCATTATCTCTTTAGTGATAAATTTAAAGTGTTCACGGACCACAAAAAATCATGAAACACATTTTCTCACAATGAGATTTGAATCTGTGGTAAGGAAGATGGATAGGGTATCTTTAGATCTTTGACATTGACTTGATGTATACACCAAGTAAAGGAAATATAGTGGCCGATGAATTAAGAATAAAGTTATATGCACAGTTGGTAAATGAAGCTTCAGATGAGTGGTAGTGGATGTAGGTCTTAGTTGACATGCATGTGGAATATAATGACTGAGGTGATTTTTTTGTTTGGTTTTTAGTTTTTGTGGTTCCTGATTTGTAAAATATAGATAAATAGGCACAAAATCTGATGTGTAATGTTTTTATATGAGTTCAAAACTAAATTTTGGTGACACTATTACAGGATAGAAACATGATAGGAGTTCAGTGTTGTGGTATGGAGATCGAATGGTGGTACCTATGGAATTTGAGGAAACAAATTATTCATGATTAACACCATTCAAGATGGATTGTACATATTGGATCACATAATATCTATATGGCATTGAAGGCATAGTTTTGGTGGAGCGGTATGAAAAGAAAGGTGGTTGAGTTTTTCTCACAATGATTAACTTGCCAGTAGGTTAAGGTAGAGCATCAGTGACCAATGAGTATGTTGCAGTCTTTACAGATTACAATGTGTAAATTAGAGAATATACATATCAATTTTTTTATAGGTCTCCCAATAATGGTTAAGAAACATGATTCCATATGGGTGATAGTGGATCGACTCACAAAGTTGACAAATTTCCATCATATTTGAGAAACTCATATGGTGGAGGATATATCAAAAATATATATTCAAAAAGTGGTAAAGAGACATAGTGTACTAGTTTAGATCATGTTAGATGGATATTTTTGGTTCAAATCCTTTTTCTAGAAATCCTTACAGAAAGACCTTGGGACTCAGTTGACTATGAGTATCTCATATCATGCTCAGATGGATAGGCAATCCGAAAGGATGATACAGACATTGGAAGACATTCAACAGGCTTACACAATGGATTTTGGTGGCTCATGGGTAGAACATATACCCTTAGTGGTGTTATATTATAATAAAATCTATCAAGCCTCGATACATATGGCTCCATTTGAAGAATTTTAAGGTAGTCTTTGTCAATCTCCACTATGGAAGGTGGAAATATACGAGACTTCCCTAGTTGGGCCTAGTCTTGTCCAATAAACAAAGGAGAATATTTAGATGATAAGAAAGGGGATGGATGTGGTTCATAGTATCCTTAAATATTATTCTAGTCATCTGTGATGGTTGTTGTCAGTTTTATTGAGTGATCATGTGTTCTTGAGAATTTCTACAAGGCTTGGACATCATCATTTTGGAAAGAAGGTTATGTTATCTCTCTAATATATAGGCCATTTTTGAGATACTAGAATGGTTTTGAGAGGTGGAATATTAGTTTTAATTACCACCAAGGTTCAATTCAATGCATAATGTGTTCCACATATCTCAATTGAATAAGTATCATCTTAATCCAGACCATGTGATCATATGGGATCATGTTGACCTAGAGCCGGATGCTTTAATAGTATATATCTAGTACGAATTTTGGATAGGATGGAGGATGTATTGAATGTGAAAAGCATCTTACTATTGTGGGTTTTATGGAAACATGGTCATATTTAGGAAGACACTTGGTAACATAAGAAGGAAATGAAAGAGTAGTGGATGGAAGTCTTTTAACCCACTGATGTTTTTCTAATTTCCGATGATGGAAAGACCAATGGTGGGGAAAATGTAGTACCCTCTATTTTTTATATGTAACCATTTACTTTTGTTTTTAATTTCTATAAAGTATAAGGGGTATGGTTGGTAGAGTTTGGTAAACATTGAATATGTTTTTGGGGGCAAAGGTAAAGGTTCACGGTCTATGCATGGTTTTCCAAATTGTGCAGAAATCCTAGGAGAAACTGTGCGTACCTATAGGTTAGAGATAGTAGATTCAGCATGGTAAGAACACACTTGTGGATACCTTTCAAGGAGGATTTATGAGTATTTTATTAAGATTGTCGCAAATGCCTATTTAGCGTATGGTTTCTCTAATTTTGTGGTCAAACTATGCACATAGTCAAATCAAGAACCTATTTTTTGGATCTTACTCAATTTTTAGATATCTCCATTGTTTTTACTTATATGCACCAATAATTCTATATTCCTCTTCATTAAAGGTAGTATAACCTCTCCCAATGGTTTTTGAATTGATTTGGAGCCCTCCCTTGTCATTTCCAAGCATGGTTCTCGCGATAAGTGATGTTCTTTACCGTTCATGTCTCGTTTAATAGATTTACTTATCTTTACTTCTCATATCCTATTTATTTTTCAAATATTTACATGTTATGGGTAGATATATGTTGTGGTATCCAAATATGATGATATTTGGGTTCTTTTTTATAGTGGAATAGATCCAAGGCCATTTTTTGGGAGATTCCACCGAATTGCGTGAATGTTCTTCGTCCGTTGTTGGTTTTCATCAAAAGCTTCAAGCTAGAAGGATTCAATCTCATATCCTCTTGGTAGAATTGATTTTATGATTTTTAAATGGATTAAATTGAATTAAATTTATTGTTAAATCTTGGTTCAATTCATGTAATAGATCTTCTTTAATGACGACCTATCATTTCTGTGGAATTGTGTAATCTTGGTGAATTGTTGTGAATTTTTTTTAGTCTACCAAATTTAAATTAGTGATTTAAAATTGTGGATTTTCTAGAATATATTAAATATTTTTTGGGATTGGGGTTTTCAATAAAAATGTTGCTTTATGGAAATAGTTTTTCTTAGAAATGTTTTTTATGGGAAAATGGTTTTCAACAAAATTTGTTTTTTTAAAAGGTTATTTGGCATGATCCTTGGTAATATTGGTGTGTGAGTTCACATTGAATATACATGGATTAGTTGAAATATGATCTTATGATCTCTGCATAAGGTTAATCAAACATGGGATATAATTACATTGTGAAGACTTGGTAGATCGATGATAAACTGCCCATGAGTGTAGAACTATCATCATGTAGCATGCATGGACGGCTGTATGGATTTGTGGAATGAATTTGGGTCTGCTAAAAAATATTGTGAAATGGTTTTAAATAATTATATGTATTTTTATGAAATTTTAGCTTCTTAGTAATTTTTTTCGGTAGAACATGTACATTTTTTTGGCTAATAGATTTGAAAGTTTTCTATATTTAGTTATAAACTATTTTTAGAAATTGTTTTATATAAATGTCTATAACACTTCTATCATAGTGTCATGAGTAGAAAAGTCATTGGGGAAATACTATTGAGTTTTACACTCACCCATGCTTTGGATCTTGGGTGCTTTTTCATATTCTATCTTCCAAGACAAGGGTAAAGTTAACAAATCACATATTTTTAGCACCACTTGGTGATACATGGGCTATTTCTTGATTTGGAACATGGAGATAGGGGAGCATAGAGTCTTATGGTATTCTTGGAGTCATTATTTTTCCATCTGATATTTACTTTGATTGATGCTTTGACTTCTATTTTAGACCACTCTAAATATATTTTAACCAGGATAAAGTGGTTGATTTGTATTTTATTTTTCATACATAATTTAGTGAGTTTTATGGATATGGTTATTGAGGGAATGAATTTATTTTTAAAAGGTAAATCATACCACACATTTGTTTGAAACCATTTTGTTATTTTTTTCAGCCTTTGGCATCCTGGGGATGTTTCCTATGGATATGTAATGACTCGTTGTACTCTCAAGATAATGAAAATTATTGATCCATTACATAGGTTATTAGGTCATGAGTGATGATATGGGATAGTAATACCCAGGGATATTTTGATCACACTAGGGTGTTGAGTTCTTTTGCATCAGTGTCAGAGCTCACAAGGATTGGAATGTCGTTTCTGTAGAGTGATCCATCTGGTTGATGACAATAGGTTAATATGTAGGAGCCATAGTCATGTATGATTATTCAAGAAAAGGGTCCCACAAATATTTATATCCTTTCCATGGGACATGAATGATTTGTGGTATCCTAAGTTTCTCGAGGCATGATTTATGGTTTATGTATTCAGGTGCTTTTTAAGATGATGGGTGTAGCCTATATTATGGTTGACTGGGGTAAGGTTATTTTGGTCCTTTAATAAGGTAAGATTATGGGTGATCAATCTCACAATTTAACATCATTCAGTCATGACGTACTTGCTTCTGTCTAGTTTAACACCATGTGGTAAGGGAATTTACCTTGCATTTTTAATGTCATGTGGTAAGAAATCTATTATGTACAGTTTATCATCATGTGGTAAGGATTTACTTCCATGCAGTTTATTTTCATGCAGTGAGGACATGGGAATAGATGTGAAAAAATGTGAAAGAAACATTATATGTTCAAGCAGGCCATGTATAAATCTAACTCCTATGTAGGCAGAGTGAGCTTATTTGATATCATCCCTCATGCTGTTTGGGGTGAATAATTTTTATTGTTGTTGTATTTGGGCCAAAGATTGAGGATCTTGGAACCACTACATATCCCATGATATCAAGAATCAATCCAGACATAGTTCATGAAATCCCATGTGGTTTAACGTCATGTAATGAGGACTAAGATGAACCGATGTGAAATAAAAACAATGTTGTGGCTGGGCTGAAGGGTGGAAATTGAGGTATCAGTACATATCGTATTGGAATAAAAATCAAGCCAAACATATTTATTAAAGTGATGTGTAGTTTAACGTAATGTGGTTAGGAATTCTTTCCCTCGATGTGAAATGGTAACACTATATATGGGACCATGAATGGAGTTTAGTGTGTCACTACATATTCGTGGGAGATGGGAATAAAGACACACATAGTTTTGAAGGGATTTTCCCGCATAGGTCAAACCAATACACAATGAGGGGTAATTTTAATACTTATCTATATGACTGGGCCTAGAGTTTTAAATCCCAGCATCACTACATTTCTTTTGATAATAAGAATCATGTCACACATAGTTCTAGAATGGGAAACTCTCTCTTCATCGGTTTGAACCATTCGGAGAGGTGGCCATTTTTCTATTGATTTTTGTAGTTGGGCCCATGATTAGAGGCTTAGGAACTACTACATATCCTATGCCAATAGTAATTAATCTACACATAGTTCATGAAGAACCATGTAGTTTTATGTCATGCAGTAAGGAAAATGACCATAATGTTTATTTTCATACAAAAATGACTCATGGTGTGAATTTTATTTTCTTTAAATCAAGACTGTGATGGAGCTTTCATGTGGTTTCATGCCTTTCTCTTGCGGGGAATCCCTTTCCTAATCTTATGTGATCTATACTTAGCATGATAATCAAGGAATTAAAAGGGTTCCTCTTACAATGTAGAGGTAGTTTAGGGTACGAAAGGGATGTTTTATATTATAAAATGTATGAACAAAGTTATATGATCATGGTGTCTTGACGTATCTCATCAAAAAATTATAATAATGTCATACATAGTTCTAGAGGGTAATTCATTTTAATGTAATGAGTTAATAAAATTACATGTGTAGTTTAATATCATGTAGTAATGAAATGGATCACCCACAATGATGGGAATAAAGGAATATAAGGATTACATCTTGAACCAATATTGGAGTTTCGTCTATCACTGCATATCCTACGATGGTTAGAATCAAGCTATATGTAGCTCTAGAAAACCCATGCAGTTTAATTTCATGAAGCTAGGACATAATCCAAGCAGTTTTAATGTCTTACGATAAGAAAAAACATCATATAGTATAATGTCATGTGATAAGGATGAATTAAGGGTCTTACTATGATTTGGATTCCCATTTTATGATGGATATGAAAAGTATTTCGTAAGAAAACATTCAATAGTGTGGGGTTTTACATGCTCTATATCCTTGGTGTCCAATGTTTTGGATTCATTATGATAAACAGTACGTATGATGTAAGCCCCCTTTTATATGGGTTCTAACTTCATAGGCTTCTTCCCTAGTATCATTGGGGTTCTAAGAGAAAAAAAAATCTCCTTGGAGGAATAAATGGAAGATAAGATTCTTATTGAAGGCTTATATGATCTGATTTGGATGGGTTTCGAGGTTGTGTGGTGTACGCAACTCGTTCTCATAGAGTTTCTGTAATTCATCCATTCACTTTTTTATTGTTCATAAACATAGATCTATTTTCAAATGGATATTATAAGTGTAGTAAGATGGAACTCTATGGGAAATAATACCACAATATCATCCACCAAAGAGTATGGAGTCACATGAGTGGCAGTACACATGGCGGTACCATAGGCCCACAAAGCATGGACATGTTTTTTTGGAAATACATCTTATCCTTATTCACCATCTTATGGATTATATTTTATAGAGTCTTACTGAAGGCCTCTATCTATCCATTTTACACTACATGATAGTGATATGATTGATCGAATGCAATGTTGTACTCCTCATAGAGCCTTTTCAAATCCATGGAACAGAATTTGGGGTTGTTGCCCATCAATATTGTGTGAGGGACCCCAAACTGGGTAATAATGTGGATCTTTAAGAATTTTATGATATTCTTCATCCTGGATTCCTTGAGGGGTATTGACTCATCCCATTTATAAAAGAAGTCAGTATCAGTAAGTATGTGCATGAACTACTTAGATGTGGCTAGGAAATATGGCTTCACAACATTTATTCCCCAAATGAAAAATGGCTAGGAATATTTACCTATATGTAGCATTTCCAGGGGTTGATGGAGGAAGTTTTGATGGATTTTTCATGCATGTAATTGCATGGTGAATTCTACGTAGTCATGTATCATGGGTTTCTAGTAATATCCCAACCACATGATTTTATGGGAGATCCTAGTTCCATATCGATGGGCACTGCAAGAGTCATCATGGAATTATTTGAAGATGGAGGAAATCACTCATTATTATATGCATCTCAGTAGGATCCCATCAAATCATCATTTGTAGAGGGTATTTTGATCATTCAGACCATCTTAAAAGGTAAAGTTCATTACAGGGTGGCAAATATATTCCCTTGCTGCCCAATCTATTTGGAGAGGTTCATTTTAGAGATAACCAGTTATGGGATTCATCCATACTAGGGTGGTAATTGGATTATCATGCCTTGGGGTGGTGTTGAACATATAGATTTCTTTCATATCATATACGATAATCATTGAGACCATTATTCGATGTGTGATAGGGAAGATTTCTTCTTATTGATCGGGGTCAGTGAGGATGGTGGACGCATTTTCCAATGTGTTGATATGATAATTCTATGATTTGAGAACATGATGCAATGGGGCCTCAAAAGTGAACTCTACTTTTATTCCCAGTGAGAGGGCCCAGTTCTTATTTTTTGATGGATACTCTCCATTGATCTTATTGATAACTATATTTAAGTCCCATTTGATAATCTTGTTGGATATTTTCAAATATAGGGTTAATTCCAAGATAATAATGAGGGTTTTTTATTCAGTACTGTTATTTTTATCCTTTAGATAGTGATAAACATTAAGGAAAATTGCTTTTTCTATGAAAACAAATAAAAACCCTAAGACAACCTGATTGATCTTTGGTTTTTCTATCCTTTTATCGATTGTACATCAGGAGGCACCATCAAAATATATCTCCCATGTCTTGGGAGTTTCATCGGTATAGAAATACTCTTAATATATAAGCATGATGTATTATGGTTCATTTCATGAGGCTGGTTTTTTTATGAGGAAATCAGCGAGGGATTTCCCTTTAAATGCCCTCTTTGATTCAAACTAAATTTCATATTGATGAAAAATGTGCTCCCATCAAGACAGGCACCCATCCATCAAGGGGAAACCAAAGATTTAATTGAGAGGATCGATATGAGAGACCAAATGGAATTTATTGTGCTGCATGTAACACCTCAACATTTTCACTGCAAAGATGATTGCAAGGCAGTTATTCATGACAATATAGTATCAAGATTCATTATCTATAATCAATAGAATGATGTAGTAGAGACTATTATTAATTCCCACACCATCTTTTTATATGAGGAGGGATCCTAGTTAGTGTTCCATGGTGGACTCATACAAGATAAGTGGCCTCCCTTCCACCAGAGGCATCAAAACTACTAGGTGCAATAAGTACTACTTGATACGTTTGAAGGGTTATTGGTATTCATTGTCCCATTGATATATGATTCCCTTATTCATTTTCCTAGTGAAGGGGAGATCTTTTCCATCCAAATTTTCTATAAATCATCAAATGTACTCTAGGTTTTCTTGAATCCCCCTGAGTTCTTTGATATATTAGGTTTGACATTGTTAAGACAGGACTAGTCATTTTTGGGTCAACTTCGTTGTCTTGGTGGCATACCAAAAATCCCAAGAACATTCTTAATGTTACCCCAAAATCAAATTTTAGTAGATCAATATTTAGTCTATACTGTTACATATTGTCCAAGATAGTTTGAATGTTTGTGAAGCGATCATATTATTTTTAGCATTTGACCACCAGGTCATCGAAACAACATTTATCTATATTTCCCTTAAATAAATTAAAGATATGATACATGACATGTTGATATTGTTGAGCCCTCTGGAAGATTGCTGATTTCATGTTTATAACTGATGTTTTAATAATCACAAATCATCACAACTCATTGATGCTTAATCTGGTTTGATGTCTCATAAACATAATTCCAATCTATGAATGAATCAGTTATCATGTTTTTTTTAACTATGCTTATTAACTTACAAAGTATGTTTGGAAGCCTTCTGGATCAATCAGACTCACCGATCCATCTGAGTCACCGATCCATCAGACTCACCGATCCATCTGAGTCACCGATCCATCAGACTCACCGATCCATCAGAGTCACTGATCAATCAGACTCACCGATCCATCTGAGTCACCGATCCATCAGACTCACCGATCCATCAGAGTCACTGATCAATCAGACTCACTGATCCATCTGAGTCACCGATCCATCAGACTCACCGATCCATCAGAGTCACTGATCAATCAGACTCACCGATCCATCTGAGTCACCGATCCATCAGACTCACCGATCCATCAGAGTCACTGATCAATCAGACTCACCGATCCATCTGAGTCACCGATCCATCAGACTCACCGATCCATCAGACTCACTGATGCAAATGAGTCACCGATGCAAATGAGTCACTGATGCAAATGAGTCACCGATGCAAATGAGTCACTGATGCAAATGAGTCACTGATGCAAATGAGTCACCGATGCAAATGAGTCACTGATGCAAATGAGTCACCGATGCAAATGAGTCACCGATGCAAATGAGTCACTGATGCAAACGAGTCACCGATCCAAGGACTCACCGATGCTGATCAAAATGACTCACCAATCAGATGACAGACCGATGCTGATCAAAATGACTCACCGATCAGATGACAGACCGATGCTGATCTATCTGAGTCACCGATCTTTACTCTAATGCTGATGACCTACCGATCTCTTGAACAGTCATAAACAACTGTTTGAATTTCTTTATATTTATCTTTATTTATTCTAACCAACGGTCATATTAGTTATATTTTAATACACTGACAATTAATTAATAAAGGTTGTCGGATGTCAGGAAACCGTACCTCGTACCTGCGGAAAGGAAACCTTTTCTATCCTACGGAGCACGTGATATGAATACAAGAAGACTCTGCTGAAAAAGATATATAGAGCTGCGAAGAAGTGTGAGACAACACACACAGAGACAAGGAAGCATACGACATACTCGAGAAGAGCTCTGTGCATACAAGAAGAACCAATCAAGACAGAATCAAACATACAATCAAGCCTACTCAAGAAGAGTGGTGTGCATACAATAGATCATTGAAGAGCTTCATCGACTACATCTCACTGCCTGTGAACCTGAAGCATACGACACTCTGCTTCTCAAACAAAATCGAGAAGAGGACTCAGAATCACTTCTGATTAAATCCAAAATGAGTCCAGTGCTACACTGAAATCACTAGAGCCATTTCTAAACTCTACATCTCTGCTCTGTGATTTATTTATTCTACATTTTGAGCAGTGTGTGTTATCTGCTGTATTAAACACACACACTGACTCCTGTACTTTCACTGGAGGATCTGTAAATCCTCAGCAAACTTTTTACACTTCACTTCCCACTGTGGATAGTGGTAGAGGTCTTGTGACCTGGACAGCTGGCTGCTGTTGTTTGTTTTCCCACGTAGAACTGTGGTAGAGGTCTTGTGACCTGGACAGTGTGCTCACTGTTGTTAACCCCGATCCAGGGTGTGGATCACTTTTATATAAACTTTTGAGAGGACTAAGTCTCGGCTTGAGACTGAACCTCTTGGTTACTTCTCTGTGTTTATAGCTATACTATATCCATACTATACATATTTATTTCATATTCCGCTGCTATTACTTTGAAATATAATCTATCTTCAAAGCTACTTTGATAATTAAATTCGCAAGTGTTTATATTTATTATAAATCAGTAAATTGGTTTCAAAAGTTAATTTAATCATAAGATTAAGTTAACTGAGAATTAATCAATCTTTGAGAAACTAATTGAACCTTTATATTCTATATAAATTCACTACAGTTTAATTTATTTTTGAAATTGGGGGATTTTATTAGAAATTGTTTTTAACAGACAATTTTGATTGGAACTCAATTCACCCCCCTCTTGAGTGTCCACTCCGACCAACACTTGGTATCAGAGGAAGTAAATACTTTCTAAAAGTGCTCTGCTTTTGAACTGTGATTTTAGTTGTATTTTAAAGTTCTTAAAATTTCTGTTATTTCTAAATTTTTATCTCTTTAAAATTCTTTTTGTAATATCATGGATAATAGACTTGAGGGTGCTGCTACTAACCGGCCACCTTTCTTCAATGGAACTAATTATGCTCAGTGGAAACTGAAAATGAAAATTCATCTAGAAAGCATAGGTTTTGATATTTGGACTGTTATTGAATCTGAATACAAAATTCCCACTACTGCTAGATCTACTTGGGATGAACCTACAAAGACTGCTTACAATAACAATTGTAAAGCTATGAATGCTCTGTACTGTGCTCTAGGAGATGAAGAGTTTAATAGAATTTCTGCATGTAAAACTGCATATGAAATTTGGGATACCTTAGCTGTTTCTCATGAAGGAACAACTAATGTTAAGGAGATGAGATTGAATACCTATACTATTAAGTATGATAATTTTAAGATGAAACCTGATGAACCCATTTCTGATATGTATCTCAGGTTCAATGAAATTGTCAACACAATGACCTCTCTGGGAAAGGATGTTCCAGCAAAGGAACAAATTATGAGAATTTTGAGATGTCTACCTGAAAGATGGAGAGGAACCTCTGTCTCCATTAGAGAATCCTGTGACATTGGTGCTCTACCTGTCAAGGAACTAATTGGCAAGCTGATGATGTATGAAGAAGAGCTTAAAGTGAACAAAGAGGAAGACAATGAACCTGCAAGAAAGTCTATTGCCTTCAAGACTACAACCTCAAAGAATAAGGATAAGGAAAAGCTTCAAGCTATCAATGAAAGTACAAGCAGTGAGGAAAGTGAGAATGATTCTGACAGCGATGATGAGATGGCTCAAATAGCCAGGAGATTCAAAAAGTTCTATAGGAAAAAGAAATTTTTTAGGAAACCAAATTACAAGGGAAAGTATGACCAACAAGGCAAATGGAAAAAGGACTGGAAGAAGAATGACAAATCAGATGATGTTGTCTGCTATGAGTGCAAGAGAAAAGGACACATTAAAGCCGACTGTCCAAAGCTGAAGTATAAAAAGAAATATGAATACAAGAATAACAAGTACAAGAAGGCCATGAAGGCTACTTGGAGTGCTTCAGAAGACAGCACAAGTGAAGCTGAATCTTCAGACTCTGAAAAGAATCGGGCCAACATGTGTTTCATGACAAACACTTCTGAGGTAACATCAGAGACTCCTGCTTTTAATTCATACTATTCTGGAGAAGATTCTGACTCAGAAAACATGTCAAAATCTGAATTGTTTGAATACTGTGACATGCTAGAAGAAACATGTAATGAGCTTAAAGATAAATATAAAGGTCTAAAGAAACAGTATGCTTTAAATGTTAAGCATAAATCTGATCTGGATATAGAAGTAGAAAAGAATGCTCAGCTGCTTAAAGAGAATACTGAACTGAAATTGTCTAATGAGCAACTCAAGAAAGATTTAGAGAAGTTCACCAATGGTAAAAATACTCTAACACAAATGCTAGGAAAGCAAGTTGCACCTAGATACACTACTGGTATAGGATACCAACCTGGACAAAGGAAAGTTGCCAAAACTAGATTCATTCCTAAATCTGGACAGAAGATAGTTAATTCTGAAACTTCTTATGCCTCATCCAGCTATATTCATAGTTATGAATCTAATAAGGTTTATCTTTCAAAGGATGTTATTTCTACAAATTATATGAGACCCATTAGACAAATATGGGTACCTAAAGTGTTATTGGCTAACCTGTCTGGACCCAAGAAGATCTGGGTACCAAAATCATCTTCCATCTAAATCTGTCTTATAGGAGACCTGCTTGAAGAGCTGTTACAAGAAGATATGGTATTTAGACAGTGGGTGCTCAAGACACATGACTGGAGATTATTCTTGCTTCAAGAGCTTAATAAAAGTTGATGGAGGCTTTGTCACCTTTGGTGATAACTCAAAAGGGAAAATCATCGGCCTAGGCCAGATTGGTAACACTGATTCAATTTTGATTTCTAAAGTTTTATTTGTTGATGGACTTAAATATAACCTATTAAGCATTTCTCAGTTATGTGATGATGGTTTTCATGTTAAATTTGAAAATTATTCTTGCAATGTTTGTAACTCTAAAAATGTTTTAGTATTTTCTGCTTTAAGAAATGAAAATGTTTATGCTGTTGATTTAGATTCTTTAGCTAAACAGAACATTCCATGTTTAAATGCTTTTCATAAAGAGTCTTGGCTTTGGCACAGAAGATTAGGACACTGCAATGTGCACTCACTTAGAAAACTTTCTAGGAAGAACTTGGTTAGAGACTTACCCAAACTTGAATTTCCAGCAGACAAAGTTTGTAATCCCTGTCAAAAGGGAAAACAACACAAAGTTTCTTTTAAATCAAAGAAAGAAGTTTCAACTTCTCAACCACTTGAATTGGTTCACATGGATTTGTTTGGACCATCAAGAGTTTCTAGTTTAAATGGGAAGCACTATGTCTATGTTCTCGTAGATGACTTTTCTAGATATACTTGGGTATATTTTCTAGCTCACAAAAGTGAAGCTTATTCTTACTTTGTTAAATACTCCAAGTCTGTAGAAAATCTTAGTGGACTCAAGATTAAGACCCTAAGAAGTGATCATGGTCGTGAGTTTGAAAATCAAGATTTTGAATCTTACTGCTCTCACAATGGCTATTCTCATAACTTTTCTGCCCCTAGGACACCCCAACAGAATGGTGTAGTAGAAAGAAGAAACAGAACCCTGCAAGAAATTGCTAGAACCATGCTCAATGAATATGACCTTCCAATTTACTTTTGGGCTGAAGCTGTTAATACAGCTTGTTATGTCATTAATAGAGTCTTGATCAGACCTGTTCTAAAGAAAACCCCTTATGAGTTGTGGAACCATAGGAAACCTAAGGTAAACTACTTCAAAGTTTTTGGCTGCAAAGTCTTTATTCTGAATACTAAAGATAATCTGGATAAATTTGCATCCAAGAGTGATGAAGGAATTTTCCTAGGTTACTCTATCTCTAGTAAAGCCTATAGAGTTTTCAATAAGAGAACCAAATGTGTGGAAGAATCTGTTCACATCAAATTTGATGAAACTGATCCACATGAGCCTAAAACCTCTCTTGGGAATCTTGAATAAGATTTGTCTATTCTGGACCTTAATGATAAAACTAAAGAACCTGTTATAAAAGCATCCAGTTCTGGACATTCTCCAGAATCTTCTTCTGTTGAACCTCAATCTCTAGATGAACCTGAAACTTCTAGCTCTATCTTTTCAAGACCATCTAGGAATCTAAAGAACCATCCTTTAGATGCTGTTGTAGGAAATCTAGATAGAGGAACACAAACTAGAGCTTCTCTAAGAAACCAGGTTGAACATCAAGCCTTTCTTTCACAGTCAGAACCTAAAAATATCAATGATGCTATCAATGATGAATTTTGGGTAATGGCTATGCAAGAAGAATTAAATCAGTTTGAAAGAAACAAAGTCTGGGAATTAGTTGACAGACCTAAGGACACTTTGACAATAGGCACAAAATGGGTGTTTAGAAATAAAATAGATGAATCTGGAAATATAGTTAGAAACAAAGCTAGACTAGTTGCACAAGGATATAGTCAAGAAGAAGGTATAGACTATGAGGAAACTTTTGCACCTGTAGCTAG
Organism: Viscum album; assembly: GCA_963277665.1. Lineage (NCBI taxonomy): Eukaryota > Viridiplantae > Streptophyta > Magnoliopsida > Santalales > Viscaceae > Viscum > Viscum album. The sequence continues at coordinate 909,349,678 of OY728165.1, read as the reverse complement.
ACTAGAAGCCATTAGGATCTTACTTGCATATGCTGCACATCTGGATTTCAAATTATATCAAATGGATGTTAAAAGTGCATTTCTAAATGGTTTTATAATTGAAGATGTTTTTGTAGAACAAACACCTGGATTTACTAATCCCCATTTTCCAAATCAAGTTTTTAAACTTTCTAAAGCTTTATATGGTTTGAAACAAGCTCCAAGAGCTTGGTATGATAGACTTAGCAATTTCCTTATTTCAAAAGGTTTTACTAAAGGGATTGCTGATCCAACTCTTTTCATTAAAAGAATTTCTAAAGATGTTTTAGTTGCACAAATATATGTTGATGATATTATTTTTGGATCTTCTAAAAACTCCTTATGTACTGATTTTTCAAAGGTTATGCAAAATGAATTTGAAATGAGCTTAATGGGAGAGCTTAAGTATTTTCTTGGATTTCAAATCTTTCAAACTAAAAATGGTATTATTTTAAATCAAAGTAAATATACAAAGGATATTTTAAAACGTTTTGGATTGGATAGTATTAAGGAAAGTAATACACCTATGAGTACTACCTGTAAATTGGATGTCGATGAAACTGGGAAACCAGTTGATCAAACCAATTACAGAGGTATGATTGGAAGCTTACTTTATCTTACTGCTAGTCGACCAGATATTATGTTTAGTGTATGTATGTGTGCTAGATTTCAAGCTAATCCTAAAGAATCACACTTATTAGCTGTTAAACGGATTTTTAAGTATCTTAAGTATACTATAAATTTAGGTTTGTTTTACCCAAAAGAACAATCCTTTGAGTTAATGAGTTATTCAGATGCTGACTTTGCTGGTTGTAAGTTAGATAGAAAAAGCACATCAGGAACATGTCATTTGCTTGGAAAATCCCTAGTATCATGGTGTAGTAAGAAACAGAATTCAGTTGCATTGTCTACTGCCGAGGCAGAATACATAGCTGCTGGTAGTTGCTGTGCACAAATTTTGTGGATGAAACACACTCTATTGGATTATGGATTTGATCTTAAACATGTCTCAATTAACTGTGACAACACTAGTGCAATCAACTTATCCAAGAACCCTGTGTCTCACTCTAGAACTAAGCACATTGATGTCAGACATCACTTTCTAAGAGATCATTACCAGAAGGGTGATATTTCTCTAGAATTTGTTAGTTCTGAAAATCAATTAGCTGACATCTTCACAAAGCCCTTATGCTCTGAAAGAATGAAATTTATTAAACAAGAATTGTGTATGATTGATCTGTGAAACTGATCTGTGAAACTGATCTGTGAAACTGATCTGTGAAACTGATCTGTGAAACTGATCTGTGAAACTGATCTGTGAAACCGATCTGTGGAACCGATCTGTCACACTGTTCTGTCAATCCGATTTTTTTTAAAAAAAAAATTATTACTTTTTATTAATTAGTAAATTACTTTTTATGGGAACCCTAAATGATAAAGTAAATGATACGCGGCTATTTATCTCCCCTAAACCTTTGACCTTTCATTTCCCGCCGAACCTCTCAACCTCTCTTCCCCTCTGCTTCGAACCTTCGAACCTTCGAACTCCTGCCTCTCCAAATCCTCGAATGGCTAAGCAAAAGAGACCGAGCAAAGGACCAGATAGCCCTGTACCTTCAAAGCGTGCTCGAGGCGAGTCGAGCAGTACCTCTCAACGTTCAGTAAATCCGGACCTGGAAACTCGGATTGTAGCTGCAGAAAAAGAAGTAAACTCGGCGTGGCTTCTGTCAAGTAAGTCCCTGTTGCTCCAAGTTCTTGAATCTCAAGGATGGATAGACTGGTTTTCAGACAACGCCCGAATAGATTATCCAAAGCTAGTACATGAGTTTTACATGAACCTGAAAATCACGCTGGATGGTGTGGAAGCTGCTAGGATGTCATCGGTTGTGAAAGGAAAGAAAATATCTTTCTCATCTAAGCAGTGGGCTGAATGTTTAAACGTACCTCATGAAGGTCGATATGAGGACTATGCTGGCAATATACCCCCAGTCACTGACTATTTTTCTTATGAGCTAGCTCTAGAGCTTCTAACTGGAAACAGAGAATCGAGGAGAATCATAGCGTCAGAATTAGATGGTGAAAGCAGACTCCTATTCAAGTTTATTCAGCACCAACTTTGCCCTCGAAGAGGAGATTTTGCTGCTGTTAAGTATCAAGATGTTTTTCTATTGTTTCTGCTCAAAACCCATGAAAAGATAAATCTGTGCAGATATGTGATGGTCCACATAGCTAGTATGCTGAAACCTTCCAAGAAAGCCACGGCTTTGTTTTATTCAAAAATGATATCTACTATGCTCCAGAATCTGGAATGTGTTGATGAAGATGATGAAGTTGTTGAAACAGAGCCTTCCTTCTGTCTCAACAAAGAGATCTGCAAGAGGATGAAAATCAATTGGAACCCATGGAAGAAGTGCTGGGTTGCAGATGAAGATAAGTTGTATGAAGCCTACAATCCCATAGATCATGGCAAGAGGCCAAAGGATGTGAGAGATCCTGGATTAAAACCAGATGAGGAACCAATTTATTCTGATGATGATGAGCAAGAAAAAGCTGCAACTGAAGAAGGAAGTGTGTCTTCTCCTGATGATAGGAGTGATCCAGACACTGCTAGCCCCAAGAAAAGAATAGAATTTGGACCTGCTAGTCCACCCTTAACCCTACCAGAGTCAGAACCTATTCTTGATGATGAAGAAGATTCTGATACGGAGGAATATCACAGTGAAGCCTCTGAGCAGAGTAATAATGAGCAAGGTGATGCTGAAGACAATCATGATGGTGATGATGATGAGGCTGATGATGTTGAAGCTTCTGCTGATAGTATCAACAGACCGGTAGATGCTCTTGCTGAAGTTCAAGTAGAACAACCTCAGTCAGTACCAGAAATCCATATCAGTGGCAAGACTGACTCATCAAAAATCAGTGGAACAGCATGCTATGAGAAACCCAACTACACCCTGTGTGCTGCTGTGTGGGATGACTACCCTGGATATGCTGTGTTGGGCTTAGACTATTCTGAAGAAGAAGGCGAATTACCAGAATCTGCTGCAACTGTGAAAAGGAACCCTCCAAGAGAAGTAAGGTCTATTCCTACTGATGATCCTGTAACTGTGAATTTACCTGGTTCTGAAATCTCTCGAGCTGATCTTGATAAGTTTAAGACTGAATTGCTAACCACTGTGAGAGATATAGTCAGAGAAGAACTTTCCAATGCCCTTCATCAAGTATCTCTTCAAGTTTCTGAAAACTCCTTGAAAGCTTTTTCAACGGCAGTCTCAGATGTTCTCAAGCCAGACTTGACTGCTACGGGTGAATTTGTTGGTAGGCACATAGCCTCTTTGAATCAAACCTTGAAGGATCTCCAAGTTAGCTTACTTTCTCTGTCAAATGAGTTCAGATCAACCATCTCTGGTATGATGGAAGTTTTAAGAAATCTGATTGAACATCTTAACAAGTCTGATCTGAGGAAGTTGAAAGCTGAACTAACTCATATAGTCGGCCAAGCAAGTACAGGCAAGGTAACCAAAATCACTACTCGTGAGATAGAAGCTCTCAGAGAAGTTGTGCATACAGAGCTAGCTGCTGTTAGAAATATTCTTGACTTAGAATCTTTGAGGAGGATGAAAGAGCTCTGTGATAATAGTCATAAGATGGCCTTAGTATATTCAGCAGATGCTAAGAATGCCCTGCAAGAGATCAAGGAAAAAGTTGATGCTTTCTTTTCCAAGATTTATACAAAACATGAGATGGCTGCAAACTTCAAAGTCCTGGCAGAGAATCTGAAATTACCTCCAGTCACTCAGGCCTTCAACACTCAAGTTCGCCAATTGCAAGAATTTGTTCCTTCCTTGGCACAGTTCATGGAAAACAAGGATGATTTTGAAAAAGCTATGAAGTATGGAGCAGAAGTCATTCAGGACTTCATTCATCTGTTGAAGCCTTACTTGGATGCACAGGCCACTGCCATTGTACTCCCTACATCCGAACCTCTAAGTGCCTCTGATGTCGCTCCAAATCAGCTGTCTGTTGCCCAAGCCCTATCTCAATTGCGGCCAGTCTCTCAGAAAGCTTCTCATCCAGCTCCTGCTCCTTCTCCACAACCTTCTGTGACACCTCCAACTGCACCTTCCAGAGTTGTCCTGCCACCACTTCAGCTCCGTGAACCACAGCCTGCCTCCAAGCCTTCTTCCTTACCTACAATTGATCCAAAGGATAAAGGGAAAGCCCCTTTGTATCCCACCAAATAGCCATGTATTATTTTTGATGGGGTGCTCTATGTATTGCTTGTCTTTTTCTGTGCCTTTATAAAATTTGTTTTTCCTTTGTGTTATGTTCTATCCTGCCTGCACCCTGCTTCTCTTTTCCCTTATCTATGTTCCCTCCTTTTTGATCATCCCAAAGGGGGAGAAAGAAGATATATAATGGGAGAAAGAAGATATATAATGGGAGAAAGAAGATATATAATGGGAGAAAGAAGATATATAATCGGAGAAAGATATATATAAGGAGAAAGAACTATATATCTAAGGGGGAGTACTCTATATATGAAGAGGGAGATCAATATCTCAGGGGGAGAAATCTGAATATTATATATATGGGAATGTTATCTTAAGAGGGAGATTATTTTTTTTGTTTTTTATTTTTATTTTTTTTTATTTTTATATATATATATATGAAGATTTGTGATTATCAAAAAGGGGGAGATTGTTGAGCCCTCTGGAAGATTGCTGATTTCATGATTATAACTGATGTTTTAATAATCACAAATCATCACAACTCATTGATGCTTAATCTGGTTTGATGTCTCATAAACATAATTCCAATCTATGAATGAATCAGTTATCATGTTTTTTTAACTATGCTTATTAACTTACAAAGTATGTTTGGAAGCCTTCTGGATCAATCAGACTCACCGATCCATCTGAGTCACCGATCCATCAGACTCACCGATCCATCTGAGTCACCGATCCATCAGACTCACCGATCCATCAGAGTCACTGATCAATCAGACTCACCGATCCATCTGAGTCACCGATCCATCAGACTCACCGATCCATCAGAGTCACTGATCAATCAGACTCACCGATCCATCTGAGTCACCGATCCATCAGACTCACCGATCCATCAGAGTCACTGATCAATCAGACTCACCGATCCATCTGAGTCACCGATCCATCAGACTCACCGATCCATCAGAGTCACTGATCAATCAGACTCACCGATCCATCTGAGTCACCGATCCATCAGACTCACCGATCCATCAGACTCACTGATGCAAATGAGTCACCGATGCAAATGAGTCACTGATGCAAATGAGTCACCGATGCAAATGAGTCACTGATGCAAATGAGTCACTGATGCAAATGAGTCACCGATGCAAATGAGTCACTGATGCAAATGAGTCACCGATGCAAATGAGTCACCGATGCAAATGAGTCACTGATGCAAATGAGTCACCGATCCAAGGACTCACCGATGCTGATCAAAATGACTCACCGATCAGATGACAGACCGATGCTGATCAAAATGACTCACCGATCAGATGACAGACCGATGCTGATCTATCTGAGTCACCGATCTTTACTCTAATGCTGATGACCTACCGATCTCTTGAACAGTCATAAACAACTGTTTGAATTTCTTTATCTTTATCTTTATTTATTCTAACCAACGGTCATATTAGTTATATTTTAATACACTGACAATTAATTAATAAAGGTTGTCGGATGTCAGGAAACCGTACCTCGTACCTGCGGAAAGGAAACCTTTTCTATCCTACGGAGCACGTGATATGAATACAAGAAGACTCTACTGAAAAAGATATATAGAGCTGCGAAGAAGTGTGAGACAACACACACAGAGACAAGGAAGCATACGACATACTCGAGAAGAGCTCTGTGCATACAAGAAGAACCAAGCAAGACAGAATCAAACATACAATCAAGCCTACTCAAGAAGAGTGGTGTGCATACAATAGATCATTGAAGAGCTTCATCGACTACATCTCACTGCCTGTGAACCTGAAGCATACGACACTCTGCTTCTCAAACAAAATCGAGAAGAGGACTCAGAATCACTTCTGATTAATTCCAAAACGAGTCCAGTGCTACACTGAAATCACTAGAGCCATTTCTAAACTCTACATCTATGCTCTGTGATTTATTTATTCTACATTTTGAGCAGTGTGTGTTATCTGCTGTATTAAACACACACACTGACTCCTGTACTTTCACTGGAGGATCTGTAAATCCTCAGCAAACTTTTTACACTTCACTTCCCACTGTGGATAGTGGTAGAGGTCTTGTGACCTGGACAGCTGGCTGCTGTTGTTTGTTTTCCCACGTAGAACTGTGGTAGAGGTCTTGTGACCTAGACAGTGTGCTCACTGTTGTTAACCCCGATCCAGGGTGTGGATCACTTTTATATAAACTTTTGAGAGGACTAAGTCTCGGCTTGAGACTGAACCTCTTGGTTACTTCTCTGTGTTTATAGCTATACTATATCCATACTATACATATTTATTTCATATTCCGCTGCTATTACTTTGAAATATAATCTATCTTCAAAGCTACTTTGATAATTAAATTCGCAAGTGTTTATATTTATTATAAATCAGTAAATTGGTTTCAAAAGTTAATTTAATCATAAGATTAAGTTAACTGAGAATTAATCAATCTTTGAGAAACTAATTGAACCTTTATATTCTATATAAATTCACTACAGTTTAATTTATTTTTGAAATTGGGGGATTTTATTAGAAATTGTTTTTAACAGACAATTTTGATTGGAACTCAATTCACCCCCCTCTTGAGTGTCCACTCCGACCAACAGATATGTTACACCAGCATTCTTCAAGATGAAGGGAATGAGTTGATAGGAAAAGATCCCATGGGTCACTCTAATGTTAGTGGATTCTTCATCTTTGGGGGTCATTTTTATTTGATTATACCCCGAGTACCCGTCCAAAATGGAAATGGATTGGAAGTGAGAAGTTGCATAGATAAAGACTAATGTGAACAAAGGGAAATCACACTTTGAGGAAAGAAAATTAAGTTATTTGATGTCAATGCATGCCCTAATATTCTCATTCTACTTCTTGATTGGGACAATGTTGTCAAGCTATATTGGATAATTCACATATCAGGAAGAGGTTTATTTTAAAAAATTCCCAAGTTCTACCTATATATTAGAGGAATGAGAGGGGTGAATCCTCCTAGATACCTATTAGAAGTCTTTATGGTCATCAGGTAGTCTGAGATGGTGGTGTACACATCTAGATTTAGTCTTGGAATTTTTGTGTAGTTCCAAGAGAAAACAAATTAATGATGCATTAGAAATGTGATATACATATCTTACTCTTCAAGGGGAATTTCAGCACTAATCAGAGTAGGTTGAGGGTATTATTATGTACCAATATTTATTTTCATAATCTCATTGATGGTGGGGGAGACACCTTCCTCAAATGAAAGAGGGGCATTCCTAAGGTCATACTCATCTTATTCCATCTCTTAGTCCATGAAGTTGTTTCTAAATGATGTTGGAAATCTGGGGGCATCTCTATCACTTTTGGGGTGAGAGGGACCATGAGAAGAGACATTATCATCCCCTTCATCCTAATTCATTTTAGATAGATGCTGGAGTTGATTTTATTTTATACTATCACTAGGGATAGAAGGATCTTGGGCCACTGAGGCCAAGTGTATTACATCGACTAGATCTATAGGAAGCACATAGTTTCAATTAAGATTATTTTAGGGATTCCAAGGGGTTATCCCTAGGAAATTGGGGACTAAAACATATGTATCATAATTTTTATCCCAAGGGACCTCTTGGGGGACATTGAAACTGGTGTTGGTGATTGAGATATAAATTTCCCCATCCCTCGGGGCTTGGGCTTGTTCGCAGTTATTTTCAATGTGTCCCAAATCCTCTATAAAATTAATGATATGTGATGTGGAGGTAGTGGTAAATATTCCCTTAGCCTAGTGATCCAAAACTACTCCTTGATGGATGATATGGAACCCACTACTATAGCATGTTTGATGTGGCCTAGCTGTGGTTGTGTAGGATTTGGGTGCGATAGAAACCCATGATGAGAACCATTCTTCATGGGAAGTCATCTGGGCGATAAAAAATCCTTTGTGCACCATTTTTGCTAGATTATTCCATTGTAGTGACAAACTAGTCAGAGCATTACCCAATCCCCTGAATTTTCTAGAGGCTTTGACATTAAAGGGAACGTTATATATAACGACATAATGTGGTATAAATGGAAACTACCTTCATATAATTTTTTCATATAATGACATAAAATCACAACAAAATGAACTACTAAGTATTATGTGATATTTAATCACAATATTGTCACTTATGTGATTTGAATTTCAAAAATATTACATGCGTTATTGCAATCAGTAATATGTTTTCACTCCAATGGAACAAACATAATTTTTGGTGAATAGTAACCTACCATTAGGAATAGTAATATCACTCTTATGAATAGTAAATTTTCTAAAACAATAGCAACCTCACCCATGAATGAAAAAATAATATTTAGGTATCGTATAAGTGATAATATGACCATAGTAAAAGTATTGGTATTTTTTAAGACATAAATATTGAATTAAAATTAATTAATTAATTTAAAAGAAACTCTATTTTCCTAAAAGGAGTTTATAAATTAACAATTTTATTTCTTTTTGTTTTTAGATAATTTTATAAGACCTTATGTAATCTTTGAATTCATTATTAAAGTAGTTATAGTATTAAAATCACTATTTTTCACGTAAATTATGATTTTAATTAAAATTAAATTTTATAATATTTAGAAATTAATTTTTGGAAAATTGATTTCATTTTTGGATTATACATGTTGAAGAATGGTTAGGGTGATTTTTTGAAAATTTTCTACGATACTTGATTTTTTTATGTATTGTAAAATACGATAAATCATAATAAATGATAAAACCTGAATTTCTTCATAATGCTTGAGTGATGGATGATGTACTTGGCCATTGGTTAGAACTCAAATTCACATATTACTATTTTTGATAATGTAATAATCACTATTTCTGGTCTGGAAAGAAATTAATTAACTAAGGAATTAAATATTATGAAAACCCTTCTCTCCACCACTATAAATACCACACCTCCTTACCTCTTATCTTCACTACTCCCAAGCCATTTCTGTAACGACCCGAAATTTTGAATAAATCTTATTCCCTAATTTTATGTGTTATTTTATTTTATTTTTATACTCAACAAAAATGTTTCATTTGATAACATGAGTATAATTAAAATGAGACCATTGGTTTTTGACTGTTATATGACCATTGGTCAATATGACCGCTGGAAACTAAACGTTTTGATTATTGTCTCTAAATATAAGTAAACTTGGTTAATTAATATAGAAAGAAGATTCTATGGCCTCACCCAGTAGTCTTGGACCGATCGAAGCCCATCTAACAGAACATGGGAAGGAGGTAGCACCACTGGGCTTTGCTCTGGACCAAACCCAAGTTGAACTTCATCGTGTGAAGCTAGAACGGGATCGCCTTCGCGAGAAGTTCAAACTGATAGAGATTACTACTTGTGCGATGTTGGCCGAGCCTCCCTCAGATTCTCTAACCTTAGCACACATTACACTTAGGTCCTATGCTGGTGTGATAAGGGGCTATGTAAGGAGACCGTAACTGCCTTGTGTAATCCTTGTTTTAAATAAAAATTGGGATTTCTTCTTATGATGAAGTTTATGAATTTTTCAAATGACCGGATAAATATAGTATGCATATTTTTGATGAATTTTAGAGAAAGGATATTTTAAAAATGTTTTTGTAAACCTTAAATAATTAAAAATGTGTAATGATTTTAAAAAAATGGTCTTCTACAATTATGTTCAGTACGAAATTTGGAGTCTAATAAGATCAACTTTATATTTGATGAATAGTAAATTATGAATAGTGATTTTATGATTAGGATTAGTAATATGACCAAATGGATTAGTAATCTCACTTAAAGAAAGTTTTAAAATAATCTAGGCACCTTGATTTATGTAATATGATTCAATAAAATGGTTAAATAACAGTTTCATAAATTATTATTCAAGTATTAGTTTTTTCGGGTGAATAGTGTTTTTTAATTAAAAATTAAATTAAAAATATTTAAAAAATTATTTTTATAAAATGGATTTCATTTTTGAACTCAGAGCACCGATATTATGTTATGGTAATTTTTGGTGGTTTTTTCTGAAAAAATGAATTTTCGGTGAATAGTGTATTTATTTAAAAATAAATTTAAAAATATTTAGAAAATTATTTTTATAAAATAGAGTTCATTTTTGAAATCAGAGCATTGATATTTGGTTAGTGTGAAATTTTGGGATTTTTTTGAGAAAGTTGAATTTTCAGTGAATAGTAAAAATGCAGTTTTAGGGTTTCGGTATGTTTAATGACATCATAGCTGTGTCATGATGATGTCATGAGATATTTTAAGGGTTGGCCGGCCAAGGGTGATGAATTATTGTTTTGGGGGCCCCATGTGTCCTAACTCCATGGTAAATGCCAAGGGAGAGCACATGGGTTTGAGAAAATCACATGTGAGGTGTCCCTTGGCCATTAATGCCTTGTCCCCTCACTTTCCCTATAAATACCAAGCCCTCCTCTCATCCATTCGACTCCCCACTCTTCCCCAACGAAGTTCTGGTCTCTTTACCTCCCATGGAGTCCTCCCAAGGTGCCCCCAAGCCCTCAAGGTCCCAACCTTTGAGGTTTAAGAGTTACATTTTAAGGTAAGGGATCCAACCTCTCTCTTTCATTTCAAGTAATCTCTTTTATGTCACTCCTTTTATGATCCATATTCTTATGTTGGAGGATGTTCTTTTATACTCCTCTTACTGCCCTTTTCATGTTCATATAATGAGAGATCCCCTCTTGCTCTCATTATTTCGTTTTATGATGTTTTAAGTGGCGTCGTTAGGCTGCCGAAATTTTTGTAACAGATTCTTTCTCCCTTCTCATTTTTCAAGATCTATTTTCATGTAAAGTATTTCAAGTTACTTTTTATTATGTTGGTTTATGATCTCTAAATTTATCATACTGATCTTTTATGATCATATTATGAGAGGCCCCATTTGATCTCTTCAATTCAGTATTTTGAAGTTTTAAGTGGCGCCGTTTGGCTGCCGAATTTTTAAGTGGTTTTTCACCCTTCTCGTTTTGAAGTTCTACTTTCATGTCAATTATTTCAAGTTCCTTTTTGTTATGTTGGGGTATGATCTCTATATATATAATACTGGACTCTTATTTTCATATTATGAGAGACCCCATTTGATCGCTTCAATTCAGTATTTTGATGTTTTAAGTGGCGTCGTTAGGCTGCCGAATTTTTAAGTGGTTCTTCACCCTTCTCATTTTGAAGTTCTACTTTCATGTCAATTCTTTCAAGTTCCTTTTTTTTATGTTGGGGTATTATATCTATATCTATAATACTGGACTCTTATGTTCATATGATGAGAGACCCCATTTGATCTTTTCAAATCATTTTTGTTGAAGTTTAAGTAACGCCGTTAGGCTGCCGAACTTTCATAAGAGAAATCTAATTTTTTTTCTCTTTCTTCCATGTTTTTCATTTCAAATGGTATGTCCTTGAAATTTCATTACCATGATCATGTATCCTTTTATTCTGTCCATCTAATGTTTTATGGGTAATTTATGAATGTTTGACCCATTTTCCCTCTCTTTTTAATGTCTTCTAAAACCTCATAACATAGCCGTTATGCTGCAAAATTTCCGTCTCAAAATGTCTCTCCCTTTTTCTAAAGTTCTTTTATATTATTAAGTGATTACTCAATGCTATTTCTTATAAAGGGGTATTCACATATATACCAAAATGTTCTATTTTAAATTCTGGGATTTACATACATGAGACCCACCTTCCTTTTTTGTGGGTTTTAAAGTGACGTAAAGATCATGTCTTTAAAGCAGTTTTTTAAAACGTTATGATTATGAAATGAAACCAATTTATTTTATGCTATATGGGTTATTTATGAAATGTTTGATGATGATATATGTGGCTCACATGATAATAAAGGAAAATTTAAGGGTGCACCCTGATAGAGCTCCAATGCATTGGGTAATGATGTAACCACTAGAGATTACAATTTTCACGATACCTTGGTGAATAACCTTGGTAATTTTCAAATGACACCTTGGGGATGGACCTTGGTGATATGTTCATGATTTTCTATGTTAAATGTTTCAGCCACATCTTCAAGTTATGAAAAATTTTATTTTTATTATGATATATCTCATGATTTCTTTATCATGCCTTAAAGTTCTTTCCATGACCTTATTGAAGTATCTCAAGTTCACATGTAAAATGTTTCTCTTGTTTTCCTTACTGGGACTTCTGCTCACCCTTTCTTTTGATGTATATTCCCAGGTTATGAGATTTAGTAATGAATCTAGGATGAACATGAGGAGAATCCTTTCAAGTGTTTAAGAAGAATGTTTTATGTTTTCATGTTTTAAGTTCCTGGTTTCCAAGACACTAAACCTTAAAGATCCTTGGTTTTGTAAAATGTAATGAAAGTTTATGTGATAAAAAGGAGGGATTCTATAATTTCATTCCCTAAATTCTACCCAAATATATCCCCAAGATCCTCCCCCCAAGTTTTGTATCCCTTGGTATCTTCAAAAGACCAACTTCTCTCCCCATAAGAGGTTTTCAATGGAGATAAACTCAATAGGTAATTTCTCTTTCCAATTCATTTATTTTACTTCAAGTTATTTTATTTTATTTTTTCATTTCTCACCTCCCTTAAACAAAATTGTATGATAACTACAGTAAAATACATGTACTAGAATTTTCTGATTCTAATGGGATAATTCATTATCATCTATCCTTCCCCCTTTTTCTATACAAATGAAACAAAAACATCATTTGATATGTGTCAATTTGTCACATTCAAGGATGACAGTTTATCAATTTCTATTACCATATTCAATTCTGGTAATGAAACCATTTTTTTGTTGAACTAGACTACTAAATTTTTATTTTAAATTTTGTGTTTTTCTATAATCCTTTTGCACACTTTTTGTAAAAGAATAATACAAAACAAGTTAATTATGAACAAAATTTCCATGTTAATCCAAGTGTTTAACATTAATGTTTTCTATAGTGATTCATTGTCACTCTAAATAACCAAATGAATTTTATAAACATATAATAATCTATATGATAACTAATATTATAAAAAAACAATCCTATAAAACCACATTCATCATACACATGTGTCCGAAAAAGAATATAAGTAAACCAGTCATTAAAACAAAGGAAACAAATGAACTCAAACAATTAAATTGAACCTTCTAACCAATCAAAAAGGTTATGAATGAACTCAAAAGGTTATAATAAATAATTTCATGTAAATTAGAATCCTTAATTATCAATTTATGATCTTAATTTGACTATTCAGTTCATTAATATCATGTGTAGAACACCATTATACTTATGGTAACAGATCTTCTCTATTTCACTTTTATTCAAGAATGTGCACTATGTTATTTCTTTTTATGTGTAATAACTAATGTTGGGGTCTGATCTAGAACATCCACCATTCTTCCCTCATGAATATTTAAGTGATGAGAAGCCTCTTTTCCACTAATTAATCCCTCTTAAGTACACCTGATACCATGCCGATAATCTGCAATGGATTCTACCTAAACCTCCTTTATTCCTTCGGGTTTCCTTATCATCCTTTTACCAAAATTATGTTATCTTATATTTTTATGTGCATCTTATATATTTTTTGTACATTTAAAAAATTAATTTATCAAGACTCATTCATCATTCTCTTTTGGGGATAGAATTGTTTTTAAGTTATTCCATCCTCAATACTTCTTAATAAGCAAACCTGTTTTTAGGGAACATTCTGAATTCTTACATGATTTCAAGGGAAATATATATTATGTTTCAATCCACCATTGTATTTATAATAATCCTTTTTATTATGAAAAACTTATTGGTTTAATTATTTTTTACATAATGTATTGTTCCATTTTCTATTTTAATGACCCTATAGTATTTTCCTTAAAACCGCACAAAAAAAATTTAAGGCTAAAATTTATAAAATTATTTTCTTAAATATTGTCACTTCTACTTTTCATATCTTACCCTGATACATTTTTATTTTACCTTATGAATTTCCATGTATATTTTTGTTCTTTTTTTTTCATGGACACTTTTATGATATTCCCATTTGTTATGCTTTATGGAATGATTTTGGTACCCAATTCTTTTAATGGGTAACCCTAATGTTTATGTAAGATTGACCATGTATGATTCTATATGTGGAAAACATATTCATGAAAATTTAATATGGGTGCACCCAAATAGATATCAATGAATTGGTTAAATTTTAATCTCATGAGATGTTATGTATGGCGGTCTAAATGGTTATCCTTGGCTTGAGCTACCATGTGTGATGGTCATTGTGGTTAGCCTTGGATTTTCCTACAATATGGAACAGTGTGAGAGTTTATCCTTGAATCATGCTAATTTGTTTTCTTTAACATTACTATGACTCCATATTTATATGATTCCATTTTTATATTTTATGATTCCATATGTTACATGACTTTTTATGTCATCATGCCATGCCTTCTAACCCACGTGTTAATGTTTTATTTCAACGCTTTTTACCTTGAGGGGGTATTTAGTTCAAACCTTTGTTAATGTGTTCCTTGGGGTAACCTATGTATATGTAATTGATTAAAGGAAGTTATAAGCTCTTTATGAAGATTAAATAAAGATGTGTTCTATTAAGTCCCATGTTTTCAGATTTATGTACCTAGTCTTTGAAGACACTAGACTTCATGATCCTTGGCCGGTACTCTAATGAATAATTATACTTAAAATCATGTTCTGTTATATGTAAAAGGCTAGGGTCATTATTATCGTTATCAAAGAATGGTCTTGTTATTTTTTGACATTAGGAATATTGAAATGTCATAAGAACCTTAAAGATGAGACTAAGAATATGAAAAAACCTTATATTTTGATAAGTATAGAGTAAGTGGTTTATTAAGAAAATACATCCCTCTCTAGATAAAAATAGGTAGTGGTGGATCTGGCATAGATGTACCAAGGGGTAAAACCTGAAAAAACCACTTTGAGATAGACTCAAATGAGAACGGGTGCACAACAATGAGCCTTTATTCACTCTATGTTTGACACTCTCAAGGGATATACTTTGGTAAGTTCATGGTCTTGGTAAAAACCATTATTAAGGGAATCAAAAAATCCCAAAAGAATTTAAGTTAAGAAATATATCATGGATAATCTAGAATAAAACATTGGGAATCACAAGTTAGGATATACTTATCCTTTACAATTTATTCCTTCTATGTTTAATGTTTTATTTTTATGCTCAATGGATAAATATTCAAGACCTATAATTGTAAATTATTTTTCTTAGTTAATGGAGGGAAATGGAAGAACACATTCCAATAATTAATGTGATAGGAAATGTGATGATTTCCCTAATGATATGCCTGATATGATGGGAATGGGTGCTCAAAACTTCATGACAGTACTTGCTCAGCTGGTTCAAGTTATGAATAATAACATGAATCATGTGGAAAAACCTCATCCTCCAAAGCAATAGAAAGTTGTCATTGAAACCTTCATGAGGAAAAGGTCTCTCTTCTTAAGTGGATATTCGGATCCCCTCCTCATTCAACAGTGGATTAACTCAAATGAAAAGATATTCTCAGTCCTCCAATTATTAGAATAAGAGAAAGGCATCCTCTCGGTCTATCATTTTTATGTGGAATTTGAAAAGTTGTGGACACAAATCAAAAATACAAAGCCCTATGAGGAAATTTATTCAAAGGTATGGGAGGAATTCAAGAAAATGTTTTTCAATAAATATTTTCCCCAAACCCTCCTTCTCAAGATGGAAAGAGAGCGCCTCAGACTCAAGAAGAATGAAGATGAGTCAATCAGGGAGTATGATGCAAAAATCATATGGCTTGAAAGGTAGGCCTCTAGCTTTGTCTTGAACACCAAATACAAGGTGGATCGCTTCATCATCAGACTAAAGCTGAGTCTATGAAAATTGTTGTCGATTCAAGACTTTGAAAATTATGAGGGGATTTCCAATTGTTCCCTCAAGGTTGAAATGGAGATTGGAGACTCCCAGTGGTATCATCGGGCTGATGACAAGAAGAGGAAAATGGATTCTAATGTGGTAGGTCCTAAAAATAAATTCCATGATAGAAGGAAGCTCGAACATCCCACATGTAAAAAATGTGGTAAGAAGCATCATGGTAACCATCTAAAGGGAACAAGTAATTTATTCAAATGTGGAAAGTGGGTACATCTAGCTAAGAATTACTGATGAGATGTGATGAATCCTGCTAATGTGGAAGAAGAAAAGAAGTTTCATATCAAAACTCAGCCTATAGTGATGTGATACAAATACAAGGTTCATGGGCATTATGTGAACAGGTTCCCTAAGTTGAGGGTTGTTGGAGGCAATCAACAAAAAACATCAATGCAATAAAGAAGGGCTTATGTTATCACTACTGTTGAGGTTGATCCAGACAATAATGAGGTGACAGGTACACTAGTTATTAACTAATGAATAGAGAATGTACTATTTAATTCTAGTTTTTGGAATCCTTTCATATCTTTCATGTTTAGTAGAACTATTCAAACACTGCCATAAAATTTTGAGGATAGGTTATCTGTGAGAATAGAAAATGGGAAAATTATTGCATCCAATATTTGTAACTCTCCCTGATGAATGTTTGTGGACTGAAGCTCCCATAAAATCTCTTCAGACATCCTTTTGTAGAGTTTGATGTTATCTTGATTATGGATTGGAAATATTTATAAAAATCTAACATCAATTTTTGTTAAAGGGTGGTCACTCTTCACATCCCAAATCATCCTCCAATTCTTTAGAAGTGTAAGGAGGAAGATTACTCTCTTTTAGAATTATTGTATCAAGTGTGGATATTAATTCCTTATGAGTAAGCATTTCTAGATCAAATGATTGAGATAGAGGGGAGAATCATGCTTTAAGAGATGCCCATCATGAGGGATTAGACTGATGTATTCCATGAAGAGTTTCCTAATATTCCTCTTGATCGAGAGGTTGTGTTCTCGTTAGAACATTTTTTTGGATCTCTACCTATATTAATGACACCTTATATAATGGCCACCGTAGAGCTCAAAAAGATGAATAAAAAGATATAGGAGAATCTGGAGAAGGGTTTTATACACATAAGTGGTTCACCATGGGGTTTTCTAGTCCTCTTTGTCAAGAATAAGGATTGATCAATGCACCTCTGCATTGATGATCATTAGATCAATAAAATCATAATAAAGAAAAAGGATCTCCAAACTTAGATAGATGGCTTGTTTTATCAGCTTTGTGGGGCCTATTATTTATCTATTGTGGACCTCTGTTCATCATATCACCAATTAATGGTGGGGAAGAAAGATATTCCCAAGACTACCTTTTGAATGAGGTATGGAATCTATGAGTTCATAGTGATTCCCTTTGGACTCGATGATGCTGCAACAAGTTTTTGGGATTTAATGAAGTGTGTCTTTAGAGATTACCTTGAAAATTTTGTTTTAGTCTTTATTAACGATATTATAATATACTCCAGGACAAAGGTTGAATAAGAGGAGCATTTGAATACTGTGTTAAAGGATTTGTGATAAGGGAAGTTGTATGAAATGTATAGCTAATGTGAGTTCTTAGTAGAGGAAGTATCATTCATGGGGCATATTATCATGAACAAAGGGATATCTATAGACCCTTCCAAGAAAATGTTAATTAAAGAGTGTCCAAGGACAACATCTATAACATATATCTGTAGATATCTCAGTCTAGACGAGTATTATTGATGATTTGTGAAGTAATTTTCATGATTCTCAAACCCAATGAATAAGTTGACATGGAAGGGATTAAAGTTTTTTTGAACTCAAGAAACTGTAGACTAATTTAAGGTGTTGAAAAAGAGGGTTATCACTATGGAAATACTCACACTCCCAACAAGTGGGGAACTCATTGTGGTGTATAATTATTCTTAAAAGTATTAATTAGGTTGTGTGCAAATGAAAAATGATAAAGTTATATCTTGTACCTAAAGGCATCTAGAAATCCATTATCAAAACTATCCTACAAATGATATGTAGTTTGTAGCTGTGATATTTGTGTTAAAAATCAGGCAGCATTATCTCTATAGGGAGATGTGAGAGATATATACCAATCAGAAAAGTCACAAATATATATTCACACAAAAAGATCTTAATATGAACCAACAAAGATAGATAGAGCTCATCAAGGATTATGACTGCTCAATCCACTACCTTCCTGGGAAGGAAAACATGTTCGGAGATGCTCTGAGTAGAAAGGATCTTGCATCTTTATCAATGATGAGAACTGAAAAGGATATGATCTTCTTATATTTGTAGAGTATGGACATTGGAATCATTAAGGTAGGAACATCATCAATACTTTCTAAGATGAATTCTTACCCATCCCTCGTGGGGAAAATAATGGATGATCAAATAAATGATGTTGAAATTTAGAAAATGGTGGAATCCATTAAAAATGATAAATCCTCTAAGTTCGTGATTGATGAGGTAGGAGTTGCAAGATTTGGGTCACAGTTATGTGTACCATCTGATCGAGAGAAAAATAAGGAGCTTATGAATGACACACATACCTCAACCTTCTTATATCCACCTAGGGAGAACAAAGATTTATTGAGATCTCTTAGTGAACTTTTGGTGGGAAAAATATGAAGAAGTAGATTTCTCAGTATACATAAAAGTGCCTAGTATGTCAACTAGTGAAGGCTGAAAGAAAAAATTCCAAGGGGATGATGCAACCATAACCCATACCAACATGGAAGTTGGAGAAAATCACCATGGACTTTATCATTGGACTTCCAAGGACATTCAGAGGATGCATGCTCTATGGTTCATTATGGATCCTCTTAAAAAGACATATCACTTTATCAAGATTTGAGAGGACTTTACATTAGAACAACTTGCATAAATATATATCAAAGAAGTGGTAAGGCTGCATGGAGTACCACTATATATTATATCTTATAGAGATATGAGATTCACCTCGATTTTCTAGAAAATTCTCCATCATGATCAAAGCGCTAAACTGAACTTCAGTACAACCTATCATCCTCAAGCTGATGGACAATATGAGAAAACTATTCATACACTGGAGGATATGCTGAGGGAATGTTCTATGGACTTCAAAGTAGGATATGACCAATATCTTCCACTGATCAAATTCTCTTAAAACAATAGTTTCCTCTCAAGAATCTGAATGGCACCATACAAAGACCATTATGGGAAAAGGTATAGAACACCGACATGTTGGGATGAAGTCAGTGAGCATAAGATTCTAGGACCAGAGATGGGTGAAGAAATGCTGGAGAAGGTGAAAACCATTCGGCAGCACATCAAGGCATCTCAAAGTAAAAATAAGAGTTATGTAGACAATCATTGACAAGACCTTGAGCTCAAATTTGGAGACATGATATTTCTATTTATATCTCCATTGAAGAAGGTCATGAGGTTTGGGATGAAAGGAAAGTTAACTCCTAGGTACATTATCCCCTTCGAGATCTTGGATTGTGTTGGAGATGTAGATTATCATCTGGAACCTCTACCTACCATGGCCAATGAACATTATGTCTTCCTTGTATCCCTATTAAGGATGTACATAGAAGACCCTTCACGTGTACTCTCTTTAGAGGTGGTACAACTGGAGGATGATCCTTCTTACAAGGAGAATCCATTGAAGTTCAAGGATTATAGAGATAATATTCTACATAACAAGACTACTCACCTAATCAATGTCTTGTGGTGGAACCATATGTATGAAGAGGCTAAATGGGAACTAGAGGTGGCAATGAAAGAAAAGTACCTGCCCCTATTTATGGCTTAGAATGTTGAAAAAATAAATATCGATGGAAAAAATTTATGAGGGGTAATAATGTAATGACAAAATTTTTTATCAATGGAAATTACCTTCTTATAATTTTGTAATATAATAACATTAAATCACAATATAATGAATTACTAAGTACTATGTGACCTTTAAACATAATATTGTTACTTCTTTGATTTGAATTTCGAAAATATGACATACACTGTTGCGATCAATAAGATGTTTAGAGTCTGATAGAACAAATATAATTTTTTGTGAATAGTAACCTAACCTTATGAATAGTAATATAACCCATATAAATAGTAGGCTATACAAAATAATAATAACATCACGCATGAATTTATAAATAATGTTTATAAATCTTATAAGTGAAAATATGACCATAGTAAAAGTATTGATATTTTTGTAAGTCATAATAAATTAATTACAATTAATAAATTAATTTGAAAGAAAATACATTTTCCTAAAAAAATTCATAAATTAAAAATTTTATGTCTTCTAGTATTGAGATAATTTTATCATACCTTATTTCATTTTTGAAATCATTATAAAATCAATTGTAGTATTAAAATATATATTTTTCAGGTTAATTATAATTTTAATAAAAAATTAAATTAATCATATTTAGAAACTTAATTTTGGAAAATGGATTTAATTTTTTGTATTCTACTTGTCAAAAAATGGTTAGGTTGATTTTTTGGGATTTTTCTAAGATACATGAATTTTTTATGAATAGTGAAATAAGATAATACACAATAAATGTTAAAACCAGAATTTCTGCATCATGTTTGAGTCATGGATGATGTAAATGTACATTGGTTAGAACTCACATTCACATATTTCTATTTTGGTCATATAATAATAACTATTTCTAGTGTTTATAGGAATTAATAAACTGAGGAATTAAATATTATAAAAACCATCCTCTCCAACAATATAAATACCACCCCTCTTTACCTCTTATCTTCACCCCTCTCAAGCCTTATGTCTTCCCTAAATTCTTCCCAAATATCTCCCCAAGCTCCTCCCCCCACATCGATAATCTTTTGGTTTTCTAAAATACCAAATCCTCTCCCCTTAAGAGGCTTTCAATGGAGATAAACTAAAGAGGTAAATTCCTCTTTCCGATTCTTTTATTTTCATTCAAGTTTTTTCTTATCTTTTTTTCTTTCCTTAACTCCCTTCACCCAAATGGTATGATAACTATAGTAACATAAATTCACTAAAATTTAGTTATGATAATTGGATAATCAATATCATATCTCATTTTCCATTAATTTATACAAAATTAATGAAAATACCATTCGATATGTGTTAATTTATCACTTTCAGGGATGACCGTTTATCTATTTCCATTACCATATTCTATTCTAGTGATGAAACAATTTTTATGGTTGAACTAGACTATTAAATATTTATTTTATATTATGTGTTTTTCTGTAATCCTTTTTCACATATGATGTAAAATAATAATACAAAACAAGTTAATTATGAACAAAATCTCCAAGTTAATCCAAGCGTTTAACATTTATGTTTTATATAATGATTCACCTTTAATATGAATAACTAAATGAATTTTATAACAATGTAATCATCTATAGAATAAATAATATTATAAAACAACAATTCTATAAAACAACCTTCATCATACATGTGTTTTCAAACATGAATATAAGTGAACCAATCATTAAAACCAGGGAAACAAACAAACTCAAACCATGAAATTTAACCACATAACCAATCAAAAAGGTTATGAATTAACTCAATAAGGTTATAAAAATCATTTAAATGTAAAATAGGTTCTTTATTAATTAATTAATGAAACTTATTTGATTATTCATTCCATTAATATCATGTGTAGAACACCATCAGACTTAAGGTAAGGGATCCTCTCTATTTCACTTTTATTCAAGAATGTCTTCTATGTTATGCCCGTTTATGTATAATACTGAATGATGGGGTATGATTTATTACCTCACCCATACATCCTTCATTATTTATAATTTATAATAAACACCTTTCTCTCTTATTAATCCCCCGTAAGTACACATGATACCATATCGATAATCTTTAAGGGATTCTACCCGAACATCCTTTGTTCTTTCGGGGTGCCATTCATCCTTATACGAAAATTAATTTTTCTTATCTTTTTATGTGAATATTATAAATTCTATGTAAATGCATCAAATTCATTTATGAATTCTCTTTCATCATTCTATTTTAGGGATATACATGTTTTAAGTGATTCCCACCTCAATACTTCCAGATAAGCAAACCAGTTTTGAGGGAACTTTCAAAATTCTTACCCAATTTCAAGTACACTCTATCTTCTATTTTAATCCACCTTTGTCTTTATAAAATCATTATTTTATTTATGAAAAACTTCTTAGTTCAACTTTGGTTTTACATAAATTATTGTCCCCTTTTCTATTTTAAAGACTATGGTATTTTCCTTAAAATCACAGAAAAATATTTTAATGCTAAAATTCATTAAATAATTTTCATATATGTAGTCAACTATCCTTGAAATATCCTTCCATGATACATGATTATTTTTAATTATGAATGTACATGAATATTTTAGTTCCTTTCTTTCATGTACACTTTTATGAAACACCCATTTGTTAGGATTTATGACATGATTGTGGTACCCAATTCTTTTCATGGGTAACCCTTATATTTATGAAAGTTTGATTATATATGATTCTATATGTGGAAAACATATTCATGAAAAGTTAAGATGGGTGAACCCAGATAGAACTCCAATTTATTAGGTAAAGATTAGTCTCATGAGATGTTATGTGCGACGGTCTTGGCGATAATCATTGGCTAGTGGTACCACGTGCGACGATCATGGAAGTTAGCCTTGTCTTGTGATACCATGTAAAACGATCCTGGAATTTAGCCTTGAAATATGGTAATGTCACATTTTATGTTTCTTCCACATTACTATGAATCCATGTTTATATTATTCCATGTTTATATGTTATGATTCTATATGTGACATTCCTTTTTATGTCACCATTCCATGCCTTCTAACCCATGTGTTAAAGTTTTATTACAATGATTTTTCCCTTACTGGGATATTTAGCTCATCCCTTTCATCATGTGTTCCGTAGGGTACCCTATACATTTGTATGGTTTTAAAGGATGTTATAATATCTTTACTAATATTAAATAATTAATTTTTTTATTTAGTCCCATGTTTTTAGTTTTATATACCTAATCTTCTAAGACAGTAGACATCACGATCCATGTATTGTACTCTGATGTATAATTACGCATTAAATCACGTAATGTAATATATAAAAGGCTAGAGATTATACTAATCCATGAGTGGGGAAAAGTTTAATTCTCTATACTATCTCCATCCTCGAATATAGATGCATGAAGTGGCATTAAGGATAAGCTTCTAAAGAGTAATGATGTAATGACCGAAAACCTGTCTTTGATATGCGTTGTGATTTTCTAGTTTTGGTTCTCAAGCCATAAATATAGTAGCATGTTCTTGGTGAATACATAGTTTCCTGATGGTCTGAAGGTAACCCTTTTATCTGGGATATGGGAGGTGTCTAATCTTTAGCCACTGATGAGTAGCCCACATATTTTTGTGTAGATAAGGCGTACACTCATTTTCTAGGTCCCCTAGAATCTCATATTCAAAAGCAGCAAGGGGCCATAACATGATGGGGTGTTTGTTTCTAGATAAATCTTTCCATATGTTAATGTCGGCCTCCTCTTCATCAGACTTACAACATCCATCTGGTCAAACCGTAGATGATGATTTTGAAGGTTTCCTGTTGACAATAGTGGAGTGATGCCTGATGTTAATGGGGAACTTTATACCATTGACCCCAAGGATTTTAAAACCTATATATATGAAGGTTTCAAGGTTTTGGACCCTTATCTATATTTTGGTGTCTGGGCAAGGGGATGATTTCTTTGTCTGTGGGAGATATCACTGTGGGGAGGTTCACCACGGTGGATATTAGGAGTAGAGTCTCTATGATCCACCTCAACAATACCACGAGGATTAATATAATTATAATGATCACCTTCTTATTAGGTGGATGAGATGATAAACCCTTTCGAATTTGAGAATGGGTCTCAAATGACCTTAAGGACACTGGAATTGAGTAGATTAGAATTATCGGTTATGTTTTTCATCGTGGTAAGAATATGTTGACTTACCTTTTTTGATTATACAGGGATATGAGCCTTCTTTATGATGGTTATCAGAACATTTTTATAAGTATATGATGTTGTGGTGGTATGAGCCCATGAATAAGAAGCTGCCAGAATATGCTAATGAGCTATCTCATTATTGATAGTAATATGAGCTTATCCTAAGGAATGTTCCATTCTCACCTAGTGAGGATCAGTTTGAATAGAAGAATGAACCCAATCCCGATCCATTGGGATATGATGTTATTCTTTATTTATAGGGATATGAGTTTTCCCTGAGGAATATACTTCTCTCACATGGTGATCTATAGTTGGAATGGAAATATGATCCTAGTACAAATATGAATTCCCTATCTGAATATATCACCAGACCTCTAGAATAAGAATGTTTGATATGAGCCTCAACTTTAATTTTCACAGAATAATTCTATTAGAATCATTCATTAGTGAAACTAGGAATATGGACCTAGATTTAGTGAACTACTGGAATATTACATGATGATTCAATGACAATAATATGAGCTTATCTCGATGCTTATTCCATTCTCATTTTTTAATCCCCAATTAGAACAGGGATATATGCCTAATTATAATCCTTTTACATATCCACTATACTTATCTCATAGAAAAATGAACCTATCCTAAGGCTAGTTCCCCTCTCATATGGTGATCCCTAGCCAGAACATGGATATGATCCTAATTCTAGTACTTTGGAATATGCCCCCAAACGTTTTCAATAGCCATGTTCCCTACTCCCGGGGCATGTTCCACATTAAATTAGTGGTCCCTAATTGGAATTATAATATGATGCTTGTTTTAAACCTCACCCTTTATTGGAATATATTGATAATCCTCATATACAGGTGCAAGAATGTGTGCTTACTCTAGTATAACCACTTGTTCATGATGATCTGAGTGTTAAGTTGTTTTGGTTTTAGGGATATGAATGTGCACCTATCCATTTATCTTAAATAGTGCTAGAATATTCTTGTGGAGTTTTTTAGGTGTCTCTAAACTGTATTGGCATTTTATAAATGTGTGTGTATGGATATAAGCATGAACATTTGTTCCTATATTATACACTAGAAGATGCCTTCAATTGAAGTGGAAATATACACCCACATCTTTCCTCCATGTGGAATTGGAATATATCTATGGGATTCATGAACATGGTTAAGTATATGCACATCACCCATTCATAATGTAGGAATATTCCCATGGACTTGTTCTGAGTGAGTAGGGATATGAGCCGGATTACTGGTTCCTACCAGAATATGTCAGTGCACCTATTTAGTAAGAGTGGGGATATGATCCATATATTGGATATCTAGTGCCTTTATCCCTAGATGATCCTTACTTTTTTCCAATTCATGGGCCGCAATGGTGGTAGTTTGTCAGGTGGTACCCTTAAGAGGTGACTGGTGGGTACTAGCAGGACGGTGCTAGAAATGGCGATTGTAGATGCCCTCCTCAAAAACACATGAACTAAAAGGGTCCGTATTTGGATTCTTAGTCTAACTTCATTAGGTAATGAAGGTAGAAGTTGTAATTATTTGAGAATTAATATCCCGAAGTTGTTGGTTGTGGTGATGAGGTACACAAGATTTACTATAGATTTTCTTAGGTGATGTAGACTCACCAATTTCCATTATTGGAGAACCTCATGGGAAGATTATATGGTTGAGATTGTACCAAATTGGTGGTACTCCTATACCATGTTTTTATCCACCTAACATTGGAGTTTTTTATCATGTGATATCATTTTTTGATATGTGGATGTTGTAGATGTTGGTGATTTACCAAAATGATTACTGGATGAAGAAGGCATAATATCAGATTGGGATAATGATGATGAGAGTAGTATATACTATCACACAATAAATGAGAAACAAGGTTACCAAATATTTTAATATTATAGGGATTTTGTTCTCAATTAGATATTAATGGTTAAAAAATTGTCTAGTTATTCAAAATTCATCTATTCTAGTAATTTGGACACATCACAATGAGGATAGAATTGTTTTGAGATAACCCTAATTATATAATATTGTACCATTCTTTCTACTTTTTTTAGGGTATTAAAAACAAAGTGGTATGATGCATGATTCAATGATCATTATATTACTTGAGAGATTCATGTTCTAAAAGTTCAAGAGGTTTTACAAGAATCAATGTTCTAAAAGTTCAGGAGGTTCTCAGTCAAATGGTTAATGAGGAAAGATGATCATCCCATGGGAATGACTGGGTCATGATGGTTGAAATATTGGAGACCTGGAAGGACATAAGCTGATGTGGATGCACATTTTTGTTCAGACTCAGGCCTTAGGAAGGTTTTCTACATATCCGAGTTATTCCTAGAATCAGATTCATCGTAGTTCCCCTAATTGGGGATTGCACACTGACCATTCCAATTACGTTCACAAATGATATGATTATTGAAACTCTCCAATCCCAAATTAGATATTCTCAGTGTGAAAAAACAAGGGATTGAAAATTAACCATGTCATTACTTAGTGGGTGAGGGAATTATGTATTAGGATATCGCTTTGATGATGTGAGAGAGATCTCAAGCCTTATAATGACATCATGCATAACCAGATTATTGTAGGAATTAGTGTTCTCATAGTTCATTTGATCTGGTCTTATAAATTGAAGTTTAAATTTTGGTTGGGTCATACACATTAATGGTGGACAACATTATCAAGCCCTGGGAGTCCCTATTGACCAAACATACTATCCTTCCTCTCATGCATTGATTGTATGATCGAAATGCCTTGGATGTCTACTTAATATGTCAAATAATATTTTCCTAACATGATAAATGGAAATCATTTTTTCTAGTTGACTTTTTTATAGTAATTATAATATCCTGGTTATCTTTCCTATGGGTTGGTTTCATGATTAGGGTTTGATTTTCTTGAGGACATCGGAATACCTGAGTGGTTTTTTATAGAAACCATTACATGACCTAGATTTCTTATTAAGAGGTTATAGGATGATCTATCTGACTTGCTCAGGTTTCATCTCAGGAGATGGATGAATCATATGGAGGGTGTTGTGAGAGTAAATGTGATGTGTCTCGGAGGTTGAATCATGCCTTGGATGAAAAGATTTGAGGACATTTCGAGACATGGTTCGCATGTCTAGGTGCTACCGTGAGACTCAGTTGAGATGAGTAGGTGTTTTTTAGTGAGTCAGACGACATATAAGAAAGAAATCACAAGAATTGAATTGTTATCCCATAGGGTTTCATTAGACTAGGGTGACATTCCCAAGGGGTGACGTATGACTTTATTTGACATTTACCAAAGGCTTCACATTATCAATGTAGTATTCCCAAGGGGTGTCGTGAGACATGGCTGATATACCCTGGTGCTGCTCACATATCCTGAATCATTAACACAAACTATATTAGGATTTTCATATATGTTCTCACTTGATTCTCCCACATATTAGTCTTAGTTTTAGCCATTATTTTTAGAATTCAATAGATTTATTTAGTATCATTTTTTTATATGTATTGTATAATATAAAGAGTGTGTAGGATATCCTTCGCATGTCCTTCCAAAAGTCATTCATGTGATCTATAAGTGATCACATGAAGTTCATATGCATGTTGCATGGTATCTCAAATTGTTCTCCTACATCTTACCCAATGAGGAGCATTCTGACAACAAGATCCACCACTCCGAGACATCCACTCTAACATTGATTTGAGGTTCCCATAGTTTATCATCTTGGTCATGATAGAGAGTGGTCCCCTTTATTTTCCATGCTAGGATGGGGGATGTATAGGAGTTTATAACCTAGTTTTTCACTGGTTTTCACGACTTATCTTACATGAATCCAGTATGGAGTCAGCAAAGGGCTCTGGATTCATGCATCTTCGCAAGTCTTTATTGTGGATTACCATGAATCAATTGCTTGATTTTCAGATACCATGAGATTACCCTATTAGTGTCTCTATTATTGGTTTATCCCTAATTAATGGGGGATCTTTTAGTCAATAATGTATGTAAAATGGATTCCATATTGTCATTTTTATAGTTCCAAAGTCATTCATGATATCGTGGTGCCTATAAAAGGCCTTCACATGGTCACAGGATACTTGTATAGGAAATTCTGTGAGATAGGGATGGTTTGTTCAAGGGGCCTTTACGAGATCATTCGTTCTTGTCCTAGAGTCTCTCAAGACTGTGCTACAGAAATCCCTAGCACACCACGATTTTTTTACAACCATGATAGACTCCCACATCTATCCCATTTTAATTCACTTTGTTTGTATTCTAATGGTCAAGGGTTAATAGAGATTTTATGAGTAATTTCAAAGACAACAACTCTACATATTTATAACTCATCACATTGCCAATAAAATTCTTATGGATATTCATAATAATTATATTGACAATCCATTAGTTTTTTCTTATGGAGCCAAATAAGGAGTGTGAGGTCACCTAAACATACCCAAATCACTTCACATGAAGAGGGTGACATGCTTGAGATATTTTAAAATATGAGGACATATCTCTAGAGTTCCATGGTTTTTTGAAGACCTACAGGGGTCTATTACATTTCTATTTTGACTGGTAGTGGCTTTTATATAATCCCCTTTTATTTTCTTTGTTTTATTTTACAATGGATAAAAGGTTTCGAGAGTTTTCTTGAATAATTACATGTAAAATAATTATTCCCATTAGTGTTGTGTCTCATTATCTTTATAGTCTCAAGATTACTACTCCTTTTAGACATTTAATTTGTATTTATGAAGTATATTTGGATGGGTTATCAAAAGATAACTGTTTTAAAATTTGTGTGGTTGGAGGGAGCTCATCCTGTTGTCATCGTCCATCCATTGATGGTTTCAAATTCCTTCTCAAGAGTAAAAGGGCTTTGTTCATGGGTCTTAATGATATAATTCATGAGTTATGTCATGCACATTGTTCTTCCTTGTAACCTTATGATGGTTACATGAGAATGAGTCACTTGGAGGATTACGCAATCCGCGAGCTTCAGCTACCTTCTCCTTCCATTCCATTCATGAGTAAAATAATACCAATATCTAGGTATATATTCCTTAATAAATTTTCCAATTATCATTTGGGGGTGTCAATAATGGTGAAAACTAATTTACCATGGTTCCCCATGATGTTTGAGTACATCTTGGATATACAGATAAGCAAGGCTCTCAAGGGGGAAATCATATCATAAATTAATAGAATCGGTAGAATTTTTTATTCTACTAGTGATTACCAATTTTTATG
The DNA here is from genome assembly GCA_963277665.1 of Viscum album. Taxonomy (NCBI): domain Eukaryota; kingdom Viridiplantae; phylum Streptophyta; class Magnoliopsida; order Santalales; family Viscaceae; genus Viscum; species Viscum album. Next base: position 909,320,221 of record OY728165.1, on the reverse strand, counting down.
TGTTTCCCATTGATTTCATAGGAATGGAAACAAATAAGACCATATTTATGTTATCCTGCATCCATATAGGTATGGGTAGTGTTTACAACACACTTTTTCATTGTTGTTATTTCACCTCCACTTACTGGCATACTAAACATCTTATAGTATAATTAAAAATATACCTTGTCATGTTATCAAAAAAATAATTATCTCATAAATATCTATAAATTTCAGTGATTTTGGATATATAGAGAACACAGAGCTATGAGCTTCAACCATCATCTCATTAATTAACTTTTTAATAGATGAGATACATAGCATTGAACCAAACATTACTACTCTCTCTTAATCAACATTGTACGTGAGAAACTTACCATTTTCAATGCTTATCTGTTCATTTATAATAGAGGATTTTATCTTTGTTCTTTCATACTATTCTCTAATAATGATGTTTGGGAAATTATTTGTAGTAATATTTGTCATATAACCTTCTATATGAATTCATTTTCCATATTTTCCAAGTCCTTAATCAATGTACCCCCTTCAACCATAATCACTGTATGTAATATTGGGTCATTTCTACTCAAAAAATTAATACCATTGTTTATTTTACAGAGTGATAATGAGTAGAACAATATTTTTATTTAACAATCTCAATTCATCTACTTGGTTTCATTTTTATTTCCATTTGTTGGAATACATACATCATACTTTTCTGGTCTATATATATATATTACACTTCTCCCCATAAAGTTAATGTCTCTATATCTTCAGATAAAATCAAACTATAGATAAATTTAAATCAAGAGAAGGATAATTATATTCATGCGGATCTGATGTTGAGATGAATAATAAATAAAATGTTCATTTTTTATGATTAAAAATCAATTTCCTTTAATTTATTCATCATTATAAATGAAAAAATCCTTCTCTATTATAAGGTAATGTTATCACATGTGCACTAACCAACCTCTTCTTTAGTTCTTTGAAATGTTAATGAAATTCATTTTGTCCATAAAGTCTTAACTCTCTTCCATGTTAACTTTATTAGTGGAATATAAAACTGAGAAAAGTTTTTCACGTACCATCTCTTATATCCTTCTAGATAAATGAAACTATGAATCTTAGTCACTTTTGTAAGATAAGTCCGCACCTCTATAGCCTTTATCTATGCAAGATCAACAGAGATAACATAACTACTGATAATGTTTCTAAAAAATTGTAATTCTGGTTACTATAACTAACGTTTAATATATTATTATTTCATATATTTTTTAAAATCAACATTAGGTAATCCTCATGAAATAATATAAAATTGGAATATATCAATACATTATTAATAATTCCCACCAAAACATTATCAAGGTTGTCCTTTAGATATATATTAACCAAATCCATATATATTGAAAGAGAATTAGTCACTATAAATGTAATAACAAAAAATTAAAAATGTTCATATGTTATTTCGAAGATAATATTCATGACATATTCTTTGTTTAACCTACATTGACAATACAACTATTTCAGGTTAATCTCAATGATAAATTATTCCCCATAAATTTGGTTGAAAAAATATCCTAAATCCTTTAAAAAATGTATTTTTTATTCATTATTATCCCATAATTTACTATGTAATTAATTCATAAGCAAGTTGATAGAAAATTATTTTTAAAAAAGAGAATAGGTTCACCCCAAGGACACACACTTCATAAAATAAAACCCTTCCCAAAAATAGGTTGATGTTTCTTATTTAATTCATATATCTTAACACATTCCATTATATATAGGGGACTAAATATTATCATGGATCCATCTATAAGTTATGTTGAGAACTACACCACTCTTTCATGGGGAGTTCATGGTAACTCTTTAGGAAATACATCATTGTATTCTTAAACATTGTGTAGGTATCCTACATTTCTACTTTAAATTTCTACCCTGTGTCATTAGATTTCAGATAATACGTATTTGCATATTTATTATTTTTTCAAGTTATATATCCATCTCTTCCACACTTTTATTATGTTCACCTTCCATACAAAAAAAATCTCCAAATACTTCATCCCACACTTGTTTCACAGGGGTAGTGGTTGTTTAGTTCATTTTCTTTAATATCAAAATTCTTTTTAAATTTAGAACCTTCATCTACTTGTAAAAATTAAGTCCATGAGACCATTGTGTATCTCCAAACTCCATTTCCAATTTTATAACAAAACACCATTTCCTCTTATACCTCATAAAGTATCATATTCCAAGATCTTTCAATAGATGAGGGTTTAGTCCACCAAATAATCGAACAATAATCCCATCATTTTCAATGATAAAGATTAAATTAGGTTACATAATCCTTATAATTGTCATATCATTAGTACCCAATAATTTATTTTACATCTGTTTTAATTCATGACTTTATCTTTCCATTCTCATTAAATGCATATGTGGAAAGTACTTCATGTAAAATATTTTTTTTAAGTCTTCCACCTCCGTAGACTCCAACTTATCCATTAGTACCATTTTCATAATTAGTGTCCACCAATGATTAACTATTATCTATAGGATATATAATTCCAATATAACATTCCATTTTTTTAGAAAAATGGAGAACATAAAATATCTTTTCTACATTATTGATCCAATATTATATGATTTGTGTATTTTAGGTTCCACTAAAACATGTGGTTTATAAAATATAAAGTATTTAACTACTTATTTCTCTTTCCTTTTTGAATCATGAGGTCATAAAATCATTCAATAAATCAATAATACATAATTTTAGATGAATATTCTATATATTACAAAATAATACGTGTCTTATAACCAAAAAAATTTATTTTCTTTTGAGAAAATATACATATTCACCTTATTTTATGAAATTTTATCAACATATCCCACTTTGTTCTTCTAAAAAAGTACACTTTTTAGACATACCCTATTTAAAAAAATATTCACAACATAGGGAAATTAAAACATAAAAAACTTTAGCTCAAATTTTTAGTAAGGTTAAACATAGTATATATTAATAAATGATCATGAATGAGTATAAGATAAGCATTACTATATGTTAACATGATCGTAACATACAAAATTAATACTGAATTCATCAAATATAATTAATCATGATCCATTGAATATACCTTTTTCATAAAGAAAATATTTTAAAACTGTAAAAAATAATAAATCATAAATCATGAACCGCAAGAACATATAATAATAATCAAATATAAGTTTTAGGAATACACATAAGCATAGAAAATCAATTCATGGGATAAGGATATCAACCATAACTATCATAATGGAAACATTTCTGTAGTGCATTGGATTCACTCCCTATTCCATCATTTCATTAGTCAATTATCACTACAAAGACTATCATAGTGGATCAAGTTCACAATACATTCAGTTATTTCCTTATTCAATGTTTACTCATAATTCAACCATAGTGGACATATACCCATACTGAATTGGGTTCACATCCCATTACAGACCATATAATCTCATAGGATATCAATCTATACCAAATTAATCTATGGGATATATAAATCTTGGACCAACCAGAACTTATTTAAAACTATACATTAATTTTACCATAGAATAAAATATTCAACAGTTCATTATAATATAACTTGGGAAAAAGAATCATTGTTTATAAATATTTCATCATCACATAATTAACCCAAGAGAAACTAATGGGTTTCTTAGTACCATACATAGAAAATTATCATCATACGACATACATAGAAATAAAGTGTATGGAATCATAATATTTTCCCCCCAATGATGTATAATAATTATTAAAGAATGTTTGCATAGATTAAAAATATATTTAAAAGAGTACTTGGGCATTTCATTGAAAATAATGAAAATTTATATTTTTTTTGAAATATTTGAAAACTAAAAATTCTTAAAATATTTAGAAAAATATTTTATTATATGTTGATCATGGAAACTTTTAATATAATATTAAATGAAAATTATAGTTTGGATGATGGGAAAATCCATTCATGCAACATACATTAAAGGGGAACATTATTTTGTACTATTGTAAAAACAAAAAATTGGGTGTTACATAAAAAATTGAAAATACTATTTATAATAATTTTTAAATAAATAAGATGATAAAAGAGATAATATTTTTCAAAAAATTATGTTTATATATAAAACTAGATTAAAAAATTTTGAGGTACATGAACAATAATAAAAATGATTCCTGAAAAAATAAATGTGAAATAAATTCACCTTTTATTAAAAATAATTTCTCTATAATTTTTACTGTTAAAGAGAGTAAAATAGAAAAATACATGAAATTTATGTAAATTATCATATTATATGAAAATAAATAGGTTTTTAATGATAGATATTATATACTTTACCTCAATAGAAATTTAATATAGACAATCCCGAGAATAAATTTGATTGTAGCATAAACCCTTACCACATTGGTAATTTTTTAATCATAATCACCTTGAAATAAAAAAATAAAATGAATATTCACATACCATTTATATATATTAATTATATAATAGACAAATATTGAATTATTTACACTATATAAACACAAAATTATGCATAACATGGATAATGTCTCAAAAAAATATTGAGATGAATAACCTTTACCTCAAGTCGCATCTTACTTCATATGAATTCAGAAATCCAATAAAATAATTATAAATATATTATGAATATATTTAATAAAAATATAAATAACAATATTACCATATATCCTTCCCTTATAATTTCCAATTTCCATATTATTAACAATGGATCATTAAAATCATTATTTTTGTGAAAAATTGTCAGTTTTTATGCATGTTTTAGTTCAATGGTTCCAATCCTTTCACATTGGTCATGGTTTCATCATATAATGGATATTTTTCAGTTTTTTATATCATATTTAATAATTATATACAAACAATTTAATCATTCATATAAAATGGGGATGAAAATTATTTACATCACTTCATGGAGATGATAGTTCACACATACACATAGATGATGTTTTCACTTTTCGATGGTTGTAATGAAAGAAAGGTATATAATAATTCTACATTATATAAATATTATTATATCAGAAATATAATATATATTTAATAAATTTATCCTTATTATCATAAAATTAAAGAGTTAATGAAAAATGAATCCCATTACTTTGTGGAGGTGGTAGTCCACACATATTCTCAACGACATTATCATTTTACAGTGGTTGTGAAGAAGATAGAAAATGACTATACCATTAACATAAATACATATCATTATAGTAAATATACTTATTACATCGTTTTAATATGGTTATAGAACATTTGGATGAGGATTAGGAAGAATGGAACATGAAAATGATCGGTAAGTACATATACCTTTTTCTTGGGATATCCACATTTGAAAAGTGCCTTAAGGATTCCTGGATGGGTACTTTGGGAATAAAAACACCTCAATTTAATGTATATGGATATTGGGAGATTATTTTTATAGATTATGATTGAGAAAAAAGTATTTAAGTGGCATGAACTGGAGAGTATAATATTTTTTATTTAACAAGTGATGGGGTTGGAGAACTTATAATAATTAATAATATTAACTTATAATAAAGTTAATCTCAAAACTATATGGAGGAAAATTACCTCAATTAAATATATTATAAGATATATGATTGAATTAAATTCATCCAATAGGATTTAGACATGTTTTAAGGTTATTTTTACTATTATCTTTTTAATTTATACCCTTGTTAACCCTTTTAACTTTTACCATAGTATTGATTATCTACCTATATTATTATTATTAATGAAAAAATGAAATTGAACTAAATATTAGTTTTTCATATCCTATTTTTAAATATGGAAACCATTTAAAAATATTAAATTTCTTTAATTTGTATAAATTAATTTTATAATGAGATCAATAAATCAAATGATAACTATTTTAGAGAAATTCAATTTTAAGCATTAAAATGAATTTCTCTTAGGAATTTTCTAGTAAAAACAATTATAAATGTTAATATATTTGATTAGATTTATTATCTAAACATTTAATTAAAATAACTACTTAATTATAATGACTCGATCCTTATTTGAACCATACTTTCATTTTTAAACACGATTTCATTTTATGGAATTCCATGGTATCTTTTCTAGTATATATTTTTATATAATTATTTTATAAATCATACATAAAAAATTATACATTAAAATTTGTAAAAATTCACTGAGCAACCATTTTTCACAATAAAATATTTTTAAAATTGAACATATTTTCTTTACATTAAAAATATTCATATTTTCTGAATTAACATTATCATTGTTCCTAATCCTCATTAAAACCATGTGATTTTTACAAAATATGGTATAAGAACATGGATATTAGTAAGGGGAATTTAAAAATCAATAAGGAAACCTGTTAGTCTATTTCAGAACCATAAGAAAATATAAGAGAGTTTTACTTTTGCATAATAAAATTTGAGATAAAATAATAATTTACTTCAATAAGAAATGAACCTTACAACCCTATGTTTGTCATAAAATAATTTATAATAAAACATAAAGGTAAAATATCAATCAAGGGGTCTTCCTAGAATAACATGATGAACCATGAAAACATTTTCTTAAAAACATACATCTTTACACTTAAAGGTCATAAAATTACCATTAAACAAACAATAATTAAAATTCCATATCAAATATAAATATTTCTATGAAAAATTGTTAGAAATGATTGAAAAGTCGTTAATCTTTTATAGTACTTAATCTTTATAGAACCCTTAAAAGAACCCCTATAATTGGAATAACCTACTTGGTTTATTCATAAATAATTCTCCGAAAGACATGGTCATTACCCAACACATTGTAGAGATATATAAGGATCTCACATCATTATAAATAATATCCAAGGTCCATAACATGCATAAAACCTAAATAATCATTCATTTACATCATCGCACTCAACAAAATGTACTGTTGAACCCAAATGATAAACATTTTCTAATATTGATATATCATTTTCCATTAAAATACCATTTTCAAAACAAAATACCCATAACAAAGGTAATGGTGGTTTTTATTTGAATAAAAACATAATATTATATAAGAATATAAGTAGTATATAAAAAAATATCATGAAAATTCATTGAAATTGGGTACGTTAAAATATAACATTTTTTTTTTGTAAAGAATGTTAACATCTTTTGTATAAAATATGTACACAATTATTTTGAAAACTTTTTATAGAAAAAATATATAGATAAATTTTCCTAAATAATTTATTTATTTCAAAATATATAAATCAATAATATATTTTTCATAATGAGTACATGAATGAAATACATTTTGTTATTAAATCTCAAAAAACATTTAAGAAGAGGTTTTAAGGTAATTTGTCCCTTAGGTCGAGCCTAAATTGTCCCATAAGTTCATTATGTTATAGAATTATAAAATTATATTAATTATTTAAATACATAATATTATTTTTATAGTTTATTGTTCGTTTTATTTAACTTACATCCATCTCAAAAATAATCACTTAATTGATTATGTTTTCTTTAGATGTTTTGAAGATGTTTGGTTCATAAGCCCAAACTAACATTGGTAGGTTGAATTTGGTCAAATTGATCATGATAATATCTTATATATAATATTTATCATGCTAAAATTATCATTTTTATACATTAATTATACTTATATGACCAACTATGTAATATTACTAAGAAACTTGAATTATGTTACAACCATGAAGACAAATGGTGGTATGTATGTATTTGAAACATTTGAATTTTTCAAAAAACATACATAAAAGAATATAAAAATCATTATAAATTTTAAAAAATAATGTTATATCATATATATAATATTATTTCTTTAAATACACCAACATATACAATCCATGTGAGGTAGTGATGAAAAATAAAATAAATTGGTTAACGAGGTGGTTGTTCATACTTACACGCGAGTAACAATTTTACATTCCATTGAATGGTAAAGAAATTAGTATAATATTTATTTAATATTAAAAAATAAAAATTTTATCCTACATATATCAAATTAATTCAGTTGGATCTATATTTTGGATCAACCATATGATTTATTGAAGATAAATGTAATACATCACCGCACGAGGTGATAGTCCGTACATATCGAAAATAAATATTTGTATCTATCATTTGATGGTTAAGTTGAAAAAATTGGGTTATAACATAAATATAATAAAATTATAGTATTTTTATTATTTCATAATGTTTTATGTTTATTTAAAGTATGTATAAGAATAAATAAAATGATAAATCTAGGTTGAGAACTATACCTCTTATTGAGACAACCTCCTTATGATTATACCTAAATCATACCTAGGTAGGTATTATGATAAAAAAATGACCAATAAGACATGATGATTTAGTTTATTAAGGTATTTTATAATATTTTTGATAATATATAACTCTATTAAAATGTGTATAAGAGATTATATGGGGTGTCCTTTCATAATTAGGGTTGATGACACGCTTGGAAATATTCAAAATGTTAAAATATATTAATGTATTATTTAATCCAAATGGATCTAAAATGGATCATATTCTATATATAGAAAATAAAGGGTCTAAATATGACCATAATCTATTACTTATACAATTTTGAGTCAATTTTAATCCTTATAGTTTTCTAATTAACCATTTTAACTCATTTTAACTTTTACCATGGTAACTAATATTTTTAACAATGTTACTACTCCTGATGAAAAAAATTTAAAGTGGACTCATTAAGAAAATTTAAATTATAAATCCAAATATGGGATATATATTATCAAATTAAATTTATATAAGTGGAAAAAGTTATTTTAATGTAGACATAGAGAAGGTGAAGAAAAATTATTTTCCTAAAAAATTCTGTTTTAAGTATCCAAACTCCTTTATTCTAAATTCCATCATAATTTTGATTCGAATGAAATTTTCTATATTATTTTTAATAAGAATTAACTTATTTAATTTTTATACCAATCCAAAATATAATGTGACATTTTTAATATTTGAAAGGAAAAGAAAGCCTTTTTAAATGTTTTAAATTTTCTACTTTCCACCCAAAAATCAATTTTTTCATAAAATTTCCAAAATATCACTCTAAGATAATATTGAATCACTGATAAAAAATGAACGGAGTTTTGAAAATTTAAAATTTTTACATTTTTAAATAAATATTATAAATAAAACAATAGAATAAATATAATCACAATTTTTAATAATAAAACTATTTTCTTTTTTATTGAAAAATTACTTATTTTTTGTTATCATAAAAATAAATATACCAAATCTAATTAATGAAGATTAATAGGGATTAAAATTTATTTACAATTATCATTACCTATGATTTTACGTTATTTTCCCCATATGGAAGTTGTATCCTCATAATTTTATTCTTCACTTAAATAAGTGTTCCTATGTTTCCTCTATAAAATATTCCCATGGTGGTTCTTCAGTCATATAATTTTCGAACAAAACCTTATCATGGAGAATTGCATTATTCTACAATGTATTATCTATCTAATCATGAATATAAATAATTTTTTCATTATAATTAATTTTATCTTCCCACTATACTACTTTAGGAAGAAATATATGAGATGCATCTGGTATATATTTTCCTAACAATGAAACAAGAAACACATCATGTACCCGGGATAAACTTGATTTCAAGTCCACTTGGTAGGAAAATAATCAAATCATTTCTAGGATTTTATATATTTTAATGAACTATGGACTAAATATACCATTTTTATCAAAATTCATAACATTTTTTCATGGATATACTTTAAGAAAACATGACCACCCACATCAAACAAAAGATCTTTTTTTCAATTATCTATATAACTATTTATCCCAAAAAGAGACATCCTCATATATTGTTGAACCATATTTACTTTATCAACTATATATTCTAATTTTTTTTCCAACAACACTATTTCCCCTTTTTTATCCCAATGAGATATAGTTTGATGTTGTTTTCTTTATAATGCCTCAAAAGGTTCCATCTATATGTTGGAACAAAAACCATTATTATAAGACAATATATCAAAGGAAATATATTAATCCCAAATTCTATGGAAATCCATTAGAAAATCTCTAATCATTTATTACAAAGTATGAATCACTCTCTCAATCTTTCCATAAAACCAATGGTGAAAAGATGAACTAAAATTTAATTCAGTACCCCATAGCTTCTAAAGGGATTTCAAAAAAGTAGAAGTAAACATGAGATCATGGTCTAATACAATGGGGATAAGAATTCCATGTAGCATAATTATACCCTTAATATAAATTGTAAAAATAATTTCTAAATAAATACTATATAAAATCCAATGAAAATGAATTGATTTAGCTAAATGATCAAAAATTAACCATATAAAATTATTACCTAGAGTTTCATTGGTAATCCAACTGGATAATCCATGAATATATTTTATAATTTCCATTCTGGATCTAGAAATTGAAGAAACACCCCCTTATTAATCATTATTATACTTTAAACTATTGCAAAGTCAAACAATTCATAGTAAATTTATCAATATTAGTTTCTATTCTATCCCAACAAAAATTTTCTTGAAGGTCTCTATACATCATAGTGTTATCAATATGATCCACCAATAGATTGATATGAGATTCCATAAATAATGATTTATTCAATTGGTAATTATTTGGCTTGTAAAAACTCTTTTTAAATATCATAACTCCTTTAGCCATATTCAACTATGCTAACATACCCGTATTGATAGATTCAAATCTTTCATTCAAACCACAATCATCATTATTACCTTTATTAATTCCGTCTCACAATGAAAACCATAATTACACGTAAAAAAAAGTAGAAGAAGTTACCACATGAAAATTTTGTAGACCAAAATTCATCAAATCATATTTAAAAGGATCATGTTTCAAATGTATCATATTTAATAATGCATTATATTTATAACATAAATCATCAATTACTATATTTTCTTTTCATAAATGGTAATGAATGGTACATTCATAATCCATAATGAGTTCCATATATCTTTTTTCTCTGAAGTTCAACTATTTATAAGTGAATATATAATTAAAGAATTTAATATTGTTATATATTTTAACCTTTAATTTATAAAAAGGATGTCCCTATATTTTTAAATAAAAAATCATAGTTTCCAGTTCAGGGTCATTTGTCGGATAATTTTGGTCATGTCATTTTACTTGACATGAAACATATTAAATTACCAGATCAATTTCCTAAAACTAAAACCAAATTCATTCAAATAACCATTCATTTAGATAATAATCTCAGAATTTATGGATGATACTTCCAAAACAAAATAATTCACTAATCGTTTTTTTAATTCTTGGAAAAATTCATCATATTTATTCATCCGGATGAATTAAACCATTTTTAAGTTAACTTATTTTTTGTGATAGATAGATCAGAAAAGTTTTCAACAAAATTTTGTGTAGTAACCTAGTAATTAAAAAACCATGAATTATTATGAAATTTTTATGACTTTTCCAATCATCAACCACTTTATTTTTAGCTAGATCAACTTATATTCAATATTTATTTTAAATTTTCGCAAGGAAAGAAATATTTTTTAACTTTAATTCACATTTTATAAACTCTCAATATAATTTATTTTCATTCATGTTTTTTAGAAATAACCTCAAGTATTTCCCCTAATCATCAGAACATTTATCATATGTTAGGATTTCATCATTAAACACCACCCAAAATTTATCCAAGAATGCATAGAGAAATCTATTAATAAGTTTCATAAATATAAATAGAATATTTTTTACCCTAAATTCTATAACCAAAAGTTTATAATTACCATTACTATTCTAAAATTCCTTCTTCAAAATGTAATCCCTCTTCATCTTTAAGTGATGGCACGTAAACTTGATATAAACAAAAAAAAATCATGAGAACCCAGAAGCTGATCAAATAAGTCATTATTATAAGTAAAAAATACTAATTCCTAATATTTATTTTATTAAATTCTCTATAATTAGTTAAAATCATGATATATCCTTATATATTTTTTATAAAAAAGTAAGAGTACACTTTTTTGAATTTCTAGGATGAATGAATCCTTTCTCAAGAAACTCATGTCACTACTTTTTCAATTACAAAAGATTTACTTAATCCATTCAAAAAGGTGGTTTGGATATTAGATTAGAATTATGAACTCATTTAATAGTAAATTTAATCAATTTATTAGGTATAATACTATAGAATTAATTAAAAAATTCATCCAAAAATTAATTTACTATATTTACATCACTAAGTACAATAATCTATTTCTTCAAAAAACAATATGTGTAATATAACATTAAATTTCATTATTAATCAATTTCTAAGAATCTTGATATGATATCAATGGTATTAATTTATTCTTGTTAATAGACTAAGGCTAATTCTAGAAAATAACTGATTTATCAATCCAATCTAACTTAGATTCAAAAATTCAAATCTATACAAGAATAACATCAAACTCTAAAATGAGAAATATAAAAAGGTTTCTAGGAAAATAAGTTCCAAATAAATTAATAATAAGGTTATTATAAAATTATTTTAAGATATCACTACCACTATTCTATCAATCAAATATCTATATTCTTTTCTGAACGAGAAATTACTAATTTTTTAGAAAATATCATGAAAATGAATGAACGTATAGACCCCAAAATCAAAAAACACATTAGAATAATATTCATAAACACAAAATGTCCCAGAAAAAAATAATTTAATCGACCAACATCCATTGAATTAGTAACAAAAGGCATAGATTCACCTTTTTTCAAGTGATCTGGAAGAATTTCATCCTTTACAACTAAAACATCTTAATCCGGACCTTTCAATGTTTGTATGATAATTTGTTTGATTGTTTTATTTTCAATCATGAGCAAAATATCCTTACTTATGTCATCGAAAAAAATCTATAGATTTATAATACCTTCCCCAGGGTTATTTTTACCACACTTATCATAAAATGGAATATTTATACTCATACCATTATATTTATTTAATGGATGCTTCCCTATTAACTAACATCTGGAAAACTTTTTCTTATTTTTATCATAGGGATCATGATCATCGAAAAACTATATTTCTACCTTCTCATCACATTTAAAATTCTCACTTATCTTTTAAATTCACAAGAAGATAATTCCCTATATTATCATGACTTAAATCAAAAGTAAAATTCATTAAATTTATATTCAAGATTCTAGATATAATTTGGTGTCTACCTTTCAATTGGGTGAAATCTTCCTCATAGAAAACCAAATGATATTTTTGATCCTCCCTTAATTCAATGAATTAAATTTCCTTCTAAACTCGAAAAACCATAGGGAAATATTTTTTAAGGAATATATTCCAAAATTCATCACATTCCAAGGAATCAGTCTATTATCCTTCCATGATATTCATTACCATTGATGATCAATAATAAACATCATCTTCAAAATGGAAAAAAATATTTATATTTTGATACAATAAAGAACCATTGACATCAAAATATATTTTTCAAGTCATTAAACCATCCTACATATATCATATGGTAAAATGATCCAGTGGTTGTTGGGGGTGTTGTTTCATGAAATAATCTTTTATAGACATTTAATTCTATGGTGAATGTTATTTCTATCTCACATGGACACTACCACAATTTATAGATTATGTAAAATTATTCATCATAGCAACAAACTACTAAGTTACAATTCCAACCATTCCATGTTGCTGATTTTGAAAAAAAGTGTAACGTTAGTACCCTCCTATATTAAGTTCTTTGTTTCCTCTGTTGAAAACCTTTCTGAACAGACCGAGTTTCGATGAAGAACCATGGTAATATCAAAATTATATATATTTATAACCATATATTATATTCACTTAAGGGTACTTAATTATTTTATCCTTATATTTCAAATTATTTGAAATCTTCCCTGATACTAACTATAAAGACCCGATCTATATTATACACAAAATTTTATATAAATAATTGAAATTACTAAATTTTATAGTACCATTTTAGGTTTAAAGTTGTATATAATTGGGTCATAAATATTACATAATAATGAAAACATTAAAAAGTGTGCACATTTACTCATTATCTATTTTTTATCAATACAATACTTTTAAAATGAAACATGTTTTCTTTTTGTGAGAAATCTTCATGATTTTCAACTTAACAACATCATTGTTCTAAATCATCTTTATAACCCTATGAAAAATAATTGAAAATTTCGGATGAATACACAAAAAATCAATATGGTACATATAAAGTAAGAAATAAACATATTAGTCCCTTCTAAAACCATGTGATTCATTAAATATAATTTTCTTTAAATATAATAAATTTTCATCTTAAATAATCATTTACATAAACATGAAACCATATTTACATCCTTCATTTTTTCATAAAATAAATTATAAGAAAAAATAATGGAAAAAATAATAATCATGATGGTTTTTTATAAAACACGATAAACCATGATTTTTTTAAAAAAATATATATATTCAATATTAAATAGAATTTTCATTTTTGTAAACAAACGATCATTTTCTAACCATACGAAATAAAAATAAATCCATAAAAACTCTATAGATTCATTGAAAAATCCTTTAGGTTCCTTATTAAGTAATCTTTTTTGAAACCTTATAAATGGAATAACATAATCAGTTAATTGATATATAATTCTCAGAATAACATAATCATTAACCAATGAATTGGAGAGCTAAAGTAGGATCCATCGTCATCATAAACATTGTACAAGTACCAGAAATGAATAAAATATATAGAATATTTAATTTACAAAATCAAACTCATAAAAATTTACTTTTGGTCAAATAAGTAAAATAGTTTCAAATATTGATATATACCTTTCCATTAAAACACCATTTTTAAAACTAAAATACTCATAATAAAGGTAAGGTGTGTTTTTATTTGAATAAATAAATAAATATTGAAAAGGTATCCAATCATCAAATAATATTTAAGATGTCTGGAAAATATGTCAACACTGTAAATGTTAAAATAGAATATCCATTTTTTCCTTTTGTAAATAAATTGAAAACATTCCATAAAATATAAAATTAAAAGATTCATTTTAAAAAAATTAAATAAAATAAAAAGTGGAATAAAATTTTATTTTTAATTCATTTATGTCAATATAAATACATATATAAAATAAATTTATGATTATAGACTTGAAAAAAAAAATATTTAGAAAAAAATATTTTAAATATTCAAAACAAGGTTATAATGTATAATGTACCTTACCTTGAGTTTGAAGTGTCATGTACATTATTTATATTACTAAATAATAGTAATTTTTATATATTTAAATTATTTATAAACATTTTTATGTTTATGGTTTCATTAATTTCACTAATATCAATGTTATACTATTCACCTAATTGATTAAGTTTACTTTTGATGAATTGAGGTTGTTTGGTTCATAAGTTAAAAATGATTTTTGTATGTTGAAATTAGTCAAATGGATCATGATTTTATAATTTACAGAATCTAAGTAAGGTTATAAAAATTAGTTATAAAAAATAATTGTACTTTTAGAATCAAATATATAATAATTTTATTGAAAATGAATTGTTTTGCAATCATTGAGACACGAGGTCATGTGTACACATGGGTGGTATTTCTTTTTTTCAGGGAACATGAGGGAAAGAATATAAATAAAATTTTAACTTTCTAGATTAATTATTATATCATAAATATGATATTATTTCTTTAAATAAACCTACATATACAATCCATGTGAGGAGGTGATTGAAAATAAATTAAATCGGTTTGAGAGGTGGTATCCCACACATACACATGAGCAACATTTTTATTTTTCATTAAATTGAAAAGAAAGAAGTAGAATATTTATTTTACATTATAGAATTTAATTTATATCATATATATATATATATCATATTATGTCATTGTTATCAATTTTTGTGCTTAATCATAAGATTCAGTGATGAAAAATTAAATAAATCATCTTGTGAGGTGGTAGTCCGCACATACGCCCAGATGGTGATTTAATTTTTAATTAGATGGATAATTAGATAAGAAGCGTTCTTAACTCAACATAATAACACTAATGTATATGTAAGATACTATTTTTTTGGTTGATAATATTTTAGGGTGTTGGATGAAGAAAGAAAAAAGAACTCTTAGTTAAGAACTATATATATTATTCAAACAAACTCTTTTGGTTTATACATAAAACCATACTAAGATAGTATTCTGATCATAAAGGGAACTTCAGGATTTAGAGAGGATTTTTTTGAAGGTCACTAGATAGTGATTGTCTGAGAAAATAGGCTATATATGTATGGACAAGGGAGAATATGTGGTTCACTTTTATAAGTGGGGTAGAGGACACACATATGTGTTTTTAAAATATTAAAATATATTAATGTATTACTAATGAAAAATGGATAAAAAATAACTCATATGAAAATTAGATAAAATATAGGGTCAAAATATGACCATAAAATAGGATTTTGATGAATGTTTTGGTCATTTTAACTCGTATATTTTTAGTTTTCACCCCTTTAACCCATTTTAACTATTATCTTGGTAAATAACATTTTTACCAAAGTTACTATTTATATTGAAACAAATGAAAGTTGAATCATTATCAATTTTAGAAATTTTTATTTAGAATATGTATTCCATTTTATATATTAAAAATTTTATGAGTTGTCTATATTACATTGAAAATAAAACCACCAAATGTGAAGAAAAATGGTTTCAGATTAAAAGGTCTTTTCATGTATAAAAACGTTTTTATACCAAATTCCAGTATAATGTTGACTCTAATGAAATTTTTAGAATATTTTTTCTAAAAATGGACTCATATTATTTTAAAACCAATCCACAACATAACATGGATTTTTAAATATATGAAATGAAAAACAGTTTTCTTATAAATTCAGTACATTTCATTATTCTCATAAAAATCAACATTTTTAAACAATTCCACAAAAATAAATCTAAGATACTTTTGAATCAATTTCATATAAAATGAACATACCTTTTCAGAATTTATACTTTAAAATATGTAAATAAATCTTTAAAATTAATCCATTTGATACATATAATTTAATTTAGTAAGAATACAATAATTTCAATTTTTATTGAAAAATAACTTAATATTATTATAATGAATACACGTTTATAAAATATTATTCATGATTATTAAAAATGTTTGAAATTCATTTACCACTAATAATAAATAGGTTTTTATATTTATATAAATTTTTTAAATTACATCATCATAACAATATTTATTAATTAAAAATGTAGGAATATTTATTACTAGTAGCATTTTCTAATTCTCAGGTTGCTTCTTTAATCAAATGGTTTTTTTACAAAACCTTAACATGTTGAATCAAATTATTCTAGAAATCATTATCTCTATGATAAAGAATCAGAATAGGTTGTTCCTCATAGAAAAGTACTCTTTCAGCTATACTAAATTAGGACTTAAAATATTGGATGCATCTGTTATATGTTTTAATAAGAATGAAATGTGAAACACATCATATACCAAGGATAAAACCTGATACAAGCCATTTTTTAGGCAAATGATCAAATTGTTTAGAAGTGTTCATATTCTCCAATAAACTACATAGTGAAATTACAATTTTTACCCAAATAAATGACACTTTTTTATAGAGATACATTAATAAAATCATGATCACAAAACTAAATGAAAGATCTTTCCTATGACAATCTACATTACTTTTCTACTAGCTCTAAGATTTCCTCATATGTTGCTATAAAACTATTAATTTCTTAGAAATATATTATAACAATTATTATCCCATCAAAAAAAATCACCTGCTTCATCCCAAAAAGCTTTAGTTTTATGCCTCTTTCCATACAATTCCTCAAAACCTTAAATCTATATACTAGGATAAAAATTTTATTTTAAAACAAATAAACTAATTAATGATATTGATCCCATATTACCTTATAATAAATTAGACAATGTTGAAACATATATTCCAAAGTTTTAATCATTCTCTCTATCTATCTATCTGACAAAAAATAAAAATATTTGTTGAAATTTAATTTAGATTGTAATAACATTGGAAGACCTTTCCAAAAAATAAAATTAAACCAAGGATCATCTTAAAATATAATAGAGAGTGTGAATCCATGTAACTAGAGTATCTTATTAAGATATAGTTGATAAATATATTATAAATACTTAGTATAATAAACTAGAATAAAATGTGTAGATTAAGTTAAATAATTAACTATTACACATGTCAAATTTTTACCTTAATATGACATTAGTAATCCAACCAAGAAATCCATTGATATATTTTCCCATTTCTATTATAGCACTGGAAATTTATGAAGTCTCACATATAATAATTCTTGTTTTTTTATTATCATATCAAAATATCAAACATTTCATGGTAATATCATGAATATATCCTTTTGTTCCACCAAAACTGAAATACTCCAAAATTTCATTACACATCTCATCTCATCCATGATGAGCAGAAAATAGAGAGGTATAAGATTCGGTTGAAAATTATTTCCTTAACTGATAGTCATGTGGCACACATTACCTCTTTCTAAATCTTATATCCCCATATTTTTAAAAATTGAACTAAGGATACATACACTTCATGAATGATTCTACTCTTTCTTTTAGACCAAGATCTCGCTTAAGAGATTTCAAAATTCTATTATAAAATGAAGTATGTATTGACACCAATAAAAAACAGGGGATTTTATTAAATGTGAAATTTCATCTCCAATATTCATCAAATAATTTTCAAATGGATCATATTCTAAATATATCATTATTAATGATTCGTTGTCTTTATCGTATAATGAATCAGAAACTCTATTTACTTTTCCAAGATGGACATGAATCATGAAGTCATAATCCTTAATCAGTTACAAATATATTCTCTATATCATTTTCAACTAGTTATAAGTGAATATATACTACAAAAATATTTAATGAGTTTATATATTCTAGAAATTACTCTATATAAAAGAGTTTTCTATATTTTAAAATAAAAAACCACCTCTTCCAGGTCATGATCATGTGTAGAATTATTTACCTGATGAGGATTCAATTGGTGTGAAGCATAAAAAATTTCCTAATAATTCTATATTATAACATAACCATGTAACCATAAATAACCATCATTATAGATAAAAAAACTCACAATTTCTGAATGATAGGGGAAAAACAAGAGCAATCATAAATATTCTTTTCAATTCTTTGAAACATTCAGAACTTTATTTTGACTATATGAATTTACATGTTTTTTATTTAACATTATTAGTGTTATAGATATACATGTAATGTTATCAAAAAACTATTGATGGTAACCTCCTAATCTAATAATACTATGAATATCGGTGACATTTTTAGGTCTTGTCCACTCTTCAACCATTTTTGTTTTATATAGATCAACCATAATTCTATATTTTTTTTACAATATTTCCATAGAATTAAATATATTGAAACCCTAATTCCATTTTAATAAACCATCAATATAACTTATTTTGATTCAAAATTTATAGAAGAAACATCATATATTTATTATGATCATCACAATGTTAAAAATTTATCATGATTTCATCAATAAAAACAACCAAAAATATATTGAAAAACTCATGAAAGACCCTATTCATAGGGTTCATAAATATATATTATCCTTTTTTAACCCAAAGGGTGTAACCACCAACTCAAAATTCTCATACCTAGTCTAAAACAAAATATTCATAATATTATCCTCCTTCACATTCAGTTGTTGATACCCGGACCTAAGATCAACCTTTGAAAAAACTGAGCTAACTGGATATTATTAAAAAAGTCATATATATATATATATATGTATGTATAAATTGATATTTATTCTAAATATTGATTTAATTCAATGGTCTATAATCAATTAAAATCCTTTGGAAACAATCTTTATTTTGAATAAACCAAGTAGGATCATCCCATGGTCAAGTTCTGTGATTAATTAAGACTTTATCAAGAAACTCTTGTTAGTAATTTTTAAATTCCAAAAGTTCAAAATAAGACTTTTTATAAGGAGTCTTTCATATTTTCTTAGTATCGTGAACTATGTTAATAGTAAATTTATTCTTATAATCTGTTATAATACCTGAAAATTTACCATGAAATACATACTGATATTCATTTAATATAGGATCATTATTAATTTGAAGAAGCTTTTTATTCTCATCAATATTTACAAGATAAATTTCATTTCAATAATTAATAAATTTCAAGGAAACTTGATTTTTTATAAAAGGGTTGAATTAATTATTGAATAAAAAGTAAAAATAATTCAAAAAAAAAAAAATTATTTATCTATATAATCTATCTGATCATGTTAAACATAATCCTAATCCATACATAGAACATCAATCTCTTTAAGGGTCAAGATAGTAAGGTTTTAGAATAAATCTTTTCAATATAAAAAACAAAAATAATCTATGACTTATTTTTCAATTAATAACACCCTAGGTGTTTTTAATAAATGTTTTGGCTTTATATATTAAAGTAAAAAAATGAAATTTATAATTAAATGTCTCATAAATAAAAGACTGTATAAACCCAAAATCAAACAATACATTGGCATAATCTAAAAACAATGTAATTTACTTGATACCACGTCACTAAACAATCCATAATTTACCAAAGTAGATATAATTGATTTAGCCACACCATTATTCTTATGATCATGATGGATTCGATCATTTACTCTAATATTCAAACAAGTACTCCCATAATAAACCATTTCATTATAATTAAATCATCTTACTCCTATACTTTGATTAATTTTTTGATCATTACTTTGATCCATTTCAATTAAATCATGATAAAAAATGTCCAAACTAACCACATCAGAACCACTTTTATGGTTTTATAGGACTTTCACCATGGTTTTTTTTTCTACACTTGTCATAAGATGGGGACTTTATTTTCACAAATTCATATTTCATAGATGGATTCTTTTTAAACTCCATAATCTATACCACTTTTTTTCTATAATTCATTGGGTATATGATCATCAATAAAATCTATTTACTTGTTCCCAACAAATCCCATTGTAAAATTAATTAATGTTATTGTCATACTTTTGGATTCAATTTGGTTTGTACATTTCTAAACAAGTGATTTTTATTCATACATAGCCACTGAGTCTTCTTAATTATTCCTCAATTCCAAGAATTAATTTTCCATACTAAACTAAATAATATTAGGAAACTATTTATAGAGGAAAATATTTTTAAATTCATCCCATTTTATGGGTTTAATATCATATATTTTATTGATATTCCTTACCATTTACCATCACCAGTCTATTTCACCTTCAAAATAATTAATAACAAGAGTTTTCTTTTTTATGTAATAATAAATACATGGATTCAAATATATTATCCAAAGGATTTAACCCATACTTTAGCTATCGAAGTATCATATGATCCACTTAATACTATGGAATGTTATTTCATGAAATTATATACTATAGAAATTTTCTTCTGTAGTGAACATATTTACTCTCTCACATTGACCCCCACCATTGTTTATATCTTGTGTCATGTTATTTGTTACAAAAAAATACTCAGTTCTAATTCCAACCATTCTAGGTTGCTTATTTGGAAGGATATTGTCCTCTTGGATCCCTCATACATAACTTTCATTATTTTATCTATCTAAACCAATTCCAAATAGAATTTTTTTTTGAATAAAAATGGTAATAGTAAAATTATATATCATGATAATTTTAAATTCAAATTAAGTAAGATTACTTAATTAAATTTTCTTAATATTAAAAATTATCTAATCATTTCTCGGATACCGACCATAAGAACCTGATCTTTATTCAATACCTAATTTCATTTTTAAATATGAACCCATTTTTCTAAATTCCAAAAATATTATTATAGGTTTATAGTTTTATTATATTAGTTCATATCACATATTTAAGAATACCATTAATTAAAAACTATACACTTACCCTCAGTATCTATTTATTTCCCAATATAGTACTTTTAAAATGAAACATGTATTCTTTTCATGATAAATCTTCATTATTTTCAACTTAACATCTTCATTGTTCCTACTCATCATTAAAACCCTACAAAAAACATTTGAAAATGTGGGATGAGCCCAAAAATATTCATATGATACATATGATAAGTTATAAATAAACACGTTAGTCTATTTTAAACCCATAAGACCATACAATAGAGTTTCCCTTTATCATAATAAACTTTGTGCTTAAATAATCATTTACTTACACATGTAATTAGCTTTACTATCCATTGTTTTCCAAATATACTTCATAATAAAACCTAAATGTAAAATCATAATAATGAGTGTTTCAATGAAAATATAAGAACCCATGATAACCTTTTCGTAAATACATACCTATTTATATTTAAAGGGAATAATGATTATTTTATACAAAATACTATAAACACACATTTTGAAATCAAATGATTTCCCTGAAAAATTATTAGCATGCATAGAAAATTCATGTATTCTCATTGGTAAGTTGACTTAATTTAACCCTCTAAATAACTCTTACAAATGTTTAACCCACTCAGTTATTTTGAAAATAATTATAGGAAGAACATAATCATTATCTAATGCATTGTAGAGTTATATCGGGATCAACCATTATAATAAACAAAATAAAAAGGCTTTAACTTGTAAGAAACAAAAAATAATCATTTCTTAACACCATTAAACTAATAAAAATATAATTTTTTAACCCCTGATAAAAATGTTTTATAGTATTGATATATCTCGTTCCTTTAAAACCCCATTTTCAAAACGAAAATACCCAGAACAAAGGGAAGGATGGATTTTAATTTAATAAAAGATTGAATATGATGAACGAATCCAAATATTTAATAATTTTTTTGATGATATAAAAAATATTTTGACATCTTATATATTAAAATATAACATTCCTTTTTACATTTTGAAAATAAGGTCAAAATTATTCACATGAAATATGTTGAAAGATTCATTTTGAAATCTATAGAAAGGAAACAAAAAGAGGCATAAAATAGACTTAATAATTTACTTATATTAATATAAATACATCCATGTAATAATTTAATAATATATTAATGAAAAAAAAATTATTTCAAAAATAAATCTTAAAAAAATTTAAATGAGGAATTAATGTGAACTGCCTCTTACCTCGAGTCTGAATTGTCGTATACATTCTTTATATTTCACAATAATAAACCTGTAAATTATTTACATTATTAATAAAATATTTATATTTTATTATTCCATTAATATCACTAATATACCATTTAAACATAATTAGTTAATTGATTATGTTTTCTTAAGAAGTTTTGAGGATGTTCCATTCAAAAGTCCAAAATTAGTTTGGTAGTTTGAATTTGGTCAAATGAATCATTATTATATCATTTAAATATTATTAACAATGTTATAATTATACTTTTTATAATTTAATTTTAATTTTATGAACAATTATGTATGATGTTTATGAAAGACAAATACGTTTACAATCATGCAGACGGGAGGACGTATGTATGCATGATTAACATTTCAATTTTTTGACGGACATGAGTGACCGAAGTTAAGTGTAATTTTATCTTTATAAAATGATTATTATATGATAAATATCCAATTTTTTTTAAAATAAACCCATATATTCAAGCCATTTTAGGTGGTGATAAAAAATATAATACAATAGTTCGTGAGGTGGTTTCATGCAAATACACAAGAGATACTTTTTAAAATTTTATTGAGTAGAAATGATAAAATAAGGATATTTATTTATAATTATATGTTTAAAATTATATCATATCTCTAATATTAATTCATTTTAATCAATAAGTATTTGGAAACCATATGATTCATTGATGAAAAATTAAATACATCATCTTGTGGGATGGTAGTCCCCATGTACACATGAGTAATGTTTTTTGTTTTTTATTAGATGGTTAAGTTGATGAAAATGGTTTATATCATTATCTTAATAAAATTAATGCATATTTAATATAATTATATTATTACTTATAAATGTTTTAATAATATTATAAGGTTGAATAATAATATTTAAAATGAAAATGTTCGGTTAAGAACTATACATCGTCTTTAGATAACAACCTTAGGTTTGTACCTAATGCCTTCTTACGTTAGTATTCTAATCAAATGACGACATCTAGGATTGGATATGTAATTTTTGAAGGTATTTTAAATGAATTTTTTTAGAGAATTATATATTTAAGTGTTGATAATAGAGGATAAGGGTTTTCCTTTTATAAGTGGGGTAGTGGACAAGCTTGGAGTTTTTCAAAAAAAATTAATATTTTATTTTATTAATTAGTTCAAATAGCTTCAAAAAGACTCATATTAATAAAAAATAAATAACAAGGTATTAATATTTCCATAAAATAGAGTTCATAAAATATTTTAGTTCATCTTAGATCATAATTTTTTAGTTTTCACCATTTAAACCAATTTTAACTGTTATAATGGTAACTAAGCTTCTTACTGAAGTTATTATTCTTATAACAAAAAACAAAAGTGGAATTATTAAAAAATTTGTACATGATGAATCCAAATATTCATTCCATTATATAAAATTTAATTTCCAAAATTGATAAAAATTAGTTTTAGAAAACCCACAAAATACGATGAAAAATTATTTTCCATAAAAATGCCTTTTAAATATAAAATTATTTGTTATACCAAAATCAATTATAATTTATATTAAAACTCAATATATGAGATTATTTTTAATCAAAATTAACCAATTTATTTTTTTAACAAATGCATCATATAATTTTACTTTGAACATATTTGAAATGAAATTATTGTTTTCTTAAAAATTTAGTATTTTATACTATTAAAAAAATCAACTTTTTTTGAGACTTCCAAAAATATAACCATTGTATAATTTCTAATCATTGATATGAAAAATTAATTTAATTTTAATAAACTAAATATTTTAATTTTCTAAATTGTACTTTTGAATAAAACCATATAATACATATAGTCAAATTTAGTAAGAATAAAACTACTTCCTTTTTTGACTAAAAAATTAAATAAAATTATTATACTAAATATAACTATATAAAATATTATTAATGAATATTTTTTAGTATTAAATTGATATGAAATTAACATTACTAGTTTTTTACATCAATACTAATTAATTCAATTTATTATGATAAAAGAAGTTGCATATAATAAAATTCACTTTCTAAAAAAATTATCTTTTTCACCTTCGAACGATTTTATTATCATTTATAACTAAGTGAAAATCAATTTAAGAATGATAGTACACTTTTTCAAATTCAGTACCAATATATTTCATAAAAATTCTAGTTCATTAGTGATCATGACATGTAATATGTAAAATGATATAGTACTTTTCAAAATTGGTCTCTTGACACTAAGATGTTATTTTTTATTTAAAAATGTGTACTTATTTCATTAGAATTAATCAATATTTTTTCATAAGAAAAGATTTTATACTTATTTTTTATAATTTATGTAGCCTTATTCATACCATAAAATTCAATGTCCATTTGATAACAATTAAATTTAATAATAAATTTTCAATAGTATATCATCGACCATTTAAGATCAGTGTTGCGTAAAAAGGAAGCTATCAACCACATTAAATTAATTTAAATAGAAACATATCATAAAATATAAAGTTTTAATAGTCTACCCATTATAATAATTTCTCACTTAAATTTTTTCACTTTGATATAAAATAATGAGGATACTTCTACATCATCACATTATTGGGTTCCCTTTTAGATTTCACAAATTTGTGATTCGTCTAGATAACATTTACAGGGTGTGTAGTCTTGTTTCGTTGAACATTGACTCTACAATACTCAATTTCCATAGGTAATTATATTAATGATCGTGGTCAAGTTGTAAAACCTATAAAAGATTAGGTATATACTTCCAAAAAATATATACAAGGAAGATATCATGAACTTGAGAGAGGTTGGGTTCAAGCGTCGAGTGATAACCTAACATTTTGATACAATAAATAATCTCAAATGTTTTGAAATATCTAGGGATAAACATTCCATTATTTAAAAATCTCATAAACTTATTCAAAGAATTTATTCATGGAATTCTTTGTCACAATCTTCAAACTCTAGATTTCACTAATGATTGTTAGCATATCATTTCTACAACTCTGAGGTGACATATTATGCTTTAAAATTGATATAACCATATTTTTAATTTCCTTGTATATCCTAAGTCCCAATATCTTCTATTTCCAGCTTTATACCATCGCATATTTGTTTTTCCCATCCTACCATATATTATTTTACAAAGATCCATCTAAATGCTTATGTGAAAGTTATTATTGTAAGTAAATTAACCTAGAGGAAGGTTTCAATCCTAGCCACCTTTGAAATCCAAATAACATGAGCTCAACATATCATCTAGTTTTTTAATGGCCCTCATAGACTAACCGTCTATCTGAACATGATATCTATAGAAAAATTTCAACTCTATATTTAATCCTTTTTGAAGACTTCTCCATAACATCAAGGTATACCTCAAATCCAAATTAGATAATATTGAAAGTGGTACCCAATAAAACCTTCACACATAATTGAAATATAAAATAAAAATATGATCAATAGGTAATTATGTTCTAATAGAAATGAATTTTTTTAAATTCAAACAGAAATTGACTACATCCCAAATAAAATAATATATTTTCTATATTTTGGATAATCAGATGATTAAATCCATGGAGATGCCTTCTTATTTTATTTCTAGTATGGATAATTGTTATAAAATCCCCATATAATTATTTTTCATTGCCTTAAATTTAAGATATACCATATAATGTGATATATACTCTGTAATATCCCTTTTCCAATTATCACACTAAAAACACTATTTATAGTCTCTACACATTATTATACATCAGAGAATAATCAAGAATGATTAACTATGAGATTAATCCTACAAATACTTCTTCAAATCTAAAATTAATAAGACATAAACTTGTTTCATATACCTTATAATTCCATCATAATCATAGATGATGTAAAAAAATTTCCTCACCATATTCTGTAGTTTCACATCTTCCTTCTTCACATCTTGAACCCTCACAGGGATTGATGGTTGAACATTATTTATATAATGATATGATCTATCCCCATTTCTATTATATTTTAATATATTTGTTCCAACAATCCAAATTTATTGGATATATTTTTATCCAAATCATAGATAAACATGCATGGTCATTCCAAATTAACGCATCAACCACCTAGTTATTCTTTCTAATGATGAAATATATTATATATTCATAATATTTGATCAACTATAACAATATCTTTTATCACATATTCAACTCCTTTTGTATGAATATACATTCCTCAAAATTTTATGATAAGTATAGGTACAAAACCTTTCACTATCAATATATTGCAACCATATTTTCAAAGTTGCTCCTCTCCCCAACCATTTGAGATAAATATATCTTATAAAAATGTATTACAACAAATTTTTTGGAATTAATTTTCATTGAAAGTTCATGTTATTGAAACGCACGTCCGATTTTTTCCTATCTACTGGTCAAAGTTCCGGTGCTCTGCTAATGTGTATAGCAGCACTCAGGTCGAATCATCGGCGATGATACTTTGAAATAGTCGTTTGTTTTTAGTTGATTGTATTCTGATTAAGGGGGGGGGGTTGTAGAGCTTAATTGAAATGACTAATTGATTATGATTGATTTAACAAATTGATAATTATTGGGTGAGTTCATCATTCGTTTTTTTAAGCTTGTGATATCCTTGAGCTTTGCTTTATATTGCATTTAAATTAACACCCATGTCATTAGTTGGCGTTGATTTGAATTCCCAAGTGTTAAGGCTTTCATACTAGTCTTAACATAACAAAGGGTTATAATATTGATCATATCTTTTTTACGATAGTGTATTTATTATTCCAATAATCCATGGAAACCACGCATTAAACAAAACAAGTCAATAATCCATAACATGCTAAGTCCAACACACACAATGTTAATTCAACGAATACTCATCGAGCGGAAGCTCTCAATCGCTTAACAAACCTAAATTAAAACTCACCCCAATGAGAGATTTAATCATCCATTAAGATGGTTATTAATCTGGTAATATATTTTTATGGTGATGAATCATAAAGAGAAGAAAAAGAAAGGGACAAGATGGGAGTAGTGCACCGAACACACACACAAATGATGAAGAAAATTAAAAACAGATTTTCGATTGAATGAAGAAGCAAAAAAATGGAAGGGAATTCAACTGATTTTAAACTATTTTAAGAAAATAAATATTAAACTACAGAAGTTGGATGAGAATAATAGATATTGAAGAAGTAACTTTCATTAAAACAGAATTACAAAGAAAGAGACTTACAAGATTATAAAAACGAAGAACACGAAAGTATGTGAAAACAAAGAGATGAGGAAAGGTATATCAAGTAAAAACATGATTATGGAATGTCCTACCAAGACTTTGGAAGTTCTTTGGTTGTGACAATATGATATTCTCTCTTCTGAAATATCAACCCCTCTCAAAGAGAGAAGGGGAGAGTATTTATAGCCCAAGGAGTGGACTGTTTTCATTCCAAAACTATCCCTCCAATTTCATCACCAATTTGGGTATTCAGAAATCAGAATATCTGAATATATCCTTCTTCAAAATTGTAGATAATAAATTTGGATGACTACTGTAAAAATTTGGAGGCATTTGAACAAGTGTATCCAAAGTTAAGGAGGTTTTATTAAACAAAGGTAAACTGTCCATTTCCATCTATGCTTTTTCGATGGCCAAACTTTGAATGGATTTTTGGATAGGAATATTCCTTCAAATCCAAATGATTTCTTCAACAAAGTGGGCCGCCTATATCTTCTCTTTCAAACTGAAAAATATCAGCTTGATTTGATTTTTACATAATGAGATATTTCATGAATACTGTACTGATTTTATTTCTCGGCCAGAATAGTGGGATGGAATTCAAAGCATATGTTGGGCCCCTTGTTTAAGGATTTGGGCCTTGAAATTTCTATCCAAGACTCCTTAAATTTTACACAGAACTATGGAATAGAATAATTTAATTTGAATTTCTGTATTTATCCCAGTAAATCAATCTTCATGAATAGTCCAGTTTCTTCACAGATTCTTTGGGCTTGTTTGTGAGGACCATATAACCCTTGAAATGGTAGAATTGGCTCATGGTACCTTCTAATGAAATGTTGTATATTTAAAGGATAATCCTAAAAAACAAGAACCACAAAATTTGGATCAGTATAGTGATAGTTATTATTAAAACATTAAATTGACTCAATTGGACTACTTCTAAAAATGCTTAAAAATTATTCTTAATATTAAAACATTAATATTTCACACAAATTATGCACATTTTATATAAAATCAGTAAAGGGAGTATATAATAAGACATAAAAAATATTAACAATATCATTTATCCCTTACACTTATAGATTATCATAGGTTAACTTGGAATATAAAATGTGATTCCATTATTATAGCAATTTATATAAGATCTAGGTACAAAGATCTTGTCAATGGTCCAAAACACATAAAATTCCACTAAAGGAAAGTAATAAGATTTTCACATGGGAAATTCTTGGATGAATCAATATGAAAACCATATATTTGGAGTATAAGAAAGGTTTTCCATTATTATCATGATCCACTCCAGTAATTGACATAGAATATCCCCTTCCATGTTCCCCTTTTTTAGTATCAATCCTCTATATTGAGGAATTTATTCAAATAATTCCCATGTTATCGACATTTAATAAATTGAATAATTAGTAGTTTATTTGAATAAAATTTATTTTGGACGGGATTGCGTCGCAAATAAGTTTTTGGGACGGGGTCATGTCGCAAATAGCTCATCGTAGAAAACGGCATCACAAAAAATCTTATATGCGACGGGCCCATCGCAGATAATATTTTCTGCGACGGACAACTTCCCCATCGCAAATAAGTCTTCGATTATAAAATTTGTATACATAAACTTTTTTTCGACGGGCCTATCGCAAAAATTATTTACGATGGGCTTGTAATCCCATCGCAAATACTTTTTAAAAAAAATTATTTAGACGATTTGTGATGGGCCCGTCACAAATACTTTTTTCCGACGGGTCCCTAATCCCGTCGCAAATACCTTTAAAAAAATTATTTAGACTATTTGTGATGGGAACCCATCACAACATATCCCGTCACAAATAATAAATAAATGTTTTTAAAAAATAAATTTAATAAAATTATGATTATTCAAAAATCAATTTTAATATTTTTAAAATAATTAAAACAAAAATATATTAAAATTTTCAATATTCACAAAATAATATTTAAAAAATCATAAAATTATTATTATTATTATTATTATTATTATTATTAGTAAAATAAAAAAACATTAAAAACATAATACTAAAAAAATATATTTAATAAAATTATGATAAATGAAATAATAATATTAATATTATTAAAATAATAAAAAAAATAAAAAATTTTAAACTTATCAATATTCCCAAAAAATCATAAAATATTACATATTAAAGTATCTAATATTCGCACCAATATAAAAGACAAAAATTGTAAAGAGTTTATATTACAACAAATGTTAAATTCAAATGCTTTTAAAATAAAAAAATCATTGGGGGTTGTCTTCTGGAGGAGGTGGAGGAGCTGAAAGAGATGGTGGAGGAAACTTCATCCCCAAACTATGAGTCAGATGGCACATGTACTCCATCTACTCCTGATGTTTTTCCTGCCATCGACGAATCTCCTCCTCATGTTTCTGCTTCTACTACTGCTACTACTGACGCATCTCTTCTTGCTGCTTCTGCAAACTATCTATAATGTCATTCTAAGCCCGTAACTGCTCCTGATATTGTGAGGCAGAAGATGATGCCTCTCCCCGAGCTCCTCTCGAGCTAGACGCCGACATCGCAGCAGTACCATAATAAGTACCACAAGTCACATGGGAGATGATACCAACTACTCGACGGGCTCTACATGACACATTAAATACTATCGCTCATGCTTTCTTAATTGTCGTCTTTCTCAAATTGTGAAACAACTGACGCAAACACTCACGCACAACCACCTCCCATGCTGCATGGATAGCGTCATGCATGTTATCTTCAATGGGATACCATAAACCCTACAAATAATTTATAATATCAAGTTATTAATAAAATAAAATTCAAAATAATTATTATTTATTTACATACCAGCCAATGATTGTACATGGAAAGCTACAAAAAATGGGAATCTATTCCCATGTGATCCATGGATGAGAAAAATAATTGTGCATGATAGCGCTACCCTGTCCAACAACTACATGCGCAAAACTGTGAAAAAAGAATAAATAATCAAACAATTATTATATATATAAATAAATTAATGAAAAAGCTAACTAAAATATATAGGTTATCATACCACCATGTGCGTGGATCGAAGCCAAGACATGGACATCGCTCGGGGATATGGTCAGGAATCATCAGTCGCGCAAGACCGCGCCCCATCCACATACCTCCTGAACCACCAGTAGGCTGAGGGTCATATGGTCCCACATTCCCCTCATCCAAATATAGATCAGTCTCCTGCAACTCACAAAATAGATCAGGATCCATCTGAAACACAAAATGATTGTTTTTAGTAGATAGTTGAAAATAACTATTATATATAGATATATATTAGTTATGATCATAACCATTATTTGACTATGTGTATGTTCTCCTTCATCATCATCTTCATATCTGATGATGTCAATGTCTTCATATTCCTCCTCAGCATCATCAATATCCATATGAGTTTCACTTTCACCATACCTTGTCATTTCAAATTCATTTGTAACATCATTAACATGTTCATCACCATCGACCCTTAATTGTGGGGTGTCATCATCGATATTCATGTTTCTTTAAAAATTAGACGGATTTTGAGTAGTCTCTTGGAAAATTTCAATTCCTTCAACATCAGCCGAACCACATTCAGTTTGAGTAAATTGATTTTCTCGAGATTTCATTTTTATTATGCTCCACCAATCACTCAGGTCTCTTGAAGTAGCACAGTACTTTGCATAATAAATTTGATGTGTCTGTTGAGCCAGAAAAAATGGTTCATTTACTGCAAGAAGACTATTATATTTAATATTTATGATTCCATGAGTCAGATAAACATGCAAGCCTCTCTCAGTATCCAACCACCGACATTTAAACATCATTATGTAATTCTGTCCAATATAACATAGCTCAATAATTTCATCCAGAATGCAGTAAAAGTCAACTTCAGTTTCTCTATGATGCGATCCTCTCAAAAAAACACCATTATTCATTATTTTTTTGATTCCCCATATGCACATGTATGAAATTGAAAACCATTCACCACATCTGCATTACAATATTTAACCATTTTGGATGGTGGGTTACTCAATATACATAGTCTCTTATAAATTTTATCTGCATGTTGAGACACCTGAAATTTTTTAAAACAATTATCAATATAATAAATAGTAAACTAGATTTATATTAAAGCATCAATAATTTATATTACCAGTTTTTGAAATCATTGAGAAAATTTTTTTGACTGTGTTCTTCAAGAGAAGCTACTATAATTTGTGGAAGTTGTTTCTCGATATGATTATCATATAACCTACAACTAAAATAAGTTTACATACTGTAACAGAAATTATATAATAAGTAATAGAAGCACTCACAGTACAATATCATTTCTTCACTATTGAGCAGAACATATGTATGAGCTCTGTGATGTTCATCATCTAAAATCCATTATTATTGAACTCCACCGAAGCCAAGATTTGGCTGATTAAAAACTGGTAATTGATTATCTATTTCATCATTAACATTTCCCTTGTTCCATCCCATTTGGTTTTGTTTTAAGGGATATTCAGATTCAAAATAGCGAGAGCAGAAAAAAGCAATTTCTTCTGGCAAATAATCTTCAGCAATTGAGCCTTCAACTGATTCTTTGTTACGTACTTTTTTCTTTAATTTCTGCATGCATCTCTCGAATTGGTACATCCTTCAAAACTGTACTGGACCTCCACATTTAGATTCATGTGGAAAATTTAATATCAGATGTTTCATTGAGTCAAAGAAAGCAGGAAGAAATATTTTTTCTAATTTACATATAATTACAGCCACATCTTCTTCCAGTTTCTTAGGGAATCGTAGTCTGTTGTCACTGCATAAATGTCTTGAAAAAAATATGATATGTCTTTTATAGAATCCCAAATCATAGAATTCAACCAACCTATGGATCCAATCAGCATAAGTCTTTCCATTATAACATGACAATCATGAGTTTTAAATCTGATAATATGACCATTCTTAACACATCTGCCAAATTAAAAGCATAACCATCTGGAAGTATCAAATCAGTAATCCACTGAAAAAAATAATAAGCGACTCTCTTTGGATAGTGTATAAGTTGTTTTTGGCTTCATTAACCTCTGTGATCTGACATTTTCAAATAGTTCATGTTCCGGTCACCTGCAAATTTGGGAAAAATCTAATCGTTCTTTTATAGTATCTTTGGTCTTACCTCATGTATCAAAAACTGTATGAAATAAATTATCAAAACAGTTCTTCTTAATATCCATGACATCCAACACGTGGTAGACCAACAACTCAGACCAATATGGGAGATCTGAAAAAATTCTTCGTTTTATCCAATTATGTTCTTTCCCAAAACCATCAATTTTTTGTTGGTTTATTGTTGTCCCAAGTGTAATAGGAGGTAATTAAAATACAATAGATTTTAACTCTGTACCTGAGAACATTTTTGGAGGTTTATCCCTTTCAATTGTGCCTTTTCTGAAATGAGATTTTTTCCTTCGAAAAGGTTGATCTGTTGGAAAAAATCTACAATGATAGTCAAAATAGAAAGGTTTTTCTTCCATTGATGAGCATAAAAGCTTTTTTTGCTTTCATATAGTAAGGACATGATTTCAGACCATTTTTACTCCATCCAGATAACATGCCATATGCTGGAAAGTCACTAATCATCCACATCAATTCATATTTTAATGTGAAATTTTTTTTCGCATCAACATCATATGTACTAACACCATTACTCCACAATGAATTTAACTCATCAATCAAAGGTTTCAAATAAACATCAATATTCTTTTTCAGATGTCCTGGGATTAATAAGGTCCAAAATATATAGGGCTCATTCATCAACATTCATGGAGGTAGATTGTACGAATTTATAAATACAGGACAACATGAATACTGACAACCATAAGAACCAAACAGATAGAAACTGTCAGTAGGAATACCCAATCGCACGTTTCGGGTTTCTAAAGCAAAAGATGGACGCAGATAATCAGAATGTTTCCATGAATCACCATCAGATGGATGATTCAAACTTTTACCGGTTGAAATATTTGTTTTGTGCCATGATATCATTGATGTTATGTTTTGAGACATAAATAAATGTTGGGGCTGAGTGTAAGGGGGAAATATCTCAACTGTTTTATAGGAATCGATCCAGACATCCCTGGTTGAGCTTCTTTATACAACGATTTTCCACATGTGGGACAACTATCCCACGACTCATTTTCACCAGAATATAATATGCAATCATTTTCACATGCATGAATCTTCTAATAACTAAGGCTCATATTATGAACCAGCCTCTTTCTCTCATAGTAATTTGTAGCCAACACATTTAATTCAGGTAACAGTGTTTTAACAAAAGAAAATATCTGATCAAAATAGTTGTTTACCATTGCATTATCTGATTTAATAGCCATAAATTTTGCAACCGCTTCTAATTTTTGTATCTTACAACTAGGATATAATAAATCATCAGCAGACCTCAACAACTGATAAAATTCAGATGGTGCCAACTCAGTAGTTAAATTGATATCATCATGAGTTTCAGTTCGTTGAAGATATGGACCTGCAACATCATGTACTAAATGTTGGAACTGTGATGGATCCGGAATAAAGTTATTAGTATCTTTTCTAGAACTGTATTCACCGTGTTGATACTAAATAACATAATCTGGTTGAAAACAAAACCGCAAGAGATTTCCCCCAACCTTGTCAAATGTGTCAAACATTCTCAAAGCACATTTTTTACAAGGACACTTAATTGTGCCTTCTGAAATATATTTGGGTTTCGATGATGAAAATGCTAACAAAGCTTCAACAACCTCAATATATATAGGATTTAAACCAGAACCATTTGGATTTCTGCGCTGATTTATCCAACTGCGATCATCTAATAATGACTGATGTCGACTTCCATGTTCCATATTTTTCTACAAAATATATAGTGATCACTATTTTTGAATATTTTTAAATTATAAAAACACTATCTGAAAAAAAATATAACTAATTACTACTAATTCTTAATAATTACCATTAATTAAGGGAGACATAATTTAAAGTGGATTGACGGCTCCTCTTTTTTCTGACGGCTCATTTACTTGCACCTTTCTCTCACTCAATTCACAATGAACAATCTAGTTGGAGGTACACATATTTGATCTCATATGCATGAGAATGAATATGCCTATCATCAACTATATTCTTCATTTTGATTTCAGTGTGATAAAGATGCAAGTAAATGAGTCGTCGGACAAAAGAGCACCCTTTTCATCGATGAATCGTCTTCATCCAACTGTCACTTCCTGAAAAAATTATAAAAAATGTGGTTCTACGAATGCATATCTAATCTCGTGCATACAAGATTGAATATGCCTATGTAGCAGCACATTTTTCATAATGTTTTGAGTCGGTGAGAGATGAAAGGAGAAAAGCCATCGAGTAAAAGGACTGTCATCAATCCACTGGAAATTGTGCCAAGTTCTTAAAATTTATTAAAATTTGTTAAAATTTCTTCCTAACCGTTCCTAATTGTTCCTAACTAATTATCTTATTTATTTCTAATTATTCCTATTTATTACTAACTATAACTATTTATTACTAACAATTACTATTTATTACTAACTATTACTTTTTATTACTAATTATTACAAACTATTACTATCTATTACTAATTATTACTAATTATTACTAATTATTACTAATTATTACTAATTATTACTAGTTATTTCTAATTATTACAAATTATTACTAATTATTACTAATTATTATTAATTATTACTAATTATTACTAATTATTACAAATTATTACTAATTATTACTAATTATTACTAATTATTACTAATTATTACTAATTATTACTAATTATTCCTATTTATTAATAACTATTACTTTTTATTAATAACTATTAATATTTATTACTAACTATTACTAACTATTACTAACTATTACTAGCTATTTCTAATTATTATTAATTATTACTAATTATTACTAATTATTATTAATTATTACTAATTATTAGTAATTATTACTAATTATTAGTAATTATTACTAATTATTAGTAATTATTACTAATTATTACTAATTATTACTAATTATTCCTATTTATTGCTAATTATTTTTATTTATTACTATTTATTCCTAATTTTTAGTATTTATTCCTAATTATTAGTATTTATTCCTAATTATTACTAATTACACCTAATTATTACTATTTATTCCTAATTTTTAGTATTTATTCCTAATTATTAGTATTTATTCCTAATTATTACTAATTACCCCTAATTATTACAAATTATTATTAATTATTCGTAATTATTCCTAATTATTTCTAATTATTCCTATTTATTCGTAATTATTCTTATTTATTCCTAATTATTACAACTTATTACTAATTATTACAATTTATTACTAATTATTATTAATTATTATTAATTATTACTAATTATTACTAATTATTACATTTTATTACTAATTATTACAAGTTATTACTTATTATTAATAATTATTAATAATTATTACAATTTATTACTTATTATTACAATTTATTTCTAATTATTACAATTTATTACTAATTATTTCAATTTTTACTAATTATTACAATTTATTACAAATCATTACAATTTATTACTAATTATTACAATTTATTACTAATTATTAGAATTTATTACTAATTATTGCAATTTATTACTAATTATTACAATTTATTGCTAATTATTGCAATTTATTACTAATTATTACAATTTATTACTAATTATTACAATTTATTACTAATTATTACAATTTATTACTAATTATTACAACTTATTACTAATTATTACCATTCATTACTAATTATTACAATTAATTACTAATTATTACAATTTATTACAAATTATTACAATTTATTACAATTTATTACTAATTATTACACTTTATTACTAATTATTACAATTTATTACTAATTATTACAATTTATTACTAATTATTACAATTTATTACAATTCATTACAATTAATTACAATTTATTACAATTTATAACTAATTATTACAATTTATTACTAATTATTACAAATTATTACAAATTATTACTAATTATTACAATTTATTTCTAATTATTACAATTTATTACAAATTAATACTAATTATTACAATTTATAACTAATTATTACAATTTATAACTAATTATTACTAATTACTTCAATTTATCACTAATTATTACAATTTATTACTAATTAACACAATTTATTACTAATTATTATAATTTATTACAAATTATTACAATTTATTACAATTTTTTTATAATTATTAAAATTTATTACTAATTATTACAAATTATTACTAGTTATTACCATTTATTAATAATTATTACAATTTATTACTAATTATTACTAATTATTACAATTTATTACTAATTATTACAGTTTATAACTAATTATTACAATTTATTACTAATTATTACAATTTATTACTAGTTATTACAATTTATAACTAATTATTACAATTTATTACTAATTATTACAATTTATTACTAATTAATAACATTTATTACTATTTAATACAATTTATTACTAATTAATACAATTTATTACTTATTAATACAATTTATTACTAATTATTATTATTTATTACTAATTATTACAATTTATTACTAATTATTACAATTTATTACTAATTATTACAATTTATTATTAATTATTTCAATTTATTACTAATTATTACAATTTATTACTAATTATTACAATTTGTTACAAATTATTACAATTAGTTACTAATTATTACAATTTATTACTAATTATTATAATTTATTACTAATTATTAAAATTTAATACTAATTATTATTATTTATTACTAATTATTACAATTTATTACTAATTATTACAATTTATTACTAATTATTACAATTTATTACTAATTATTACAATTTATTCCTAATTATTACAATTTATTACTAATTATTACAATTTATTACTAATTATCACAATTTATTACTAATTATTACTCATTATTACTATTTATTAATGATTATTAATATTTATTACTATTTATTAATAATTATTAATATTTATTACTAATTATTAGTATTTATTATTATTTATTACCAATTATTATTAATTACTACAATTTAATTATATACATTACTAATTATCGTTAATAATTACTAATTACTACTAAAATTAATACTAAAAATTTCAATTTATTTCTACAAATACATAGTCATGACAAAACAATTTAAATTCAATTTAATTTCAACTGATCAACAATAATAAAAATTAACATAAATATTTGAAATAAATAATAAATTTAATAAAACATAAATACCTTTAAAGTTTATTTTCTATTGATGTAGATGACTTCACAAATTTTCGTGTCCAAAAAAATTAACTTAGAAAAATTTTCCCTCTGAAATCAGTGTTCAGAGAGAAACAAGATCTAGGAATTGAGTGGAATGAGAAGGAAAACAGATGTGCTGTATATAGGTTAGATTATTTGTGATGAGACCTGTCACAAATACCTACGCACACATTAATTACTGTCGGCGGTTAAAAAGTTATTTATGACGGGACCCGTCGCAAATAGTCCCTATTGACACACCTTTCGCGACGAGAGGACATCTCATCGCAAAAATCTGTTAACCGCTGCCGGGTATTTGTGACGGGCCCCGTCACAAATACCCTTCTCATGGTTTGGTGCGCTACCCGCACAAAACTGTTTGCGACAAGACACGAAATCCTATCGCAAATAATCAGTTATTTGCGAAGGGTTGTTACCCCCGTCGCAAATAACCACTTGGACGGAATTTTTGCGACGGAATTTATTCCCGTCGCAAAAAACCCGTCGCAAAAAGCCCTTTTCCCCATAGTGCATGTTCCTTTGAGTAATTTTTCTATTTTTTTCTTCCAAGATTCTTAACATGTATGAAAAGGAATATTTCTGTAACATCCCAGGTAAATAAAGAATAAAGAATTTTCATATTTATTAATATTTACGAATTAAATATTAATTTTATTTTAAAGGGGTTGCTATGTTCGATAGCGTACTCAATACGCAACGATGAGTTTCTTTGAAAACTTACGTTGCACACAAGTAGTAAAATAATATTATTTTAAATGTTAGTTAACGAGTAGCCGTTGTACTGGCAGGAATGGATAGAAATAACTAAAATGTGATTATATATGTTTTTAAATGTTTATACATTTACCCAATAAAAGATAAAGGCTTAAAATACGGAAAGAGTTCAATTTTAGGCATATATACTTTAATTTTCACTAAAGGTTCACTTATCACCTTTTAATGGTGAACCGTCATTAAATATAGTTTTGATCACTCTTATACATTCTTTTGGACCAAATAAAACTCTTATTAAGAATCGAGACATCAAATTTTACTTTGTGTAAATTTTTGGTACCTTTCTGATAAAGTTCATTTTTTTTATGAATAGTGTAAAATGTTGTTTTTTAATTCAAAACCACTTTTTAATCTAATTTATTTATATTATTATATTATTATTTTAATTGGTTTTAAAGTGAAATTAGAAAATATTTTTACCAGTAAATCCAATGGTGGTCATTGGAATCAATTTCACTTTGAAATTGGACTTAAACTGGTGTCAATCTTTTGATACTTATTGTTTCACAAAAACACGCTATTTGTCATGACAGCGGGAATTAATTATTAAATTAATTAATTTGACTTATATGTTTTGAATTTTGTAAAATGGACTTCATTTTTGAATTCGGAATATCAAATATAGCTTAGGGTGAATTTTTGGTAATTTTCTGAAAAACTTCAATTTTTGATGAATAGTGAAACCACTAAGTGGTAATCAAGCAAACTGATTTTTCAGTTAAATGGAAGTTTACCACTAATGTGTATTGAATTTTAAAAATCCGACATACATGGTTGTCATTAAGAAGTAAAATGTGGTTCAATGAGATTAAAATAATTTTTTGGTGAATAGTAACTTTTTTTCATTAATCACGATTAGTGGTAATTAGTGTAGTTTAAGGTATAAATAATGCTTTAATAATATGAAATGACCTAGACACATGTCCCAACCTTATTGGTTGTGTCATGGCCGACCAAGACAAGCCATGGGCCAACTTGGGGACCCCATGGAGCCACTTTAGTCGGAAAATGACATTAATATATTTTTATTTAATGTTAAAGTGAAAATGACACAAACATAATATGTTTTACGAAACCAATTTTTAAGTGGGGTTATACAAGTCCAAATTTTGATTATAAATAGTCATTGGAAAGCTAAAACAATTTCCTACATCATAGTATTTGTTTTATAATTTATAGACATTAAATAAATTAAATTATTTATGACATAATAATGATGCAGTGATGACATCATTATTTGGCGATTTAAATAAAATGGAAAGATAATGAAAAATCTAAAACCTACACATGTCCAAAACCAATTGGATGAGTGGATTTCGAACCCTTATCACCTTATCCACGAATTTTATCAATGTGGGACCTTTTAAAACCGAAACACATTTTCAAATAAAGTAATATTTCTTTACATTCCAAAAGTGCCCCTCCTCTCCTCTTATAAAAGGCCCCCACCTCTACCCCATTTCACACACTTCTCAAGCCTTTGGCTCGACCAACCCCTGCCCAATTACTATCTCCACATCCCTCTCCTCATCCTAGAGGGTTCCCTTTGGGCAGAATCATTTCAAAGGAAGCCTTTAGGCTCAAATCAAAAGGGAGTTACACTTTTAAAGGTAATTCATTCTCTCTTGTTCATTTGTTTTATTTTGCTTCTCCAACCCTCTAAACTCTTTTTATTTACTCCTTTGTAGCAACACCAGTATCTTCAATATACTAGGATTTTGTTATAATATTTATTTGAGATACACTCTCACACAACTACATCAAATGGTTAAAGAACATACGGTTTCCGTGGATGGCGAAATTCTACCTCCCGAAACGATGATTGTTCAATACTCATTTAACACCTTTAAGGGTGGCCAATATGATGTCACTATTTTTATATATGATATATAATATGTTTATGTTTTCTTTAAGCTTCTGTATTTTTCATTTTTGTCATACCTTTATGGTTTCCATTATGGGTAAACACGATATCTTCATTTAAGGAAGTGCGGACTACCGCCCCCTAAAAGTGATGTGATTCGTTAATGACATATGTGGGACGTGTAAAGGATGGATTTAAAGTTATTATATATGAT
The DNA here is from genome assembly GCA_963277665.1 of Viscum album. NCBI lineage: Eukaryota > Viridiplantae > Streptophyta > Magnoliopsida > Santalales > Viscaceae > Viscum > Viscum album. The sequence continues at coordinate 909,278,637 of OY728165.1, read as the reverse complement.
GTTATACTGGAATTATAATATACCTCTATATCATTATTATTTCTTTCCATTAAAGTATGATATAGAAATGAAAGTAGCGTTCATGCGTACGTACGGCTTACCGTCTCCATGAACGGTGCATTTCATTTCTTATCCCTAAATGTAATGTACTATTAAAAGTAGATGTATATAATGGATATATATAATTAATGATATATCTAAATGATGAATATAATTCTGTAATTAAAATATACATACCTCTCATTTAGTTTTAATTCGATTAATATGACAAAGAAATGAAAGTAGCCTTCATGCGTACGTACGGCTTACCGTCTCCATGAACGGTGCATTTCATTTCTTACCTCTAAATGATTATGTAATATTATAAATACATGTATATGCTGGATATATATGATATATATGATATCCAAATCAGGAATTCCACTCTGGATATAAAGAACTTTTGACCACATGAACAACATGTAATTGTAAGAAGTCAACTTTCGACTTAAGAACCAAATATTGACAATACAAACATTATTAACTTAAATGGTTACATAATGTTTATAACATGGCAATAACTGATATAAAAAGAATAATGAACTTTAAAAAGGTTCTTAATCAAGTATAAATTAACTCAAGTTTATTATTAAGGACGTTAAAGAACGATCGAGTCAAGTCGGACCCAAGGTAAGGGACTTCGTCTCAATCTCCATTCATTGAGGCATATTTCGTTTTATACACAACTTTCTTTTATATGGTGTATAAACTCCTTTGACTTTTACTTTTATACAAAAGGAATCTTTTTCTATGAAGTGTTTTACTAAATGAAAAAAAGGAATGTTTTTTTTAACGTACGCGGTGACAACGACCTTTTTCCGCCGCCGCAAGTATTATTTGATCTTTGGCTTTCTCAACAAGCCGTAATGTTTTTAGAATAAAATAAATACCATATACTCTTTTATGTATTTTGGTATTGAAAATAGTTTTGAAAAAAGATTCTATTATGTCAATATATTTATGATATATTGTGATTGAAATGTGGAAATGTTATCATTCCTTTATATTGGTTTTATGTTTTATGATTTTATACTGGTACTTGGACATTTTAACGGGTGGTTACGTTATAAACCATATGACGGGTGGTGCCGTGAATACCAGGACGGGTGGTTACGTTATAACCTCCAATGCATTGGGTATGGAAGTTGGCCGTATGGCTATTCCATTAAGTATGTATGGAAATTGGCCGTATGGCTATTCCATTAAGTGATATGTGTGGAAGTAAACCGTATGGTTATTCCACTTAAGTATGTTTATGTCCCAAGTTACCTTTATATATGTTATGCGTTCTTTATATGGGTTTTATGGTAATTCTTTGGTTACAAAAAGGTAAGTAATGATACTTTATTCAGTGAAGAGTTTTTATTACTTCATAAAGGTGAAAAGTATTACTTTGATAAAGTATACATGGTTTACTTTATGTTTGAAAAACTAACAGTTTTCATTCTTTTTGTATCCCTTACTGAGCTTTTTATGCTCACCCCAAGTTTTTCGAAATGTTTTTCACAGGACTTAAAGTGGAATAAGGTCAAGGATGGGATCAAGGGAATGTCATGCTATCTAAAACATGGAATCTAGACATCTTTATTTTTAAGAGTTTTTATTTTATGGAGACTTAGTAGAAGTGTCTACTTTGTAATCTTTAAAGATGTAATAGTTATGTTATAATTCTATAAAACTCTAAACCTGAAAAGATCCTCAATGTAAATTATTCATTTAATTCAATATTAAGTAAGGTTTAAGGCTGGGGCCTTATAGTTGGTATCAAAGGTCGGTTTAGACAACTTTAGGAGTTAGAAAAGTGTTAAATTATAATATGATTGAAATGATATAGCATTTACGGATTACCATGTTGCTTCGCCTAAGATATTTCTGTGTTCAGAATGGTTTTCCGTAGAGGAAACAAAGCAGCTATGTTGGGACGACATCAGGAGAAAGATAACCATCCAAATCAGCAACCTGAGATGGTCGGAATCAGAACTGAACAGTTTGTTGCAGTGATGGCACAGTTTACTCAGGCTATAAATGGTGGTGGTATCCATGCACGAGATCAGCCAGATCAACCGCAGAGGAACATGTCAGTGGTGGAACATTTCATGAGGCAACATCCCCCATAATTCAGAGGATCATCTGACCCTATGCAAGCTGAAGGGTGGATTAAAGCACTGGAGAAGATTTTTGATGTCATGGGGTGTTCAGAACATCAAAAGGTTAGTCTTGCTGTTTACCGTTTTGAAGGTGAAGCTGATCAGTGGTGGTCGATGGTGAAAAATATAAGGGATAGTGATGAGATTGAGGATCTTCACTGGGACGAATTCAAAGGTATGTTTATTGAGAAATATTTTCCTAAGGTGGTTCGTCTTAGGTTGGAAAAACAGTTCCTAGAATTGAGGCAGGAGGATGATTCAGTGGCTACTTATGAAGAAAAGTTCACTCGATTGGCAACGTATGCTCCAAACTTCATACGAGATCTTGATAGTAAAATAAACCGTTTTTACTCAGGGTTAAAGCCAAGGTATCGAAGGGCTTTAGCTTCTCGTGAGTTCAAAAGTTATGAAAAACTTGTTCGATGTACGGAGAAGGTAGAAATGGAGTTTGCCGCTGATCAGGTGTTCTATGACAAACAACAGAATAAGAGGTCTAGTTGGCAGGAAAAGGGGAAGAATTCATCAAAGAAGCAAGGAGGTAAGAAAACCAAATATCCATCCTGTGAGAAGTGTGGTAAAATGCATCCTGGATAATGTTTATCCAAGTCTGGTAAGTGCTTTCGTTGTGGTAAGTCTGGTCATATTGCTCGTAACTGTAAGGAAGATGATCAAGCAGTAAATGAAAAGCCAACGGTAAGATGTTTTAAGTGTAATGAAATGGGTCATTATGCAGACGAGTGTCCGACAAGGAGCTTGAGTGATGGGAAGCATTTAGACTACAAGCAGAAAGGGGTGGTAAGATCCTTTGCAACAACTTCAGCAGATGTTGGGCCATCAAATGAAGTGGTATCAGCTCCAGGGAGCTCAGTATTTTTCGAAGATTGACTTGAGGTCGGGGTACCATTAGTTGAAAGTAAAAGAAGCAGACGTTCCGAAGACTGCGTTCCGTACTAGATATGGCCATTTTGAATTTTTAGTTATGCCTTTTGGGTTAACCAATGCACCTACTGTATTCATGGACCTTATGAATAAAATTTTCCATGAGTTCTTGGATAAGTTTGTGTTTGTGTTTTGAGGTTTGGGAAGAGGTTATGTGTGCCTTGTGATTCACAGTTGAAGAATGAGTTGTTTTTTCATCCTGGCAGTACTAAGATGTACAGAGTTCTGCGGGAGTATTACTGGTGGGATGGAATGAAAAGAGACATTGCTGATTTTACTGTGAAGTGTTTGACATGTCAACAGGTTAAAGCAGAGCAGCAGTTACCGAAAGGGATGCTTCAGCCTTTACCAGTGCCAGAGTGGACATGGGAGAATATATCCACGGACTTTGTTGTTAGATTACCGAAGACATCTCGAGGTAATAATGCAATCTGGGTTATTGTTGATCGCTTGACCAAATCTGATCATTTCCTTGCTATACGAGATACTTTCTCTCTTGATCAACTTTCCCGTTTGTATCTTAAATAGATAGTCAGGTTACATGGAGTTCCTCTCTCCATTGTATCGGATTGTGATCCCAGGTTTACTTCTAACTTTTGGAAAGGCCTTCAGAAGTCGTTGGGTACTGAATTAAAATTTAGTACTGCTTTTCATCCTCAATCAGATGGGCAGTCAGAACAAACAATCCAGACATTGGAGGATATGCTACGAGCTTGTTCTATGGATTATCAGGGAAGTTGGGACCAACATTTTTCTTTGGTTGAATTTTCTTATAATAACAGCTTTCATTCCAGTATACAGATGGCACCATTTGAGGCATTATATGGGAAGCGGTGTCGAACTCCATCATTTTGGGATGAAGTGGGTGAAAGGAAACTGATGGGACTAGAATTGGTAGAAGAGATGACAGAAAAAGTTCAGTTGATTCAGAAGCACATGAGAACAGCTCAGAGCAGGCAGAAGAGTTATGCGGATAACCGGAGGAAGGATCTATCTTTCGAGGTAGGTGATCATGTTTTTCTCAAGGTTTCTCATTGGAAAAGTGTGACGAGATTTGGTAAGAAAGGAAAGTTGAGTCCAAGGTTCATTGGACCATACGAAATTCTGGAAAGAGTTGGATCAGTTGCATACCGAGTGGCTTTACCTCCGAGTTTATCTCAGGTACACAATGTTTCTCATTTTTCAATGTTGAGAAAGTATATGCCAGATCCATCTCATGTTTTGAGTCCAGAGGTAGTTCAGCTGGAAGAGAACCTATCTTATGAGGAACAACCGGTCCAGATTCTTGACCACAGGGAGCAGGTGTTATGGAATAAGGTTATTCATCAGGTAAAGGTTTTGTGGAAAAAACCATGTGATTGAAGAGGCAACGTGGGAATCTGAAAATGCTATGAGGGATAAATACCCCCACTTATTTTGATAAGTGAATAAAATTGCGAGGATGCAATTCCCAAAAGGGGGGAAGGATGTAACATCCCAGGTAAATAAAGAATAAAGAATTTTCATATTTATTAATATTTACGAATTAAATATTAATTTTATTTTAATGGGGTTGCTATGTTCGATAGCGTACTCAATACGCAACGATGAGTTTCTTTGAAAACTTACGTTGCACACAAGTAATAAAATAATATTATTTTAAATGTTAGTTAATGAGTAGCCGTTGTACTGGCAGGAATGGATAGAAATAACTAAAATGTGACTATATATGTTTTTAAATGTTTATACATTTAACCAATAAAAGATAAAGGCTTAAAATACGGAAAGAGTTCAATTTTAGGCATATATACTTTAATTTTCACTAAAGGTTCACTTATCACCTTTTAATGGTGAACCGTCATTAAATATAGGTTTGATCACTCTTATACATTCTTTTGGACCAAATAAAACTCTTATTAAGAATCGGGACATCAAATTTTACTTTGTGTAAATTTTTGGTACCTTTTTGATAAAGTTCATTTTTTTATGAATAGTGTAAAATGTTGTATTTTAATTCAAAACCTCTTTTTAATCTAATTTATTTATATTATTAGATTATTATTTTAATTGGTTTTAAAGTGAAATTAGAAAATATTTTTACCAGTTAATCCAATGGTGGTCATTGGAATCAATTTCACTTTGAAATTGGACTTAAACTGGTGTCAATCTTTTGATACTTATTGTTTCACAAAAACACGCTATTTGTCATGACAGCGGGAATTAATTATTAAATTAATTAATTTGACTTATATGTTTTGAATTTTTTAAAATGGACTTCATTTTTGAATTCGGAATATCAAATATAGCTTAGGGTGAATTTTTGGTAATTTTCTGAAAAACTTCAATTTTTGATGAATAGTGAAACCACTAAGTGGTAATCAAGCAAACTGATTTTTCAGTTAAATGGAAGTTTACCACTAATGTGTATTGAATTTTAAAAATCCGACATACATGGTTGTCATTAAGAAGTAAAATGTGGTTCAATGAGATTAAAATAATTTTTTGCTGAATAGTAACTTTTTTTCATTAATCGCGATTAGTGGTAATTAGTGTAGTTTAAGGTATAAATAATGCTTTAATAATATGAAATGACCTAGACACATGTCCCAACATTATTGGTTGTGTCAGGGCCGACCAAGACAAGCCATGGGCCAACTTGGGGACCCCATGGAGCCACTTTAGTGGGAAAATGACATTAATATATTTTTATTTAATGTTAAAGTGAAAATGACACAAACATAATATGTTTTACGAAAACAATTTTTAAGTGGGGTTATACATGTCCAAATTTTGATTATAAATAGTCATTGGAAAGCTAAAACGATTTCCTACATCATAGTATTTCTTTTATAATTTTTAGACATTAAATAAATTAAAGTATTTATGACATAATAATGATGCAGTGATGACATCATTATTTGGCGATTTAAATAAAATGGAAAGATAATGAAAAATATAAAACCTACACATGTCCAAAACCAATTGGATGAGTGGATTTAGAACCCTTATCACCTTATCCACGAATTATATCAATCTGGGACCTTTTAAAACCGAAACACATTTTCAAATAAAGTAATATTTCTTTACATTCCAAAAGTGCCCCTCCTCTCCTCTTATAAAAGGCCCCACATCTACCCCATTTCACACACTTCTCAAGCCTTTGGCTAGGCCAACCCCTGCCCAATTACTCTCTCCACATCCCTATCCTCATCCTAGAGGATTCCCTTTGGGAAGAATCCTTTCAAAGGAAGCCTTTAGGCTCAAATCAAAAGGGAGTTACACTTTTAAAGGTAATTCATTCTCTCTTGTTCATTTGTTTTATTTTGCTTCTCCAACCCTCTAAACTATTTTTATTTACTTCTTTTGTAACAAAACCAGTATCTTCAATATACTAGGATATTGTTATAATATTTATTTGAGATACACTCTCACACAACTACATCAAATGGTTAAAGAACATACGGTTTCCGTGGATGGCGAAATTCTGCCTCCCGAAACGATGATTGTTCAATACTCATTTAACACCTTCAAGGGTGGCCATTATGATGTCACTATTTTTATATATGATATATAATATGTTTATGTTTTCTTTAAGCTTCTGTATTTTTCATTTTTGGCATACCTTTATGGTTTCCATTATGGGTAAACACGATATCTTCATTTAAGGAAGTGCGGACTACCGCCCCCTAAAAGTGATGTGATTCGTTAATGCCATATGTGGGACGTGTAAAGGATGGATTTAAAGTTATTATATATGATGTTATACTGGAATTATAATATACCTCTATATCATTATTATTTCTTTCCATTAAAGTATGATATAGAAATGAAAGTAGCGTTCATGCGTACGTACGGCTTACCGTCTCCATGAACGGTGCATTTCATTTCTTATCCCTAAATGTAATGTACTATTAAAAGTAGATGTATATAATGGATATATATAATTAATGATATATCTAAATGATGAATATAATTCTGTAATTAAAATATACATACCTCTCATTTAGTTTTAATTCGATTAATATGACAAAGAAATGAAAGTAGCCTTCATGCGTACGTACGACTTACCGTCTCCATGAACGGTGCATTTCATTTCTTACCTCTAAATGATTATGTAATATTATAAATACATGTATATGCTGGATATATATGATATATATGATATCCAAATCAGGAATTCCACTCTGGATATAAAGAACTTTTGACCACATGAACAACATGTAATTGTAAGAAGTCAACTTTCGACTTAAGAACCAAATATTGACAATACAAACATTATTAACTTAAATGGTTACATAATGTTTATAACATGGAAATAACTGATATAAAAAGAATAATGAACTTTAAAAAGGTTCTTAATCAAGTATAAATTAACTCAAGTTTATTATTAAGGACGTTAAAGAACGATCGAGTCAAGTCGGACCCAAGGTAAGGGACTTCGTCTCAATCTCCATTCATTGAGGCATATTTCGTTTTATACACAACTTTCTTTTATATGGTGTATAAACTCCTTTGACTTTTACTTTTATACAAAAGGAATCTTTTTCTATGAAGTGTTTTAGTAAATGAAAAAAAGGAATGTTTTTTTTAACGTACGCGGTGACAACAACCTTTTTCCGCCGCCGTGAGTATTATTTGATCTTTGGCTTTCTCAACAAGCCGTAATGTTTTTAGAATAAAATAAATACCATATACTCTTTTATGTATTTTGGTATTGAAAATAGTTTTGAAAAAAGATTCTATTATGTCAATATATTTATGATATATTGTGATTGAAATGTGGAAATGTTATCATTCCTTTATATTGGTTTTATGTTTTATGATTTTATACTGGTACTTGGACATTTTAACGGGTGGTTACGTTATAAACCATATGACGGGTGGTGCCGTGAATACCAGGACGGGTGGTTACGTTATAACCTCCAATGCATTGGGTATGGAAGTTGGCCGTATGGCTATTCCATTAAGTATGTATGGAAATTGGCCGTATGGCTATTTCATTAAGTGATATGTGTGGAAGTAAACCGTATGGTTATTCCACTTAAGTATGTTTATGTCCCAAGTTACCTTTATATATGTTATGCGTTCTTTATATGGGTTTTATGGTAATTCTTTGGTTACAAAAAGGTAAGTAATGATACTTTATTCAGTGAAGAGTTTTTATTACTTCATAAAGGTGAAAAGTATTACTTTGATAAAGTATACATGGTTTACTTGATGTTTGAAAAACTAACAGTTTTCATTCTTTTTGTATCCCTTACTGAGCTTTTTATGCTCACCCCAAGTTTTTCGAAATGTTTTTCACAGGACTTAAAGTGGAATAAGGTCAAGGATGGGATCAAGGGAATGTCATGCTATCTAAAACATGGAATCTAGACATATTTATTTTTAAGAGTTTTTATTTTATGGAGACTTAGTAGAAGTGTCTACTTTGTAATCTTTTAAGATGTAATAGTTATGTTATAATTCTATAAAACTCTAAACCTGAAAAGATCCTCAATGTGAATTATTCATTTAATTCAATATTAAGTAAGGTTTAAGGCTGGGGCCTTATAGTTGGTATCAAAGGTCGGTTTAGACAACTTTAGGAGTTAGAAAAGTGTTAAATTATAATATGATTGAGATGATATAGCATTTACGGATTACCATGTTGCTTCGCCTAAGATATTTCTGTGTTCAGAATGGTTTTCCGTAGAGGAAACAAAGCAGCTATGTTGGGACGACATCAGGAGAAAGATAACCATCCAAATCAGCAACCTGAGATGGTCGGAATCAGAACTGAATAGTTTGTTGCAGTGATGGCACAGTTTACTCAGGCTATAAATGGTGGTGGTATCCATGCACGAGATCATCCAGATCAACCGCAGAGGAACATGTCAGTGGTGGAACATTTCATGAGGCAACATCCCCCATAATTCAGAGGATCATCTGACCCTATGCAAGCTGAAGGGTGGATTAAAGCACTGGAGAAGATTTTTGATGTCATGGGGTGTTCAGAACATCAAAAGGTTAGTCTTGCTGTTTACCATTTTGAAGGTGAAGCTGATCAGTGGTGGTCGATGGTGAAAAATATAAGGGATAGTGATGAGATTGAGGATCTTCACTGGGACGAATTCAAAGGTATGTTTATTGAGAAATATTTTCCTAAGGTGGTTCGTCTTAGGTTGGAAAAACAGTTCCTAGAATTGAGGCAGGAGGATGATTCAGTGGCTACTTATGAAGAAAAGTTCACTCGATTGGCAACGTATGCTCCAAACTTCATACGAGATCTTGATAGTAAAATAAACCGTTTTTACTCAGGGTTAAAGCCAAGGTATCGAAGGGCTTTAGCTTCTCGTGAGTTCAAAAGTTATGAAAAACTTGTTCGATGTACGGAGAAGGTAGAAATGGAGTTTGCCGATGATCAGGTGTTCTATGACAAACAACAGAATAAGAGGTCTAGTTGGCAGGAAAAGGGGAAGAATTCATCAAAGAAGCAAGGAGGTAAGAAAACCAAATATCCATCCTGTGAGAAGTGTGGTAAAATGTATCCTGGATAATGTTTATCCAAGTCTGGTAAGTGCTTTCGGTGTGGTAAGTCTGGTCATATTGCTCGTAACTGTAAGGAAGATGATCAAGCAGGAAATGAAAAGCCAACGGTAAGATGTTTTAAGTGTAATGAAATGGGTCATTATGCAGACGAGTGTCCGACAAGGAGCTTGAGTGATGGGAAGCATTTAGACTACAAGCAGAAAGGGGTGGTAAGATCATTTGCAACAACTTCAGCAGATGTTGGGCCATCGAATGAAGTGGTATCAGCTCCAGGGAGCTCAGTATTTTTCGAAGATTGACTTGAGGTCGGGGTACCATTAGTTGAAAGTAAAAGAAGCAGACGTTCCGAAGACTGCGTTCCGTACTAGATATGGCCATTTTGAATTTTTAGTTATGCCTTTTGGGTTAACCAATGCACCTACTGTATTCATGGACCTTATGAATAAAAGTTTCCATGAGTTCTTGGATAAGTTTGTGTTTGTGTTTTGAGGTTTGGGAAGAGGTTATGTGTGCCTTGTGATTCACAGTTGAAGAATGAGTTTTTTTTTCATCCTGGCAGTACTAAGATGTACAGAGTTCTGCGGGAGTATTACTGGTGGGATGGAATGAAAAGAGACATTGCTGATTTTACTGTGAAGTGTTTGACATGTCAACAGGTTAAAGCAGAGCAGCAGTTACCGAAAGGGATGCTTCAGCCTTTACCAGTGCCAGAGTGGACATGGGAGAATATATCCACGGACTTTGTTGTTAGATTACCGAAGACATCTCGAGGTAATAATGCAATCTGGGTTATTGTTGATCGCTTGACCAAATCTGCTCATTTCCTTGCTATACGAGATACTTTCTCTCTTGATCAACTTTCCCGTTTGTATCTTAAATAGATAGTCAGGTTACATGGAGTTCCTCTCTCCATTGTATCGGATTGTGATCCCAGGTTTACTTCTAACTTTTGGAAAGGCCTTCAGAAGTCGTTGGGTACTGAATTAAATTTTAGTACTGCTTTTCATCCTCAATCAGATGGGCAGTCAGAACAAACAATCCAGACATTGGAGGATATGCTACGAGCTTGTTCTATGGATTATCAGGGAAGTTGGGACCAACATTTTTCTTTGGTTGAATTTTCTTATAATAACAGCTTTCATTCCAGTATAAAGATGGCACCATTTGAGGCATTATATGGGAAGCGGTGTCGAACTCCAGCATTTTGGGATGAAGTGGGTGAAAGGAAACTGATGGGACTAGAATTGGTAGAAGAGATGACAGAAAAAGTTCAGTTGATTCAGAAGTACATGAGAACAGCTCAAAGCAGGCAGAAGAGTTATGCGGATAACCGGAGGAAGGATCTATCTTTCGAGGTAGGTGATCATGTTTTTCTCAAGGTTTCTCATTGGAAAAGTGTGACGAGATTTGGTAAGAAAGGAAAGTTGAGTCCAAGGTTCATTGGACCATACGAAATTCTGGAAAGAGTTGGATCAGTTGCATACCGAGTGGCTTTACCTCCGAGTTTATCTCAGGTACACAATGTTTTTCATTTTTCAATGTTGAGAAAGTATATGCCAGATCCATCTCATGTTTTGAGTCCAGAGGTAGTTCAGCTGGAAGAGAACCTATCTTATGAGGAACAACCGGTCCAGATTCTTGACCACAGGGACCAGGTGTTACAAAATAAGGTTATTCATCAGGTAAAGGTTTTGTGGAAAAAACCATGTGATTGAAGAGGCAATGTGGGAATCTGAAAATGCTATGAGGGATAAATACCCCCACTTATTTTGATAAGTGAATAAAATTGCGAGGACGCAATTCCCAAAAGGGGGGAAGGATGTAACATCCCAGGTAAATAAAGAATAAATAATTTTCATATTTATTAATATTTACGAATTAAATATTAATTTTATTTTAGAGGGGTTGCTATGTTCGATAGCGTACTCAATACGCAACGATGAGTTTCTTTGAAAACTTACGTTGCACACAAGTAATAAAATAATATTATTTTAAATGTTAGTTAACGAGTAGCCGTTGTACTGGCAGGAATGGATAGAAATAACTAAAATGTGACTATATATGTTTTTAAATGTTTATACATTTACCCAATAAAAGATAAAGGCTTAAAATACGGAAAGAGTTCAATTTTAGGCATATATACTTTAATTTTCACTAAAGGTTCACTTATCACCTTTTAATGGTGAACCGTCATTAAATCTAGGTTTGATCACTCTTATACATTCTTTTGGACCAAATAAAACTCTTATTAAGAATCGGGACATCAAATTTTACTTTGTGTAAATTTTTGGTACCTTTCTGATAAAGTTCATTTTTTTTATGAATAGTGTAAAATGTTGTATTTTAATTCAAAACCTCTTTTTAATCTAATTTATTTATATTATTAGATTATTATTTTAATTGGTTTTAAAGTGAAATTAGAAAATATTTTTACCAGTTAATCCAATGGTGGTCATTGGAATCAATTTCACTTTGAAATTGGACTTAAACTGGTGTCAATCTTTTGATACTTATTGTTTCACAAAAACACGCTATTTGTCATGACAGCGGGAATTAATTATTAAATTAATTAATTTGACTTATATGTTTTGAATTTTTTAAAATGGACTTCATTTTTGAATTCGGAATATCAAATATAGCTTAGGGTGAATTTTTGGTAATTTTCTGAAAAACTTCAATTTTTGATGAATAGTGAAACCACTAAGTGGTAATCAAGCAAACTGATTTTTCAGTTAAATGGAAGTTTACCACTAATGTGTATTGAATTTTAAAAATCCGACATACATGGTTGTCATTAAGAAGTAAAATGTGGTTCAATGAGATTAAAATAATTTTTTGGTGAATAGTAACTTTTTTTCATTAATCGTGATTAGTGGTAATTAGTGTAGTTTAAGGTATAAATAATGCTTTAATAAGATGAAATGACCTAGACACATGTCCCAACCTTATTGGTTGTGTCAGGGCCGACCAAGACAAGCCATGGGCCAACTTGGGGACCCCATGGAGCCACTTTAGTGGGAAAATGACATTAATATATTTTTATTTAATGTTAAAGTGAAAATGACACAAACATAATATGTTTTACGAAAACAATTTTTAAGTGGGGTTATACATGTCCAAATTTTGATTATAAATAGTCATTGGAAAGATAAAACGATTTCCTACATCATAGTATTTTATTTATAATTTTTATACATTAAATAAATTAAATTATTTATGACATAATAATGATGCAGTGATGACATCATTATTTGGAGATTTAAATAAAATGGAAAGATAATGAAAAATATAAAACCTACACATGTCCAAAACCAATTGGATGAGTGGATTTCGAACCCTTATCACCTTATCCACGAATTATATCAATCTGGGACCTTTTAAAACCGAAACACATTTTCAAATAAAGTAATATTTCTTTACATTCCAAAAGTGCCCCTCCTCTCCTCTTATAAAAGGCCCCCACCTCTACCCCATTTCACACACTTCTCAAGCCTTTGGCTCGGCCAACCCCTGCCCAATTACTCTCTCCACATCCCTCTCTTCATCCTAGAGGATTCCCTTTGGGCAGAATCCTTTCAAAGGAAGCCTTTAGGCTCAAATCAAAAGGGAGTTACACTTTTAAAGGTAATTCATTCTCTCTTGTTCATTTGTTTTATTTTGCTTCTCCAACCCTCTAAACTCTTTTTATTTACTTCTTTTGTAACAACACCAGTATCTTCAATATACTAGGATATTGTTATAATATTTATTTGAGATACACTCTCACACAACTACATCAAATGGTTAAAGAACATACGGTTTCCGTGGATGGCGAAATTCTGCCTCCCGAAACGATGATTGTTCAATACTCATTTAACACCTTCAAGGGTGGCCATTATGATGTCACTATTTTTATATATGATATATAATATGTTTATGTTTTCTTTAAGCTTCTGTATTTTTCATTTTTGGCATACCTTTATGGTTTCCATTATGGGTAAACACGATATCTTCATTTAAGGAAGTGCGGACTACCGCCCCCTAAAAGTGATGTGATTCGTTAATGCCATATGTGGGACGTGTAAAGGATGGATTTAAAGTTATTATATATGACGTTATACTGGAATTATAATATAACTCTATATCATTATTATTTCTTTCCATTAAAGTATTATATAGAAATGAAAGTAGCGTTCATGCGTACGTACGGCTTACCGTCTCCATGAACAGTGCATTTCATTTCTTATCCCCAAATGTAATGTACTATTAAAAGTAGATGTATATAATGGATATATATAATTAATGATATATCTAAATGATGAATATAATTCTGTAATTAAAATATACATACCTCTCATTTAATTTTAATTCGATTAATATGACAAAGAAATGAAAGTAGCCTTCATGCGTACGTACGGCTTACCGTCTCCATGAACGGTGCATTTCATTTCTTACCTCTAAATGATTATGTAATATTATAAATACATGTATATGCTGGATATATATGATATATATGATATCCAAATCAGGAATTCCACTCTGGATATAAAGAACTTTTGACCACATGAACAACATGTAATTGTAAGAAGTCAACTTTCGACTTAAGAACCAAATATTGACAAAACAAACATTATTAACTTAAATGGTTAAATAATGTTTATAACATGGAAATAAGTGATATAAAAAGAATAATGAACTTTAAAAATGTTCTTAATCAAGTATAAATTAACTCAAGTTTATTATTCAGGACGTTAAAGAATGATCGAGTCAAGTCGGACCCAAGGTAAGGGACTTCGTCTCAATCTCCTTTCATTGAGGCATATTTCGTTTTATACACAACTTTCTTTTATATGGTGTATAAACTCCTTTGACTTTTACTTTTATACAAAAGGAATCTATTTCTATGAAGCGTTTTACTAAACGACAAAAAGGAATGTTTTTTTTAACGTACGCGGTGACAACGACCTTTTTCCGCCGCCGTGAGTATTATTTGATCTTTGGCTTTCTCAACAAGCCGTAATGTTTTTAGAATAAAATAAATACCATATACTCTTTTATGTATTTTGGTATGGAAAATGGTTTTGAAAAAAGATTCTATTATGTCAATATATTTATGATATATTGTGATTGAAATGTGGAAATGTTATCATTCCTTTATATTGGTTTTATGTTTTATGATTTTATACTGGTACTTGGACATTTTAACGGGTGGTTACGTTATAAACCATATGACGGGTGGTGCGGTGAATACCAGGACGGGTGGTTACGTTATAACCTCCAATGCATTGGGTATGGAAGTCGGTCGTATGGCTATTCCATTAAGTATGTATGGAAATTGGCCGTATGCCTATTCCATTAAGTGATATGTGTGGAAGTAAACCGTATGGTTATTCCACTTAAGTTTGTTTATGTCCCAAGTTACCTTTATATATGTTATGCGTTCATTATATGGGTTTTATGGTAATTCTTTGGTTACAAAAAGGTAAGTAATGATACTTTATTCAGTGAAGAGTTTTTATTACTTCATAAAGGTGAAAAGTATTACTTTGATAAAGTATACATGGTTTACTTGATGTTTGAAAAACTAACAGTTTTCATTCTTTTTGTATCCCTTACTGAGCTTTTTATGCTCACCCCAAGTTTTTCGAAATGTTTTTCACAGGACTTAAAGTGGAATAAGGTCAAGGATGGGATCAAGGGAATGTCATGCTATCTAAAACATGGAATCTAGACATCTTTCTTTTTAAGAGTTTTTATTTTATGGAGACTTAGTAGAAGTGTCTACTTTGTAATCTTTTAAGATGTAATAGTTATGTTCTAATTCTCTAAAACTCTAAACCTGAAAAGATCCTCAATGTGAATTATTCATTTAATTCAATATTAAGTAAGGTTTAAGGCTGGGGCCTTATAATTTCTCCCTCCATGGACTTTATCACCTAGAAATTTACAAAATTTCATTTTTTATAATTTTGGGTGTTACTAATGTCAATAAGTTTTATGTTTTTTATCATAATTTAATATAGAAGATTATTTATAACCATAATATTTTACATTCTAGATCCAATTTCCTTTGTTTTATCGAGAGGATGGTTGTTATATTTGCTATCACATTCATTTCTCACATGATTCCTCCTAGTTATATCTATTTACTAAAACCAAAAAACATAGTGTCACTATCAAAATTTAATAATGAATTTAAAAAATCATATGATTGTGAAAATAATTCAAATTATTTCCAAATTATAAAACTTTTTTTAACCCCATGAATCATAAATTTCATTCCATGTCACTATGTATTATCATATGTTATCATAGATTATATCCTCTCATTCTTCATAATTTTTTATAAAGACAATGTATATTAACCAATGCATATCCCCTAGGTGTGTCAAAGCATGTGTGTATATAGACCTTTTTTTGTGAACCAATTGATTATAGTGTTAATACCTAACAACCCTTTACATTGTTATTACCCCCAGATGTATCTGTACTAGATCATGTATTTTCTTGTTTATATCAATATAGGGATGTAATTTCATTGAAAACACAAACTATATATCTTATCAAAACTTCGGGGTGTTGTATTATACTTATAATTATCTGCAATGTCTTCACCAATGTTTTCAAATCTTAAGAAAAAAACTAAACCATACTCTGATACCAACTCAGGTTATCCTTGAATTTTATATATAAATATTACATCATTTTAGATAAATAATCAATTCATCACACAATAATACATTCCATATAAATATAATGGTTTATTATTCTTGGATACTGGATACATAATCAACTTATTTCATGAATAATCATCAACATCTCCCACAATCTTCTTCATACATAGTACCCTTCTTAGACATACCCTATGTCACACCCCAAACCATATATTCTTATTTTTAATTATTAATTATTAAATTATATTTATATATATTTATCTTTGAGGTTTGGATATTGTTTTTTTGTTTATTTATTTTTATGAGAATATTCCTATCAAATGGTTAGTGCATGATTATTTATAACTTTGCAATTACTATGTGATTTGGGTCAATAGTTTTTAGAACCATTTTGCATTGTCAGCACATGGTTTTCTCAACCATGATGCCAACTCACCCCACGGGGCCTCGGAACGGTGGCATATCCTTTACCTTGCGGGCAAGGGTTTCTTCCTCGGCTTCTCACCCTTCCCTCCTCGGTGTTCCCGGTGACTCGGTGTCGCCGTCCCCTTCCTCAGTGTCTCTCGGTGGCTCAGTCGTCGTCATCGTTGTCTCATATCCTCGGGTGATGGCTTCAGATCTGGGCGGGTAGAGTGATGGTGGGTAAGGGTTTGGCGGCTGCGGGTGTTGGCTCTAGCTCTTAGAGGCGCGACATCGGCTCTGAAGTGGCGCGGAGGGGGAGGACTCTATTTGGTTTTGGTTTTTATAATTGGTTTTCTGTTTTATGTTGTGTATTTATTTTCTGAAGTCCTTGAATCAGAGTCTTCTTCGGTGTGCCTTTTCTTCTTTTTGCTCCTCTTCTGTTTGTGGTTTGGCCGATTAAGAATCTGCTAGGGGTTCTTATGTGGTCTTGATTTGTCCAGCTCCAGCCCGTTGAGGCGTTGTTGTCTTTGTTTTTCTCGGATCCACTCACGGTGACCTTCCCTCGAGGTGTTGTTTTCTCTTCCCATCCTGGGTGATGAAGAACCGACTTCATTATCCATGGATCGTTATCTTCTTCGGGTAGCTACGGATGCGATTCGAGGATTCTTGAGGCTACGGTGGGGTGATCTTAGATCCGGCTCTGGCGCTTGGGCTCTACAGTGCTGATTTAATGTTGGTCTGATCCCGTTTTGGTTCTGGAATTAGGATGGATGGTTTCTTGTTTGATGGATTCAAAGATGGTGGAGGGATTTTGACCACTTGGTTGCGTTGGATGTTCTGGTTTGGTTGTACTGAATGCTCGAATGGTTTGTTTTTCAAAGGTGGGATGTTTTTGTTACCAGATGCGACTTCCTGAATGGACTTCAGGAGGTTTTAGAGCTATTTTTTCCTCTTTATAGAGTTTTTTGGATTTGGTTGTTAGAGAGGGTATGGCATCAGCCATCAATTCAGGCCTGTGCTTTGACACAGGACACTTGCTTCATGATTTTCCTTACAAATATGGAGAGTTTCTTCAAGGTCAAATGCTGGGGAGGAGTTGTTCAGTGGTTTCATTTTGGTCTTACTCTTTCTACCTTTCAGTGTGATTGTCCTATGTCAATGATGTCTCTTGGTTTTCTCCCCCTTCATCCCTTAAAAGGGGGATTTATCATATAATAAAACAATTTGAAGGCCTTAGGGCTGTTGGATGGATGGATGCCAACTCACGTGGGTTTCATTTTAACAACCAAGGTAATGTTAATATAAATTTTTTTCAAGTCTTATTGATATATTTTAATTATATTTATAGATTTATATTCATTATTAGAATATTAAGTATTTTTTCTTTTAAAAGGGAAAGAATTTATTTCCAACCAAATTGGGGTTTCATGTAATATATGGATTTATTTAAAATATTAAATTCCAAAATAGATAATTTTAATTTGAAAAATTGAACCATGATTTTTAATTCAGATTATATAAAATATATTATGATAAATTTTTTATAATTATCTAAAATGATTCATTTTTCATTGAATAGTGAAAAATATTAATTTTTTTGACAAATTATATTTTCATCTTAAAAATTTATAATTATACATTTTGTTTTAAAATTTCATAAAAGTAAAAATAGTTATTTTTTGTTAAAAATAATCAAATTAAGGTTATTGTAATCAATATTAGAATTTAATCTATTAAAAAACATTTTTATACTGAAAATAACTTTTTTTGAAAAACGGTTTTCATCGAGTATTGCATGGTTAATTTTAAATTAAATTATACAAGTTATATAAATTTAACTTGATACAATGAATTAAATATTTTTAATCATCATAATAAATACTAGGTAATTTTTTTAAGTTATGTTTTTTCAAAAAGAATAGTAAATGAAATAAAAATATATTACCGTGGTTAAAGATAAAACTGGTTTACTAGGGGTCAAATAGAAGCTATAAGCATAAAAACAACCTAATAAACTCATCTAAAATATATTTTATAGATATATTTCAACTCTATATCATGTAATATTAAAAAATGTCCCATTTTGAAACTTTTTCCCTCAGGAATAAAATAACATATTCTAATCGTTTCAATAACTTCAAATTCTATCCTTCCCCCACTTATAAAAGGACATCACCTCTGCTCACCTATTCACACATCCATAGCCTTTTGTATTTCCAATACCTACCAATATATAGTCCTATAATCCCACCCCAAATCCTATAATCATTTTTTTGGATAATAAAACCATCCTACTAAAGATTTATGTGTAAACATAAAAAGGTTTTTTGAAGAAGAGTTATATTTTTTAATTGGGCCTTTTCATTTTATTTCTTATTCTACCTCCTTAAAATATAATTCAAACATGCTTAAATAATAAAACTATTATATTATATATAATAATATTTTTTTCTAATAATCTAATAATTAATATCTATCTCCTTGTCTATCAAATGGGAAATAAAAATGTCATTCGTGTGTACGGTGATCTACTGCCTCATGAACCTATGTAATTAATTTTCCATCACAACCTCTCATGACTGGTTATAATAATGGGTTCAATATATATATATATGATATTAATCACACAAAAAACAATGTTTAAATATATTATATCAAAAATATGCTTACCTTTCCATCCATTGAAAAATAATAACGTCATTCACAATTATGTGCGGATTACCACCTCCATGAAGTGATGTGATTCATTTTTCCTCATCACATCACATAGATGATATATATAAGTGTAATTAAGTATATCATTTTAAATTTATTTTATAATCATCACTATTTTAAGTTAAAATGATACTTACCTTATTTCCCTTCTTGTCTTTGATAAATGAAAACTTTACTCTTATGTTGGCATGGCCTACCATCTCTTTGATTATAACATAATTTATTTTTTATAACCATATTTAATGTATGGTTTCAAAAGTATAATTTGTGTCTAAAAATTATAATTATACCATTTTTATTATTATTTATAGGATGCTATAATGACCTATTTGACCATATTCAACCTACCAAAGTCACAATGGACATATAAGCCCAAAATCATCAAAATGAATAACATGAACATAATTGATTAAGTAATTATATATTACATGGAAATAAATAAAATAAAAATAAATAATAAACATGATAAATTTTATTAATAAATAAATAATAATAATTTTATTATTTAAGAAGATAAAGAATGTACAAGATGAGTTAGACTGGATGTGAGTACATTTTAACTTAAAACATCATTTTAAATGTTGTAAAGAATTATTTTCTAAAACATTATATTCCATGTCCATATTCATAAATTTATTTTATGGATGTATTTTTAA
Organism: Viscum album; assembly: GCA_963277665.1. NCBI lineage: Eukaryota > Viridiplantae > Streptophyta > Magnoliopsida > Santalales > Viscaceae > Viscum > Viscum album. The sequence goes on along the minus strand of OY728165.1, from coordinate 909,258,576 downwards.
GGATACATTGAATTATGAGGGAAATTTTAATTTTCATTTAAATTTCATTAAAATTATTTCAAAAGGAGTCTTTTTATTTATTTTATATGTATTATTTTTATATTATCTATAAAAAAAGAAAAAATGATGGCTCTATTTTAACATATACGACATCAATAAAATTTCACACTATTATGGACATTATTTTTTGTTTGTATTTATATATAATATTATTTTTCTCTATTCAATTAAATACCCTCTTTCCATTTTTAATGGTTATTTTTTATTAAAATATGTATTTTTACAAGGAAATGGTATTTTGATATCCTAAAAACGTTTTGCATATGGTCTCAATAGTGTTTAAGAGGGATTTATGATAAAATTTTATAATATAGCATTGTTTTATTCATGATATGGTTCTTTATAATTATAGATGAGGATGTTTTTGTTTGATACGACTTATAAAATGGGAGATCTCGATATATATTATATAAAGGGTGATCCTGATACAACTCATATGATTGGAAAATATGACCTATGTCTCTAATGCATTAGGTATTGTTATTTATCATTTAATTAAAGATGAAAGAATTTAAAATTTGGAGGTTCCTCTTATGAATTTTACTAGGTTCTAATTATTTTTTACAAGGGTTGTGAATATAATTCTCTATGTTTCCTAACTTTTTTTCCATTTTCTTTCATTGGGGTCATTATGGGTTTTTTGAGAGAAAATTGTGTTTTTTAAGTTGATATGATTTATTTGATACTCTAAATGATATTGTGATAATGGTAAATAATTTATGGGTTCTTATTTTTTATGTGAATTAATATATTTATTAATTTTATGTCACTTACCATGATTTTTGTGATCATCCAATGTTTTTAAACATTTTTTACAGGGTTTAAGGATGAGTTAGAAAAAATAAGATGTTAATTTTAAATTCATGAAAATTTATAATAAAAATAAAACATATACAACTTTAAATGTTTTATACTATATAAAAAATGGATACTGAGTGGATGTGTTCACTTTGTAATGTATGGGTTCGTTATGTAAGGGGTATGAAATAATTATCTAAAACACATAACCGAAATGATATCTGACAATGAAAAACAATGAATTATAGTATAAATATGATAGATTATCATATTTTTAAATTTCATTATTTATATTGGAAATCATAGATAATTTTTAGATAACATTATAGTTTAGGATAATGTTAAAATAAATCCTTGAGATATTATACATTAGGTGATCATGAAATAGAATTTTAAGATTACTATACTACTTTGCCTAATATATGTATGTATATAATGGTTTTCTATAAAGGAAAAAGGGATGTTGAAGTAGGAAGGTATCAAGTAGACAGTAACCTCCCAAATTGGAACCCTTGAATGGTTGGAATTGTATCTGAGAAATTTTTTTGTGGTATTGGATTAATTAACTCATGCTACAAATGATGGTGGTAGCCCTTTTGGAAAACATCCACAATTACCATAAAGAAACATATTAATATTTGTTCATTTAATGAATGAAACCCTCATATTTTTATAAAACTATAGATCCAGTTTTAGTCGAAGTATGGATCAAATAATGGGAAAAGATATTCTAAGTCATGAGATGTTCAGAACACCAAAAAGAAAATATTTCATTTTTTCATTTTTTAGGGGACTCTAATCAATGGATGTCATTGGATTAGAATACCTGAGAGAGATAAGAGAATAATTAAATTTAATAGAATACATTTAATAATGTTTTACTTCATAAATATTTCCCAAATACTTTTTAAATATAAATGGATAAACAATTATTTGAATTCATGAATAAATATTAACATATATTAGTTGTTTATGAATAAAATTTTACATGATTTGATAAATTCACACTAGATATTATTCTGGTCTATGATAGTAAAATAAATTAATTTTACATAGTATTTAAACAGTATTTATAAATTGAATTAGAATCATGATAATTTAAAATTTAAGATAATTTTTTTCATTTTGCCGATAAAGGTGAGATTATGTTTACTAATACATTTTGTTCCTCAAGATGGCCGTAGTAAGAAGAATTCAAGATGGAAAGAAATAGATAAGAAACCAGTTATGAAATTTTGATGTTGGACCCCAATATGGTCCATGTGTAGTAAAACAATTAAAGTATTTTTACTGGATATGGAGTGTTTCTGTGGGGTAAGTTTTGTAATAGGGTTCTTGACCACAAAAAATATATTTTTGAAAAATCCATGAATTGGGTAATAGATAACCAAAAAATGGTGAGATGTTTTAACTGTAATGAGTTGGGAAATTATGAACATGTGTGTCTGAAGTCACTTCTAATAGGTGGAAATAATCAATATCAAAATATTTTTTTTGAAAAATAATTTTATACTACTACATTTGATGATGGGCCATCTAATAAAGTGGATACTAGTATGTTACATGTTTATTCAAATTATTCCAATGCCTTATTTGATTCTAGATGATCACATTCCTTCATTTCTAAGAAATATAGAAGTAAAATAGGAATACCACCACATGAAAATTAACTATAAATTTCATTGAAAACTATGGCTCTATTTGTTACGGAAACAATGATTTATAAGAATTATCCTATTATTATCAGTGGGATGGTCCTTCCTATGAACCCATTAGAACTTCCCATAACATAGTTTGATATTATTTTTTCTAGGTATTGAAATTTTTTTTTATATGTTCTAAAATATTTTATTTCTAAATATTATATATTAAATGATTTCATATATATGATATAAAATCAATAAACTGAGAAATTTATTAGGGATGATAGTGAAAGTTACCTAGATCAAATTAATTAAAAGAAATATATTGTTTATATTAATGATGTGTCTCTGGTAAATGAATATATATATGTACTTCCTATTTACTTTTTTCAGTATTATTCATAATTGGGGGTTTATTTAACTATTTACATAGTGCTTGATTCTATGACAATTTTAATACCCCTAACTAGAGGGATCAAGTAGAACATTTGAAGTGAAAAATTATTTTCAATGATTTTTAAGTAAATGATTCATTCATTCAATAACTTCACAATGGGATACTATTATTCTATTTGATAAAATTATTTATGTTTCAATGAGAAATTAAATTTATTGTAGAACATTTAATAAAATCACTATTAAGAAAAAGTATCCTTTCTGAAATATCGATGATTTTTTTGATCAGATATAGAGGGTACAATATTTTTCAAATATTGATCTCAAAAAATGATAATATAGGTTACTGGTGATGGAAGAATATATTTTTATGATTGTGTTTCTAACTAGATATGGTCATTATGAGTATGTGGTTATTCCATTTGGGTTGTTTAATGCATTGGAAGTATTTATAGATCCTAGGAATAATTATTACAAGAAGTTTTAGACAATTTTGTGGTTTATATTATTACTAATATACAGGTATATTCTAAAATTCATGACAATCCAAACAAACACAGAAGGATTGTTATTTAAAACATAAAAAAAATTATATAAAAAATTTAATAACTATGAATTTTGGTTATAACAAATTTATTTCCTTCATTATATTGTTTTATAAATATTTAATATCCATTGAAAATAGTAAAACTATTTTTTTAGTAATTTCCATGAATAAAAAATTTCATAGTTATTTTTATATTTCTTGGATTAGTGGGTTACTTCCAAAATTTTGTACAAAACTTTTCTTACTTATCAATTTCATAGGATAAGATAACTCTTAAATTTTTTTAATTATTCTGGATGAAATAGTGGTATTATTTTTTATAGGAACTAAAAAGAATATTGTTTAATGCTTCATTTTGTTATTTACCTTTTGAAATTATGATTTTTTATCTACAATTATTTCTTAAAAAATGGACACAGTTGTGTTTTGAAATAGAATTATCAGGTAATTTATTAATATTTTCACAAACTAAAACTACATGTGTTAAATTATCTTACACCTGATCTGGAATTAGATTCAATTTTATTTTCTTTAAAAATTCAGAGGCATCACCTTTATGGGGTTAATTTTAAAATATGTACTGATCATTAAATATTGAATTAAATATTCACTCTTAAATTTTTGAATGTGAGATAAATAATATGGCTATAATTGAATTAGAATTATTCTTAAACAATTCATTAACATCCTATGAAAACAAAAATTTAGTAGATGGATTGTGTCAAAATTATATTATAATGATAACCATTTTAAATTTGTAATATAACACTTTGGTTAATGGTTTGATGAAATTTTTCTACAAAATTGTGCATGTATGAACATCCACTATTTTGTTTTAGGTTTCAGTGCAATTATCTCTAACAAAAATAATTAAGAATTATGAAAAAGTGGTTAATATTTTATAAGTAAAAGTTATAATCTATTAATAAGTGCATTTTTCTAAATATTAATGTCGATGAATAAGGTGGTATTATATTTGGAATAAAATATTGTGTGCCTTATGATTCCCAATTTAAGATAAAAATGATACTTAAAGCTCATAGTTCAAAATTTTTTATTTATCTTAGAAGCAGTATGATGTACATAGGCTATCATGAGTATTACTGGTGGGACATAATAAAGATATACTGTTGAATTTACCATGAAGTGTTTGAATTTTCAAAATGTGAAAGTATAATGAAAATTACTGAAGGGGATGATTCAACCTTTTTTAGTGCTAGAGTGGGAATAGTAAAATATATCCATGTATTTGATGGTGATATTTCAAAAGACATTTCAAGGTAATAATAAAATATGGATTATGATTGATAAACTAATTAAATGTGAATATTTTATTCCCATTAGAGATGTTATGTCTTTAGATAATATTTCTCGACTATATCTCAAAGAGATAATAATGTTATGTGATGTTTCTCTCTTGATTTTATCTGAATATAATCCCATGTTGAATACTAATTTTTGGAAAGTCATTCATTATTCCTTGGGTACTAAATTAAATTTCAGAACAACATCTCATCCAAAATCTTATGAGTAGTTTGAAAAAGTGATTTAGAAATTTGAATACATGATTCATTCTTTTTCAATAGACTACTAATGTTTTTAGGAACAAAATATTTCTTTATTTGCATTTTTTATAATAATTATTTTAATTATAGAATACATATGTAAAATGATGTAGAATTATATGTAAATTGGTTTCAGATGCCACCTTGTTGGGATAAATTATGAAAAAAAATATTTAATGGGACTGGGGATAGTATATGAAATGGATGAGATGGTGAAGATAATTAAAAAAAATTTGAGTACAAATGAAAGTATACAGAAAATTTATGCAGATAACCATAAGAAATATATTTCATTCAATGTTGGTGATCATGATTTACTTATTGTATCTCTATAGAAATTTTTTATGTGCTTTGGTAAAAATATAAAGTTATATACACAATTCATTAAACATTAAGAAAACATATATAATTTTGGATTAGTTTCCTACCATGTGGCCTCAAATTGAGGTTCTATCATGTACATAGTGTATTTCATGTTTTATTGTTATTAAAATATGTATCGAATGAATCACATTCTTTAATCTTTGAAGTAGTAAAATTAGATGAATAACCTTTATTATGAGGAAAACCCAGTACCAATTCTTTACCATAGAGAGAATTTTTTATGGAGCAATGTAATTTTTCATGATATGGTTTTTTGAAACAACCATATGGTTGAAGAAGTGACATGGGAAACACAAAATGCTTTAAAGGAAAAATATACCCAATTATTTAAGTAATGAAAAAAATTGATAGGATTACACTTTAAAAAGGTGGTAAGAATGTAACAAGTCGGGTAATATAAAGAGAAATTATTTTCATACCCTATTAATATTAATTAATTCTATTATATATATTTATATTCACAAAAATAATATTAGGAAATTTTTCAATCAAATGGAAAAAACTTTATTACTAACCAAATTGGGTTTTCATGGGTTATATGTAATTTTTTAAATATTTATTTCCAAATTAAATAATTTTAGTTTTAATAAATGAGCCTCATTTTATAATTTATCATGTCATTTTTTTATTGGGTTGATTTTTTTTGAATTTTTTGAAAAGATGGATTTTTCCTGGAATAGTGAAAAATACTGATTTTAATCAAAACTTTCATTTCATTTCAAGAATTATAAAGATAGTTTTTTAAAGGTTTTAAAGTAAAATTACTTTATCTATAATATTATTAATATAATTAATGTTACTATAATCAATATTACCCTTTATTTTTTTTTAAATAGTGTATACATAAAGGTTGTTTTTTGAAAAATCATTCTAATATAATTTTAAAGGATTTATTTTAAAATAAATTTAACCAATTATGGGAATTAAATTTGATAAAATGGATTCCATATTTTGAATCAAAATATATAATTTTAGTTTATATGTTAAACGTCATTTTTTAGACAATGAATAGTAAAAACTATAAGAATTTGTTACCAGTGTTAAGCTTAAAACGAGATTATATCTGTTAAACTAAATATATAAGTGTTAAAATGACATAAAAACGTTTCTAAATTCAATTTTATTTTAATTTTTTATATTAAATCATAGAATAATTTTAAATGGAAAATTTTTTATCCATTTTTCTAGATATTGACATTAACATATTTTAATCATTTTAGGATATTCCATGTGTGACTTCTCCCCCACTTATAAGAAGACATCACCTCATCTCCACTCCACACTCCCATATATTTTTAGTTTTAATAGTACACTCCAAATAAACTTAATAACATCCCTCCACATGTTCTAGAGGCCTTTTCTTATCAGGAAACTATCCTTGGAATTCATTATGTATAAACCTAAATAGGTTTCTGAAGAAGTGGTATAGTTCCTAACCATGATTTTTATTTTAATTTAATCTTCTAACCTCGTAGAGTATTATTCTACATGATGATATAATAAAGATAGGATATTATATATACTAATATATTTCTATGTTAATGTAATTTGCTATATCCATCTTCTCGTCTATCGAATGGGAAACAATTCTATCATTTATGTGTACAACATATTACCACCTCACAACAAAATGTAATTAGTTTTACATTAACACCAATCACGAGTGGTGATAATGATGGATTTAATTTTTATATATGATATTAATTAAATAATTATTTTATGTAAATATAAACTATTTTCTATTTTCTTACCATTATATCCATTGAAAAATTATAACGTTGTTTGTGTGTTTGTGTGGATTACCACCTCCACGAAGTGATGTGATTCATTTTTTCATCACTTCCACACATAATTGATATATATATAAGCATATTTAAAGATATGTTATGTTATTTATGATATAATAATCATTATAGACATGTAAAATAATACTTAACATCTTTCCCTAATTCTAATTGGATAATGAAAACATTATACAATCGTACATACGACCAACCTTCTCCATGGTTGTAACATATTTCATTTTTCATAACCATCATTCATAGATTATTTTAAATGTATAATTGAATTATAGAAATGATAATTATGTCAGGATTATTATTCATTCGAGTTTGTAATAATATTCTTTTTGACCATATTTAACATATTGAAGTCATGTTGGACATATGAGCTGAATGTCATCAAAATTTCTAACAATAAATAAAATGTATGAGGAATTGAATATAAAAAAATTAAAAAAATAAAAATCTTGAAAACACTTCTCAACAATGTAAATAATTGGAATAATTTTATTATTCAAGAAGATACATAAACCTGTGTGATGAGTTGGAATCATGGTATGGGGCTCCTCAACTTAAAAAATCATTTTATATATTTTCTAAATATTTTTCTTCCATTTACATATTCGTAAAATTATTTAATGGATGTATCTATATGAAATAAATAAATTATAAAATAAAATTTTATATCTATTCTGTATTTATTTCTATGTATTTTAAAAGGAATCTTTTTAAATATTTTCAATGGAATGTTTGGACATTCTTTACAAGAATAAAAAAAATAAACTTTCTATTTTAACATATATCGTGTTAATATATTTTACCAAAAATATATATATTATTTTATATTTGAATTCCATTATAATATTATATATTATCTTTATCCAAAATCCTCATTCTCTTTGTTCTGGGTATTTTAGTTTTAAAAAATATTTGTTTAAAAGGGAATAGTATTTCAACATCTAAAATTGTTTTTCATATTGGTTCAAAAAATATTTTCAAGGGTTTTATAATGAAAAGGTAAAAGATTAAATTGATTTATTCATGATATAGTAATTCAAAATTAGATAATATTTCAAATGATATGAATATAACTTTCAAAATGGGTGGTCCCAATACAACTTATATGTTAGTTGATCTAGATATAACGTATTCAACTGGTGGGCATAATATATCTCTCCAATACAATGGGTATGGATTCATGTGTTCTATGGAAATATGTATGGAGTAAAATAGGAAGGTTTATCCTAGGTATTTAAATGGGATTCAGTTATTTCTAAAACGGGTTATGAATATGATGTTCTAGGCCTCCCAAAAGGGCTTCTGTATTATTTCAATGTGGTTGCAAAATGTTTTATTTAAGAAAAAAGTGTATATTTTCAGGTGGATTTGATTTATTTCATACACTTAATGAATATTGTGATTAATGTAAATGTTTTATGGGTTTCCATGTTTTTCCTAATAATAATATATTTCTTACTTTTATATCCCTTACTATGATTTTTGTGATCATCCTATGTATTTAAAATATTTTCACAGGGTTTAAGGTTGTGTAAAAAATAAGATGTCAAATCGAAAGCCTTGAAGATTTTTCCTGAAATGAATAAATGTTTCATATTAAGAATTTTATATCATTATAATAATGGATACATAGTAGATGTATACAATTTTTAATGTGTGAGTTTGTTATGTTTGAGATTATTATGGTAGTTTTTTCTCAGAAGTTTTGGATTAATGGCCTCAATATTGAGTGCTTTATAGTCCCTAAAGATCGCAATATTTTGATATATATATTTTCCAAGCATGACATAAATGTGTGGAAACAAAGATGCATGGAATTATTATATTATTATGAAATTTATATTTATTAAACATCGATAATATAGAATACTATTAAATATTAGTTATGTAATATTCCGGGTTTTTTTGTGAGGTATGGATCCCATGATTTAAATTTAAAATCTTATAAAGTCTATTTTTAGGATTAGAATCTATAGATGGGCCTGTGGTATGGTTTGGTTATTTTTGGAAAGAAAGAGTCAATAGGGTTATATGTTGGCTACAGAATAATTACATGATGTGTATTTGGTTTATAGAACATGTATTCATTATAGGACATTTAATGTCTTGGGAAGGATAATTCATGACATGTAAAGGGTTTTCCCTATGGGGAAGACACCGATATTTACAAAACTTGTAAATAATTTACATGTAAATTAAATTCTTATGTAAATTTTTTAAAATAATAGGTAGGTCCAGTTTTTGATAGAGTTTCTCACCTCACATGCATAAGTGTGCCACCTATGAAGCCCTCTTGAAGCCTAAGCTAGGATTTGGTGATGTTTCTCAATTCGGACACCATTTATTCCATTTTTTGTCTTATTAGATCCACACTGGTGAGTTCTGTATTCATATTGTTCCTTTTTTAATTTTCTTTCATATCGAAGGATTTATTTGCGTTAAATATAGTTTTTCATATTTATAGGATTTTTTCTGTTCATTAATTTCCTTCTACTCTATACTAAATCAGCAGTTGATACTGGATGAGTTTTCTACCATGGGTATACGGTAGGTTTTCAACTTATATACCTTAAAATTGGGTTATTTATAAAAATTGTTTTCATTATGCGGCACACTAGACATCCCAATGATCCCCCTAAAATCAAATAAATGTCTAGAATAATGTGTTTGGGACCATGTTAGGTGTCCCACTAGTACCTTTATCTAGTTGTAGGTTGTTATCATAAACCTAGGCCATCTATGGGGGTTTCCTTACATATTCCCTATGTTATTCAAACTGTTTTTATGTGTGTGAGATTTATATTTTTACTGGGAGCCTTAATAAATTGAATTGTAATTGAATGAGTGAAAAGGAGAAGCTTATGCCTCTTTTCCATTTCATGAAATTAATTGTACATGTAGAATGATTTGGATGAATGGGCTTGACTAGAAGCTTTGGAATGAATTTGATGAAATCATGGTTTATTGATGATTATTAAATTGATTTTTAAATTTATTAGTGTACTGATAATGGTCGTGGAATCCTTATATATTTCTTCCCCTTGGATATTGATTCTATTATATTCCATGGACATTTCTACTACATGGGTCTTGATAATTTTAGTGGATACCTTGAAAATTTATACTTCTTGGATATTGATTCCATCGGATTATATAGACATTTATACTCTATGGATCAATATTTATTATGGTAGAGGATACGTTAGAAATTTCTACTTCGTGGATCCTGATTCTATAGGATGCAATGGGAATTTTTACCCCTAGATCTGGCTTGGTTGGACTCGCATTGGGCATTATCTATGGACAATATCCTTGGAATCCAACCAATTATTTACCATGTTTCCATCGAGATGCTCTATGAACATTATGTGGATACCTTGGTAATTTATACCATGCAATCCCCCCTTCTTGGTATAACACTTGATTACATGGTGTGACCATTGTGGATGTTTTTTATTCTTTATATATAGGCCTTGTAGGAAGATTTTGATTAGTTTTTAGACTGGATAGTATCACAGCTATTTATTTATGCTTTATAGTTTTCCTTCTCTTAGGGATGATTGATTATTTATCATAGGAATCTATGTTTGTCAGGACATGATTTTATCTTCATTTTACAATTTATTAATATTATTGTTATACATATAATATATTGTTCACTTCTTTGTAATTAATATACATAGACTATACATGTTATAGAAATTATTGGTGGTGTCCTACTGTGTATTATCTCACACCCTATTTGGGTCTCCATTGGGTACCCAGATAGACATCATAGATATAGATAATGACGAGGGAAATCACCCACTATATGAATTTTGAGTAGATCAATTTAAGAGAAGTAGAGTATAGGACAGATCTATTCTTGTGAATCTTGTTGGAGATAGTTCCTTTTTTATGCATAAATTGTATAGGATACTTGTTTCCTTGTATTGCCTAATTTTTTTTATAGGGAAGCAAAATGATCATCATATTCTAAATGAAAATCTTTTGAATTTATTTTTATTGTAGTAATTTAAATGTTTATATGTTGTATCTGATTTATATTATGTGTCTGATAATTATTTTACTTGATATAATGTTGCATTAATAAGTTCACGAAGGTATAGTATCTCTATTGTACCAACTTAGACCCTCACTACTTGTCAGTATCATCTAGAGTTTGGAGAGGGGTGCTTGATGCCATGTGACCCACTAGCTCAGGGAACTGTTTAGTGGATTTTGAGTCATGACATTACAAAGTGGTATCAAGGGGGGGGGTTATTTTCTAGTTTTACTATTTTGGGATAATAGAAAAGATATTAAGAAGTTTTATAATTTTTTGATGATTTGTGTCCAGTAGAATCTATACCATGTATAATAAAAGATAAATTTCCTAGAATGGGATATTTTTTTCTAGATCATTCCTATTTTAGTCGATTTGATTCCATTATTGGGTGAAACAATTTATTTTCGTTGTTCTTTATGATAATATATTTAATTTATTTTGGATGATGTGAGGTTATTCAATATCATGCATAATTTTAGGCATATTATAGTATTCACACGACATTCCTATTCTATTCCATATAGGTTTCATTTCTTGATTTCATGACATTTATTATGTGTGCCTTGTGTTATATAATTATTATCAACTAATGATTATTTCAATAATTCGAGAAACATAAATTGATACATAGAGTTCCTATTATAGCCAAAATATTTTTTCCTTGCACATGATACAACAAGTATCCTATGAATCCAATTATGTCATGTTGTGTCATAGACCATTCATCATATGGACTTGAAATTGTTTTGGTTTGGATTAAACAAACTCCAAACATCAACTTTTATTGGATAAGGGTGACAGTTAGATCATTAGAGGGTGGGGTTTTTATTCATAGGGGTGAATGAGATGTCCATAAAATTAGATCTAGAGCTGATCATCTTGTGTTATGGGAGGATGATAGCCAAGATTTGTAGTTTAAATCTTGATGATTAGTGAAAATGTAAGGAAAATTTTCATCCAATAGTTCTCCATTTTAGGAATGTTTTAATAGATGAATTATATTCATTACATATTTTGATAGAGGTGGATTTTACTATATATATATTTTCAAGAGATGCACTGGTATTAATTCCTCCCCAATGGATAGTTACTATGGAGATTTTGGAGATGAAGATGCATTTATAGGACTTCGAATAAAAGAGGTTTATAGTACCAAATAGTTCTTTATAGGGTTCTTTGGTCCTATTTACAATAAATTATGGACAAAAACTTTAGGATATGCATGGATTATAAAAATTTAACCAATTAAGGGTTAAGAACTAGCATCCCTTTATTAGAATAGATGAAAACTTTTACCAGCTTTGAGGGTCTTTAGTTTTCTTGATGATTGATTTGAGGTAAGGTTTTCACTATGTACATGTTTGAACAATAGACATACATCATAAAAATATTCCTAGTAGGTATGGTATATATTATTATCTACATATGTTAATCGTTCATACGAACATCATAGTAGTTTTCATAGAACTAATGAACCAAATTTTCCATCATATATGGATTCATTTTGGTGGTAATAATAAAAAATATCTTGGTTTATTCTGACAATTAGTGTGACCATTCCAAACATCATGAGATTATTTTAGATACACAGATAGAGAATCATTTATATACTAAGATAAAAAAGATCCATTTTTTGGATGGATAAGATTCAATTATTCAATTATATTATCTCAATGATATATGTATTAGTTGAACCAGAGAAGGTGGGAGCTATAGCTTTCTGGGAAAAACCCCATAATGTATTTGACATACAGAGTTTATTGGGGAAGCTGAATATTATATGAATTTCATATAGGACTTATAATGTTTATATTCTCCTCTTACATGATTAAATAAAAATTGGGTGAGGTATGTATGTTCTGATTCCAATGAGACACATTTTCAGGAGCTGAAAGGGAGATTGACCTCAGTGCCTGTTTTGATTATTCTAGAGCAAGGAATAATTTTTTTTGCATACTCTGATGCATCAAGTATCAGTCTAGGAGAAATATTTATTCAGGATAAGAATGTCATAGTGTAACACCCCGACCCTAGTTACCTAGAATTGGTAAATTATTACATAACATTGGACCAATACAAGGAATCATGTAACGAAATACCGATCAGTTTTGGTATCCTTGGAAGTACTAGATAAATATATATGTTTTACATTACATCATGAAATAAAAAAACAACATTGTGTCCACTTTGAACAGAATTATATCCCTTAGCTTATTCCTGCATGATTATCGTAATATACTTCTTTGTATCCTAGAAAAAATAAAACATAAGAAAGGGGTGAGCTCAGATGCTCAGTAAGTATAACAATATAGAAAAAACTATCATAAATTAGAAAAAAACATTTAAGGCAATGTATAATAATAGAACACAAGCCCTTTAAACCTAAAATTCTACATAATATTGAAAAAATGAATCAAATAATTCCATTTACTTATTCACATGGATATTCTACTAGTCGAATAATCACATGTAATATCAATATCCAATTTCATAATGATGGAATGCATAATTCCTGACTTCATAACCATATAGTAAAGGCCTTTTGAAAGACTAAAAATAAAAAAAATTCAAGGCCTTGCACCAAGACACTAGTTTGTCTCATTAGACCTACCGATGCATCGAGGAGTTATAGAGAGCTCCACCCATAACTTACTAAGTCCAATGCATTCCTCATATGAAAGGGAGAAACATAATCTAAACATTTGTAGTAAAACTAGCATATGAAATGTAAATACCTTAACCATAAACCATGAATGGTATAAAAATAGTACATCCACATTCTAACATAACACACTAAATACAATATGGAATATTTTATTATAATAAATTAACCCCAATTGAGAATAATGAATTATATTGACTTAGATGAAAATAATCATCAAAAACTATTTGAAAGAAATATACCACTTTTTCTTAAAAATATTTCAAATATCATTATTTATCAAGAATCTATTTAAAATAGATTTTTGAATCAAAGTGTCCCATAACTCTTTGAAACATTTAAAAGTAATTTTAAATTTAAAACATTAATTTCCATATATATAAATCTTTAAAACCATTTTTAAAACATGGACATTAATGAGAAATATTTATAAGAATAATTTTTTAAAACATTTAAAATGATATTTTAGTTAGAGTTTCTAACCAAATCATAGATGCTAAAATAAAAATAATTGAGGTAATTAAATCATAATAATATCATTAGAATAATTTTATTCATGATATATTATTTCTAAATACAGTATATACACCAAATAAATGTGAATTGACACATAAAAACAAAGAAGTCTCATTGGAATGAAAGTTGAGATGAAATCCCTTATAAAGACTATATTCTTAGGTTAAGGATAAATCAATGACATAATTATGTGTGAAAAATATAAATACAACAAATATGAATGTATATTAAGTGTAAAACAATAAGAGTACATTTACACATAATCTTGTAACAACAACACCAATGACATGGATGTTTTACTCAATTAATGAAAATTGAGTTAAGATTACTCTTATCAAGTTCATATCGATCACTTGAGAATTTAACAATGGAGTGATTATGTGTATCAAACGAATAACAACACAAAGGGGAGTGTAAATTACTATATAAATAAATTAATAGTGATTTCAAACATAAACCTAGAGTAAAATAATCAATGAAGTTTGCGTAAAGCCTAATGAGTGTAAATCGAAATTAGAAATTCCCTTACTGATTTGGTGACTTATGAAACATAAAACCCACGAAAGAGGGATCATACAATGGATATTTAAATACAAATAAATTAAATAATTTTAAATAAGGAGTAAAATCATTCATAGTACATACACCATACAAAAAGAAATAGTGGTAATATAGCATGAATCTCACAGAAATAAGAAGTGAGATGAAAACCCTGTACCATGTTGCAATCAATCTATTAATTTGACCAAAAGTTAATAACCCCAAAATTAATCACATAATACCGTGAATATTAATAGAATAATGATAATATATACCAAATGGATGTACATAATACACCACATGCAATAAATAAGTAGAGAACAATGAAAATCTCATGGAATTAAAAGTGAGATAAGAAACCCCTTTCATTGTAATTTTTCTTAGTATAGGTTAGGATAACCTACTTTATAATGGTGAAATAATTTTTATTAAATTATAAAAGAACCAAATACACAAATATGATATCAAATATGATCTTCTAATATTGCGTTGTTAATAATATTTCAATAGTATCATCGTTTCGGGTGTTAACTGATTTGTTTTCCTTTATATGCTCGGTTACGTAAGCCATGTTTGATATGGATATGATTTATTTGAGTCATATAAAGAATTATTTATGTTTATAAAAATTATTTTTAATCATAAAATGAAATTTATTCTTGAATGATTATGATGGGGAATGAATCTCAGCGCGTTCGTGGAGACGGTAGTCCCTATGTAGCATGAGCAATAATATTATTATATTGATGGAGAAATCATATGTAATTGGATATTATAACATATATAATCAATAATTATCTTGTTATAATTATTATTTACATCAGTTATACTGATTATTATACCCATCAAAATAATGAAGTTTTTGAATAACAAACTACACCAAGATGTGGAGACGGTAAGCAGTACATACGCCTGTATGGGGACCTTTTCATTTATTGGATGGATAGAATAAAGAATATGGTTGTACCATATTTATAATAAAATCACAGTATTTATAAGGCACCAGATTAATTATTTTGGTACGGAAACAAAAAATAAATCGGAAGAGGAAGAAGAAAATTACTTGAAAGAGAGTGGTGAAATTATTACCTCTTCCTCGGGTGTTTCCTTTTGAGTTGACCAAAAGGGGTTGTTGGGTTGACTTTATGATCAATGTAAGGACTATAGGTTCATTTTAGGGAAGTGGAGAGCATATATGGGCTGGTTATTGTGGATCCAAATGGATTTGGAGGTGTGAAATTAAGATAAGGGGAAGTACACTTTTATAAGAGAGGTGTGGGTCACTTTAAGAAAACATTGAAATATTATTTTATAATAAAATAATTTTCGGTTTATAATAGCTGAAAAATGATATATTTTGAATATAAGGTGGGTATGGGTCGAAACCCTCTCAAAAAATATGTTTTATACAAGTTTAGTTTACCATTTTAACCATATCTTTTAGATTTAACTCTTAGTAAAATAGTTTAACTTTTATCGTGTCTTCTTTTATTCTTACACTATATTGTTAATAAACTTAATCTGAACTTCCAAGGGAACTTCAAGTGGTTCATTAATAGAATATATAATATTTTCAAAGCCCTTTGTCTAAACCTTATATTTTTAGGAATATTATATCAACTAATAATATAGTATTTTGTTTTTAAAAACCATTTATGTCAATTTTGACATTATTTAGTATTTGGTTTTTGTTAAAATCATAACAGCATGATTACTTCAAAAAAAATTATTTAATAAACCCTAAAATGTCATATTAACCTATAAAATTAGTTTAATTCATCAAAAGTCTCAAATTACATTTATTTGGATATTTATAATATCAATTATTTTAATCTTTTATTAATAAGGTAATTACTACATCATCATGGTGTCAAAAATAAATTTAGTTATTTGATGTTTAAAAATTATAAATAAAATATAATTATGTAGGAAATATTTTTATCTTTCTAATTAATATTTATACTACAATTTATCTTATGTATAAACCTATATTAAAAATGGTTTAGTTATTTAACACTGAATTTTACTCTTTTAACTCTTCTTTAAATAAAATAATAATAAATATCCTAATCTAATCCAAGAAGACCAAAGAGGATCATATTTTATTACTAATGTTTTTCTTGGTCTAATTAAACTTATCCAATAGAATTATAACATGTTTTAGGGTAATTATAATATCATTTTTACATGTAATTACCCTATTTACTTTTAACCGTGGTAAATAAAAGTCAAAAGTTACTATTCACAAAAATTATTTTCATCTTATTGAACCATATTTTACATACTCATGTCAACCGTGTCTCTCGGATTTTTTAAATTCAACTCTATAAAGTGGTAAAATTATGTTTTATGCCAATTTACAAATGTTTCTAAGAGGTGGGTAAAAGACGGTAAAAGTCCAATAAAATTTTATACAACTAATTTTATTATAAAATGACTCCAATGAATTAAATTGAACTTATATAGGTATTATATGTCTATTTTGACTTAAAATATATTTAAATAAAATAAATTATTATTTAAATAAAAAGTCGGTTTTAAACTGTAATGTAGTGTTTTTCACTATTCATCAAAAAAATGGAATGTTTTCAGAAAAATACCAAAAATTCAACCTAAGATAATTTTGATATTAAAATTTTAAAAATGAATTCTATTTTACCAAATTAAAAACATATAAGTTTCATTAATTAATTTAAAATTAATTCCAGTGGTCAAAACTGAAAAGAGGGTTTTTAAAAAGTTAAAACTATCAAAATATTGACATGTGTTTATGTAAAATATAAAATTTAAATTAATTATAATGAAATAAATTATATTAAATGATAAAAGTATAATATAGTTATACTTCCAAACCATTAAAACTCTTAATTTAACCAAACAAATTATTTTGATTAAAAACATTTCTTTCAATTAAAATTTATTATTTTTTAATATTCATCTAAATATGAAAGTTATTAGAAAAGTACCAAAAATTTATTCAAAATAAATTTTTATATCTGGATACTAAAGAAGAATTTAATTTCATTACATTAAATATATAAAATTTTCAAATATTGGTTCTAAAATGAGTTTTCCAATAGAAGGTGGTAAAATTGCATTTTTTGAAAAATACTTCTTTTATCTGAAAAAAATAAATTTTTTCTTATATTATGTCTAAGAAAAACATAATATGGATTCTAAAATTAGATGCAGTATATAAAATTAAAATTTCAGTTAATAGTATTCATAACCACTTTTGAACGACTAGTTTGGTAACTCGTGGTGCGCTCAAACTCGGTGTTGCGTGTAGCGCAATCTATTGAATTACTTTAAAGAAAATAACTTACTATGAAATCTTGGGGTGTTACATTCTTCCCCCATTTCAAAATTGTGTCCTCACAATTTTATAATTGGCCTTGGGAACTTCATTGAAAGTCCCACATTGGAAAAAGAGTCAATAAAACTATCACTTTAAAATAAAGAAAGAGAAGTACAAAGGTCACCTGAGATAACCCATACTAGGATTCCACATGGGAAAACATGGATATGAACGATAAACTAAGTTCCATGTTCTGATAGAGAGTGATTGAAAACATGATCAGGAGAAAGTTAACAACAAGAAAACCACAAATTTGTGATGGGATAAATGGTCCTTAGTTTCCCAGGAGAAAAATAAATGGGCAACGTTTTTTTCTTGTTTTTTTATGTTTCATTTCATAAAGTTATGGAATTTATTTATGAGGTTGACTAAGAAAAAAAAGAGATATACTTAAATTTTAAGTTGAGTTTCATCCTTTAATAAACTTCTATCACTAACTCCTCTTTTTTTCAAACAATGAGTATTCAAGATGACTATGTCACACCTGAAGCACTAGAATCGACTTCTAGAGAATCACATGATCCATAAAGGATAAACTATATATTTACTTTGTCTTTAGAGATTAACAATACCCAAAATAGTTAGTATAAGATTATATGATCCCCCAAAAGGATAATCTTTTTGAGAAATAAATATTAACTTTAATTTCAAAAATTAAACCAACAATACCCAAATTTCAAAAAATACCATTCAATAAACAATTGTCCTTAAAATCCTTCAATATAATCCAAACTAATATTTAAACTCAAAACATATAATATTTTTATTACATAGTCTTCCACATTAAATTGTATCTCCAAATAACATCAACTACTCTTATAGTCACATAATTAAATTAATTAACCTAATCACATATTATCTATGATAGTTTAATCATTTCCATAAATAATCAAAATCACTATAAATCCCCAATAAAAACATAGATAAAAATATCCCATTACTCCTCATATGAAACCTCATAGTATTATATTTTACTTATTCATATAGTGTTCCCAACAGAGTGAACGTCTTCCAAAATAACATTTATCACTTAATCACCATATCATTTTCCTATATTAAGTATATCCATTTGATATAACATAAGATCCCAAATCAACTTATTATTGATCAATAAAATCATTTAACTAAAAATAAATAGTCTCACTAACAAGGGACTTCATGTAGTCTAGTTGTAGGCAATAAATCCCAATCGCACTTTGGTTGTGGGTTTGATTCCTACAGCTTTTTCCGACATGACGGGTCGTCACACAGTCTGCGTGTTATCCTTTTTCAAAAACTATATTTTATAATATTTACAAAATGAGGAAAATTCATCAAAATAACCATAACGTAATTTCACCACAAATGTTATCGTACGCCTCACATTTTCATCCCAAAATTTAATAACATGTAATTTCCTCAAATTTGAGGATCATATAAACCCAAATGGTTATTTATAACTATAATAGAAAAGATAATTCTTACTAAAATAGCATTTTCACATAACAAAATACTGTGTTACACATACAAGAGAAAATTCTTCCAAAGTAATCCCATCAACAAAGACCACTAATACTTTTAAACATTTATTCATCTATTTATTTCCACATAAGTTCTTCCATGACAAAGAGGTTATCTTAAAGAATAGGGAATTCTCTCATGTAATGCCCTGGTCCCCTATATTTGTAGAAAAATACTATAAATGGATTCCTAGGATCATTTTTATTTTCTACCATAGAAATATTCATTTTTCCTCAGAAATTATTTACTTTATGTCATTATTTACCACACATAAATCATTTATTTCTTCCATTAAGACAATTTTCTAGCTGTCTCCTTCCATTTTTCCTTCATGATGAAAATTGATCTTTCTTTTCTCCATAGTCTCCACTATTGGAGCTCTTATCATTCACCACCTTTATCTTCTTTATTGAGTCTGGGAGTTGTTTAATAAATATGTTGTAGATCATATTTTTGGGAAACTAATTTGGCATGAACACAATATCTTTTACACCTATCAACAATCCATTTAGTTGCTCATTTCCAACATCATGCCCACCTTGTACATCATGTTAAATGTTATTATGACTTCCTTGGAATCCAGCCATTGAATAACAGAATAAAGCATAATGTGAGTCATAAAATCATTTAGAGAATATCATAATAGCTTATTTTCAATCTAAAACACCTTAGGATTAACCAAGATTATTTATTCTCATCATATATTAAAATCCTTCAAAACGGTTTGTAAATAAAATGTGAATTATCCTAAGCTAATACCTGGGGTGTGTCATAACCAAGAGTGTAGCAAGGCCCGTTTTCGTGTAGCAGGATACACCAGGTCAAGCCTGAAACTCCTTGTCATAGTTTTCACTCCTAGGTACATATTTTCCAGAGCTGACTCTACCTGCTCGTATCCAGACAGGGATGTATTTCTTGGAAAACCCACATAATATTTACATTACAAAAAATATTCAATGTTCTTCTATACTAATCCTCAATGTCTATCATAGGGTAGTGTTTCCTAATCAGATTTTTTTTCTATATCTAACTTCCAAGGATTGTACTAAACTTCCTCTGATACCAACTGTAATTCCCCGACCCTAGTTACCTAGAATCGATGCATTATTACATAACATTTTTATGTTATAAGGAATCATGTCCCAAAAGACTGATCAGTTTAGTAACCTTGTAAGTACTAGATACATACATAATTTTTACATTACATCATTAAATAAGAAAACAAAATTGTGTCCCCTTTGATCAATCTTATATCTCGTAGCCTATTCTTGCAAGTTTATCTTAATATACTTCTTTGCATCCTGTGAAAAATAAAACATAAGAAAGGGTTGAGCTCAGATGCTCAGTAAGTATAACACTATATCAGAAACGGTCACAAATAAGAACAAACATTTAAATAAATGTATAAGACTAGAACACAAGCCTTTTAATCCTAAACATCAACATAATATGGAAAAGATAAATCAAATAATTTCATTTACTTATTCACATGGATATTCAAATAGTCGAATAATCACATATAATATCAATATCCAATTCCATAATGATGGGATGCATAATTCTAGACTTCATAACCACATAGTCATGACTTTGTGCCAAGACTAAAAATAAGATTTTGTTAAGGACTTGTGCCAAGACACTAGTTTGTCTCATGAGACATACTAATTCATCAAGGAGATATAGCAGGCTCCACCCATCACTTACTAATTCCAATGCATTCCTCATATAAAAGGGTAAAACATAAACTAAACATTCGTATTAAAACTACCATACTAAATGTCAATACTTTAACCATGAACCATGAATGGTATAAAAATAGCACATCCACAATCAAACATAACTCATTCAATACAATATGGAAGATTGTATTGTAATAAATTAACCTCAATTGATAATAATGAAGGATATTGACATAGATGAAAATAATCATCAAAACTATTTTAGAGAAATACCCCCTTTTTCTTGAAAACATTTAAAAGTATCACAATTTATCAAGAAGTTGTTTCAAAAATATTTTTAAATCAAAGTGTATCATAGCACTTTGAAAATTTTAAAAGGAATTTTGATTTTAAAACATTAATATCAATATAAATAATTCTTTAAAACCATTTTTAACACATGGACATTATTGAGAAAAATTTAGAAGAATAAATTTTTAAAACATTTAAAATGATATTTTAGTTAGAGTTCCTAACTAAATGAGAGACGCTTGAATAAAAATAATTTTGGTAATATAAACATAATAATATTTGGAGAATAAAGGGATTAATAACATATTATGTCAAAGTACAGTATATATACCAAATAAAAGTGAATTAGAACATAACAGCAAAGAAGTCTCAATGGAATATAAGTTGAGATCAAATCCCTTATAAAGACTGTATCCTTAGGTTATGGATAAATCAATTAAATAATTATGTGTAAAAATTATAAATACACTAAATATGATTGGATATTCAGTGTAAAACAGTCATAGAACATTAACATATATTCTTGTAACAACAACACCAATAACATGGATGTTTAACTCAATGAATGAAAATTTGGTTAAGATCACTCTTAGCATGTTCATATCAATGACTTGAGAATTTATAAATGGATTGATTATGTATATCAAAAGAATAACCACAAAAAGGGGAGTGTAAATTACTACATAAATATAAATATAGTTATTTCACACATAATCTTGGAGTAAATTAATCAAGGAAGTTTGCATAAAACCCCATTTGTGGAAATCGAAATTAGAAATTCCCTTACTGATTTGGTGACTTACGAAACATACACCCCATGAAATAAGCTTCATACAATGAAAATATAAATACCTATAAATTTAATAATATTAAATAAGGAATACAATCATGGTAAGTACATACACTACAAAAAATAAAATAGTAGTAATATAGCATTAATCTCACAGAAATAATAAGTGAGATGAAAACCTCATACCAAGTTGTAATCAATCGAGTCATATGAAAAAAAGTTAATAACCACCATATGAATCAAAGAATACCGTGAATATAAATTGAATCATGATAATATATATTAAATGGTGGTACACAATGAACCACATGCAATAAATAAGTGGAGAATAATGGAAATCTCTTGGAATTAAAAGTGAGATAAGAAACCCCTTACCTTGTACTTTTCCTTAGTATAGGGTTGATTAAACTCATATATAATGGTAAAATAATTTTATTAAATTATTTAAGAACCAGATACATAAATTTTATATCATATATGATCTTCTAATATTGATGTCTTAATAATATCTCAATAGTATCATCATTTCGGGTGTTAACTGATTCATTTTCCATTATATGCTTGGTTACATAAGCCATGTTTGTTATTGATATGATGTATTTGATTCATATAAATAATTATATTATGTTCATAAACATTATTTTTAATCATAAAATTAAAATTATTCATGAATGATTATGATGGGGAATGAATATCATCCCATTCGTGGAGACGGTAATCCGTACGTACGCACGAGCGACAATATCATTATATTGATGGTAAAATCATATATAATTGGATAATATATCATATATATAGAATAATTATCATGTTATAGGTATTATTTACATAAGTTATACTCATTATTATACCCATCCAAATAATGAAGTGTACGAATAACAAACTACGCCATGACGTGGAGGCGGTAAGCCGTACGTACACACGTATGGTGACTTTGTCATTTATAGGATGGATAGAATAAATATTATGTTTGTACCATATTTATAATAACATAACAGTATGTAGAAGGTTTTGGAGTTTTTATTTTGGTACAGAAACAAAAAACAGAGAGGTAGTGGAAGATCAAAATAACATGAAAGAGGGTGGTGAAATTATTTCCTCTTCCTCGGGTGTTTCCTTTTGAGTTGATAAAAAGGGCTCCTTCGGTTGTCTTTCTAATTAAAGTAAGGAATATAGGTTGATGATAGGTAATTTGGGAGGATATTTGGGAAGGTTTTTTCTAATCCAAATGCCTTTGGGGGTGTAAAATTAAGAGAAGGGGAAGTACCCTTTTATAAGAGAGGTGAGGGTCACTTTAGGAAAGCCTTGAAATATTATTTTATAATAAAGTAATTTTAAGTTTCTAATGGCTTCAAAATGATTTATTTCGAAGATAAGGTAGGGAATGGTTGAACAACCCTCAAATAGTAGGTTTTAGACTAGTATAAGTTACCATTTAACCTTATCTTTTAGATTTAACTCTTAGTTAAATAGTTTACCTTTTACCGTGTCTTCTTGTATTCTTACACTATATTGTTAGTAAACATACAATAAACTTTCAAGAGAACTAAAGTGGTTCATTAATGACATATATAATATTATTTAAGCCCTTTGGAAGATCCTTAGATTTTTTATTAATATTATGTCAACCAATAAAATAGTATTTGTTTTAAAAACTCATTTATGTCAATTTTGACATTATTTAGTATTTGGTTTTTGTGAAAATCGTAACAACATGATTACTTCAAACAAAAATTATTTCATCAACCCTAACATGTAATATTAACCTAGAAAATTTGTGTAATTTATCAAAAGTATCAAATTACATTTATTTGGATATTTATAAAATCAATTATTTTAATATTTCATTAATAAGTTAATTACTGCATCACCATTGTGTCATAAATGAATTTAATTATTTAATATCTAAAAATTAAAAATAAAATAAAATTATGTAGGAGTTCTTTTTATCTATCTAAGGAATACTTATAGTCGAATTGATCTTATGTATAACTCTATATTAAAAATGGTTTAGTTATTAAACTTTGAATTTAACTATATTAACTCTTCTTTAAATAAAATAATAATAAATGTCTTAATATAATTCAAGTGGACCAAAGAGGGTCATATTTTATTCCTAAGGGTTTTTTGGTCGAATTACACTTATCTAATAGAATGTAAAAACTAACAAAATATTGACATGTGTTTATGTCAAATATAAATGTGAAATTACTTATAATGACTTATATTGTATTAAATGATAAAAATATAATCTAATTATGCTTCCAAACCATTCAAATGCATAATTTTACCCGAAAAATTATTTTGATTAAAAAAGTTTTTTTCAATTAAAATATATTATTTTTCAGTATTCATCAAAATATGAAAGTCATCAGAAAAGAACCAAAAATTTATTCAAAATAAATTTTATGTCCCTATTCTAAAGAAGAATTTAATTTCATTAAATTGAATATATAAAAGTGTCAAATATTGGTTTTAAAAATGATTTTCCAATAGAAAAAGGTAAAATTTATTTATTTTTTAAATAGTTATTTTATCTGAAAAAATTAATTTGTTCTTATATTATGTCTAGGAAATACATAATATGGATTCTAAAATTATATTGAGTATATAAAATTCAAAATTCAGTTAATAGTATTCATAACCGCTTTTGAACGACTAGTTTGGTAAGTCATGGTGCGCTCAAACTCAGTGTTGCATGTAACGCAAGCTATTGAAATACTTTAAAGAAAATAAATTACTATGAAATATTGGGGTGTTACATATATCATACAGGTCTCATCAAATAAGGATACATGATAGAAAATAAAATATGAACAATCTTGAGTTAGTTGTTATTGTACATTCCTTGCATTGTTGGAGGAATTACTTCGTTAGAGAGAATTTTTTGTTATAAATGGGCCAAAAAAGGTTCATGTATATATTTAAAAAGTGTGACTTGCCTCTTAGGAAATGAATTTGGGTAAAATACCTATAGTCTTTTGACATCAAGTATGCCTACACTCCTGAAAAGGGAAATGAAGTGGGCATCGCCTGATTTTTTTGTCAATGCTAGCAGTGGCATACACTATTCTAGATATATTGAGGATGAGATAGCTATATGATGTAAATGGCCTACATATATGGGGGAGTGTGGTAGGAGAGGACTTGCCTCCTTGTTGGGTATTGAGTGATGATGAAATTTTGTGTATATAGGGAAACATTTGGGTATGAGAAGACATACTTGAAGAGATACTGATATAGTTTCATGCCTCATCTTGGGATGTATATACCAGAGTTACCAAGATGTATCATGATTTACCACACAGGTATTGGGGTCTAGGAATCAAATGTAGCATAGATAGTATTATCAAGAGGTGTTCCACATGTTAGTAGGTTAAGGAATAACATTGGGAACTAGCTAGGATTTTACAGCAGTTGTCTATTATTGAGTAGAAATTGGATGATGTTATGAGGATTTTTTTATAGGGTTTCTAAGGTCACCTTGATCTAGTGATTTTGTATGGGTTGTTTCGGAATGGCACATAACGACCACTCATTTTTTTTTAATTATAGAGGCCTTCTTGTTATGTGAGCCCAGGAGACTTTATATCTGGGAGATTTTTCTAATTCATGGGGTTTCTTATACTATTGTATCCTATAGAGATTCGTAATTTACACCTTATTTAGGGAAAGGATTACATAGGCCAATGGTTATATAGATTCTCCTTAGAATGAAATACAACCCTCAAAATGATGTCAAGTCAAATCACACAGTATAGGATTTGGAGGACATACACAAGGAATGTGTCCCTACTTTTGGGGGATGTTGAGAGGGGAATATACCCTTGTTTGAGTTCACCTATAAATGTAACAATTAGGAGAGAATACATATATAATATTTTTAGGATTTTTAAAGTATGATAATCAAATCATCTCATTTATAGCTATAGGTATGAGAAGTAGTGATTCTCATACCGTGTCTTGTAAAGGAGACTTTAAAGAAAGTTCAATTAATTGGGAAGTGGATGACTACTGTATAATCTAGATATAAATATTATAACAATCATTGTTAAAGACCTATGGAGTTTTTGGTTGAGGATCATTACTTTTTACATGTCTCACTAAGGCTAGGAAAAAGTGGATTAGGGGGTAGGGTAATCTTTCACCATGATACACTGGGTCATTCAATATTTTTCTGAAATTTGGGTTTATATACAATTGGTTGTTGTTACCTCAGAGGTACCAAGCCATGTATGATGTCTTCTAGTATCTCATCTGCACCATTATCACTTAGACTCATCTCACACTCTATAGAAAAATGAGGTTGACCTACATGTAGATGAGTCCTTCTAAAATTATTCTTTTCATATTGTGGATAGAAGCACAAATCCATTCTGAGTCTAGTTATTTCATCTAGTACATGTGATATGAAATTTTATCCATACACATGATGAGAATTTTGAGAAATGGTCCAATGTACATTCTCAATGGCTGGATTTATTCTCAGAAAATTCAAGATCACCCTTGAAATGTCAATTTGGGGTTGAATTGATTTAATGGGTGGATATTGTAAGATCCCATGTGTTTGATAATGTGTGGGTCCTCTTATTTATAATTAAACTCTTGTAATGTTATCCTTTTGGCATTGACCCTAATGGTAGACCCAAAGGATGACTTGGTTTTTCTTGGAAAGGATGAGAAAGGATGGATGTAGGTTGGATACATGGTAAGTAGATAATGTTTATTTGGGATACATTATCTATATTCAATACACGACATATAATATCTTGGGTCGGACAATTCACAATGTCTAAAAATAATTCCTATTTGGAAGACCCCAATCTTTACACGATGTGTAAACAATTTAAATTCAAGTATGGTTTTTAAAATAAGAGAAGGCCCTCAATTCAAGAGAATACCTCACCTCTCATGCACATGAGAGCCACCCATGTAGCCTGATTGAATCCAAATCTTGGATTTGGTTCCACTTTGGGATCTAGACTCTCTTTTTTTTCATCAAACTTGTTGGATCTATACCGGTTAGTAATATGTTCATCTTAAACCATTATTTGTTTCACTTAGCTTCAAATATATTATTTAGGTGTAATAAAATTTCTATATTTACCAGTTTTTTTTTATTATTTTTTATAATATCAACTGAATAAAATTTTGATAATGGATGAGTGTTATACCACATTTATATGGTAGGTGGTATATAACAGTCCTATCAATTTTTGGTGCATTATGTGCCTTTTTTCATTGTGATACATGCTAGATATTCTTGTATTTACCCTAAGATTAAATTAATGTCTTGAATATTTTTTTTGGGAACTCTTTAGGATTCCCACTAGTACCTTTATAGGGTTGGAGGTTGTTATCTTCATCCTAGTCCACCCATGGGGTGTTCCCTTGTATATTACCTTTGTTACACCACCCCATTGGGTGTGTGTGAGATATCAAATTTAATTAGGAGCTTTAATAATTATAATGATAGTTTAATGAGTGAATATGATAATGTTATTCCTCCTTCCATATGATAATATGAATGGTAAATGTGGATAGAGTTGTTTTAATGGGTTTGAATGGAAAATAAGGAATTTTTTGAATGAACACATGGTTTATTAGTGAATATTAAATTGATATATAAATTGATGAATGTATTTATAATGGTAGTGGATTCAAAGTACATTTATACTCCTTGGATCCTGAGTCCACTATAATCCATGAACATTTCTACTCTTTGGGTCGTGATAATGGTAGTGTATTCCTTAGACTTATAAACTTTATTGTTAAATATTCTATTAGATTCCATGGAAGTTTCTACTCCATAAATCCATATTTATTATGGAAGTCGATTCCTTGTAAATTTATAAACATTGGATCCTAATTCCATAAGAAACCAAGGATATTTCTACCCATTAGATCTGGGTTCCTTGAAATCACATTGGTAATACTATATGGACATTCTTCATGGAATCCACCGTATTATTTTCCTGATTCTCCATCAAAATTCTCTATGGAATTGATGATGATGCCTAGGAATTTTATACCATGGATCTGGACCATTGTGGTATGGAAATATATTACACAGTGTGAAAATTGGGGATATTTTTCTATGATTTAAATATATACCTATTATAGGTATTTGATTATAGTTTTTAGAAAGGATAGTATCAGACCTACTAATTAATGATTTATAGATAGACATTTCTTAGCTGTGCTTGATTATTGATCATTGGGAGCCATGCCTGGATGGAAACAGTTTAATATTAATTTAAAACATTATTTATATTACTTCTATACCAATTATATTCTATAAATTATTTTATTTTTTATGTTCATAGGCTGCACATGTAATAAACACAATTTTTGGTTTCCTACTAAGTGTAATCTCATACACAATTTAGGCCACCTTTGGGTATCCGAATAGACTTCATCGATTCACGTAGGGACCAGGTCAAGAACCCAATATAAGATGATTATTTTAATCATATACTAGGAGTTGGGGAGTAGAGGACCGAGCTATTATCATAATGTTTACCAGAGATATTTCTTTTTTTGTTTTTTTTTGTTTTGATACATCTATTATACTGGATGTATGTTTCCAATTGATTCCAAAACTTTTCTGTACATACATGACATGATCATCATGTTTTACCAGAATATACTTTTTTATTTATTATTATTATAGTATTTTTTTGTTTATTTCATGTATTTTATTTAGATTATTCTTTTACTAATTTATTTACCTGATATACCAATATGTAACATTGATCATGTGGGCATAATATCCCCACTATACCACCTTATACCATCATAGTTAATAAGAATCATCTTGTGTACAATGATAGACACTTGAGTCCATGTGACCCCTCATCTTATAGAACCGTTTAGGGGATTATGGGTTGGGACATTACACCTTAACCTTGAAGTCAGGTTTTTGATATTGTATGTGAGTTTGGAGAAACAGGGTGAGTGATGAAAGAATTAGATATAATGCACCCTGATATGAGATGGTCAATGGATATAGGTTTCATCATTAGATTATAGTGCATTCATATTTGATTCAGTAGGTGGATTAGTCCCAATTGGGGGATTCTGAGTTAGAGACCTAGTGATAATGAGTTGTTTTTTTCAATGTTCTGAAGGGATTATTTGAGGATGGTCAGCATCAAGTGTTGTTTCAGGGAAGGATATTTTTTCCTTTATTTATTAATGACGTGGTTCTTCATGAGTTTCATATTTCCCAATTGAAAGTATATTCTGGTCTATAAAATTTTTATTCTGCCTTTTGGGGTCAGTTTTGTTGGTTTAGTATGAATAGATCTATTGTAGAGTTTTTCCCTTAGTGTTTATTTTTCCAAATGGTAAAAGATGAACTCAATGTTTCCATATGGTATATTCATACAATCAATGCTGCCTAGTGAACATTTAAGGACTTTAACATTATGTTCTTCACTATTTTTCCTTGATATATAAAAGGATCTAATGAGATATGGGTGATCATGGATCGCTTCATGAAGTCAGATTAGTTATTAGTGGCTAAGGAGTCAAGATCATTGGTGGTTTTATCAATATAGAATCTAGTGGTAGTGGTGGGTATTAATTGGATAAATAAGATTATAATAACTAATTGTGTTCCCTAGTTCACCTCATAGAATTGAAGAGGCCACAAGCATGATTTTTTCAGTCAGATATACCCTAGTACTACAGTTCATCTACAGATGAATGGTAAGATAGAAAAAACAATAACAACTCTAAAAGACTTATTTCATGCATATAAATAATATTTTAGAGGTTTTTAAGAGAAGTACTATGACACCTCTTTTTTATTTTTTTGTTTGATTATTATTATTTTATATTATCTTGATCAATTTTGAGTTTATTTGTTTGTGGGAAGAAATTTCATGTTTTAAGGCTTTTTGGTGGAGCATGGTCAGCTGATATAGTTTGGATTAACCATTTTCTGTCCTTGTGGGAGAGCCTATCATAGAGACCAAGACATTTTCACTTATTTCACACACATTTTCCTACTTTGTGGAGCTCCCTAGATGTTTTTGGGGCCTTGTTTGTGCCTGAGGTGAGGCATGCATTTTTTACAAACAGTGTGATTTTTAGGGTGAATAGTGTGAAGGGATCCTAACCTAGATAATGGATAGTTCATAGTTGATGTACAATTTAGAAAAAAAATATAGAAAAAATATATGGGTGCTTTTTGTATAGGATGTGGTATATGCATGGTTGGAACAAAGATTAGAAAACCCTGAAGCTAAAAAATGCACTTTATCTAGGTGTTTAATTTTTGGGAATCTCATAAAAATCCACCCTTCCAATTTATGGGGTTTCACACCCTATTCACCCCATTCACATCATTGAATGATTGGGAGATGAAAGAGGTGCTCCAATCTCTTCCCCAATTATTTTATTTCATTATCTTTGGATATTTCCATGTTTTTTATGTATTTATTCCCCATTTTCTTTCTTCTTCCCTTCCCCATCTTTTCAATCTTGGATTTGGATTCCCCCTAATTCTTAGATCTCTTTTTTTCAATTTTAGGGTTTTGGGTGGATCTAATTTTCCTTTTTTTGGTTTCTAGGTTTTGTAAAAATTGTTTTTATAAGACATTAATATTTTACGGTATGTATCTAGTTAAATGAATTTAATTTATTTGGTAGATTATCTTTCTTAGAAAACCTAGAATAAACAAATTGTGATATACTATTTAGTATTGAAAAGAGTGTTGGAATTCTAATGTGTCCATTAGGAATTGTAATGAGGACGTCAGAATAATAACCTCACCTATGAAAGTATAAATAAAGTTCAGATATCTCATAAATTAATGTATGATATCCTTATATAATGTAATAAGTAAAATAATGTTTTTAAAATGTTAAATTAAGTGTTGGTATATTTGTGAAATGTAAATTTTTGTTAACAATTTTATAATAAATATAATGTTGTTGAAGAAAATATATTTTAGTATAATATATTCGTGAATTAATATTTTGTTGTATTATAGTTATATGATAATTTTATAATATCATAAATAAAATTTCAAAGTGTTGTAAAATCAATTATAATAAAAAAATCTGTATTTTTTTAATAAATTATTATTTAAATTAGAAATTAAATTTCTAATATTTTGAAAATTATTTTCATAAATGGATTTAATTTTCGAAATCTAACTTTGAAAAATGTATAGGGTGATATTTTTGGGATTTTTCTAAAATAGATCAATTTTTATGAATAGTGAAATACAACAATTTATAGAATTTAACTTTATAAGTTAAATACATGGATTTTTTAGTCTCTTGTGATGTAATCACCCATTAGTTCGAACACAAATTCAATACATACAATACTCGGCAATAATAATCCATACGACTATTTTGTCTTGATGCTAAATAATAAACGAACAAATAAAATAAACAAAGAACACTCATCTATTCCCTTATAAATACAACCCATAACCACCCCTCCTATTCACCTCTTATAAGACTTGGATATTGTATAAATTATAGAAAATTACCTTTATAAGAATCTTCCCCAAATCCAAGTCCTACTAGTCTTACCAAAATACCAAATCTATGTTTCATAAGGGGGTTACCCTGGAGTTGAAAATCAAGAGGTCAAATCCTCCTTTATTCTATTTTAATTTATTTCATTTTCTTACCCTCTCCTTACCTTCCCTATAAAAAGTTTCATGGTAAATCCATTATCATATATATACTATAATTTAATTTTTTAAATGAAATATTGATCATAATATTAGTTCACTTCTCATTTTATTTAAAAATTAAAACATCATCTCTGATGTGTCGATTCACCAACTTCGCAAATGAAGAGTTAATTTTTCTTTTCCACCTATAATATAGGCCATAAAACCTTATTATGTATAAATAAGAATATAATACGTATATTATATATCTTATTGGGTTTTGAAACTAATATATGTAGATAATATTAAATAAAAAATAATACTAGTTCATGATGGTTGAAAACCCATCAAAATAAACTAAATGTTAATCTTTAACATTTTATCAAATGAATTGTCCACGAAAAAAAGATATATGGGACCATTTAATTTTTCTTAAGTATATATATATATATATATATCAATTCATTCAACTTCAGGTTTTTTTCTTATATTTGAAAAGAACTCTCATTATTATACATTGTGGAACAGACCATAAAACTATTTAATGAATGCCCCTAGAACTACAAAATTAAACATTATAACTCATAAAATTATACATAAATGAACATAATAAAATTATAATAAAATAATATATGTTTAAGTGGTTGGGATTTAAGTAATTAATAAATCTAATATGATTGTCTAGGATATTAGTTATAAGTGCAAAACGCTTTTATACATATGGTAAGGGTTTTGTCATCTCAATTTTTTTATGAGATGTAATTTAATTACCACTTATTTCAGGTGTGTGGTATATTTATACTTCTGTTTGATATATAATATCACTAATATATTTATCTTAATGGTATTCAATGATTCATTAGATAATTATTACTTTTATGGGGAATACAGTTTGACTAATTACAAAGTGCTAATGGTTTTTCATTTTAATATAATTTCTTTGGGACATATGTCACCTTCATCACATATTTCTTTTTTGAACTTCTCCATTATTTATGATCATCAATAATTGATGATTTCATGAAATTTTCATATTTTTTGAATCATGGATATGATTAATGTTTAATCCGTAGAACATTTTTATATATGGTGTTTACTTTAAATGTTATTTTAATAAGGGAGATATTGATAAGTTTGTATCCAATAATAAATACATATATTTTAATAAGGTATATTTTCCGTGATTTAAATATATTTATAAAAAATGATTTCCAATTTGAGTGAATGGTAGGAATCAACATTATATATTCCCTTGATGCTTTCACATGTCTCATGTGACAAAACAATTGGTGAAACTCCCTTCAAATTTTTTCCAAGTAGAACAAGATGGGTTTCAACATACAGTCTTAAACGGTCTTGTAAAAGTCCTTGATGTTAGTTGTATAATGTGCCAGATACATAACTTCTAATAACTAATTATGTCCCTTATTTAGTATTCATCTATAATATTTTCACTACGACAAAATCTATGTATTCCTAACATTCTGTAGTTTTTAATTAAATGGAAGGTGTGTTTTGTTATTTACATTAACATATTTATTATGTATTATAGATTATGTTTAACATATTAGTATTTCATGTTTCCATTGTATGTAACCCATATTGAGAATTTGATCTCACCCTTTTTTTTATTTGATTTTCCAGGTTATGAAGATTAAATCATTGAATAAGTGTCATGGAAGGAGTTTATTTTCCATTGCTGTGTTCTATGTTTATTTATCAATGTAACAAGGGAACCATGTAAATAACATGTTATTAAATACTACTAAACTGATTATCAATGGTGGTGTGATATCTTGTATCTATTCCATTATAATAAAATAACCACTAATTCTAGGCTATTGGGGTTAGGTTTTTTATAGTTGGTATTGGATCTGGTTTAGTAGAAACCTTAGAAACTAGATGTTAAATAAAACAAGAATTATATTAATTTCTTATAGTGAATTTTTGATCAATAATCATGATTACTATTTTCTATAACAATTTTTCACATTATTTAGTTTTAAAGATTAATGAAAATAATAGAATCAATACCCATAGACAATAAAGGGATTTCCCCACTAATAAATTAAATTTAGTCGGTGTTGGAGCTGAAGAGATCATGACCATATTAAGAAATATTACTTATTTTATGAAGAATAATTGTTCTACACCTAAGTAGGACCATTTGATGGAGAATAAGCCCCCATATTTTTTTGGGACTACAAATCCTGTGGTTTTGGAGACATAGATCAAGTCCCCTAAAAAGATATTTATATTATTAGGATGCAATGAAAATGAAAAGGTAGTAATATAAGTGTATTGTCTCAAGTGATGTGTTAATTAATGGTGGTCATTAATCATAAATACTATGGTGGAAGATGAAATAGAACTCATGGAATATAAATATTTTAAAAAACATTATATAAAAAATATTTTCATCATATTAAATGAATTAAATGGAGAGAAAATTATTTAACATAAATCAAAATGAAAAAAATAAAGTGTTGTAGAGTGTAAGGATACCTTAGCAAGACTAGAAAATAATCCTACATATTTCATATTTTATTTAGAATATAAGACTTTTCATTTATTAGAAGGTATTAAGCCAAGTGTCCAGAGGGAACTAGCTTCAAAAAACAATTTCATCATATCAATAAATAGTTTTATGTTCCCTCAAAATGGATAAATAATTTTCTAAATCTTATATGATCTTGAAAAATAAAGATAATAAGATGTATTCTGATAAACATAAAAAGTAGAAGAATCGATGAAGAATATGGGAATGAATAAGTTCACATTATGAATGAATTATGGAAAGAATCATCCTAGTAAATGTTTGAAAGTCATGGGAGTATGTTATAAGTGTGAAGAAAAGGGTCATCGAGATAATGAAAGAAAGTGGAAGAAACAAATCAATTATAATCAAGGATTAAATTATAAATAAATGGGGATTTATTCAAATAAATTTCACAAGCATCAATGGAATATAAAATCTTGAAGGATGAGGGGGATCAACAAGATTATGTGATAACCACAATTGAAGTAGAAGTACCAAATGATGTGGTGACAATTATATTAATCCTATCTTCAAATTTTGAAAAAATTTCATTTGAATTTGGATCATCTCACTCTTTTATATCTACCAAGTTTTCCAATAAAAATATATCTTTATCATTTTATTTAATAAAGTTGTTTTCAGAATAAACTTCTAAGGGAAGTCTCACTGCAAAAACAATGTCTGATAGTCCCAATTTTGACACATAAACATGTTTTATTTTCCAACATTATCATAATAACTATGGTTGACTATGTTATAATCATTAGTATGGATTGTATTTCAAAATATGGTTTGATCATATATTACAAGAAGAAAGGAAATAAAATATTTGAGGAAGGTGTATAATTCATTATCTTTAGCATATAAACTTCAAAATTTTATTCTTATCTAGATCCACCCCTAATAGCTATACTAAATGAAATTCTGGGGGACTAAGAGAAAAAAACTTATAGGGATGATGAAATTAATCTTTAAATTTAGGATTATCCAATTGTATAAGAATAAATTGATGTATTTCATGAAGAATTACCTAGACACCCCTAGAGTGTGAAGTTGAGTTTACTGTAAATTTAATCCCAATCACAAGACAAATATCAAAGAATCATTAGATAATGGACACTGTGGAATTAGTGGATCTGAAAAAAGAAATAGAGGAATTTAGTAATAAGTAATTTAATTTAACTTGTGTTTCTCTATGGGGAGCCCATTTTATCTTTGTTAAGAATAAATATTGATCTATGAGGTTGTGCATTGACTATAGGGAAATCAATGACATTACTGTAAAGAAAATGTATCTTATGCATTGCATAAATGGATTATTATATCAACCTAAAGGAGATCAAAATTTATCAAATATTAAACTTCATTATGCGTATTATTAATTGTTATTAAATATTGAAGATCTTATTAGGAAAAATTTATTGATGAGGTGTGGACTTTTTGAGTCTATAGTAATGCCTTTTGGATTCACTAATACACCCTTGGTTTTAATTAATCTAATAAAAATGTATTCACTAAATATATTGATGATAAATTTTTAGTATAATTGATGATATTCTGGTGGATTCTGAAATCTAAAATGAACATGGGAAATAATTATGGATCATTATTTAAACTCTTAGAAGGATAGAGTTATATAAGTAATTTAGAAAGTGTGAATTATAGATTTGGGAAACTTCTTTTCTTATCCATATTATCTGTAAGGATGGAATCTTAGTAAACCGTATAAAGAAAATTGAAATCCAAGATTGGACTATGCTAAAGAACATTAATAAGGTATATAGTTTCATTGGTTTAGTAGGTCAGTATCAATGTTTCATTCATAATTTTTCCCGATTATCTAACCCATTAATAAAGAATACATGTAAAGTGGTTATGTTGTACTGATAAATGAATGTGTATAATGTTTTAAAGAATTGAATATAAGATTAGTTAATGCTCTAATTTTGACTCTTATATCAGGAAGTGATAGGTTTATGATATACGGTGATGCATCAAAGAAAAAACTAGGTTGTTTCCTTGAGAAAAATGATAATTTTATAGTAAATTATATAAGGTAGTTGAATATTTGTGAACAAAATTATTCAACTCATGGTCATGAGTTATCATCCATAATATTTTCTGTGAATATATAGAGACATTATATTTAGGGTTAAAAATATGATATTCATACATATCAAAACAGTTTTAAAGACTTTATTACATAGAAAGAACTCAACATGAGGCAAATATGATAGATCAATTAACAAAAATATTATGATTTCTCAATACACTATCACCCAATAAAGGGAGATAAGGTATAAGATCCATTAAGCATAAAATATCAGGGAATCTTAACCTAAATGAGTACTTATAGAGATATAATGTTCAAAGATTTAGTAATGATGGATATGGGAATTCATAAGGAAGAAAAAAACATAACACCTTTCTTAGTCGATTTTAGAACCATAGTTTTTGGAAAGGATAAAAATATATCAATCAGGTGATGTTATTTTTCAAAAGAAATTTAATGTCGTTAAGGATGGAATATTGGTCAAATTCATGTGTGTGGATGGAATTATGATATTTATAAATATTTTATGTGTTTTAGGAATACTTGAGCTAAAAGGGTACTATTAATTGATAATCAAAGCTCAAATTTCTCATTATACACCAATAGTACCAATATGTATATAGATATTAATGCACATTTTTTTGATATAATATGAAGTGGGAAATTTCTATCTATGTTTCATGATATCTATTTTTTCAACAAATTACAGTTTATATAAATCATTAAAGATGAATCACACAACCTATACTTATTCCTATCTGGATGTGGGATGATATTAATATGGTCTTCATCACTAGATTAACAAAGACTCCCACAAAGAATAATATGATATGGTTTATTGTTCATTTCCATACAAAATTGGCACATTTTTTTCTATAAGAGGATATTCACCTCTTGAGAAACTATCACGAATCTATATTAATGATGTTTTTATGACTTCTTGATGCACCTTTATTGATTTTCTCTGATTGAGGTCTTTATTTTACATCAAAATTCAAGAATATGCTTTATAATGAATTTTATATTGAGCTTCAGTTGAGTACAACTTATCACCATTAAACTAATAGAAAAATTGGATGGATTTTTCAACCATTAGAATTCATGTTGAGATCATACCAACTTGACGTTCAATTTATATGGGATGATTATTTACATTTTGTATAGTTTATCTACAATAATATTTCTATTATAATATTCAAATGGTTCTATATGAAGCATTATATTTCATGATATTTGATACACCAACTTGTTGGGATGAAGTTGGGAAGAGGAAACCAATTGAACTAAAACTTATTGAAGAGACATCAAAAATGGTTAATACTATTCACACTCATATTAATGTTACTCAAAGTAGGAAAAATAGTTATTCTGAAAACCAAATAAATTATTTACAATTTCAAGAGGAAGATCAAGAATTTATGAAAGTATCTCCATGAAAGAAAATTATCAAGATCGGCAAGAAAGGAAAACTGATCCCAAGGTACATAACACCTTTTGAAATTCTGGAATGAATTAGAGTTTTAGCTTGCCGATTAGAAATTCCACTAATTATCTCAAAATTTCATGATGTTTTTTACATATCATTGTTCAAAAAAAATGATATAACCCACACTTTTACTCCCTTATCAATAAATTTAACTACCACCAAATTGTTCTTATTATGAAGAGACTATCGATATTCTATAAAATAGAGATAATGTATTGAGAAATTGGATTACATGACTAGTAAAATTTATTTTGAGAACCCATAAAATAGAAAACGTAACATGGGAACCTAAGGATGTTATGAATAAGAACCACCCTCATCTATTTAGAAGGAAATATTCCTGAAAAATTACATGGTATGTTTTTTCAAATGATTGTAGAATATAATAAAAAAATATTTTACGGTATCTATCTTCTTAAATAAATTCAATTTATTTCATAGCTTACGTTCCACAAAACATAGAGAATAAAAGAACACTAATATATTATTAAAAATTAACATTCCCATTGGAAGAGTAATGTGACCATTAGGAATAAAAATGTGGCCATTTGAATAATGACCTCACGTATAAATGTATAAATAAAATGTATTTATTTAATAATTGAAAATAAGATATCTTTATATCATAGAAGTATTAAACAAATATTTTAAAATTGATAATTTAATTGTTGGTATTTTTGTGAAACATTAATGTTTATTTAATATATGATAATTAATATAACTATTTATAAGAAACTTTATTTTCATAAAATAAATTCACGAATTATTTTTTTTTTGTGTTATAATTATATGATAAATTTATGAGAGAATAATTAAAATTTCATTGTTTCATAGAAGCGGTTTTGACATTAAAATAGATATTTTTTAAATAAATGATGATTTTATTTGAAATTAAATTTCTTGTATTTTGAAAATTATTTTTATAAACAGAATCCATTCTTGAAATCAACATGTTTAAAAATGATTAAGGTTAATATTATGTGATTTTTCTAAAATAGATTAGTTTTTTTTATATTGAATTACGAAAATTTATGGTAGTTAACATTAATAACTAAATACATGATATTTCAGCCATTTATGATGTAATCACCCATTATTTCTAATTAAAATTCATTAGTTACTATACTTAGTAACCGGAATAAAAATTATTGGTATCCTTGAGGCCATATAATAATCTAATGAACAAAATAAACAAAAACACCCCTCCCCCTATAAATACCATCCCTTATCCTCATAAATTTTAATAATTAAATGTTTTCTAAATTATTCCAAATAAACTTCCCAATACTCTTACCTACATCCATTACTTTTTGTTCTTACCAAAATACCAAATACAATTTTCTTCAAGAGGTTCCCAAAGAGACAATATTCAAGAGGTAAAACCCTCCTTTCTCTTTTAATTTATTTTCTTTTCATTTCTTCTTCTCACCTACCCTATACGATGTGCAATGGTAACTCCAATATCATATATATAATGTAATTTTATTTTGATAACGTAATATCCATAATTAAATCTCGTCTCTTGTCCTTTTATTAATATAATTAAAACATCATCCATGACATGTCGATTCACCACCTTCACAAACGTCAAGTTTTAATTTTTCTTTAACTCCTTCAATGCTAGTCAGAAAAAAACCTTATTTTGGATAAATTATATTATAATATTTAAATAATTTGTTTTATTTTTCGATTAATATATATACATAGTATTAAATAATAAACAAAATAAGTTCATGGTGATCAAAAAACCACTCAAAATAAACTAAATGTTTATCATTATCATTTTATCAAATGAATCATCCTCATACAAAAAAATGATATATGGGAAAAATTAAAGTCCAAGGATAGTATTAATGTCATATAATTTCACTTAATTGTTTTATTCATTTTAACAAGAACCCCATAATTTTACACTAGGGAACCAACCGTAAAACCATAAAATGAACGCTCCCAGAACAAAAAAAACATTACACAGCATATCTCATTGAAATTCACATAAATGATAATAATAAAATTGTATAAAACCAAATATATGTTTAAAGGGTTATTATTTAAAAAATAAATGAGTCTAATTTTATTATCTAGGAACTTATGTACAAGTGTTGAATTATTTCTAACATAAGGTAAGGGGTTTCTTATCTAACTTTTATTTATGCGAGAAATACCTTATTCAACACTTATTTCTTATCTTTGGTGTTTTTAAACATACCATTTATATATGATATCATGAATTGATTTTTATTTACGGATTCAAGTGATTCATTTGATCACTATTAATTTTATGGGGAATAGGGTTCGACTGATTACAAAGTGGTATGGTTTTTTCATCTCACTTTAATTTTTGTGGGACACATGCCAAATTTATCACTTATTTCTTTTGTGTAAATCCCATTTTATTTATGATCTTAAATCAATGATTATTTCATTAAATATCCATATTTATTATATTATGTATAAGATTATGATTTAATACATATTCCATTTTTACATATGGTGTTTAAATTTAATGTTGTTTTAACAAGGGAAATATTGATAAATCTATATCCACCACTCAATACAGATATTTTGATAAGGCATATTGTTCATGAATTAAATCTATGTATGTATAATTATTTAGACATTGAGTGATGGTTGGGTCCCAAAATTATACATCACTTCAATGTATCAACTGGTCTCATGAGGCAAATTAATTGGAAACAAATGCTTTCCATTTGTTTACAAGACAAATCAGACGAGTTTGTACCCACAAACTTATACCCTGACCTGAAAGGTCT
This sequence comes from Viscum album, assembly GCA_963277665.1. Classification (NCBI taxonomy): domain Eukaryota; kingdom Viridiplantae; phylum Streptophyta; class Magnoliopsida; order Santalales; family Viscaceae; genus Viscum; species Viscum album. Next base: position 909,217,507 of record OY728165.1, on the reverse strand, counting down.
TGATGGTAGTTGGATCATTTTCCTGATATATGACCACCAATAATCAATGATTCCTTCCATATGTATTCATCCATGAACTGTTCACTATGAAAAAATCTATAGATTCATATCATTGTCTAGTTATTGATTAAATAGAATGTGTGTTCAGTTATTTAACGTCTCACATTGAGCATGCCTTATTGATTATGATTCACTTATTACTAATTAATGTTTTTATGGTATGTAACACTTACTAAGAATTTGGCCTCACACTTTTTTTCATCCTGATTTTATAAAGAAGAAAATTTTGAATAAGTATTAGCAAATCAATTTATTTTCCTTTTTTAGGTTCTTTTTTTAATTATCAATGTAGTAAGGGAACCATGTACATATCATGTACATCAGGAATTCTAAATTAATATATCATTGGGGATGTTATCTATTGAATCTATGACATCTTAATAATATTACCATTGACTTGTGGCTACATGGGTCAAGGTTGTTACATTTTTTATCCCCATGGGTGTGGTCCCAATTAAAGGTGACACATTCTAATGTTTTTCAGCTTGGATTCCACTTCATTCAAGTAGGTGTTTCTATGAAATTGTTTCATTTGGGAATTAAATTTATTTATTCATTATAAATTAATTTTTATAAAGGTATAGATATATTTGATATCTTTATGAGGATTTAAAATCATTTCTCTATGTTTTTAGATCGGCCTAAAGGGTTTTTCCTTGAAATTTCATGTTTTCATGATTGAAATTAAATTTCTTCATATTATAATATTTTTTTAAGTTATATGTGCATTTTGAAATGGTTTTAAATATAGTCTGTCGATTTTAATATTAATTTAGTTTAAAAATAGTGAAAACTATGTTTTTTATAAATTTTAATCTCAAAGTGTGGTGTTATCACCAAAATGTTTTATGAATGGGTTATTGATTGGATTTCAAATAGTGATTTAAAATTTGTTTCTGGTTTTACCTTGTGAAAATTTATTGATTAATTCTATAATTTTTTTATGTAAATGAATAGACATTGGATTTTTTTTGCTTTTCATAGTGTAATATTCTAATTTTAAAGGTTGGATTCAAAAATTTCTGAATTGTGTGGGAGATTTCTATTATTTTATAAGAAATTACTAGAGTGTCACACGTTTAATGAAAATATATTGAAATCATGATCCGTAATTTATTTTGAATGAACTTATTGGAACTTTGGATTTTAAATATTGGTTTTGAAAGGAACCTCTTGATTTCCCCTTTACTTGTTTACCCTTTTGTGGGTTCTTTACTCATTTTTTATGCTTGTTTTCTCAACTTATATGGAAATTTTCTTGTTTATATCATAATGAATAATTTATATATGCGGAAATTCATTATTGTGTGTTAAGAGTGAGGGTAGCTATGGTCATTCCCAGTATGTTAGACATGTTTTGCATGTTCTTATGCCACACTTCCTTATTTTTCATAGGAAACTACTTAAAAAGTTGGAGATATAAAATATTATTCTAGTTGGTTCACACACGACTAGAGGATCTTATATCATTCTAGGAAGAAGGGATAAAAGGTGTAGTCATCATAGTGATGTTTGTTTAGGCTAGTTGGATGATTGGTTATTTAAACATCAGTGCACACTGATATCTAGTTCACTAGTTTGTATACTTTAATACAGCTCTGTGTTTCATGCATTAGAAATCCCTGGGTAGATCCCATTATAAGATAGATTTTCAGTTTGATGTTGATTTTGGGGAGTTTCATCAATTGATCCTTTGTATCATTTCTCATTCTTTTATTTTTATAGAACCGTTCATATATTTTAATTGATATATGCCCTGTGATATGTTTGTTTTATGATTTTATATTCTTAAACCATGTGTTTTTTGATATGTTTCCTTTTAAAATTATTTAAAAATATCATAGTAAAACCAATTTTAAAATTAAATACTCTTATATCTCTTCTTGAGGTGAAATTCAAAATAAGTGTTTCAGTTTTCAGATAGCTTCGACCAGCTGTAACTTTTAAAGTTAAAATTTTCATTCTAAATAAAGTATGTGGGGTTTTTTTGAGAAATTTTTATTTTGGAATCATTCTAAAAAAATTTATGATAGTGAATGTTTTTTTAAATAATTCTTTTATATTTTGAGAAATAAAGATAATTGTCTTGAAAGATGATTGTGACTTGTTCAGTTTTATATGTGTTATAAAAAAAATCCAATTTTCTTTTTTTATTTTCAAAATAGAATTCAAAAATTTACGTATGACCAAAATTGAATATATTTTTTGGTTCATCATGATAAAAATACTTCTTTATGTCACACCTTAATATTTCATGTTTGGGGTCTTCGGTTTGACCCTTCCTTTTCTCATCATGGATAATAAGGGGTGGGGTAGGTGGTGGTGAGAAATTGACGGTTCCATAGGGATGGTTAGGGATCACTTTGAGTGGGTTTGTGGTTTTTTATATTTAGTTAGTGTTTTATCTACTTCCAAGTTCTATTATCATGTTTATAGATCATGTTTCTATTTATACAAAGGGGTGTTATCACTATAGTTGGTTATGAACTTTTGGGAATAGTCATTTATTTTGGCCACTGTATTTATTAATTCTATTATCATTATCACTAATTTGGGAAAAATCATTCCCAAATGGATTATTGTGATTACTATGAATTGGTTTCTAACCCATGGGGGTTAGGAAAACCCTCTAGACCTCATGATGGGTGGGGTCGGGTGTCGGGTTCATTAGAAACTTGATATGGTTCGGTGAAATATAGTATCAGATCCCCTTTGGTTTTTTGGAAAGAGACTCAACCCTATGTGTAGCACTTATTATTTTTTTATTTATTGGTATATTGGAGAATAATTTTTTCCAAGACTGATCAGCAAATTTTGAGATAGTCCAGCTATAACTTTCTCATTATGGACCTTATGATTCCAATAGATGTTTGGTTATGAAATGATAATTTGTTTTTTCAGTAGTGTATTATGTGAATTGATGTGTTTGGATCCCCTTGGTGTATATATGTGATATTGGGAGATATTAATTGGTTTTTCAGTGGAAATAGAGGAGAAATTGAGTAGTATCTTTAGCTACCATTGCTTGGGAAACAATTCCGTGCTTTCATGGTCCTGATTTCCTCCTTAGTAGAGTGTGTTGCACTTTCGGTTCTCAGTTTCCTAGCCTATGTAACCAAAGTGTGCATAACACTATTTCTTACCCAGTTAGTTTTTTTGGACTCCTATTGACTCTTTATTTTTTTCAAAGTTAAATCCCACTTATTAAAGGTGTATTGAAGAGTATTTTGTATTTATTTGTGGATGTGGTTCCTATGAACACTGTTTGGATTCTTGTGTAGTACCTTTTTTTATTTAGTTTTTTTAAACCCATGTTTTGGAAAATAATTATTTTTCTGAAATGTGTATTTTCCAAATATGGTTTTATATGGTGTTTTATACGTTCTTCCTTGTGTTTTCTCAAAAATAATTTTTTTTTCAAAATTGTGTTTTGAAAATGATTCAAGATAAAAATAATAATTTTGTTCTGAACCAGCTTGGAAGGTGATTTAAAAAATAATGCAAGTTTGATGTGAATTTCATCGATTCTTGGTCTACAAAGTGAAAGGGAATTATAGAATATGTTTTTATGATATTAATTGTTTTGTAAGTGTGTAGACCACCAAGTTTGTTTTTTTAATAATTGTATAGGATTCATTTTAAAGTATAAACCTTGGTTGTGGATGATTTCAAAATTCATTGATGAAAATGGTGGTTTCCCACGAAAATTAACTTTGGTAGGATTGACTAATTTTTGAGGTTTTTTTTCATTTATTTTATTTGAAGATGGGAATAATCATTTATTTTATTATTTGAGTCATTTATTTATGATTTTCATGACTTTGTTATTGTTGTCCAATAGAATTGTTGAAAATGTTTCTTTATTTCCAATGCCCACCCAAACACTATGTAGTGTGGTGGATGTGAACCATCCATGTGTTATATCCCCATTTTGGACTTATTTAATCATCATTTACCTTTAATGGTGCTGATTAAGTGTTAATAAAATTAGGAAGGTGGTGGTAAGAGAGTTAGGTGATCCTAGATTCTATTAGGACACATTAAGCATCATTAAACTTTCTTATTGATGCTTTCTGATTTTTGTGGGTGTCGGTGGTACCTTCCCAGTTAAATGAAGGTATTTCTTAGGAGTTCATAATAATGGAATTGTTCTTGTGGTTCTTTCTTGAGGCTATGAAATCAAAGAGAGCACTAGAGAATGTATTTGTGTTTTAAGGTGACTGGTCAGTGAGTGAATACGATGATCACCTTTTAAGGTCGACCATCCACTATCTGAAGCTGGTGGTCTTTGATCCTGAGAAATATTTTTTATTCAAAATTAGTTTTTATTATAATTTGTTTCATTTATACTTTCATTTGGAATGTCATATTTTCCAAAAAATTTCATTAATTCCTTGTGAATAGAAGTTGACCCGGCTAGGAAACCTATGATATGTGATGAAATACTTAAATATGATGCATACTTGAAGTGTAGTGGGTGTTAGGATAAACCATTGAGTAAGTAGAATATTTAGAAAAAGATAGAAATTTTGTAAAAGAGGCTTTCTCATTTTAATTAATGGCTTTTTTTGTGCCTCCACTGTGGGGATACAAAGAATAATATGACCTCTTTTCTTAAATCACCAAATTTTTTCTTAGTTTGTGTTCATTTTTGTTATCATTAGTTAATTTATAATCTTGGATTTCAAATGAGGTCTTCGGTTTGATCCTTTATTGGTGTGTTTTTTTGGGTCCTTTCTATTTATGGTTGTTTTTTGGGTTAATATTTTGGTGCTTCTACTATTATTGTTAGGATTTTGTGGATTGTTCCCTTTTTAATATATCCTGTGCATGGATTGATATTTTTTATGTAATTTTTTTTTGTCGAATTACTTCCCAATTTCACTCCAATTTTTTTATTTTAAATGGGTGGTGTGTATACTATTTTAGAAAGCCTTGTTTTTTGGGTAAACCATTATTTAGAATTTTGGAAGTGCTCAAAATGTTTCTTAGATTATGATACTCTATTTGATTGGATGTGAGACAGGACTTGGGTGATTTATAGGGGTAACTAGGGTGTGTGATTGACATAACAAGTTTGGTATTCTAATTAGTGTGTTGTTGTGGGTGTTCAGATTCCATGTGTAAGGGTGATCTAGATTTCAAGCCTAGGTTTCCTACATGAATCGTGAATATAGGTGAGAGATCATATTGTTATCTGAAGGATACTTCTAGTTTTTCTTATTTACATTAGAATAGGAAGAACGTTTTGGTTGGTAGTTCATTTATCACACGGATTTTTGGTTGTTAGAGGATGTGTTTCTTGGTGGTTTTCCCTTTTCTTTCACGATGTAAGATGAATTATAAATGGTGGGGAGACCATTTCAAGTCTCCCATGCTGATTAATACGTATTTTAGAGTTTCTATCTTGGTCATGCTTTATGAAATTTAGAAATATTGTGGCTGATCATTTTAATTATTTTGAGGATATCAATCGTTGGCTCTTAGGTTTTTTAGTCTTCATCAGTTCTTCTAGGTTAGGTCCTCTATTGATATTTTTTTTCTCTCACCCTTATTTTTGGATGTAGAATTTATAGGGGAATAAATTTTCCTGATTTGAGTTTTTTTAAACCCCCATGTCATTGTGAAAATTATTTTTTATTATTTTATCTTATCTTGAGTGGTTTGGGGTTTTGGTTGGTTGTGGGATAAAATTTATAGTGTTTAGTGGATTTTTGGAGGAGAAAGGACATTTTTCATGGTGTGGAGTAACCATGTGTTTCCCATATATGTTTTCCTATCATGTAATTAAAATATGCATAAATTCTATGTAGATATTTTTGTGTGTTTGAGGAGAGGCACACAATTTTTCCAAATTGTGTGATGCCTAGGGTGAACCAGGTGTGGGGTGGCTAGCCTAAGAAGTATCCAACACATAGATGGAATATATTATGTCAAGTCGTGTGGCCTATAGTGACCCAGGAATTTCATACATAGATATTACATCTCTTTAGATAATATTAATTACATTACCGAAAACCACTCTTGAGGACCAAAAGAGTTTAATGAATTTTGAAAAATGGAACAAAACCTTCTTAATTCTATTAAATATCTAAAATATCTTCTATAAGGATCATCCCCCTCTATAAAAATCATAAACATAACCTCCTTAAACCCATTATTCATAACCTAGGGAAAGGAAGCAAAATAAAGTGTCATCTTAGATGCTCAGTAAGGGTAAGAATAAGAGATATAAAACTATGATCATATGAAAGAATAATATAATCATTAGGGATTGGGATAAAAAACTCATCTTAAAAAGATCATACCCAACCTTTAATATATTATATACATGGTTCATGTAATAAAACATTATCATTTTATATAACATGGGATAATATAGAGAGAACCATCATAAATCAATGATGGACCATAATCTCATGTCATAAAACTATAAAATAATAAAAAATATATAAACCCATTTTATATTTCATGGTTATCTACAAATACCATCAATATAGTGGATCAGAACTCATCACATATTTCCCATAGTGGATCAGGCCTCACCTGTCTCCCATAGTGGATTTGGACACACCTATTCCCCATATTGGAATAGGATGCATGTATTTACTATAGTGGATCAATTCCATTGACATGTTTCCCAGTATTATCTCATGATATATAAAGCTTTTCCCAATGATGTGGATGGAGATATAGGCCACACCCATCTCATAATGAAAACCATATTTATGTGTTCTAGAAGATCATAAATCATTCATCATACCATAACCCATGAATTTAATGGGTTTCAAAAACATTTCATCATTTCATAACCTATCTAAAATAGGCTAGATTATTTATCATTTCACCATTTCTTAATTTCATAACCCACGAAGAATGAAATGGGTTTCATAAGAATATTATCATGGTATAACTCGTGGATGCGAAATGGGTTTCATAAACATCAAGAAATAATAAAAATAAAGAATTTATAGAAAGAATAATAATGATATCCTTGGTCAACATACCCAAAAACACGTAATATTGACCAAAGGATTTAATATTAGATATATAATGACATTGAAAGATATATAAACACAAATGTTTCTTAAGGAAGATAAATTTATTTGAAAATCACTTTTTTTAAAACTAAAAAATCATAAAATATTTTTGAAAAACCTTTCATTGAAAATAACCATAAAAATTATAATGGAATATTTAAAAATATTTAAAACATTTCAGGAGAAAAATATGATTTCAAATCTTCGAAAACAATTTGAAAAATGAAATATTTTTGAAAATATTTTTATTTTAAAATAATAATGAAAATTTATAAATTAATCTTCCATGAAAACAATGTTCATGACAACGTTCGTCTTTTTTCATTCCAAACATGTTAAAATAATTATTTTTTTTGACATTTTTTAGTAAAATACAAGTGATCATTTTTTGGAAAATGACCTGAAGATTCCTTATAGAAATTTTTTAAAAATTCAATCATGGATAAAATTTTAATTTAAATACAATTAGAGAATAGTAAAACCACTTTTAATTGTTTATAGAAAACATTATTTTGGAAGAAAACGTATTTATAACTAAAGAGATAAATAATGTCATATTTTATAACAAAAAATGGCCCAGTTATTTAAATTGAGAAAATATATAAAAATGGTACTATTAGTATAATTAATTAACATCGGATAAAAAAGTCAATAGTTTTTATAGATGTATCTTAATTATTTATAATTCGATCCATAATCATAAATAATATTAATAAATGATGATATTGGAAAAACATAATTACACTTTGGTAACTTTGATACATAAGAACCATGAATGAATATCATTAATTGAAATATAAAATAAAATTATGATAAATAAATTCATTATATTACATATCAATGGGGTTTTATATACCCCTTGTAAAGGAAGATAACTACATAACATAATATATGTCCAAATGAAGGAAAATTGACACAAAATACCATTAATGTTTTCGTAAATTTTGAACTGTAAACCCCATTAAAGAGAGATCCTCAAATGGATATGAAAATTACCATATTTTTCTGGATAATAATCTTAAAATACCTTTATGTGCATTATCATAAAATAAATAGTTTGTCAATATGTAATTTGTCTCATATAAGTAAAAAAGTGAGATGAAAATCCCTTACATTATGTATTGACCCCATCCGTACACATTCGAAACTATTTTATAATTAATATAAGTTTATTATACATATATTAAATAAAAATACACAAATTTATATATATATATATATATATATCAAACTATAGATGATTTAATTGGGACATTTTGTTTCTTGTTTATGAACAATTCCATGATATTGTAAGGTTTCAGGCAATAACTGCTTCATTTTTAATGTTTGTTTTGATTGGTTATTTTTTACCCATAAGTTGACCATGGTTACAGAATCTCCATAATTGAAACAATGATATAAATTTCAAAAAAATTATATATTTAGGAATAATAGACTATAAAATATGGAGATAGAAAATGAAGTACACTCTTTATAGAGACGGTAAGATATACGTATGAATGAAGGTTGTTTCCTTTTTCTCAACGGATTAAAATAAATAAAGGTAAATGGTTTATTATCATTGAATAATTATTTTTATTTCATATATATAAGATATATAAAATAAAACAATTTTTTTACATTCCATTTAAATCATGAATAAATCACATCGCTTTGTGAGTTGGTAGTCCACCGAACACACAAGGGACATTATAGTAATGCCAAAAAATGGAAATCATGATGGTATGTGTGAAATAATAACTAAATAATAATAATACCATAAATATAATATATAAATATAAAATAAATAATTATATAAAATCTTGAGTGGTTGTAATGGAAATCAAATGTCATCGATTCGTGAGGCGGTAGTCTGTCGTATGCACGAATAATAATTTCATAACCAATTTGATGAAATTGGATATGCTTCCAAGTCATGAAAAAAATATAAAAACAAATCAGTTTATTGAATATAATATTTTTATTATATTATTATGGTTTAATAATATTTTAATGAGGTGGAGGAATAAAAAAATAAAAACACTCTTTGATGAATGCTAACTTTTTCTACAGGTCTCCTCTAAAGGTTTGCACCAAAAGACTTCATATGTAATATTCAACCCCAAAATAAGTCATCTTGAATGATATAAGGGAAGTAAATATGTTTTTAGTGAAGGTAGTATCCAAAAAAGGTTTTAAATTGTTTACAGGAGAGGATATTGGGTGACCATTTATATATGAGGTGAGTGAAACACATGTAATATTTTTTAAAAGAAAATGGTGTCTAAAGATTTCATAATGAAATAAAGCTCCAAAATATATTATGCTTAATAAAATAATGGATATGGTCGAAATAAATCCATCCAATGGGTGTTGTAAATATTTTGGGGAATTTTTTACCATTATCCTTTAATTTTAACCCATAGTAAACCCATTTTTACCTTAACAATGATAAATAATTTTTACTATTTTTCTTATTTATTGTGGTACAAAAGAATTTTCAAATTAATAATTAATATATATTATTCTTATTAAATATAAACAATTGATTTTTCCAAATTACACTCACATGAGTGGAAAATTTTAATGTAATATTAATCCCATAGATTTGATGAGTAAGCAGGATTTTAAAGAGAAAATATTCAAATTTATACAAAGTTTTTATATCGATATTCAATATGAAATTTGTTAGGATGAAAAAAAATGATTAATGTAATTAAAAATAAATTAATTTTACTATAAACCCAATTTAACATATAATTTATCTTTGAAAATAAATTAAATAAAAATATATTTTTTAATTAAAATTTTATATTTTTCGATATTTATAAAAAAATGAAACTTTTCAAAAAAAAATAACAAAAAATTTACCCTACGATAATTTTGATATTTTTTTTTAAAAAAAAATATTATATTTTCAAATTACTCTTATAAAAGTTTCAAAATGATTTTTATTATTTATCACAAAAAATAAATAAATAGAACATTTCTTGGAAAAATAGTATTTTCAAAAAATATAAAAACATTATATAAAATTAAGTACAGTTTTATCAATATGTTTTATTTATTTAAAAATATTAAACACAATATTTATAATTTAGTTATTTTTATTTATTCTACCAATTTACAAGCTATGTAAAGATTATCTATTTTTTAATAATTATATTAATTATTTGTCACGGTTCATTAAAATTTAATGTTTCATTTAAAGTAAGTCAATAATGGTGTTACATGTAATGAAAAATATAGAAAAGAATAAATTTCTCTAGAAAAAATATTTCCCAAAATCTCCGTGGTGTTACATTATACTACCGTTAAAATTAATTTCTCCCTTCAAATTTATCACTTTTGTTCTTGAAACTGGGCATAATTGTACCTCATTGTGTCCTTAGGTTCCCACATAGCTCCATCAAGCTGGTGGTTCTTCTATAAAACACTGACTAGGTCAGTTGTATTTTTTTGTAGACATATCTCGATTTAATATAAAATCAATACTGGTTGTTCCTCATAATAAATATCTTGATCCAATGGTATTACATATATGTACAATACATGTTATTCATGAAGCACATAGTGAACCTAATATAGGTTAAGTAGAAGCACCAAATTATAAGATAGTTTCCCGATTAAATCAATTATTTCAAAGGGACTGATATACCAAGGGCTTAGTTTTCCCTTCTTAATTTCAAATAGAAATTCATATAAATACATTCTTACTAAATAAAAAAAATAAAACATGTCAATTTTTATCAGTATAACATTTCTGTCAATTTTTTGGATACATAAGTGTTACGAAATGGCTCTAACTATATCTTACATCTCATCATATTTTTCAAGTACCAATAGCTCTCTTTCAAAATGTTCATCCAAGTACATGAGAGTTATACAGTTATTTTCAAAAATTTATTCATAAGAATCCATATGAATTCTCGAGTAACAACTATTGTTTAATGAAATATCAACATGATGAAGGTGTTGATCCCAACCACCTTTGAAATACATTTAACAAGATCCCGACCTATTTTTGGGGATTAGATTATTCTCTCAATGTTGATGCTCAACTCTACAGCACAATATTTTTGAATAATTATCTAAAAAATCTAGTTAAACTTCTTAAATTCTTCATATACAATAGAATGTGGTACTCCATGAAACCTTACCACTTCTTTAATTAATATTCAAGAAAGAGTATCTAGTGATAAAACTTCTCTGATAGTAATGAAGTGTTCTAACTTTGTAAGGTGATTAACTCGTCATCAAAGATAAGTAATAACCTATAGGTTACCGGTACCATTAATCATGTCCACAAAGTGTAAAATCATTCCTCCTTAAATAACTATGTCATTGAAACACATAAAAAACCAAAGGGTTGTAATTCTATAATAATCTCCTAAATATACTTAATCTTCATAAACTCACATCTCATAAAACCTCAAAAGGGGTTTCAATGAATTTTGATCATCCTTAAACTCATAAACCCATGATGGTATACATGAATCTTATGTTGATATTATTTAGAGACATATACACTTCCAAAAGTTAAATTACCCTTTATTCCATATATATGCCCTTGTCTTATAAGAAAAAAGTTTCATTGGAATCTTTTATTCAATATTTTATCATTATAATATAAAATGTGATTTAGTTATTCTAGAGTTTTTTTAGAGGCAGATATTGACAAGAAATTTCACTAAATGATGAATAATAATGTTTTCATTGGTCTCATTCATTCAAAATAAAACAAGAAATTCAAAAACACATAGGTGGATAAGTGTGCCCTAATTATCAAGATTAACTTCATCTATCGTGATGGCATAAGCCTTCTTTTTTTCCTCTGTCTTTAATGGTTTTTGTGGCTAATAATACACATTATCCCTTAGATTGGGGAATCAATTATTATAATTACCAATCTCTATACACATAAAACACTAGAGTGTGGGTGGTGCATTTGTTGGCATCCCCTTCTACTAAACTGCATTAACCGGCCTGTTAATCTCATTTTGAAATTCACAGGATTTATGACCCACCATTACACGTTTTGAGAACCACCAGATACATTCAAGCAATACCCTTGATGATTCTTCCCACATTTATAGCAAACCAAGAGTTGTTTTTTTACATTTTATGTTTTCAAGAGAGTCAATCATTGTTTTTATATCTAAACCAAAGGAATGGTGGGAATATCTAATTTTCATTTCCAAATTCTGTTTTCATCTAATAAATTCTTCATATATATTAGAGTATATTATATCCAAGACATTTTGAATACCTAGTTATAATCCACTAAATAATCAATCAATTTATATTTTAGGGATAATGATTAAACCATATGTGTACCTTATGAGTCTTGTAGAATTATAATCATAGTTTCCAATAGATTCTTTATCCTTTTTCTTAAGGTCATTGAATTATTTATCCTTATTTTTACATAGAATATGATTGAATTAATTAATAAGAAATATCCCCTTAAAAATTTTCCACTCTATGGATTCAATTTCTTCTTATTTCCCTATATTGTTACCAATATTCCACCATTGATCTTCTTTACCTTCCATATGATAAAAATATAGAATAACTTTTTCATGATTCGAAAACTAAAGTGAAAAAAAATATTATTTCAGTTGTACTTATCCATTTATTTGAAACTAGTGGATCATTGAAACTACTGAAATAATATAAGAATTTAACTATGAAGGAGTAAACAGAATATTGTTGCCTTATTTTCTCATTTAGAAGTTCATCATGATTCAGATTTTGAGAAAACAATTTAAGCATTTCTATAATATTCTTCATTCCAACTCCTATAACATATGGTTTCATATAAGGAAAATAATTTCATAACATATTTCATTCAGCATTAACAAGGTTATTTAATGTTCTAGTAATTGAATAAAACCATAAATTATAGTGTGAGAAACACTAATCACAATAGAAACCCACATAATCATGAAAAATCACTTGTAGGATGTTTAAATCCTGAAACCTTATTTCCAATCTATGACACCTTAGGTTTATCCTAGTTCATTTATAGTTAACATCTATTTAAATCCATCATATTGGTCTGAAATGATTTTTTGAATATCCAAATAATATGCCTCAGTAGTGTCAAACTAGTTATAAATCATTTCCCATTTTCATGAACTATGTGATGATCGAGTCCATCTCAATGTTACCTTGTTAGAGATATTACCCCTAGGTACATATGTTCCAGACTCACATCCAATGGTAGTATCTAGATACAGATTTAATTTCTTGTAAACCACTCACTCTATCCTTTATAAAAATCCTAGGACATTTTTCTATACATTCAATCATCCTTTCACTTATACTTATACATATACCTATAAATATTGTTAGATATAACCCTAGGAATTTCACTAACATTTTCCTATAATGGGTTTTAAAGGTTAACTAAACCATTCTTTAGATATAAACTATAGTTGTTTGGAATTACATCCAGTAAACTATAATTGATACCTATGAGGGCACTCCATGTGTAGTAACACCTCCTGTGATGGATACACCAAAACCCTAGTTTCATACCTTTCCTTATAAATTCCTTGGGTGGAGAGCCATGTATTTTCCAACACACACAACTGATATTTCCCAAAGATCATATTCATTCCTTTTCCTATGATACAAAGTATAATGACTCAGGCATTACATACAATGATATTACAAAATTTTAGATGAATATTCATTACATTACACAAACACATGCTTGAGGACCATAATAGTTTTGTGCCTTTGGAAACATTGAACACAATATTCTTGATTCCATGAAAGATATTTAATGTCTCCCATAAAGATCTTCTCCTTTTATACTCATTATAAACATACCCAAATTAAAAACATTTCTTCATAACTTGGGGGAAATAATCATCACAAAGGGTGCTCTCATATGCTTAGAAAGGGTAAGTATAATAAATATCAATCAACGATCATATGAAATAATAATATTAGAAATCATGTTTTTATAAAGAACGTAAATTTCAATGTACCAACCAAACCTGTCACAGATCATATAAATGATTCATGGAAGAAAACCTTTTGATTTCAGGAAAACATTTTCTAAGAGAGTGAGAACCATTATAAATCAATCATGACCCATTATTTTATATCCAAAATGAGTGTAACCATCATAAAAATACTAAAATATATTATATTTAAAGGTTAATAACCAAGACCATCAACTTAGTGGATGAGGGATCATCGCCAATTTCCCATAGAGGACTAGGAAACGCATGTTTCCTACATTAGATATATTCGATTTAAATGTTTACCGTCATTATTTCATGACATATAATGTTGTTCCCACTAAAATAGAGGGAGATATAGGTCCCACCCTTCTCATAATGAAACCCCTATTTATGTGTTGAAAAATATCATAAAATATTAATCATATCATAACCCATGAAATGAAATGGGATTTTAAATATGTCATCATATCATAACATATGGAAAAAATACAGGTTCCATAATCATTTCATCATTTCATCATTGTATGACCCATGGAAAAAAAGTGGGTTTTATAATATTTTTATCATGGTATAACTCTTTAAATTGAAACATCATCCAAAAAAATCATTCCATCAAGAAACAAAGTCTATTTAGAGAAAGAATATGAATGATATTATTTGATCATATCCACAAAAATTAATATGTTATATCAAAGGATTTTATTTTATAAGGAGAATGATTTTGAAATATAAATCACATGGAAATTTTCTTGAGGAAGATAAAGATTCTTTTTAATAAATTTTGGTAAACTATATGTTCAAAAGAAAATTTAAAATCATTTCTTTGAAAAAAACATTGAAACTTATAATAGAGACGTTAAAAAAGTTCTTAAAGAAAATATCCTTTCCACATTGAAAAACATTTTATTATATAAAAAATTTTGAAATTAATTTTATTTGGAAATAACCATGAAAACGTATAAATTAATCATGAAATAAAATAAAGGTCCTGATTATAGGAAGTTTCATTCATGTCGTACTATGAAAACACTAATTCCTTTCTTATTTTTGGAAATAGAGAAGGGATTATTGTTTAAAAATGAGATGAAGACTAATTTCAATATTTTTTTGTAAAATTAAAACAAGGAGAAAAATTTATTTTGAAAATAAGATTATAACAGATAAACAGTTTTATTTTTTATAAAACATGGTTTTGGAAGAGAATAGATTTATGAACAAAGAGAGAAATACAGATTTATTTTCCTAGAAACATGTTTTCATTTATTTTAAGTTCAAAATTGTTGAAAATACTAATATTAATATCATAATATCCATTGTATAAAACAAATCATGATTTTCTTGAGAGATGAATAATAATATTTTATTTTCAGAAACATAACCATACATAATCCTGATAAACAATTATATTGTAACAAAAAATATTTACCTCTTTAGTAACTTTGAAATGTAAGAAACATGAAGGATAATAATTAAATTACACATAAAATACCATGAGGATAAATTAATTCATGATATTACATATAAAATGTTTTTTTACACACCTTGTAAATTAATAGAGGTGCATAACATTACATCTTCCTCAAAGAAGCCAAATTGGGAAAAAAAGCACTTACGGTTTTGTTTACATGTGAACCTTAAACATCATGAAAGATAGATCCAAAAATGAATATAAAATACACATAATGTTATGGATAATAATCATAAAATTCATTCATGTTCAATGTATACACCATATAAAATAAATATATAGTCAATATGTAATGAGTCTCATAGAAGTACAAAGTTGGACGAAAATCCCATACCTTTAGTCTCAACGTCCTTCATACACAGTTGATCCTTCTATATAATAAATATAAATTTATAATAACTAATTTAAATAACCATATATATATATTTACATATAATATATTATTTATGTTTGACATTTTTTTACCTATTTATTAATAGTTCCATGTTAATGTCATGTTTCAGGAAATAACTGTTTTTTTCTTATTTGTTTTGATCAGTTATTTCCAGTCCTCATACATTTATAATGGTTCCATATTATCCATAAAGTTAAAAATGATAAAAATATAATATATATTCATTATATATGAATTTATAGTAATCTTTAAAATATAGAGATATAAAACGAAATACACCATTAAAGGAGATGGTATGTCACACATACACATGAATATTGCTTCCTATTTCAAGATGAATTTGAAGAAAGAAAGATAAATGATATATTATGACTAAAAAATAATTTATTAATATATATATAATATTTTCATTAAAATCATCCTTATTTTCTCCAAATTAAATCATGAACAGATCACATCACTCTGTGAGCTTGTAGTCTTCCCTACAGATGAATAATGTTGTCATATTAACAGAAAATAGAAATAATGAAGTTCTATGTGAGATAATAATTATATAATCATAAATGTTTTCATAAATATTATATATATAAAATAACCCATATTTATTTCATCTCATGATAAGTAGTAATGGAATGATGTATGACATCAGTTTGAAAGGTTGTAGTCTGACGTACGCACAAATAATGATTTTGTATCCCATTTGATAAAAGTGGATATTATTTTTGGTAATAATAATAACATAAAAATATATAATTTTATGGAATATACTAATATTATTACACCATCATGATGTAATAATAAATTTTGGATGTAAAATAATAAATAAAATAAAAATAGTTGTTGATGAACAATACCTCTTCTTCAGGTATCCTCCATAGGTTTTCACCAAAAGCCTTCCTATATTGAATTTTTGTACAAAATAAGAATTCTAGTATGAGATGGGGGAAGTTTTAAAGTTATTTTTAAGGTATTTTCTAAAATACTAGGTTTTCAATGTATGAAGATGAGAAGACAGAGGGTGGCTTTTTATAAGTGAGCTGAGTGGCATACTTGTAATTTTTTGAAAAGAAAAAGGTGTACCCACATTATTGTGATGAAAATAGGTACAAAAATGTATTATTATAGATAATGGAATGTAAAATTTAATCATTGGGATATAAGATCGGTTTTTTCAAAGTTTTTTGTTATTTTCGACCCTTATTCTTTCATTTTAATCCCTAGAAAACACATTTTACCTTAACCATGGTAAACAATTTTCACTATTTCTACTATTAACATTGATGAAAAATTAATTTGACATCATAAGATAATATAAATTATTACTAATTAAAATATTGAATCTATTTTTCATTATTAAACCTGTAGAATGGAAAAAATCTAAATTAAAATTAACCCGGATAACATGACAAGAAAGTGGTTTTTAAAAGAGAGAATATTCAAAATCCTGCATGGATTTTATATATAAATTCTATATGAAATTTAATAAAATAAAAAAAATTACTAATATATTTATAATTCAACTAGTTTTATAATAAAAAAATTAAAATTCTAATCGAATATATAAATAAATTAATTGAAAATGTAGTTTTCAATTAAAATTCATTATTTTTCACTCTTAATAAAAAAAATACATTTTTTCACAAAAAAAAAATTGAATGCAAAGATAATGTTGATATAATTATTTAAAAAATGATGTTTATTTTATAAACTTTAACCTCATAATTTTGTAAATTATAATTTTGTTATTGTTCACAAGAAGAAATAAATAGAATATTTTTTGAGAAAATAGTATTATCGAAATATATAATGACTTTATCAAAAATTAATTAATTTTTAATCAATATTGTTTTAAATACATAAAACCATTATATATAATATTAAAAGTTAAATTATTTCTATTTAAATCATCAATTTAATGTTTAGGTAATAATGGTATTTTTTATAATAAAAAAAATTCTTTTTCCATGGATCATTAAAAATTGGTGTTGCATGTAAATAAATCCAAACATGGTGTTATGTGTAATAAAAAATATACACAATATTTATCTAACTTGAAGAAAAAAATATTTCACAAAAAACTAGAGGTGTTGCATGCCCTAACCGTGTAGGGTCCTTATGTTTAGGTAGTGGGTTGTCCATATTTAACGCATGATTTAAAAAATCATATTGAGAAATCGTAAGGCCTGTCTAGATGTTTAAGTTTTATGAATTTAAAAAGATATACCTATTTTAATTTAAGAGGGTTTCACCCACTATTCTTTCCTATTAACATTTTCTGACTCTTATGAGCTCAAAAAGGAGCTCTTATCTTCTCCTACTTTGATTCATTTTTTTCTCTTGGGCAATTTCTATGTGTTTTGAGGTATTTCTCCTTAATTTTCAATATTATTATGTTTCTAATATATTCTATATTTTTTTATTCCCACATAAACTATAGATCTCTTTTGGTTTTTTATGGTTCTGGGTTGATCTAATGATGGTGTTTTTTTTGTTTCTAGATGTTATTATTACCCTTATGGTTATAGTCATCATTCTAGGTAACACATTATAAAGTGTTTTTTATTGGATTCAACTTATTACAATTATGTGTTTGAATGCAATTATTCCATTTTAGAATTAAAAATGTGTTTATTCTATCTAAATTAGTTTTTATAGAATTATAAATATATGTGATATCTCTATGATGATTTAAAAACATTTCATTCTATTTTGAACTCCACCAAAAATGTTTTTCATAGAAATTACATGTTTTCTTATTTTAAATGAATTTTTTTCATATGATAAGTTTTTTTAATGAAATTAGATGTGGATTTTAAAATTTAGTTAAATTTAATGGGTGGATTCTTGTAAGGTTTTAGTTTTTAAAGAGTGAAAAAATACATTTTTTTAGGAATGTTTTGTTTTAAATTGAGGTGTTGACCTCAAAATAGATTATGAAGGGGTTCTTGATTGGATTTCAAATGAAGATATCAAATTTTTCTATGGATTCCCATTATGAAAATTCATTTATTTATTCTTTGAAATGTTAATATAGAAATTAATTTCATTATGCCTTTTTTGGTTTTTATAGAGGAACACTCTGGTTTTAAGGGAATCGTGGAAATGTTTTGAATGCTATGGGATATTTCCATTAATTTGTAAGATAATCCTATATTGGAAATTAATTACTGGTAAATGGTTTTACATATTGAGCCATATATGTTTTGGCCTGGAAGTATCAGTTGGAAAATTGGTTTTTAAAAAGTGGATGTTAAAGGCACCCCTTGATTTCCCCCAGATTTGTTTACCCCTTATGTGGATTCTCAATCGCTATACAGCTCTTATTTTCTACCCTTATAGGGGATGTTATTGTTAATATTATGATACATTTTTATAAATGGGTATATTCCTCATTGGGTGTTAGGGGTGAGGGTATCTATGGTTGTGATTCGTATGTTTGACTTATCCTGTATATTCTTACGCCTCATATAATTATTGGTCATGGGACATAATTTACTAAGTATGAGATATATATTTTTCCAATAGTTTGTCCACACATTTCTAGAGGTTCTCAAATGGTACAAGGAACAAGTTCTAGTAGGGGTAATAATCTCATTAATTCTTGTGTGGGCTAGTTGAATGACATGTTATTTGAACATTAGTGCATGTTGATAGTGGGTAAAAATTTTGGTATACTATTATAAAATAAGGTTCTTTGTATGTTATGAATCCTTGGTAAAATCACATTACAGAGTATACTATTTGGATTATTTTTTATTCTGGGGATTTTAATCTAGTATTTATTTGTATTATTTCCCTTGCTTTTGTTATTATAACACCATTATTTTTTATTTTGAAATATTCTTTTTGACATGTTTGTTTCCTTCTATATTATTCTAGAACCATGTGTGTGTTGGTTAGTTCGATTTAAAAAATGTGGTTTCAAAGATTTTTGGAAAATCATTATGGAAATGAGACCCTTTTGTGAGTACTTGAGGTAGATTTCCAAACGAGTGTTTTGGGTTTGAGAGGGATTCCAAAAGCTAAAAATTTTAAATTCACAATATTCATTCTAAATAAAACAAGTGGAATTTTTTATAAATGTTAAAAGGGTATTGGTTATGTACTGGATTAGTCTAATGGAAGTGTTTAAAAAAATCGGTTTTGGAATGAAACTATAAATCTCTTGAAATACGGTTTTTATTTTTTACTTTTTCATGTGTTATCAGAAAAATCATTTTTCAAGTATATTTTGAAACTAGAATTTATTAATTACCATATGAAACAATTTCCCATATGCATTGGGTTGCCACCACCTATTGGGATATTCAGACATTGCCAATATATTTTAGGTTCTAGGTTTTTAGTTGGACCTATCATTTCATTGTTATGGAATACATGGGGTTAGTTTGGTGGTTGTGTGAAACATCATATTGTATAGAGATTGTTTGATCTTAGATTTAGTTTTTCTTGTTTTTTTAAGGAGTGTTTTATCTGCTTCCTAGTTGTATTATCTTGTTTATGGGTGATATTTTGATTAATGAAAATAGGTTGTATCACTTTAGTTAGTTATGAAATATTAGGAATGTTCATTTTTTAGGGATATGGTATTTATTTATTCCACTATATTTATGTCTTATTTAGGTAAAATAATTACCAAAGTGATTCCTATGATGCTAAGTTACTGGTTAAGAGCTTATAGGGATTATAAATTACTTTCATGTCTTGTGGCAAGTATGGATGGGTTCTATGTTCGGTGGCATACTAAGATTGTTTTCTATAGGAACCCACCATTGAAAGAGTTTTCTTACAATAATAGTTATCATTTTTCTATTTATATTTCTCCATTTAAAGAATGGTAAGGTCATCCTTGAAAATATTTGTTATTTCAGACCAAGAATATAGATTTAGATGTTCTTTGACTAAAATTTATGTGGATCATGAAAAAGAAAGTATAGTTGATCTATGAGTGAATGACGGTAGTGAATGATCATGTGAAGTTATATGTTGATCTTAAAAGGAGGCCTAAAAAGTATTATTTTGTAGATAATGTGTTCTTGGATATATATTTTCTTTATTTTTTCCAAACATTTATTCATGTGACTTAGATTCCTCTTAGATTTATTGGACCAATCTAGGTGTTGGCATGTGTTTCATCTTGGACGTATCAATTATAACTATGACCAAAGATGATATAGATACATGAAATCTTTCGTGTGGTGTAGTTTTATTGGTATCTTCGTAGATATTCTCACATCATCGGATGAAATGAGCTAGAAGTTCAAGATGATGTGACATTGAAGTAACATCTTTTGGAGATCTAGGACTATTTAGAGGAGGTGTTGTATATGCATTCTATTCTTTGAGCTCATGTACAGTGGTAGAAAATATAAGCGAATGATATATCATATCAGGGGGATTCATATATATGAGCATAATGTATTGATTTTTTCAATATTTAATCCTTATTGAGAAGTTTTTTAAGACTATAGTATGTTTTAAAAATTAGTTTTTATATTTTGTGGTCATGAAATTTTTCCTTGGGTTGTGTTGGTGATGTTATATTCTAGTGATATCCTAGAGATTTGTCACATAATGTAGTTGTTTAGACCCCTTTCTTCCTTCTTGGGTTGGATTAAAATTATCATTGATAAGAATTTTTTATGTGGTATATGATGTAAGGTTTGATATTTTTTGATTTTTCCCTTTGTATTTTCCAATATCTTTGGTGTATTAAGATGAATTTCAGAGGTTTTTTGGGAGGATTGATTAATGGGAACATAATTTTGGTAAAATAGTTTTGGATATTATGCCATTTTTGGGTTGGATGTTTTGTTTTTTAGAGATCCATGATGAGTGAAATGACCATGTTTTTTTTTTCCAATGAGTGTTTTTATCGGGTTTTCCCCTATAATAAATAGGTGGATAAAACACATAAATGGTTTCAATATTTTTGGGGATGGTTGGGTATGGTGATTGATGAATCAAATTGAGAAAAATAGGGACCCCTATAAATGCCCATTGAGATTGTTTTTTTTTTGAGTTTTTTGGATCATTATTTCATGATATAGAAAATAGGTAGGCCACCACTCCCATTTCACAAGGTATGGTTCATGGTGAGTTTCCCAATGTGAATCAATGATGAAGGAAATCCCTAGGGAAAGGAGCATTTTAGCATGTGAGGTAAGGATGTTGATGATTACATAAATAAGGACTTAAGGAAAATTGAGATTGGGGTGACACCATACCATGTCCTTTAGTATAGTGTAGTGAAGCAACATATTGAGGCACGGTCAAGTTTTACAACTTGAGGGAAACAACAAGGGTGTTTTCCCTACACCATGGTAGATGGTCATGGAAGTTTTTTTGGGGGAAATATCGTGAAACTTGTCATTTAGTTGGGAATAATTTTTTTCAAAGTGTTCAATGTGGGGTTTGAGGGCTTATGATCCTTATATATTCAAACAAGATGTAAGTAGGATCTTCTTTGACCAAGGGGAACCACGATAAAGAGTGACATCACGATTCTATAGTGGATTTTACTTTGACATCCACTATAAATGAAGGGTTGACAATCCCTTTCATTTTTTTCATTTATTCTCTTCAAAACAAAGTTGATCCCTTAGAAAATCACTACTCTATATCAATCTTCTATGAGAATTTAAACTTTTTTGTTTATCTAAATTTAATTCTCATGAAATAATATATTTTATCTTCTACCCTCCTCTTCATTTTTATTGTGATAATTCTTTATATGGGATCATTACAGTGTTATCCTTTATTTTGGATTTGAGAATTTTATAAATATTTTATGATGGATTGTTTTTCTTATATTATAGTGAGTTTCCCTTTCATTTCCATGAATCCTCATTTCGATGTATGATATTTTTGACTTCTAAATTTATTTTTTAAAAATAATGAAAATATCACATATTGGATTAACTGTTTAACAGTGGGTTAAACCGAAGAAAGAAAATAACTATATCAAGAATAAATTAAAATTTAGTTATTATGATTTCATGAGTTTTTATCAAATTGGTGTTGTCTCTTATTTTTCTAGATAGTGTTCTATCTAAATTTTGTTGTTATTATTGTATAGAATGATTAACATTTATGAAATTTTATAAACATTTAAAATTTTGAATTATGTTATGAATAATGAAATAGTAATATAAATTTATTTCTTTACTTCTATGAAAATGATAAAATATGAAAGATTTTTTGGAATAATGTTTATATTAATTCATAGATAAATGATTAGGTATTTTTTATAGGTATCTTATTTCATTTAACATAAATCACAATTAACCAGTTAATTAATTATGGAAAGTAAGTCATTTTTTCTAAATATAATTATTTTCTATTAGGTGAGCTTGTTTCTATTTGATAATAGCTTGAATTCTTAGGTTACATGCCCTTATTTTCCCTCTAAGAGTGTCATGTTGAATTTTATTTGTGTTGTATTCTTTATTGAGGATGCATGATCTTTGAGGTAATTCTTTTATATCAAGTATGGTTGGTATATATTAGTGAATAATGGGATGTTTTTCATGGGGTTTTATATATATCTTGATGTAGTAGATGAAAAAATTAAATGTCATGTGCACAATGGTGTTAGGGTTGACACTAGTGCAGTTGGGGTGAGTGGAGATGTCGTTTTCATGTTAGTTATTTCTTGATGTTTATTGAGTGGATGATTTGATTGACATGTTTTTTGTGGCTTCTAGCTTCTTAAAACAGTGTGTCTCTATGTATAATAATTTCTTCTTTTCTTGTGGTATCTTTTGATGAGTCCTATATTACCTATAAATTTATGGAATGGTAATTTGATTAATAATTTACTCATGGTTTGGGTTTTATTAATGGAAGTAATGAAAAATGATTTTTATACTTTTGATATCTATATAATGGTTAGAATGAATTATTTGTGAGTATGTGAATTTAATTTGGAAATTTAATATGGTTTATAAAATCATGATGGAATGTAAGGGAATGGTTTCATTAAAACATAAATTATACTAGAGTTTGATGAATGAACAAGTTTAATGAGATTAATAAGAGATAATAAATGATTATAAAGTTGTTGAATTATTAAATTAATTTATAGTTATTTTCCAATTAATATGTTAAGATAACTAAAGGTTTTAATATCGATGGCTTTATTAAATATAGGTCCTAGACCTTAGCTATGGAAGTCAGGTTTAGTATGGTGTGATAATTTTAATAGAGTCTATGTTTATGTAGATGCATAGAGTGTGGTTTTGTGTGACATAATCTTTATATTAAATTAATTCATACACTTTACCACCTGATTTGGTAGAGAAACCAATAGCAAAATGTTTCCAGGGGTGTTTTCCCAAACATAGTGTTGGCAAAGGAAATAGAAGACTAACTTACCCCTCTCCCTTTATCTCCCTACAACTATAGTATATTATTTGGGCATAAACGGGTTTTTAAGACATAACGTATATGATATTGGATCATTCATGATGTTATGGCTATCGGTTTCACAATAATTTTATGTGAAGGATATAAGGTTTTAAGAAAATAGCACACATGTGTGTATGGTCATGGTGAAAATACCTCTAGGTTGGTGTTTATTCATGGGTTGTAGTGTCTTGATGTATAATATATGACACATGGGATATATTAGACTCTATTGTTTGATTTGGTTGAAAAAGAGATGATTATGATGTTATGATGAGGTTCACAACAAATAGTATAACTATGAAATGATTTCTCAGTTTACAGGAGGATGAATTATGTGAGGGATGAGTGCATCACATGAGACAATAGGGCATGAAAGTAACACACCAGTGGGGATGTTTAAATGGGTTAACATCATTTAAATATATTATTTTATGTTGATATTATTACTTATATTTTTTACTTGGTGAGTGATCTATAATGAGTATGGGATATAGGTTTAACAACTTCTGTATTGAGTTGGTTTCCTTCCCTTTTCACTGGGTTTTAGCATCAATTTACAAATTTTACAAAAAAAAGACTTTAGGTAAGATTCTACTACGTATAATTTTTTTCATATCATATGTATATATATACAGAATTTCAGCTCCATATGAGTTGGTCATTGATTGACCTGGGTATTACTAGCTCAGAGCACGTTTTTAGTAGTCGTTTGAGTGTGGGGTCCTTACATGGGATTTAATTTGAATATTTTCAGTTGATTTCAGGTATTTATGAAATTAAATTCTTGTATTTGGATTTACAATTTATTTATTATTGGTTTTTAGGGGTGGATATCCTCTTAACTCTTTTTAGATAAATTATATAAATTGTTAAATTCCTCATATTTGTTATTATATGGCCCCAGTGCTTATCACCAACCCATATTCTATTAGAGATGGAATTTAGGGTTTATTTGATTCTCTTAATTAATGTCTTAGTATGGGTACCTATGGTGAGAGTGGATGAGAGACACTTAAGGGATTGGGAGTTACATAAAATTGGGTATTATTCATCTACTAGAAACTTGTTACTATCATTTCCTTTCTCGTTTAATTTTTATATATAAATTAATTTTCTAAAAATATGTAAATGAGTAGACCTATTTAGGGACTGACATTGTTATTCATTTATGATTTGGGGCCCATTACTATTTCCGTATTAGGTAAGTATAATCTCACACCTTATATAGAAACCTTGGAAAAAATATAACTTCATATACAACATTTTAGGTACATAATATTAGAGTGTTTTTGTCTCATTTTTATTAGGTTTCATTGGAGTTCATTGGTTCGGTAGGGTCTCTTGGAGATTGTGTTGGATCTGTGGAGTGGATTCACAATATTTTTTCATGGCCATTATGTTAGAGCTCTTTCACATGAAACATCCTTCTTTGGGTACTGAAGGCCATATTTTTTTTGGAAATAATTATTTATAAGATGTTTTGGAATTTATTTCACATATTTTATTTTTGTGTTTTTGGTTTTGTTGATGTATATACATATTATCCAATAGAAGATGAATTTTTATCTGCCAATGCAATGGTTTAAATAGGTATCTCAATAGTGTGTGACCACATTCAGATCCTATTTCCACTAACCCTAAGGGTTATAGTGAATATTCAAATTACCTAATTATTATTTAACTAATTTCATGGGGATAACCAACTTCTATTTTTATTGTCTTAAACCACCAATTCTTACATCAGCCTCGTGTTATTGGGAGGTGTTCTTGGGGATTTATTCTGAGCTAGATTGGTGTCATTCTGGTAATCTATTAATAGAAGTTAGAAAATGGTATCATAGTGTTCTTTTGAGAATTATTTAAGATTTTTGATTTGGTTTAGATGTGATATATGGTGTTGGGGCATGAGAGGTAAAACTGTCTATGTGTTTTGACAACATGGATATGGTGGATACTTAAGTTACTTGGGCTATTATTGGTATGTGATCTAGGTATTGTAGGTTATAGTGAGATTTTTCTTTCTTGACTTCAGTAATATGGTTTAGAATATGATATTTCCATATAGTACATGAATTGGAGTAACCATTTATTGTGGTTACATGCATCATTATATAAATCGTCAGTTAGAAACATGATGGATGTGAGGTTATCTTGCATTCTTTCCTATGTTTCCTTACCTTATGAATGAAATCATCTAGTGTTTTTCATTAACAAAAATATCAATAATATATATATATATATAATATTTTAATGACTATTGATGATAACTAAGTTAATGTTGATCAAAAATAGGTTCTTTGATTGTGATAGTCTTTCAATTTTCTATTAATTTGTAGTCTTAATTAAAATATCACTATTGAGAACATTCTCTATTTTCTATATATATTTAATATTTAATAATGTAACATCTTATTGAAATTCATCCAATAAATATGGGTTTTTTTATTATTATACTTCTTGATGAGATTTTTTATTATTTTCTTATTCCCTATTTACTTGTAAGCATACTACATGATTCCAATTTAGATTTTAGTTCCAAGAATACTTCACGTTCCTTCATTTAGTGACATGTTAGTAGTAAAAGTTTTTTGTGATGTGATAATCAGGTAAGTTAATTTTTTCTTATTTAATCTAATAATAATATTTTTTTCATGTTTCTATAGAATAATGTATAAAATAAATTGTTAAAAAAATCATTAATTCCACCTACATGGTTCTCATGTATTTTTACACAACTAATATATTGAAATTTAAAAAAAAGGTTAATTGTATTATGGAAATAATGGTATTTGTCCTATAAATATACAATGAAATGAACACGGGGGATTTAAAAGTGATTATTTTTTTGAAATGATACTATTTTGGTGAAAATATTTAAGTGAGTGATTTAAAATAATGAATATATAAATTAGAATATTTTGGGAATTTATAAGTGTTTGAAATGGTCAATTTTTGAAAAAAATGGTTGTTGGTTTACTCAATGATGTTTTTTAAGATTAATTTTTTTTCTATACAAGGTAAATTTAGAAAAAATGATATGGAATTATGTTATAACATACAAATTTTTATTATAGAAAACTTGAAGATGACATTTTTTTTAAAGATATGGTTCTTAGGAATAGATTGGGAATAAAAAATAATGGATAGTTTTATAGTGGGAATTTCATAAGTGTGGGTGTTCACTATTAGTGCGTTTTTTATTATTTAAGAATTTAACTACTAACATATATTCCTATGTTCATTTGTAATATAGTGGGTTTTTCTAGTTTTCATGATTTCATGTTTGAATTTTGAGACATAATATATAATGTATTTTAGTACTTATGGATATATTTTTGGGTTAGACATTAGAACTTATGTTAGATCAAGATCTATTATTTTGTAGATTTTGTTATTTTTTAAGATATATTGTGATTTATTTACATGTGTTTTATCTTTTTTAGATTATAAACCAATGGATTTGGTTGATTTTAGTGTGATTTGGGAGACACACGTCGAAATAATGATGGAAGATTCAAGAGTTTAGTTTATAGTATTCCAGGCCAGTGTTAGAATAAATTGGTATTTAATGATTTTTATTGGTTTTGGAAATATTTGGTTGATAGTTACATGTATATTTAAGATTGGGATTTGGGATAATTTTTTATGATTTGGAGAATTATGTGAAATATTGGATTTTTTATAATAGTTAGTTTATATTTTAAGGGATGAAAAGTTTTGTAGTGGGAAAATTGTAAAACAAATTTCCTAGTGGGTTATATTAAATGATATATTTTGAGTAAATGGTAAATGAGAATATTGGACTTTTTATTATTATTATTTTAATTTGAGGGGTAATCATTCTTTTTTTTGTCAAAAAATTGGGAGATAAAGTTTAAAATTGTTTTGAATGTGGATAATGGGTCAGTATGAATGGTAAGGTTTCAAAAAAATAAAAAGGGGTTTCATATATGTAATTTTTTGAAGATGAAACTGATTAATTGATGATCTTAGTAGTGGTTAGTGTTCTTTGGTGGTGTCCCTAGGAACAATAAGTCATTCTAGTGGGTTCCTAATTAGACCAATATATATTCTCCATTTAATTGGTACATTTTAGTCATTTTACACAATATTTTTTACCCACCTGAATACCTCCTATTAAATATCTTTCCAGTAGACATTAAGCACTCCTTTGACTCTTATTGTCCATCTTCCTCACATACTGTTGCCCCATTAATCAAGGTCGAATCGAGGGGATTTAATCCATAAAATATAAGTAAAACCATCTATACTCCTTACCTTCTTCCCTTTTCTACCTTCTTCTTTATTTTCATCCACCTTGGTTGGTAATTATTAAGATTTATTTCACCATGGAATGGTTAAATAATATTTAACTGAATGCAATCCTACTATCTTTATTAATCGAATCCATAATATTAAGTACTACTATATTTTATCACAATTTTTACAAAAAGATAATTCCATGGGATTATTTTAGGGTGTTCAGGTTTTTGGGTGGATTTTTGTGAGGGTTTGTTGATTCGATTTGTGGATTTTGTTAGTGATGATGTTGGATTAATTATTAAAACCATGTTCCTGTGTTTCTTTGTGGTTTGGTGTTTTTATTAATGGTGATTAAATTATTTACGTTCTTTGTAATATATAATTATTATTAATTAATTCATAGGGATTATTTGGTAATATTTGGGGGATTATTTATTTTTTAATAGATATTAAATATCTCTAATTTATAAGTTCAGTAATTATCAATTGATTAAGTAAATTTATATGATATGCATATAAAATTCATACCATTGGTTTTTCCAAAGATTAAAAATAAGAATAATCATTTTTTAAATAGTAACATAATATTTTCATGATTTATTATACTATATAATGTGTGGGACCAGCATTTTTATTCCAATTGAATTATCAAATAGTTTTCAAATATTTCATTGAACAAGTATTTTTTTGTATTTATAAAAAAAATAATTTTATAGGGTTTTAATTATAACAATATACATTACTTATATTGACTGTTATACTTTAAATATTTAATAATGTTTTTACAAATTCTTTGAGATTTTATTTCAAATGTTTCTTGCATCTTGAAAACTTTCATTGTTTTTCTAACCATGTCATGAACACCTCTATGTGTTTCTTTATCCTAAAAGATTATAATAAAAGTTATTGGTTGTATTATATAACTATAGTGGACCATACCGCACTCTCATAAGTTCCCAATTGCGAAAAGCTGATAACCTTGATACATAAGCTTGAGAGGATCAATATTATATTACTTGGTGTGTCCTGGTGTTCAATTATTATGTAATCATTAAATGAAATATTATTTTTACTAGGTGAATAATGAAATACGAGTCACCAATACAAACATAACCTAGTTAAGAGTTTCATTGATAACATGAAAATAATTGTGATAGGTTAGTGGAAATTTATGAAAAACATTCATACATTTATGGTTACATAAATATATTTTCTTTTCAAATAAAAATTAATTTTTTAAATATTTAATAAAGTATTTTCTCTCATAAAGTAAAAATATTTTATTAGATAATATTAACTCTCTATTAAGATAATTATTATTGAAAACCTACATTTTATATTTTCAACCTTAAAATTTTTTCCAACATAAACAAAACACAAATCCCATATAATAATAAAGAGGGTATCATTTATTTAAATATAGGTAAGTAGTGAAGTTTTATAATATTTTACCAATTTTTTTCATTGAATAATATTTTAATTTAAAGGGGTATATATAAGTTCAAAATAAGAAATTCAATTTAAGACTTTTTAAAAAAAATTGACTTCCTTAATGAGAAATTCAGATATAGTGATCTTATTTTACAAAATAATATTATTTTTAAACAAATTATTTAACTCTACTTTGATATATTATTTTACACCCTATTTGTTCTCCCTTTAGTTATCTTGTATTATGTAAAAATCAATTTTAAAAATCACTACTTGGATGTACCAAGAGCACACCTAGGACCTTCTTATAAATTATATTATTATGTTTGTTAATGAAGATAATAAAACCATAATTGATGAATACACAATAGTTGAGATATATTTTAGGAAATTACTTCCATACATTGTTCTCGGTGCATGTTTTGATTGTGATATGTAAATTTGTTAGATTCATGAAATGTATTTCATGAAATGTTTATATTAAAACCATGTTATATTTAATTTCAAAAATTCCAATGATGTTTTTGTGACTAGTATAATATATATATGAATTTCCACCTTTTCACGTTATTCTGAATGCTAATTATTATAATATATTTTTTCCTGGAGCATAATCACCCGTTGGTATATTATGAGATCTCTTTAATGGGATATGGGTATATCTTCTCATGTTATTATAAACTATTAATGAAGATCAATAGGTCATTGAAATAAATGTACATTACCTTATATGGTATTTTGTGCCATACAACTTCCCTTATTCTAGAGGATGGTTTGAGGATCAAAATTTATATACACCTTCATCTTTAAATAATATGGGAATCTTCCCCCACTATAAATTTTTACCTAGATGGTATGGGTGAAATAATTTCACTACATCTATCCTAACAATGATACCTATAATTATAAAGGTCATTATATTTTGATGGGTTCATGTATGGACCCTATTGATTTAAATATTTATGTTATCCAGTGCTTTATTCATAGGTTAAAGTATCATTACTATCAATTTCATGCTTTCTTCTGTATTTTTATAAAAAATATTTCATTATAATTATACAATTCAGAAGACATGATCATGAACACGCCTTTTTTACCGATGTGTTGAGTCTCAATTGTATTTCCCAATTCAGTATGTATATTATCCACTACGAATAGACCTCTGAATGGAAATGTAACTTCATTTTTATCATTTTAGATATCTAATTAACTTTATAGGGTTCATTTATCATTGTTATTGTTCACCATTTGAGTTTAGTGTTTGGTTATGGTCACTTGGAGTTCATAGTTAACTAGTGGAGTGGATATGAGTTGTTGGTGGTTATTATCTAAATTTTCCTTCACATGAAACCAAATTATATAATTCTTTAAAGCTATGCTTGGTTAGAATTTGTTTTTTATACTAATTTTTAGTTTTCTTAAAACCTTTTGTGGATGTTCTATGGGATTTGGTTCGACTGACATTTATATATTGTCTCCTATAGTGGTTTTATTTTGATTTTCCCTAGTATTTGTTTGAATAAGTATATCTATAGTGGTTTAACTCATTCAAATAATTTTTTTTATACTAACCTTGAGGGTGAATTCATATTTTAAGTTGCCTTATAGTTTATTTAACAAATATTCAAGGAGTAAAATTCCTTCCCACAAATAATGTGTCTAACCCATGATGCTTAGAGTATACCATAATGGTAGGAAGGTGTTCTTAAAGAGTTATAGTATCCTATCACATTGTTGTTTGGGTATTTCATTAATGATCATTGCACTTATATTATTTATTTAGAAATAATAATTCATTAATTCATAAGTTCTAGATTTTATCATTCAAGGACTCCAGTTTTTAAGGCTATTTTAGGAGGGACCACTATCATTCTATTTGAGATTTTTAATATCATATCAACGTATTTGAAAATCATATTATTCTCAAATATATTGGTCATATTATTTATCAATAACCATGATTCATTTATATATTTTAATATTTCACCATGTTATGTTTTGTAGGGGTAATATTAGCTTCAATCTCCTACTCTACAACTATTTTTTGTTCTAGATCACATGAAACTTCTCTAAGTAGATCACTTTTCAACTTTATTTTTTCTCCCATTTTGAAAATATGTTCTTTTAAGTCTATTTATTACCTCATAATCATTTTTTATATAAAATATAATCTACTATGAACACATATTCTACTCCAAATATGATCTCTTGTCGATCCACCTTCTCATATAAATATTGGATCTCATCTTGATTGCGACATAAAAATGATCATGATTGATGATTTGATTTCATCTATACTTATCCTATATTATCCCCACACTCTCTGACCTCTATGCAGTGATCTAATCCTCTAAAAAAATAAGTATATTCTATAAATATATTTATAAAATATTTAACTTCAAACAAAATACACTTACATCTATAGGTGTGAATTTGTTTATAGGAGTTTTTTATCCTAACTCCACACAATCTTTCCCTTTAACATAATTCAATCTACATTAACATTTTTAATTAATATTTCATTATTTAAAAATATAAAATTATAATATCATAAACCTGTTTACCATCAAATTGTTAGATGGATCGGTGGGTCACATAGACTCAAAAATACATCCCCATATGCTAGAGGCTTCCAACTAACAATAAGGGTGTAATAGTGGTTTCTTAGGGAGAATATACCCATATAATCCAAGTGGCACAATGGTATAAGAAAATATAAATAGTATAAAATAGAGAAAGTAGTTATGAAATGAAAAAAAAACAGCAACGGAAGACCTAAAAATGGAAAATGACAATTTTTAACATTACATGTATGTCCAGATGATGATGATACATAAAATAAAATAGTAAACATACAAAATTATTTAAAATTCATAAAAATATAGGGCTTCATTAAGGAAAATAACTAAAAATGCCAAATGTTATCTCTGTGAGAAACCTGAGCTCCAGTTCTATCCATTACTCTTAACTCTCATGTACATGCAATGCAACAATCAACCTAGATCCTACAAATATAAGGTCTAATCATGTACCAAGAGTACCCTATAGGGTGTGAGATATAAATCTCAGTAGGCCAAAACCCAGGATGTCTAGCCCAATGTAGATAGTGTGACATAATTTAAGAAGTGTGTAGGTATAGAGAAGAAAAAAACTGAATAAATGAACAACAACTTGCCCAGGTTTTTAAGGGACACCTAATAGCTATACTGAATTCAGATCAAAGCTGGAATAAGTCAGATCTGTAACCATATATATATATATATATATATAACAACTACTGGATAGGGTACACTCCCTACATCCCTATAGAGTGAGAGATACCATGCTACAATACTCAAGATGGAAGTGGGCCACCAAACAAGACCCTAAACATGAAACATTGCACATAAACCCAGATCCCATAATATATATGTATACCAATACAATCATGGAATTACCATATAATAAATGTTTCAAACCATGAATGGTTGTGTCCAATGTTTATAAGACCACCAAATCCTTATTGTGTCCCATCAACATTTCAATTTAAACTTTGTAAAAGAACTTGTTGGAGTCCTAGGAGCCTGTATACTATCATGTCCTACACAAGTCCAAGATACCCTAATCAATGGTTTATCAAGGCATGAGGAATCACATGGAATTACAACTTGGAAATACATGTATCATTTGGGGAATTAATATAATAAACCATTTAGTCCATCCAAGGAATAACTTCCTAACAATTCATGTATCATATAGGGTGTTAATATGATGAAACATTGAGTCCTTCAATGTCATTACAAATTGGGAATCCATATATCATCCAGGGTATTAATATAATAATTCACTGAGTCTATGTAACACCCTAACCCTAGAATCTCAGACATTGGAATGATTATAAGGAATCAAATCCAGATGTACAGATTAGTTTAGTAGCCTTGGAAATACAAGATAAAACAAATGTTTTACATTACATATTGTAATAAAAAACAACATATTATTACCTTTTAATACTCTCATATCCCCTAGACTATCCCTAAATGTCCATCATAATATACATCTTCTAATCTTGAATAAATATTAAACATAATAAAGGGGTGAGCTCAGATGCTCAGTAAGGATAAATGATATAGCTAAAGCTATCATAAAAATCATAAATAATTATTGAAATGAATAAAATTGAAACAAAAGCCTTTTAAAAATAATATTCAGTATAATATGGAAAGATTAAATTAAATAATACAATTTAAAATTTTACATCGATATTCTACTAGTTGAATAATCACATGTAATATCAATAACTAATCTCATAGTGAGGAAATGCATAATTCTAGACATCATAACAATACTATCAAGGCCTTGGGTCAAGATCATTACCACACTGTCAAGGCCTTATTCCAAGACCATTAAAATACCGTCATGGCCTTATTCCAAGAAACTAGTTTTTCTCATTATACCTACTGATGCATCGAGGGGCTATAGTGGTCTCCACCCATCACATACTATATCCAATGTATTCCTCTTATAAAATGGGTCAATCATAACCAACATAAGCATTCTTATTGAAACCATCATACGAAATGTTAATACATTATCCATAACAAATAAATTGTATCAAAATTTCACATCCAGAGTAAAACATATCATAAACCCATCAATATAATGTGGTAGATTTTATCACTACAAATCGACATATGTTAAGTATAAAATCCAAAAAAGTATGTTGACAAAGTTGAAAAATAATCTAATAATATCGTTAAAACACTTTGTAATAATTATTCCTTTTTTACTTTGAAAACATTAAAATTAATGAAATTTATAAAATAATACATTTAAAATAACTTTTTGAATCGAAGTGTCTCATACCACTATGAAACTATCTAGAGGAATTAACATTTTAAAAAACTAATTTCCATATAAATAAATCCTTTAAACTATTTTGAAACCATGTACATTAATGAGAACTATTTAGAAGAATAAATCTTTAAAACATTTAAAATGATGTTTTAGTTGAATATTCCCTTACATAAATCCTTAAAAATATTCCTTTTGAAAAGAAATTATGAAACATGGGCATAGATGATAAATATATCCCATTAGATACTTACGTATAAACATCCTTAAATAAAAATGAGATTGAAAAATTAACCATTAACGTGCACTTTTCTTCAATAGATGGTTTGTTAACCTCTGGAATAATGGTTAAATAATTTTATTACACTATAACAGTGTCACACCCATTTTTTTCATGTTCGGGTTTTGATCCAGTTCATTTAAAATCCTGATCCTTTTCTTGGGTGTTGGTTAAGATTAATTTTTATTTTTTAACTTCCACATAT
Source organism: Viscum album (assembly GCA_963277665.1). Lineage (NCBI taxonomy): Eukaryota > Viridiplantae > Streptophyta > Magnoliopsida > Santalales > Viscaceae > Viscum > Viscum album. The sequence goes on along the minus strand of OY728165.1, from coordinate 909,182,165 downwards.
GTCTAATCACTATAATTTGGGTTCCCCATTTCTTTTTTAGCAGTTTTTGGAGAGAGGGTGTTACTTCATGATTTGGGCCAACCATGAGCCCATTTCCGGTTTTAAAAACCAAATTTGTTTCTTTTATAACTCCATTTTTTTCTGACATTTTTCACCCATTCCACTTCTTATATTTCCTCCCATGACATACTAAAACCAACATATCCTTTTGGACCCCTTAATAATTCATAGTCATGGTAAATTGGGGTAACTTATTTATTTATTGGGCCAGCCCATGGGCCCATTTCCAGTTTTAAAAAAATAATTGTATTCTTTTATATCTAATTGAATTTTTAATATATTTCTATTATTACACCTCCCAATCGAATCCAATATCTCTATCCTCACCCCCATTATTGATTTTCCCTTTTTGGAGCTCATATGAGTCACAGATTAGGGTGAAAGTTCTCATGTTGCCTCTAATCATGTAGAATTGAAAAGGTAAATTGCTTCACACATACATCATTCAATTCATACTATTTTTCCTATAAATAAACTTTCACCAGTTCTTCCAGACCTTAATATAATCTCCAAGATTTTTCAAAACATTACCTTTTCTATTAGGGTGCAGATCTAATGGAATATGAAGAGTTTTCTAGTTGAAAAGGTGAGATTCCTTCTCCTTTATCATCCCTCTTTTAACTCCTTTCATTATTTCCTAGTTTTATAATCTCCCCTAGTCATGATAAACCTAGGGTTCTGTTATACTATGATTTTTATTGGTTTTTTGATTGTTTGGGGCTGGTCATCATAGGTTTAGGGATTGTAAACCCTCAGATGGTGATTTTGGGTGTGCGTTTAAATTACGCCAAGGATTTGAGGTAGGATATCCCACTAAAAAGCCTTTATTATTTAAGTATAATCATTATAATTATGTTAAAACCATATATATATGATATGTTATGCTATGAAACTTTGGTTTTAAAGGTTTTGTGTGCAAATTATGTTTTATGACTTATTTTGTTAAAAATATAGTTGTTTTGGTATAAATGTGCACTCCTCTTTTACGATAAATTAGTCCTTGAGATTTCGCACATGTTTTGTGGTATTTTGAATATTTTTAAGTAGCTTGAATAACTTTATGTCATGAAAATGGTATTTTATCCCTTTTTATGTTCTTAACATAAGTTGTGTTGTTAAAGAGTTTATGTCATGTGTTCGGTAAATTCCTCGGTTGGCTTTTATGTGTCTAGTGCAATTTAAAATGATTTGTTTGGATTTATAAATACATTAGCAGCATATAAAAAATTATTTGTGGTAAACTTTTTTTGATTTCCAATTTTTATTTGGTTTTACAAACAAATGGTTTTTTGTTTACAACATGTTTTCACCCGAGTTTTCGGAGAATGACCCATTTCACATTCTTATGAAAATGGTTGTGTTTTGAATATGTAACGTGAGTGTTTCAAGGGATTTATGAATGTGTTTTGATGCTATAAATGGTGTGTATACACCAAATTAATAAAATTTAAATTCATTACTTTTTCAAAATACAGTTTTGATAAAATGTTTAAAGGCCTATTTGTCCTTTTCTAAAAATAAAGAATGAGTGTTGTACTTGTATATACCATGTTGTGTCAATTGGGATTGTTTTATGGTCCATGAAATGATTTTATTAAATGTTTTTAGGGCTACCAAATATTGTTGGGTATGGTTTTGTTGTGTTTTTATAATTAAAATAGTGTTTTTGAATGATTTTTATGTGCAAATCCACAATACCCTCCTTGAAAATGTTTTTTGAAAATTTTCAGTGGTTTATTGATTCATGAAAGAAATGTGAAGAATGTTTTTGGTCTGATTGTTGGTTTATGGTTTGGGAATAGAATTTGGATGTGAAATGTGAATTTTATAATATGTGTAACTTGATTGATCACTAAATGGAATCCTGGGTATCTAGGTGGGCAGATGGCTACAAGTATGCTAGTGATCCTGTGGGGTTTAGCCCCCATTTCATGTAGCATGTTTGACGATGACAACACTAACTGAACTATGATGATGATGGTTTTTAGATACCACCAAGTTATGGTTATTCAACCTACTAGTTTCTTATGTGCATGAGAACAAATATTTATTATGGTTACTTTCACCGAGATATGAGGTTATTGGGGATCACAACTAACTAGTGCCTAAGGGTGTTCTTGTGACTTGTGATCATTGGCTATTTAGTACTCACTGTCGGCATTTAGGGTGTTTCATTAGTAAATTCAGTACTATTTGAATTATTTAAAAGTGTAAATTTGTTAAAGTATCCCTCTTGAAAACTATTTTCATTATGAAGATGCATCTCTTTGAATATTATTTCTAGCTTTTTTGTTTATAAAACATGCAAGTTTTTTTTGGGTGATTTTTTATAGTATGAGACCTCATTTGGAAAACACACGTGTATATTTGTATATTAAACGTGAAATTGATATTTCTTTTATATTAAATTATGTGCATTGGTAATAGAATATCGAGCTAACCTATTGAGTTTTAATACTCACGCCTATAGTCTTCTTCTGTTCTTAGCCCTTGTGCTTGTTTAAGCTTGAGTTCGATCACCCTGGGCGACGTGTTATCATTTTTTGGAGAGTGACTAATGAGGTCACATGGAGTTAGTTGGTTATCGAGTTTGTTCAACAGAGTTGTTGGTTTAGTTGTACTTTTAGTTTCTTGTACAAATAATGTTCAGTTCAATTTTTATATAAATGTATTTTTGGGATTTCCATTTCTTTCTACTATTTTTTGATAGTTTATATACTGGAGAAACTGTTCCCTTGTGTACTCTATTGATGCCCTCGGTGATTTTCACCATCCTGGGAGGATCAGGAACGCTTCTCGGGACTTGTTGCAGGCTGGCATGGGTGGCTGGTTTAGAGTGACTTGTGCTAGTTCATGACAAATAGAACCTTATACATATTTATGATATCATATATGACCCTATTTTATCATTTTGTAAACAATATTTCAGTATTACCATTGTTTCGGATGTTAACTACTTCAGTTTCTAATTCTTATTTTCATGTGTAAGTCATGTTTTACAAGTATATGATGCATTTTAGTCATATCCAAAATGATATTAAGTTCATAAATATTATATTTACTCATAATATTAAATTTATAATAGATCTTGAATTATTAACATGGAAAATGATTCTCATCGCGTCGTGGAGATAGAAAGTTGTACGTAAGCACAAGCAATGATATTATTCCTTTAATGGTTAAATGGTATATAATTGGTTGTAATTTGAAATATAAAGAAACAATATCTTGTCAAATTTATTATTTACATCCTTTATATTCATCATTCCACCCATTTAAATATAGTATAGATGAAAAATTGTTTACCCCATGGTTTAGAGACGGTAAGTTGTATGTACGCACGCATGGTGATATTGTTTTTCGTAGGATGGGACAAATGAGAAATATGGATATCCAATAATAATAATAAAATCTATTTGTATTCGAGAAACTTTAGTTGTTACTTTTTTATGTAAACAACATTGAATGTTTGAGTACAATAAGAAAAGAAACAAAATTGAATTTGTAATGAAATTACCTCTTCTTCATTGGACTTCCTTTGGATCTCCTCTTAGGGACACTAGTGATGGACTTAATGAAAAACCAATAACTCCAAAGGTTAAATATGAATTATTTTAGTATAATGGGGTAGATTTTGGTTGATCTAGAGGGCTCATGGAGGTGTGAGGAAGTGTGGGAGTAGATGCCTTTATATAAGAGAGGAGAGGGGCACTTAAGGAAACTCTATTAATATTAAAATATAATAAGAATATTATAGATCTGTGTAATTAAAAAGGATCCATAAATGAAAATAAAAATAAATTTTTGATCATATGTTATCCCCTTGTTATTATTCCACATTTTTTTATTTTAAAATAGTTTAATAATAATTTAATTAAATAAGATATTATTACTTCCAAATTTAATATTATTCATCTAATTTGACATAAAATACAATAAGAAAAAGTGGTAAATCGAATATACTACTTTCATACATCTATTATATATCATATAATCCTAGTAAATGTGTTAGACACATTAAATAATCCAAAATATAACAAAATTAATATCATTTATTCTATTTTTATATTAATTGAATAAATATTATTTCTGAATTGAAGAGAATTTTAAAGTGATTATATGAATTTTAAAAATTCAAATTACATTTATATAATGTAAATAATTTCATTTATATCAAAATAGACACTTAGATTTTTTCATAGATTGATTTTGGCCTTATTTGGAAACATAATAGATATTAAAATACAAGATAGTGATATTTTGTAACTATCACCGATTTAAATAAAATATAATTTATTTTCATATACAAGTGTCCATTAAACAGGTAAAAATAGATCATAATATAATAAGTATTGAATCTTATTTATCCAATATTTTTATTGGACATGTTTGTGTCTTATTTTAAACCTCATAATTTTGATTTACCATTAAGTAATTCCTTTAACTCTTACCATGGAAACATGTCTTTTTATTACTAAGAGTTAATATAATAACTATAAAATGCCAAAGGATACATAAATTAACCATTGGATACATATTTAACTTTATCCCAGTTAGTTAGACTATGAATATATTTTTTTAATTTTATATAATATAATAAAAAATTATTTATTTTAAAATGTTAATAGTGTCAATTTTGACACTATTCATTAGTTGAACTTTTCAAAATATCACAACATAAATATATTTCTGAAAAAACTCATTTAAAACATCAATAACATGTTAAAGTATTCTATAAATTTATTTTCTAACATTAATTCACTAAAATTATTTTTATTTTAATATTTTTAATACCATTTATTTTATATTTCTATTAATAAAATAATTTTTGCATCACTGTTGAGTCATCATTAATAGTAATTATTTAATATCTACAAATTATAAATAAATTTCTATAATGTAAGTAATTATTTTAGATTTCTATATACTACCTATAGTTGATGTTATCTCTTTTTTATACTGACATTAAATTTAATAAACTTATATAAAATGAGAGTATGACATCATGTTACATTCATTGATTTTACTAATAATAATGTCGTATTCATGGCAAAGTGGCCATTAAGTGATTCCATTTATAACCATAGATGATAAATTTCCAATTTATTCATCCAATAGGTTTGTTATAGGTGTTATGATAATTTATAATATTAATTTTACCTTTAATTACCTAATTTACCCTTAACTATGGTACTAATTATTTTTTACTAAAGTTACTATTTATAATGTCGAAAAATATAAGTATCCTATTGAAATAATTTGTACCAATTGATTCCAAATACGAAATCCATTTTTCAAAATTTAAAATATAAAAGTTTCCATAATTAATTTAAAATTAATCCACATTGTGAAAATGAGAAACGTAGTTTTCATAACTAAAAACCATTAAAAGATTGACATGTGTTTATATCGAATTTTAATGTGAAAATAATTCTAATGATATAAATTATATTAAATGATAAAAATATAATCTAATTAAACTTTAAATCCATTCAAATTTATAGTTTATAACTATAAATAATTTTGATAAAATAATTTTTTTCAATAAAAATTTAGTATTTTCACTATTTATCAAAATATGAAAGTTATTATAAAAACACACAAAAAAATATCCAAACAAAATTTTTATTTGCCATTTCAAAAAAATAAGCTTATTTTTTAAAATTAAATATATAAAAAATAGAAAATATTTTATTTTAAATGGGTGCACCATCAAAAGGTGGCAACACTGCATATTTTGAAAAATACTTCATTTATACAAAATATTTGAAATTTTTCTTATATTATTTCTATGAAACATATTAGATTAATGTTTAAAATTATGTAGAATATATAAAATTAAAAATTTGGTTAACAATATTATGAAGCTCTAATTTAATAGCTATGTTATATATCATATTAAATAGTAATATTTTATTAATATACTATTATTCGATAAAACTGGGTCTTGCGTGTAACGCTGGACAAATCATTGTTGTGTGTAGTGTACGCTTAACATGGTGTTGTATAAAAATTAAGAAAGAAAATTAAGTTTATTCAGAAATGAAAATATTGTAATGTTGTAGGGTCTTACATTCTCTCCTCCTTCAATAAATTGTATCCTCGCAATTTAAACTAGCGATCGAACACTAGGGGTTTGACATTATAAAATATCTTTGTTGAAATACCACATTGGAAAATAGATTAATGGGACCTCTGTTTTAAAATAAATAAATGGAAGTATGAAGGTCACTAGAGATAACACGTTCTAGGGTTTTTTGTAATAAAACATGGACATAAAAGAATAATTTAACCATCATGTTCAGATGGAGAGTGATATAGAACATGATGAGGAAAAAGTTAACAATAACAAAGCTAGAAGTCTGTGATGATCTAAGGGAACTTTTCATTAATCAGATAATAAAGTACTATTAAAAAAAATTTGTGATCATTTCCCTAGAGTTGAGGAAATCAATTACTTCATATATTAAGAAAATAATTATACATACATACTTAACAAGTATAGTTTTACCCTTTAATCAATTTCTACCACAAAATCACCTTTCTCTCCAAAATATAATAAAATCAAATTTATGTTAATTGTATAGGGTTCTAAAAAAAGAACGTATACTTCATTTGTTAGACTATTTAAATAAAATAAAACTATTTTATACTAACCAGAACATCATGTAGTTCAGTGGTAGGTGATTCACCCTTATCTCCCTTCGGTTGTTGGTTCAAGTCTCGTATCCTTAACGGACATGACAGGTTTTCGCCTGACCTGCGGGTTTTCTCTTTTTTTTTCTAAAACTATATTACATTATCATTCCAAAAATAAAATAGAATATATTAAACATTAATTAACTTTTTTAACCTTAAATAATACTATCAGATGTTAAACTTAATACATTTCAACCTTTAAACTTATCCAAAATTATTCTGTGCAAACTCAAAATCCAAAAAAAATATAAGGAATTTCACATAACAAAATGAAGATATTTTTTTGTTACAGTAACATTATCATGTATTCACTTAAAATTAGGTAATACAATGAACTACCTTAAAACCCTATAAAACATATAAAATTTTACGTACTCCTTAAATGAAAAAATGTTGTGAACTACAATAATGATGTAATAAACAAACCATTAATCATTCCAAGGTATTCAATAATATCTGATATAATTTATCCAAATCAATTATCTATTTATTCTAAAATCATTATCCTAGTATTGTAAACATATTAAGGGTTATATTTCCCTCAACCATATATTTTCAAAAAAGTTAATCTTGAAACTTTATCACTATACATGGTACCATACAATCTGAAATTCTTAATGAAATAGTATTGTGGTTCAATCTATATATAATCTATAATTATTATAACCAGTATATTTCTAATTAAAATAAAACATTTATTTATTATCCATATTAATCATTCCCCTTCATTTGCGGTAGTATCATATCTTCATAATTATCCAATAGCATTATCTGTTGTATATTCATGTGATGATTGGGACATTAATTCACAGTGTGTCATATATCCTTGTAGTTGAAGCATTGTACATTGGACGCCTTTTTATTACCCTTTCATTCACGAACATGGTGTCCTTTTTCTACATACTTATAAAAAATTCCCATTTCATTCAAGCATTTACCAGGGTTATTTTTTCTACAACTATAACATGTGAGAAAATCCTTTTTTCTCTTCTTCCCTTTATCTATCTTTTTATATTCCATCCTCTTCTTCTCTTTCTTCCCTTCAAAGACAAAGTACTTAGATAATTTTTTATTTATATTATTAAAACAATATACTATTTCTTTATATGATGAGAAAACATGTGATACTATTTCCCTTAAAAATATCTTCTTAAAAAATGAAATATATGAGCTTTATTACTATTCAGAACATGTGAATTAGTGAGGTTCACATTCCTTCTATTGTACGCCATTTCTAAATGATGACATACACTAGGTTAGGTCATATCATAATTTATAATCCAAATACTAGAAAAATTATTAACATAAATTTAATATTTACATGCAACTAGTATTATAATCATTAAAATGTTTTTTGGACATACTTAATAAAATATCATTAATAACAGTTTGAAAAGAAAATTGGAATTATCTTAATCATATCTTTTAGGAGTTTCAAACCAAGAGCACAGTAAGGCCCATTTTCCAATACCAGTTTACTCGGAGTCATTCCCAGAACACCTTATTAGATTTGTTACTCCTAGAAACAAATGTTCCAGAACAACATACACTTTTGTATCTAGACATCGATGTTTTTCTCAGAAAACCCACAAAATCTTCATATTACCAAAATTATTGGATGTTCTTATATACTTATTCTCAAATTATATATTAGGTTAATGTTCCCTAATTAATGTTTTCCTAAATCTAGTTTCCACAATTTTTACTAATCTTCCACTTATACCTACTATAATGCCCCAACCCCAGAATCCTAGAGATGGTTAATTATTTTAATATATTATAAAGATTACAAGGAATCAAATCATGAAGGACCGGTCAGTTTAGTAGCCTTGGAAATACTAGATAAAAATATAAGTTTTACATCACACAATGAAATGAAAATAACATATTATTCCCATTGAAATATCTCGTATCCCCAAGACTATCCCTGTAAGTAAATCATAATATACTTCTTCAAATCCTTGGGATAATTTAAACATAATAAATGGGTGAGGTCAAATGCTCAGTATGGACAAAAAATATAGTGGAATATATCATAGATAAGAAAAGACATATAAGGCAGGGTATAAAACTAAAACACAAGCCTTTAAAACATAAAATTATAAAGAATGTGGCATGATTAAATCAAATAATTCCATTTCAAATTTCACATTTTTATTCTACTAGTTGAATAATCACAAAAAATATCAATAACTAATCTCATAATGAGGAAATTCATAATTATGGACATCATAACCATAACATCAAGGCATCATGTTGAAACCATGACCATACAGTCAAGGACCTAAGACAAGATAATTACAATAATACGAAGGACTTATTCCATGACACTAGTTTGTCACATGAGACCTACCGATTCATTGAGGGGATATATCGGGAATCGCCCATCACTTACTAAGTCTAATGCATTCCTATTTTGAAAGTGGTAAATCATAACCAACATAAACATTCATATTAAAACTATCATATTAAATGTTAATAAATAAACCATAAACCATGAAATGTATAAAAATAGAACATCCATAGTCAAACATATCATAAAAAATTCAATATAATATGGTATATTTTCTTGTAACAAATCAACCACAGTTAAGAATACAATCCATAAAAGTTTGTTCACAAAGATGAAAAATAATCTTATAAAATCAATAAAACTCTTAGAGAGATATATAACTTTTTTACTTTGAAAAAAATTAAAATTAATGCAATTTAAGACATTTAAAAGAGGTTTTTGAATTAAAGGGTTCATACCACTTTGAAACATTTTAAAGGAACTAACATTTTAAAACATTCATGTGCATATAAATAAATCCTAAAAACCATTTTTAAAGAATGGAAATTAATGATAAAGATTTAGAAAAATATATATTTAAAAAATTTAAAATGATATTTTAGTTAAAGATTACCTTTTATAAAACCTTAAAATATTCTTTTTGAAAACATTTTTAAGAAACATGGAAATGTATGATATATATGTCCCAGTTGATATTTACGTATCAATATCCCCAAATAATAATGTGATTGTGAAATTAACCTTTAACATATACTATTCATTAGTCGAGGGTGAGTTAACATCCTATGTAATGGTTGAAGAAAGTTATTAAATTATAACAAAACCAGATATATATATATTAATTTTATCAAATATGACCATATTTTATCATTTTTTAATAATATTTCAGTATTACCATTTTTTCGAGTGTTAACTACTTCATTCTCCCATTCATCTTTTGTTGTTTAAGTCATGAATGTTATGAATAAGATATATTTTAATCATATCAATAATGATATTATGTTATTAAATATTCTATTTACTCATCCTATTAATTTTATAATCATTATTTAATGGTTAACGTGGAGCATAAATCTCATCGCGTCGTGGAGACAGTAGGTCATATGTATGCACAAGTAACGATATCATTCCTTTAATGGTCAAATGGAAAGGAATTGGTTGGAATGTGAATTGTATATAAATAGTTTCAGGTCATATTCTTTATTTAAATCCTATATATTCGTCATTATACCCATTTAAATATAGTAATGATAAAAAATAGTTTACACGACGGTGTGGAGATGGTAAATCGTATGTATGCACACATGGTGATATTGTTATTCATATGATGGTAAAAGAAGAAATATGATCCTCCCATAATCATAATAAAATATCAGTAAATTTGTTATATTTGAGTTATTAATTAGTTATGTAAACAAAATATAATGAGGGAGTATAAGAGGAAAAAAAATTAATTGAATTGGTAAATCAATTACCTCTTCTTCATTGGACTTTCTTTCGATATCCTCTTAGGGACACTAGGGATGCTGTTTTTGGAAAACCAGGACCTCCAGAAGTTAACTAAATATTTATATAAGAGAATTGGTAAGGTTTTGTTTGATCTAGAACGATCATAGAGGTGTGAAGAAGTGTTGGAGGAGATTCTTTTTTAAATGAGAGGGGAGGGCACTTTAGGAAACTCCCAAAATATTAAAATATAATAAAATATTCTAGATATATACAATTAAAAAAGGATAATAAATGAAAATTAGAATATGGTTTCCACCATATCATATCCCATTGATATTATTTAACATTTTTTATTTTTAAATAATTTAATAATAAATTAATTAAATAAGATATTATTATTTCAAAATTTAATATTATTCATCTAATTTGACTTAAAATACAATAATAAAAAGTGATAATTAGAATATACGAGTAAAAATAAATCTATAATATCATATATAAATATTAAATTTGTTAGACACATTAAATAATCAAAAATATTACAAAATTAATGTTATTTATTATATTTTTATGTTAATTCAATAAATATTGTTTTGGAATTAAAGAGACTTTTATGGTTATTATATAAATTATCAGAATTATAAAATATATATATTATGAAACTCATTTCATTTATATAAATATAGACATTTTTATTCCTTAAAATCTTGATTTTTTCCCTATGTGGACACGTAAAAGATATTAAAATACAAGATAGTGATATTTTGAAACTATCATTGATTTAAATAACATATAATTTATTTTCATGTACATGTGTCCATTAAACAACTCAAAATTGATCTTAATGTGATAAGTATTGAATTATATTCATATAATAATTTTCATGGACATGTTTTGGTGTTATTTTAAACCTTATAATTTTGATTTACCCTTGTTTAATTCCTTTAACTCTTACCATGGAAAAACGCCTTTTTATTACTAAGGGTAAATATAATCCTTTTAAAGTGCCAACGGATCCCTAAATGAACCATTGGTGAAATATTTAACTCCATACCAATTTTTTGGCCGAAGTTTAGATTTTTTTTTTCAATTTAATATAATTTAATAAAAGATCATTTATTTTAAATTACCAGTAGTGTCAATTTTGACACTATTTATTAGTCGGATTTTTGAAGTATCATAACATAATGATATATTTAAAAATAACTTCATTAAACCATCAATAACATGTGAAAGTAATCCAAAAAATTAGTTTATGACATTAATTCACTTTAGTTATATTTATTTTAAGATTTTTAATATCATTTATTAGATATTTCTATTAATAAAATAATTTCTACGTCACTAGAGATTCATCATTAATGGCAATTATTTAATCACTAAAAATTATAAATAAAATTTTTATGACATAGGTGATTTTTTTAGATTTCCATATACAAACTATTGTTGATTTTATCTCTCGTTTGTCCCTAAATTAAATTTAATATTCTTATATAAAATGAGAGTAACATTTTGTCACATTCAATGATTTTAATAATATTAAGGTCATATACATGGGAAGGTTTCCATTTAGTGATTCCATTTAAAACCATATATGAAAAGGACATAATTTAGTCATATATTTTGATTTTTATAGGTGTTAGGCTAGTTTATAATATTAATTTTATCCTTAATTACCAGATTTTCCCTTAACCACGGTAATAATTTTTTTTACAAAAGTAACTATTCATAATTCCCAAAAAATAAAAGTTGCCCATTAACATAATTTATAAACACTAATTCAAAATATTTAATCCATTTTTAAAAATTTAAAACATTTAATTTTCAATAATTACTTTAAAATTAATCACCGATGTCAAAACAAGAAAACAATTTTTCAAAAGTAAAAACCATCAAAAGATTAACATGTGTTTATATCTAATATTAATATAAAAATTATTCCCATGACCTAAATTTTATTAAATGATAAAAATATAATCTAATTATTATTTAAAATCATTCAAATTTATAATTTAACACTATTAATTATTTCTATTAAAAATTTGCTTTCAATTAAAATTTAGTATTTTTTACTATTCATCAAAATATAAAAGTTATTAGAAAAAACACGAAAAATTTATCCAAAATAAATTTTTTTTTCATTTTCCAAAGAAGAATATTATTTTGTCAAATTAAATATATAAAATTTTCAAATATTAGATTTAAAATAGGTGCACTATCAAAAGTTGAAAAACTTCATTTATTTAAAAATACTTCTTTTATCAAAAAAATGAATTTGTTTTTATATTATGTCAATGAAACACATAATTTTATTGTTTAAAATTATATGAAATATATAAACATAAAAATATTGATGAGAATATTCATAACCTATAATTTAATAGATAGGTTATATATCATATTAAATAATATTATTTTATTAATATATAGGTGTTCAGTAAAACTGGGTCTTACATGTAATGAATGCCAAATCATTGTTCTGTGTATCATAAGCTTAACGAGGTGTTGTGTAAAAACAAATCAATTTATAAAATTAAGTTTATTTAGAAATTAAAATATTGTAAAGTCTTTGGGTGTTACTTTCTCCCCTCCTTCAATAAATTGAATCATTGAAATTTAAACTCGAGATTGAAAACTAAGGGCTTGAAATTTCTAAATATCATTGTTAGAATCCCCCATCAAAAAATAGATTAATGGGACCTCCTTTTTAAAATAAATAAAGCTAAGTATGAAGGTAACCAGATATTACATGTACTAGGTTTCCATGTAGTAAAATATGGACATGAATAAAAAATCAAACAATCATGTTCTGATTGATGGTGATAGAGAACATGATGAGGAAAATGTTAGCAACCCCAAAGCTAGAAGTCAGTGATGATCTAAGGGACCATTTGATTAATCAAAAAAGAAATTACTAGGATTTTTTTGATCTTTTCCCTATATTTGAAGATTTCATTTCCTTTATATATCAAGAACATAATGAAACATACATGATTAACAAGTATATTTTTCTCATTTATTTAATTTATACCCCAAACCAACCTTTCATTATAAAAGATAATAAACAACGATTTATCTTAATTGTAAATAGTTCAAAAAATAAACTTATACTTCATATATTATATAATTTAAATAAAAGAAAACTATTTTATAATATCCAGTACATCACATAGTCTAGTGGTAGGTGATAAAAAATTGTCACCATTCAGTTGCAGGTTTAAGTCTTGCGGCCTTGCCCGATGTGACGGGTTGTCGCATGACCTGTGTGTTGACCTTTTTTTATAAAACAATATTATTCTATCATTCCAAAAAAACAAAAATATATTTTACATTGATGAAATGATTTAACCATAAAAAATATTATCCAATGTTCGACTTAATCCTTTTCAACCATTAAACTTATCCAAAATTCTTCTTTCCAAAATCACAATCCAAAAAAATATAAGGAAGGTCACATAACATAATGCAGGTCTTTTTTGTCATAAAACCATCATCATGTATTACATTTAAACAATTTAATACCCTAAATTACCATTAAAACATGTAAAACATATAATATTTAATATAATCCTTAAATGAAAAAATGTTGTGAAATCTAATAATGATGGGATAAACAAACCATTAATCAGTTCTGAGGTGGTCAATAATATCCAATATAATTTTTCCAAATCAATTATCTATTTATTCCAAAATCATTATCTTGTTATCAGAAACATATTAAGGGGTATCTTTACCTCAACCATATATTTTCCAAAAATTTGAACATGCAACTATGTCACTTTACATGGTATGATACAATCTCAAATCCTTAATGAAATAGTACTGCAATACATTCCTTATATACTCTATAATTATTATAACTAATAAATTTCAAATTGAAAGAAAATAATTATTAAATAGGAATATTAATCATTATTATTCATCTATAGTTGTATCATAACTTTATCATTATCCAATAGCATCATCTGGTGTATATTACTTTGATGATTGGGACATTGATTCACATAGTGCCCCACCTCTTTGTAGTTGAACCATTGTACATTGGAAACCTTCTTCTTACCCATGAAATCATGAAAATAGTTTCCTTTATCTCTATACTTATAAAAAAATCACATTCCCTTAAAGCATTTACTAGGGTGATTCTTTTGACAGTTATCACATGGGGTAAATCCATCTTTCCCTTCTTCCCTTTATCCATCATTTTCTCGGGCATCCTCTTATTCTCTTTCCTCCATTTAAAGAAAAAGGACTCGATTAATTGTTTATTTATTTTATTAACAGATGATACAATTTCTTTATATTATGATAATAAATGGGAGAATATTTCCATTTTAAATTTCTACTTAATACCGTGAAATATATTTATTTTCTACTCTTTGGATCATGTGCATTGGTGAGGTCACAATACTTCTACTGGACACCATTTCTAAATGATGAAATATACTCGGTTAGATTATATCATAATGTATAATCCAAAAACTACAAAATTGCTTAAAATAAATTGAATATTTAAACATATCTAGTCTCATAATCATAAAAATGGTTTCTTTGGAGACATACTTACTCATAAATCTTTCATAATAGATTGTAAATAAAATGGGAATTATCTTAAGCATATCCCTTGGGAGTGTCAAACTAGGTGCACAATAAATCCCATTTTCATGTACCTGGTTAACCCGAGTCAAGCCTGGAACACTTTTTATAAGTTGTTACTCCTAGGTACATATGTTCCAGAACCACATCCACTTGTAGTATCCAAACAATGATGTATTTCATTGAAAAACCAAAAAGTCATCAAATTACAAAAACCCTAGGATGTTCTTATATACTTATCCTCAAATTATATTTTAGGGTAATGTTCCCTATTAAATGTTTTTCTAACACTAGTTTTAGAGGTTTATACAAAGCTTTTTGTGATACCAACTACAAGGACCCAACCCTAGAAGCCTGGAGTCAGTTCATTACTATAACACATTGGCATGATTATAATAAATCAAATCTGGAAGGACCGATAAATTTAGTATCCTTGGAATTACTAAATACAATCATAAGTTTTAAAATATATCATGAAATGAAGAAAACCATATTATTCCCTTTGAAAACACTCATATACCTTAGAATATCCCTTCAGATCAATCAAAATATAATTCTTCGCATCATGAGGAAAAAATAAATAATAATAATGGGGTGAGCTCAGATGCTCAGTAAGGATAAACAATATAGTAGAAGTTGTCATAAATAAGCGGAAGCTTTTTAGGAAATGTATAAATCTGAACACAATCCTTTTAACCATAATTTATACTATAATATGGCAAGAATAAATCAAAAACATCCATTTAAACATTCATATGGATATTCTACTAGTTCAACACCCACATGAAATGTCAATAACTAATATCATAATGAGAAAATTCATAATTCTGGACATCATAACCATAACGTCAAGGCCTCATCCCCAGACCATTGGCATACTATCAAGGTGTTCAGCGAAGACCATTACCATACTGTCAAGGCCTTATGCCAAGACAATAGTTTGTCTCACGAGACCTACCAATGGACCAAGGGGATATAGTAGGCCATACCCATCACTTACTAAGTCCAATTAATTTCTCTTATGAAATGGGAAAATCCTAACCAACAAAAACATTCGTATTAAAATTAGCATAAAAAAATTTAATACATTTACCATAAACTAGAAATGATATAAAAATAGAACATCCATAATAAAACATATGATAAACCCTTCAATGTAATATGTTATATTTTATCATAACAATTCAACCTCAGTTAAGTATAAAATACAACCAAGGTTGCTGAAATAGATGAAAAATAATATAATAAGGCTATTAAAACTCATTGAGAAAATACCCCTTTTTTAATTGGAAAACATTAAAAGTAACACAATTTCTAAAAAAAATACATTTAAAAGAGATTTTTTAATCAATGGTTCCCATACCACTTTTACACTTTTTAAAGTAATTAACATTTTTAAAATGTTCTTATCCATATAAATAAATCCTTAAAACCATTTTGAAACCTTAGACATTAATGATAATGATTTAGAAGAATAAAACTTTAAAATATTTAAAATGATGTTTTAGTTAAGTATTCCCTTAAATAAAACCTTAAAAATATTAATTTTGAAAACATTTTTAAGAAACTTAGACATGGATAGTAAACATATATCAGTATATTCTTATATATAAATAACTTGAGATAATAATGAGATTGCGAAATTAACCCTTACCTTGTACTTTTCTTTATTTGAGTGTGTGTTAAACCCCTATATAATGGTTTAACCATGTTATTAAATTATACGAGAACAATATACATATTTATTATGTCATATATGACCCTCTTTTAATATTTTTTTAATAATATTTCAGTATTTCCATTGTATTGGGTGTTAACTGCTTCATTTTCCCATTCTTGTTTTTTCATGTAAGTTATGTTTGTTATTCAAAGGATGTAATTTGGTCATATGCCAAATGATATTAAATTTATAAATATTATATTTACTCATCATATTAATTTTATAATCATTGGTGAATTTTTAACGTAGAAAATGAATCTCATCGCGTCGTTGATGTGGTAGGTCGTATGTATGTACAAGCGACAATATCTTTCCATTAATGGTTAAATGGTATAGAATTAGGTGGAACGTTAATTATAAAGAAATAATATCATGTCATATTTATTATTTAAATCCATTATATTCACCATTATACCCATTTAAATATAGTATACATGGAATATAGTTTACACCATAGTGTGGAGACAATAATCCATACGTGCGCACACAAGGTGATATTGTTTTTCATAGGATGGATAAAAGGAGGAATATGGTTGTCCCATAATCATAATAACATATCAGTACATGTATGATACAAGATGTATTAATTTTTTATGGAAATAACATAGAATTAGGAAGTATGAGAAGAAAACAAATTTAATTGAATTGGTAAAACAATTACCTCTTCTTCATTGGACTTCCTTTGGTTCTCCTATTAGGGACACTAGGGATAGTCTTTTTGGAAGACCAGGAACTCCAAGGTTAACTAATAATGTTTGTAATGCCCTGACCCTAGTTACCTAGAGTTAGTACTTTATTACATATTATTGGCATGATCAGAAGAAAGATCAAGTCTCGAAAGACCGATTAGTTTAGTAGCCTTGGAATAAATAGATACATTCATAACGTTTACATTACATCATAAATTAAAAACTACTACAAAAACATCTTGTCTTCATATCCCCTCATATTATTCCTGGAGGTCATTCATAAATTACTTCTTCACATCCTGGGAAAAATATAACATTGAAAGGGGTGAGCTCAGATGCTCAGTAAGGATAACAATATAGCGGAAACAATCATAAATAAACATAAACATTTAAGGCAATGTATAGCTAAAACAAAAGCCTTTTAAACTTGAACTTCAGCATAATATGGAAAATATAAAATGAAATAATTCCATTTACTTATTCACATGGATATCATACTAGTTGAATAATCACATTCATTATCAATAACTACATTCATAATGATGGAATGCATAATGTCAGACTATCATAACCACATAGTCAAGGCCTTATGCCAAGACTACAAATAAGATTTTGTTAAGGTCTTGTGCTAAGACACTAGTTTGTCTCATGAGACCTACCAATTTATTGAGGATCTATAGTGGGCTCCACCAATCACTTATTAAGTCCAATGCATTCCTCATATGAACAGGATTAAACATAACATAAACATTCGTATTAAAACTAGTATACAAAATGTCAATAATTTCTCCATAAACCATGAATGTTATAAAAATAAAACATCCATAGTAAAACATATCAAAAAACCTTAAATACAATATGGAAGTTTTGTGTCATAATAAATAAACTTCAAATAAGCTTAAAATCCATCAAAGGATGTCGACATAGATGAAATCAAAACTATTTGAGAGAAATATCTCTTTTTTTTAAATCATTTAAAAGTCACATAATTATAAAATAAAACTTTTACTTTAAAAATATTCTTATAATCTTTTAAGGGAAGCTTCAATGATTTTATAATGGTGGAAAATAGCCGCACCTGCTGTATAAGTTAAAAAACATTCTTACCTTAATTTTGTTGAAAAGGTTAAAAAGGACCTTGTTTAGAAAACGACGGAAAGATTCCTTTATGAAAATATTATAAAAATTCAACAAGGGTATAAATTACTTTAACACATAAGTAATAATTATTTGAAATACATTTTTATGAAACGTGGATGTGGATAATAAAGAGGTCCCAGTAGATAACTACGTATAAACAACCTCAGATAATGAAGAGATTGTGAAATAAACCCTTAACTTGTACTTTTCCTTGGTTGGGGGTAGGTGAACCACCCATATAATGGTAAAATAATTATTATTAAATTATACCAGAATCATATACATTAATATGGTAACATATATGATCTTTTAACATTGCTTTGTTAATAATATATTAGAATTATCGTTGTTTCGGGTGTTATCTTACTCGTTTTCTTTTATATGTTTTGTTAAATAAGTCGTTTTTTATGGATAGGTTGTATCTTATTCATATCCAGAATTATATCAATCCTTGAAACATTATTTTTAATCATAAAATTAGAATTATACTTGAATGGATACGATGGGGAATGAATCTTATCGCGTTCGTGGAAACGGTAGTCCGTACGTACGCACGAGCGACAATATCATTCTTTTGATATTAAAATAATATATAATTGGATGTTATATCATATATACTGAATCATTATCATGTTATATTTCTTATTTACATGAATTAAAAATCATTATTATACCCATCCAAATAATAATATATTGAATAACAATTACAACACGAAGTGGAGACGGTAAGCCGTACGTACGCACGTATGGTGACATGTCATTCAAAGGATGGGCAGAATAATGAATATGGTTGTAACATATTTATAATAACATCATAGTATATATAAGATACTGGAGTTATTATTTTATAATTGGAATAACAAATAAAGAAGAAGTTGAAGAAGAAAGGAACTTGAAAAAGGGTGGTGAAAACATTACCTCTTCTTCAGGTTCTTCCTTTTGAAATGGATCCTTAGGTTGGATTTCTGATAAAACTAAGGCCTCTAGGTTGTAGTGAGGGAAGTTTAAAGAGTATTTGGGCAGGTGTTTTCCGAACAAAAAGTCTTTGAAGGTGTGAATTAATGAGAAGGGTGAGTGCCCTTTTATAAGAGGGGTGAGGGGAACCTTTGGAAAAGCTAGATATATTATTTTATAATAAATTCATATTTGGTTTCTAATGGCTCCAAAGTGGATTATTTAAATTTTAAGGTGGGGATAGGTCGAAAACCACTTAACAAATAGAATTTAGACAGGTTAGGGTTACTATATTAACCTTATATTTAAGTATTAACTCTTAGTTAATTAGTTTCACTTTTACAACGTCTCTTTGTATTTTAGTATTATATGGTTAATAAACTCACTATATATATCCAAGAGACCCCCACATGTTCCATTAATGAGACACCTCTCATGATATAAGTCTCTTTTCCAAAACTTAGATTTTTAGGAATTTAATATCAATTAATAATATAATATTTGTTTTAAAAACTCTCATATGTCAATTTTCATACTATTCAATAATTGATTTTTATAAAACATATAACAGAATTATTACTTAGAAAAAAGTTAATTAAATAAATCCTAACATGTCATATTAACCTATAAAATTATGGGTATTTATAAAAAGTTTCAAATTATATTTATTTGGGTATTTATATTATCAATTATTGTAATTTTTCATTAATTAGGTAATTACTTCATCACCATTGTTTAATAAATAAATTACATTATTTAATGTCTAAAAATTATAATTAAAAAACAATTATGTAGTAAATATTTTTAGCTTTATAATGAATATTTATAGTCGAAAATCCAACATATATAACCCTATGTAAAAATTGTTTTCCTAAAAGCTATATGCTTATGTCATTTTTGTATTTATTTTAACTTAATTAAAATAAAGTGTCCCTATCACCTACAAGTGGCTCCATGAGGTCCCAAAATCGACCCAAATATTACCATTGTCGGAAATGTATCCACCAATAAGGTTAGGATACGTTTTATGGTAATTTAGTATTATTATAATATTTTTTTTAACCCTTATTTACCAAATTTACCCTTTAACCATGGTAAATAAAATTTTTACTGAAATAATTATTCAAAATATCTAAAAATAAAAGTTACCTATTTACAAAATTTAGAAATCCTGATTCCAAATATGGAATTCATTTTTCCAAATTCAAAACATATAAGTGGCAGAAATTAATTTGAAATTAATTCTCGTTGTTAAAACAAAACATGTGTTTTTAAGAGATAATAACTATCAAAAGATTGACACTTGTTCATGTCCGGTTTAATTGTGAAATTATGTACAATGAACAAAATTGTATTAAATGATAAAAATATATTTTAAATATACTTTAAAAACACTAAAATTTATAATTCATCACTATTAATTATTTCGATTAAAAAAATTGTTTTTAATTAAAATTTAGTAATTTTCATTATTCATCAAAATATTAATGTTATCCGAAAAGTTCCAAAATTTTACCCTCGAATAATTTTGATATTATGAATTCAAAAATGAAGTAAATTTTGATAGATTAAATTTATAAAATTTTAGAAAGTGGGTATTACTATTCATAACGGCTAGTTTGATTGGTTGTGGTGTGTGTTAGAACTCGAAGTTGCGTACAACACACGCTACTGTATTATTCAAAGGGAAGCGTACCGTGGAAGATTGGGGTGTTAAAATATTTATAAGATAATCGAGTTGGTTTTGGTTGTCATATAAGGCTCATGGAGGTGTGAGGATGTATGGGAGGAGATGTCTTTTTATAAGACACAAGAAGGGCAATTTATGAAAATCCCAAAATATTAAAAAATAACAAGACTATTCTTGATCTCTATAAATACAAATTTCACGTAAATGAAAATTATAATACATGTTAAATGGTATCCTATCCCCATGTCATTATTTTAAATTTTTTTATTTTTATATAATTTAATAATAAATTAATTCAATAATATATTGGTATTGCCAAATTTAATACTATTCATCTAATTTGACTTAAAATACATAAAGAAAAAGTTTTAATTATAATATAACTCTTTAAAAATATATCATATATCATATATATCTAGGAAATATTTTAGACACGTTAAATAATCCAAAATATAACAAAATTAATTTCATTTATTCTACTTTTATATTAATTAAATAAATATGTTTTTGGAATTAAGGAGACTTTTAAGGTAATTATATAAATTAAAAAAATTAAAAATATATTTATATAATGAAAAATAATTTCATTAATATTAATATAGATAATTTTATTCATTCGTAACTTGATTCTGGCCCTATGTGGACACATAAAAAATATTAAAATATAAGATAGTGATATTTTGTAACTATCTTTGATTTAAACAACATATAATTCATTCTCATGTAAAACTGTCCACTAAACAACTCAAAATTGAAATTAATGTGATAATAAATGAACTATATAAATCCAATAATTGTTTTGAATATGTATTGGTTTTATTTTAAACCTTGTAATTTTGATTTACCCTTAATTAATTCCTTTCACTCTTCTCATGGCAACATGTCTTCTTATTACTAAGGGTTAATTTAGTCACTATAAAATTCAAAAGGATCCATAAATAGACCATTGGTGACATATTTAACTTAATCCCAATTATTTGTTTGATGTTTATATTTTTTAACAAATTTATACAATTTAATAAAATATTTTTTATTTGAAAATATCAATGGTGCCAATATTGACACTATTCATTAGTTGACTTTTTAAAAATATCATAACATATATGTATATCCTAAAAAATCTATTAATAAATAAATAACATGTGAAAGGCATCCATAAAATTATTTTATGGCATTAATTCACTCAAATTATATTTATTTTAATATTTTAAATAGAATTTATTTGATATTTCTATTAATAAAATAATTTCACGTCACTAATGAGTCATCATTAATGGTAATTATATAATATATAAAAATTATAAATAAATTTATATTATGTAGGTAATTATATTTTATTTCTATATACTACATATAGTCTATGTTATCTCCAATTTTTCAAATATTAAATTTAATATACTTATATAAAATGGGAGTGTGACATTTTGTCATATTCATAGATTTTAATAATATTGATGTCATGTTCATGGGAAAGTGGCCATTATGTGATTATATTTTAAAATATATATTATATGTGTATAATTTTTTCACCCAATTAGATTTTGGCAGGTGTTAAGGTAATTTATAATTTTTTTTACCTTTAATTACCCGATTTACCCTTAAACATGATAATAAAAAAATTACTAAATTTATTATTCATAATGCCCAAAAATAAATGTTTCCTATTAAAATAATATGTACCCACTGATTACAAATATGGAATCCATTTTTCAAAATTTAAAACATGGAATTTTTAATAAATAATTTAAAATTAATCCATGTTTTCTAAATATGGAAATCGGTTTCTCAAAAGTAAAAACCATCAAAAGATTTATATGTGTTTTTATATAATTTTAATGTGAAAATAATTCCAATAACAAAAATTATAATAAATTATTAAAATATAATATAATTATAATTTAACATCATAAATCATTTCAAATAAAAAAGTTTTTTTCAATTAAAATTTAATATTTTTCACTTTTCATCAAAATATGAATGAAATTAGAAAAACACCAAAAAATTATACAAAACTAAATTTTTATGTCCCTCTTCCAAATAAGAAGTTACTTTTTTAAAATTTAATATATAAAATTTTTAAATATTGGATTTAAAATGGGTGTGCCATCAAAAGGCGGAAAAACTGCATTTTTTTAAAATACTTCTTTAACCCAAAAAATTGAATTTTTTCTCATATTATATCTAAGAAACACATAATATTATTGTATAAAATTATATGGAATATATAAAATTAAAAATGTTTTTAATACTATTAATAACATATAATTTAACATCTAGGTTATATATCCTATTAAATAACAATATTTTTTTAATATACTGTTGTTCGGTAAAGCTGATCCTTGCATATAATGCAAGCCAACTCATTGTTATGCGTAGAATAATCTTAAAACAGTGTTGTGTAAAAATATAGAAAGCAAAAAATATTATTTTTATTTATAAATGAAAATATTGTAAGTCTTGGGGGGTTACAGTCCATCCATGGAATTCCTACTTGGGAATCTCTGTACAACCCAAGGTGTTAATATGATAAATCATTGAGTCTATTTATGGAATTCCTACTTGGGAATACATGTATCAACCAAGGTGTTAATAACATTCAATACATTAAAAAATAATTTTATTTATATATTTTAAGGTTAATCATCTTTAATTAACAATTTAATTTAATTAAACACATTCAATTTACCAAAACATTTTAATTTTATTTATATGGCTCTATGGGTCACTTAGGAGGTGTTAAGGGAAAAAGGGAAATACCATACATGGGTAATTATAATCTAAAAATTTGGCTAAGAACATAGACATTGACATGTTTCTTTAGTCATTTAAAAAGGGAAACTCTGTTTTTATAATTCTATTTGGGGCCATGTCCTAAATATTTTTTATTTAAAATGTAACATGAAGGCATATAGAATTATTAGTACAACAGAACAAACAACAATAAAGGTTTAATCACTACTTTTTAGTTTAAAGGCAGTGCACCTCCATTGGAAGGGATTTATTATAAAATCATGATTTTGTTTTTCAATAAATCATTTATTAATTTAAGAATGAAATCTAATTTACCAACAGAAAACATTTTTTAAAACTACCTAACATGGAGAAACATTTATTAGAGGATTCAGGGAATTTAATTAATTAATTATTGAATTTAAAGGGGAATGGAATGGGACCCTACCTCAGGGTGGACCAAGCTGAACACTTCAGTTCATGATTCTTTCTAACTCAGAGTTGATGATATCCCCACTCAGAAAATACACCTTCACATACATATAAGGACACCTATCCCCTATGCACACATATGTATATCTATGAACATGTAAAAGGGGATACTTAAATATATTCTTATATGCACATACTCGTCTCCAGTCATCAACATAGGAATTTTCATATATATACACACACACACATAGGCAAACCTAACCCCATACATGTATATTCACTACCATGGATGAATATACACATAATGTGGCAACTTACACACACACACACACACACACACACATATATATATATATATACTTTTCTATGCATACGTAGGAATATCACATTAGACTCAGTGACTTGAAACTACACGGTAGGGTCCAATTCACAAAAAAATATTTTCTTGAAACCATAAAACACACAAAGGATTAAATATAATAAGGTAATAAAACAAAATCAATAAATATTTACCTAGAATGGTATAGTCAAACTGAAAAAACCCAAACCACTTCTCCCTCGATAGCATTTTTCAAAGACCACATGAATGCGTCCCTAAAGACCCTCCTCACAACCTATAACCAAGAGAAAACCAAAGATCTAAGTTATCTTCAAACCATAGGTTTGGACTCACCTCATCGGGTGAGAGAGAACCAAAAAAATGGCTAGAAACGGGAAGGGAAGGGAAGGATTAGGCCTACCATGGTGAATCACAAGATGAATCATGATGAAAGTGACGAAATCTGCAATTAGGGGAGGGATCCATAGGGGGTTTCATCGCACATCGAAGGGGAGCCCAGGGGTTTGGGGGTCATATTATGTATGAGAGGGGAGAAGAGATGGATTTATTTTATGATTTTATTTAATTTTTTTTAATTAAAATTATTTCTTAAAATTGGGTACACAGAACATTTTTACTGGCACAATTTTCCAAACCATGCAAAAATCGTGTGGTGTATAGTGTGAAGGTAATGCCTCAAAAAGAATACCATAAAGGTTAGGAACATATTTTTAAAAACTCTTCACAACTCGTGCGCAATGCCACTTTCCCATTTAAACATGGGCACATGATTTCTTGTAGAGTTCCACTCAGTTTTAAAAAATTTATTCACCCTTTATAGTCCTTCAAAACCATACTTTTCTAGGTCCAGCACTCCCGAAACTCATCGAGACGTTAGGGAAACTCCCGGTCCATTTACCCTAGTCAAAAGACAACATTTTAATGCATTCCAACAACTAGAATTATGTTTTTTAACTTTGTTTTAAATTCAACATGTCCAAAAAATGAAAAAGTTCACAATTCCTTGGATTTTTTTCTCATTAAAAAAAACGAAAATCTACAATCTACCCATGTTATAACTTCACATCCTCAATAATCCTTCAGAAATCAACTAAAATATAACCTAACATAATAGTTCTGTGAAGTATTGTTTGAACTATTGTGTTGCGTTTCCTATGCCCTACAATCCTTTAAGCATTACTTTTGTCATTACAACCTGAGCCAATTCTTGTTTTCCAAATGAAATATTGTAACTAATCTTTGGTTAGACCATTAAGATAGAGACATGGTCACATCATTATCTTGATAAATATCCAACCGACAGTTCTCCCCACCATAGAACTTGACTTAACAAAGGGGTTAATTCCATGACATGGTACCTCCAACTTCAAAATTGTCAGACAAGCATGCCTCTAAGAATCCTAACGATGATCTTGGCATGATTTTGTTAATATTGAATGGTCGATTCCTGGGTGAATTAATAGAAATTGGTAGCTGAAGCTTTATCATAAAACACTTATGACCTTAAAATTACACTCTCATTAACTTGAAAATAGGATTTAAAACAATTATTTAAGACCATAAATATTGAACTAAAAGAAGAGAGAACTAGTCAAGCCACTTGGTCAACTTACCTCAAAGATGATTATCTTAGATGGCTAGAACATTTCAATTTGAACTACAATGCCTTCCTCCAAGGAATCTTTCATTTACTATGAGAGCATTTTATGAAGGCCATACCGGAATCTCGAGGATACTTCATTAGTGAAACCATCACTCGATCATTATATTAGAGTCTAAGAAACTATTACCAAGTAACTCACACTTTGTTATACAAAAAAAATACATTTTTAAAGGCCCACAACATCCAAAGTTGAACATTTACTAAGCCTATAGTGGCATCTTCCTGGCGTTCAAGTGAAAAAAATGGATTGATTTCATGAATCCAACGAAGGTGTTCCTACATAGGGACACAGGAATTACTTAGGACATACCAATACTCAATAATAACCATTCTTCAACATGAAAAACTAAGAAAAATAACCCAATGAGCTCAATATCTTAAAGTTTAAGTGCAGTGTAAGACCAACACTCTCTTAGTGTATCAAGAATGATGTTATGATAGGGGACATGATCATAACTAAGAAAAATACACTTAGAGGATTTTAATAGATTCCAAAAAAACATACCCAACTGCTGGAAAGTAGATTAGTCAATTAAAAACTGGTTGAATTCTTAAATGAAACTCGGATTCACTAGTTGATGTGTCGTTACAACCAATCATATACCTTTACCACTTGAGGCATTCTGTGATCACTTAAGATTTAACCACTAAAGTAATTCATATCCAATGGTGTTTTATCAATGTTTCATACACCACAACCAAGACCATATTCATTCTTTCAACCAAGAACTGTCATTCAGAAAGTTGAATATCGCCAAGGGGCTTTAACTAGAAGATATCATTTTAATGGTCCTCTTAGATTGTGTTCTTTCAACTTGGAAGTAAAAATTTTTACCAGAACCTATATGATACTCCCCATCTTAGGAGTTCCCTAGTTTTTAAAGTACAATAAGATAAACTATCCTTTCACAAGAATGATAATAAAAAACACCTTAACCATACATGTGTTTCTCCTCCGATCCACACTCATGTATGTCAAAGCATACCAAGAATTAAAAACCAAAAATTCCAACGTGTATAAACATCTAAGTCATTAGAAAATCCATCCCAAGCATTGGAAAAAACTAGATTCTTTATCACTTAGGTCACTGTACATGAGGATAACATAAGACCGTACTCAACACCACAATAGATTTATTTCAAGTTCACATTGCCTCATAATATCATTATATTGGATGACACCATGACTAGTCATCTGTTACTAAGAAGAATAAAGTTTCAAATGATCTATGAAGTAGTCATCCATTCTTGAGGAAAGTCTAACCTTCATAAAACTAGAATCATTCACATCTCACATCCATAACAAGCCTAGCAAAACAATGAACACCCATTAGAACAAGGGTGTCATTGGATACTGAAATTCTTAATAGGGAAAATGACACCAAAATGACAGAAAACGTTAGAAATCTCATATATCTTTCAAGGCATTGAAAACTTTAGAATCTCTTTACATTTTTTGAAATGTCCTTTAATCATATTTATATGCAGGTAACTCAATAAGTTTTTAATATACTAGTTACCCATTCTTATTTATAAGGATCCCATACACATTATAATAATAAACTAGTTCTGGTTCATTCACAACCCATATATTTATAGTCCATGCAACCATTTATGTATATCAAAACAAAACTATAATGTCATTTCTAAAACTAAACTTATAATCATTATAATAAGATCATTAGAATGATAAAAGTAAAGCATGATAGTGAACATGAAGCATATAAATAGTTCAACATGAAAAATATTTTACTAAAAAAATCTTTCTAAATAGACATTTTAATAAATACAAGGTGATAAATTCATTCGCGGCCACAAATTTGAATCAATAGCCAAACAAAAATGTAACTACATGGCATGAACTATGCATGACATGTGAATTTCATATGTTTCTATATAATTTAGGTAATCAAACTTCCTTTCCATATTAGGCCAATGGTAAAATTCCATAAAGTCCATAAATCATAAGTTTTGGAATGTACAACAGTTACTCTAGGTGAAATCATATCAATGGTAACACCAAACAACACAAACAACAATTCCCAGCCCTTGCCACTTGATTATTTCACATAAATGGTGTGATATATCCCAAGCATGGATATTAAACAAGTATTAACACATTCCTAGTCTCTAGTTTACCAACCCAAAATAGCAAGACAAAGGGAAAAAGTGAATCACCTTTGATACTAATTTTTAGCATCTTGACCTGACTTACCATTGAGAGAGTAGCAAGACCAATGGATAACATGGACTCAAGTACACCTCCCCATATGCTAGAGGCTTCCGACTAGCAACGAGAGTGTAATTATGGTTTAGTGGGGAGAATATTCCCTCATAATCAGAGTTAGATAGTAGTATAACAGAATATAAAATGTAGATAATAACAGAAGAAGTAAAGGGAAACAATTAACAGTGGAAGATAGATAGTAATGAATTGGATAAAAATGGACAACACCAATTTAAAAAATGACATGTATTTCTATATGATGATGATAAATAAAATAAAATTGTAAAGATACAACATGATTTATAATTAAAATAAATAAAGGACTCAAGTAAGGAAAAGAACAAAAAATACCAATTCCAATCTCTATGAGAATACAATTCTCCCATTAAGTCATTTTCTCTTAACTCACAAATAAAAGAAATATCGTGATAAATCTAGATCCTGCAAATATAAGGTATACTTGATTACCAAGGGTACCTAAGCTAGGTGCAATATATAAATCACATTTGGCCATCACCCATGGTTTTCATCCCAATCGAGATAGTGTAACATAATTTTTTATGTGTGCAGCTATAGAGAAGAAAAACAAAACAGAATAAATGAAGAACAACCACCCTAGGTTCCTAAGGAGAACCTAATGGATATAGATACCTTATCTTATAACTTGAATACCTCTGATCAGCCAGCTTGTATATATATAGTAATAATTGGTGAGCAAAAAAAATTCCCTACGTCTCTATAGAGTGAGAGGTACCATTCTAAAACGCTTGGGATAGCGAGTGGGACACCATGAAATACCCTAATCATGGAAAGTTTCATATAAATCCTAGTGACTATAAAGTATCTGTGTAACAAAAAATCACATCATTTCTATATAATTATAGTTTTATACCAAGAAGGGTTAGATCCAGGGTTTTGAATACTAAGGATTCTTTATCGATTCCCATGAGGGTTTTGATGGAAACTTAGTAAAGGCACTTGTTGGTGTCCTAGCAACATGTCTACAGACATGTCCAATGTGAGTCCAAGAAATCCTGATCCATGAGGTATAAATTCCCAAGTAATGCCATGGAATTCATACATGGAAATCCATGTATCATTCATGGTATTAATATAATAATATGTTGACTCTTTCCATGGAATTACTACTTGGTATTCTATGTATGATCCAGGGTGTCAATATGATGAACCATTGAGTCCATCCTTGATGTTCCTACATGGGAATACATGTATTATTTAGGGTATTAATAAAATAAACCATTGATTCTATCCATGGAATTACTACATGGGAATCCATCTGTCACCCATGATGATAATATGATAAACCATTGAGTTCATCCATAAAATTCCTACTTCATAGTCCATATATCACCCAAGGTGATAATGTCATTCAATACATTCAAAAATAATTTTAAAAAATAATTATAATTTTTATAATCATTCTTTAACCATTTTAATTAATTAAAATCACTCAATTTACCAAAACAATTCAATTGAATTTATAAAGCTCCATGAGTCACTTAGGAGGTCTCAGAGGAAAAAGGCAATCAGCTACCCAGGTAATTCAATTCTAAAAAGTGGTTCAAGAACATAGAAGGTTCCTTGTTTCTTTAATCATATGAAAAAGAAAACTCTATTTTCTAATTCCATTAGAAGCCATGTCATAAACATTCCACATTTCAAATGAAACATCAAGTCATAAGGAATTATATGTACAATAGACTAAGCTAGCATAAAATTCCAATCACATATTTTTATCTTGGAGATACCAGACCTCATTTAGAGGGTGTTTTATTATAAAATCCTGAGATTCATTATCAAAAATTAAATTATTCAATTACGCATCACATCTAATTTACCAAAGAAAATTATTTTAGAAAAAATACCATACATGGTGAAAAATTAATTAAAGGTGTAAAGGTAACTAATTAATGAATTGTTAAATGTATAGGGGAAAAGGAACGGGACCCTATGTGAGGGTGGAACCGAGTTGAACAATTCATCTCCTATTCATTTATAACATAAATTTTATGCTACCCCAACTGATATTATGAACCTTAACATACATATAAGGATTCCAAGCCTATATTTACACATCTGCATGGTCATGAACATGTGCCAGGAGATATTTAAATATATTATTTCATGAACAAACTAGTCTTCACTCACCTGCATATGCATTTTCATATATATGAAGAGGAACACCTAGCCCCATACATTTATATTTAATACCATAGATGAATATACAAATAATGGGGGAACCAACAAAAACATATATATACTTACCTCTGCATACATATGCAAGTCACCTTAGACTCAGTGACTCAAAACCACACCGCTAGGTCCAACACACTACAAAATAATTTTTAGAAACCTTAAAGCACCCAAAGGATGAAATATAATAAGGGTGAAACAAAATAGTCGATATAAATATTTACCTCATAGGGGCATGGAAAACCAAAACAACCTGAACTACATTACC
This sequence comes from Viscum album, assembly GCA_963277665.1. Lineage (NCBI taxonomy): Eukaryota > Viridiplantae > Streptophyta > Magnoliopsida > Santalales > Viscaceae > Viscum > Viscum album. The sequence continues at coordinate 909,151,004 of OY728165.1, read as the reverse complement.
TTTAGTGGAAATTTCTAGAACCTACACAAATGGGTTCTAAGAGACCCTCCACACAACCTAAAACCAAGAGAAAATCTAAGATCCAGGTTATATTCAATCTCTAGGTTTGGTTGCACCTCACCAGGTAATAGATAGACCAAAAAATGCCTACAAAGAGGATGAAGAGGGAAGTAAGAGGCCTTCCTTAGTAGACCATGTGAAGAATCCTGAAGAAACAAATAAAATCAGCATTAGAGGAGGGAGCTAGAGGGGGATTCATCATGTGTCAAAGGGGATACAAAGGGGGGATCACATCACATATGAGAGGGGATAGGTGAGGGATTTTTTGTATGTTTTTATTTTATTTTATTTTCATTAAAATTATTTCATAAAATAAGTTACACTACAGGTTTTGACCCATACATTTTTCCAAATCGTGTGAAAACCATGTGGTGAACAATGCGAAGGTAATCCCACAAAAGGAAGACACTACTAGCTAGCCACAATATTTAGAAAACTGTGTAGAGACCATATGCACCCACACCACCCCCTTTGAACTAGTAATCATGGTTTCCTTTAGTAGGCCACATGGTTTCAGACAAATCGTGTGCCCTCTAATTCCTTTCAATACCTTTCTTTTCTTATTTTGGTGCTCCTAAAACTCACTTAGACCTCTATAAAACTCTTTAGGCCTTTAACCAAGTCCAAAAAATGAAGATTCTAAAGTTTTACACATCTCAAAAAAATAACATATTGAGAGTTTTTCTTTTTTACTACATTGTTCAAATATCTATTCATGTCATTATATACTGTCAATTCATGGAATTATTAATATTGAATTTTCAAAAATGAATTTGGTTTTATATATACTATTATTTGACCACTATATTCCAATATAAAGTAAATCACCTAATTTTTATTTAAATAATACATAGTGACATTAAAAATAGAATGACTCATCATCAAATACATATTTTTAAAAAATCAAAAAAGTAGATATAGTCAATTAAACTCCAAATAATATCCCTTAGGAACTCATGATAATTATTGGAATATAAGAGACTCTTTGAAGTGGGGGGAGGTAATCAAGGTTTTTCATAACTTAAAATTTTTTCATCCATTATATCTTTTTCAGTTATTTTAAACAACTTGGTTCAATTAAATCGTTTTTGGAATGTAATATCACTGAATATGAAAAACACTTACAAGAATTAAACTACATTAACATAAAAGATCGTACTTGGTCAACCCACAATATCATACATGAAATGATAATACATGAAGAAATAGTTTAGTATACCAAAATCTATTATTGATCACATTGTTCTTTGGTGGATATAAGGTTTTGGTCATGGTCATCCCATGAGAAGTCTCATTACCTTTTCACGGTATAAGACTCACTCATTACTCACTCATGAGAAAATATATAATCTATTTACTCTAACAAAAAATTCATGGTAGGAATCAACTATCAGTAAAATGATTCTATTTATATCATCATGTCCTGGTTTATTACTCTTTTATGCTCCACTTGACTATTCTTATTTCAATTATTGATGAAATAAACTTCCCATAGAGTGAGTAGAATCTATGTCTCCCAAACACAAAAATTCCAACAATAATTCCATTATAGATATAGAATAATTCCACAATATAATTATTCTTTTTAGGATCTATATCCTTTAATAACAACTATATATTTAAATCGCATTATACTATCTACTTCACTTCATTCAAATTCATATATTAAATTAATTCTTTTATCTTCTACTTGGATCTATTCTCTATAAAAAATAAAATAAATAAATACATTTCTTCTTTTCATCATTTAATCTTTGAATTTAAAATATTCAATGGGAATTTATTCTTCTAAGAATTTATACCATTTTATTTGAATGTATATCTAAACCCAATCCCCACCATGAATCACTTAAATGATCCTCAACACTTCAACATCAATGATTATGATCAGTGTTTTGAACATTTAGATTGGTTAACATTCCCAAATAGTTTTTATTTATCCTTCATTATGAAATAACAATATTCATAATTGATATAAAATAATATAATTTTATGTTTCTAAAATAATATGCCAAAATATATATATTATATCAAAAATTATAATTGCAATACCCATCCTAGAAAATTCTCCATGAACAATGACAATTTCTCTCCACATGACCATGAATTTTAACTGTTTCAAACTGTCAAACCAACTTTACCTTCACCATTTATGAAATTTCATGCTCTGGACCCTTGTATATATCTTCTCTTGGAAAAATTCCTTATAAAAATTCATTATTTATACTTGTCATTCCATTTTTATTTAAACTCCAAAAAACATTAATGGTAAAATGTCTTCCACTATAGAAATTATAACATCCATATCCCTATTTTGGTTATTTTTTGGATCAACAAATGACCTCATCTATTACCCTTTTACAATAATCATTTTTTACATGTTAATTCTCAAAAAAAATGGATTTATTTTTTAGGCCGATAAGCTTTTCACTTCATTTCACATAAAAAACAACCATGAACTCTATATTTCATCTTCCAGAAAGGAATGTAAAATTATTTGTGTAATGTTCAATAGCTATTTTTAACATCTTCAACCATTATTTCCAGATCATCTATAAAAATATCTACATGTCTAGTTTAATCTCTAAAATTTCATTAACCCTAATATAAATGGTAATGATGTTTGTAATAGAAATTTAAAAAGATATAAATAGATTTGAAAATATATATAGACTCCTTAGGATAATTATTTTTATTTCCACCATGGTAGATTATATTCCAAAATTCCCATGATGAGGTACTCAATCACCGAACAATCTTGAAGGATTCTCCAAATGACTCCATGCCTACTCAATCTTATCCAAACACCATAATATGACAAAATAGACATACATTTCCTATTATAAAATACTTTAAATCACTAGACTCATATATTCTAATTTCATGTCTTACTCTTCAATATTCTCATGAATCCAAGTTTATATCTGTCCTCATATTAACACATTCTTACAATATTTTTTTCAACCATTTATTGTAAAAAAGTCTAACACATAACCTCATGGTTGTAATATAACACACTTTTTACCAAGAAAAATATGATAAAAACATTGAAACTAATTACAATTCTAGTATAAATGATTTATTCTGATACAAATATTATTAATATATTCCTAAAAATCTTATAAACTGAGTTTTCATCTATAAAATGAGGTTATATAGAAACACATACCTTTTTCTAATGATTTCATGTTTTATTCTTTAAATATTTGTGAGTTAGGATAACATAAAACCTTAAAAACCACTAGAAATAAAAAAACCCAATGTTTAGAAATAGCCTATAAATGGATTAGGCCATAATGAATGGAAGGGTAATGATTATAATAATAACATTGAAGAATAAGATAATTAAAGCTGGGTGGAAGTGAAATGGATTTAACAAAGGGAGTTTACCTTGGATGTTTGATAAAGATTGAAGAGATAAGTGTGAGGATGCATAATTGAGAAGGGGGATAGATGGGAAGTCTATTGGTGAGGACCGAATGAAATGGAAAATCTTATATATGAAAATAACTAAATAATGGTAAAAAGTAATTTTAAAAATAATATTCTATGTAGATCTAAAGGTTTTTCTATATGTTGTGGAAAATAATATGTTAACCAAATGGATACTTCTAAAATTAGTTCATATAATCTATATGGTTTTCTACCACATTTACTATTAAACAAATTCAAACCAAGTATCATGTACATTGCACATAATATTTCAAGTTTTCAAATTCTGAACTCTAAGAATTTCATGAGATAAATAAATACATATTATAGGTACACACTAATGATATTATTGTGGTCACCTCCATATGACTTTTTTCCTCTTAATATTTAACAATGCTCCACACCAAAGAATAGAAAAGGTATGTGTTCCCACATCATTACCTCACACACTAAAGTATCATTATATCATTTTAGGTCTTAATATCATAAAAATATAAGAATTTTTTTCCAAAATAACACTTTATTTTGATGAGTAAAGACATTAATTTGTTACTTTCTTATAGTGTATTCTAGTTCAAAAATATAAATCTTCTCATTAAATCACATGTAAAGGATTCGTGTGGAATGTTTTTTCATGGGCCCAATGGATTACATCATGAATGCATTTCAACTTGGATTCTATGACCAGTTGGTACGCAATTTCCTTAGGTGTTCCATAGCTTGGAATGGTAACACATTTCAAGGTAAAATTAACCATATTTCCCAAATCATATATGACCCAGGTGTGGAGATAATTTGAAAAAATAAAATCACCCATTGAAAATTACAATGTATAATGATGATAATTAGTGTATAATTTATAATGAATTTTATGCATCACTAATATTTTAATAATCTAATTTTTTTCTTATTATTTATTATGTAATGATTGATCTCAATAAATAATGTTCACCAAACACATCCCCACAATGAGGGGATCAAAATGGACAACCATAAAGATCCGCGAACTTTTCCTTCTATATTGATAATGAGTAACTTTTGTTATTTGAATAGTCAATCAATTATAAGTGGCTACCCCATTACCCTATAATGTAGAACACATAAAAAGAGAGTATGTCCTCATGAATTTGAATTTCCCACTCATATTGAACATCCATTACTGAGTTATGATCCATGATAAACATAAACTGATTGAATATATTCATAAATACCTTTCCAAAATTAGGAAGTAAATTGTATGCAACAGTAATTAAAAATAAATAATGATACTCCATGGATATTTATGATCTCCTAGACATATCAGTGTATAAGATTCTCAACTATACTTCTCTTCTCTAATGGATGTAAATGAACATAATTATTCAATAGGTTAATGATGACACATACAGAGTTACTTCCACAAGGGGATTGAGAAAATCCTATAAAAATTCCCAAGAGATCCCTTCCCATATATATAACAAAATGGGAATAAGTTGTGAAAATATTTTAGATTTTTTGTGATCATCCTTTACCTTATAAAAAATTAGTCAATGTGATGAAAATTCAACAATTAATCAATTAATTACTAGTCACTAATATCAATATTTTAGATTATAGAACAGATTTTTAGCACATGGATGATAAACCCAACTAGAATAATGACCATATTTAATTACATACTCTCTCAAATAAATTTTAAACACCAAACTCATGCTTAAAAATAATGCATCATTGTTAGACTAAGAACAATCACTTAATGTCCCTCCCCTATTTATAATTCATTTTATACACTACAAATATATTTCATATGATTGAATTTATTAAATTAGATCATCTAAGGAGTGTGTGGCTTGCATACTAGATAAAAATATACAATCACCATATTCCATTATATATAGTTTAATTTTAATAAAATGGATACATAAATGTCACTTCACCTTGGATTCCTTCATAGATTATGTTAGTAAGTGTTGTGAAAAAATCCTTCAAGGTAACACTACATTATTTTATAGTTGAATTCATTTGTTGAAAAAGTAGGTTTCCAAAGACAGTTGTGGATTTCCAGAGACATTGTTGACTAGGAATGTTGACAAAGATCCAAGACAATAGAATGGATACCCTATTAGTAGTATAGATAATTGTGTAAAAAAGATTCCCACTATTTCCCAATGTTTACCAAATTTTTGGGGTCTAAAATTTGGAAGTTTGTTTAAGAATAACAAAAGATGTATTTCCATGAAGCCCTTATCAAAATATGGAAAAGGAATCATTTTTATGAAGAATAGGATTCAGAAAGGTTGTTTTTCAAAGGTATAGATAATCAATAACAAGCATTGTAAATATGTGAAGGTTTAATGATAATCATTTTAACTATGAGAATATTCACAAAAGGGAAATTCCTTGGTTCTTTTAAATGATAGGGAGCATCATGAATGAAATAGATGAGCATTTAAAAATGGTGATGATGTGGATAAAATCTTATGGAATCAGAGGAAACACCTATAAATAGGCCTCTCCCACCTTTATAAATTTATAAAGACCTAAAGAATATTATATGGATCATTATTTTTGAAGGTGGTCCACAAAGTTAGTTCTTAAAAAAAGTGTTCTTGAAGAAATGAAGTCTATGAATTATATAAAAATATGACCAAAAGTATTGATATTCATGAATGATAAGTAATCTTTGAAAAGTTCTTGTGCTTTAAGAAATGAGGTTGCCTTGCAAAGGCTTGTTCAGATTCGTAAAATAGGTGAGCATCACAAAATTCGTGGGGTTCCCCAAGGTAGTTTATTCTTAAAAAGAATATCATAGTTCCACAAAGGTTGTCTGAGCTTCATGATGTCATTGAGCACCATGAATTTTTTAAAAATTTGTTTCCCTGTAGATCTGTGGTAAAGTGATATTCATTAGGTGGATGAAAGTGGGACTTCAATAGAGCATTAATCTAAAATAGATAATATATTCATTATGTATAATGAAAAGACCCAAATTTCCTCAAACTGAGTGGGAATCCTTTACAAATTATTGAGAAAATGAAGGGAAAGAAGGTGAAGCTTTCCACTGGATGTGAACCATATAAAAAGTGTTAGGGAGTTTCTATTGGGATATAGCCTTTTGACCCTAAAATTTGTAATGGATATGAGCATATGCATAGAAGTGATCAAGCCTAAACATTGTATTTTGGTATTGAGACTTAGTTGATTAGGTACATCACCACATTGTCATTGTATGATCTTTGTATGTAGCCTAGTGAGGTGAACCATGTAAAATTGATGTGTCTCATGCATGATTTTATTTCTGTTCAAATATAACTACAAGAGAATGGGAGAATAGTGTTTTTTAACAATGAAACAAAATTTGAAGTCACATTTGTTTTAATTAATGAAACCTTGGTTCACCCCAACCCCACTCAAATTATTTAACCTATTTGGGATAACAATAACATCCTCTTTAGATCAATAGTGGTCACATAACCTTTTCCTAGGTTATATTTTATATCAAATAAAATGACATGAGATATTCCACCAAATTTTTCAATATAAGGTTCAAATCCTTATTGGAAAAGATATATCTCATAATTTTATAAGCAATATTCACTATAAAATTTTCTACAAAGAGATAGTGTTTTTAATTATACAATTTATTCATCATAACTACTAGATTAAGCTCATGGATGTGGTAGTTCTTCTTATTAAGGTGTAACTTGAGAGTTTCATCCATTAAAAAAAGATCATGTTCCATAAAAACACAATCTAATGTCATACCTTAATCATTATATTATATAATATTTCCTTTATCAGTCTTACAATGAATTTAGACTAAATAAAATGATATCATAGCATTTAAATTATAAATTTTCTTCTAACACATTGAACTTTATTCTAAATGTTACAATTTTAGAGTATGTGATTTCAAGAATGATGCTAAATTTTTGTATCATTAATAAAAATTTATAATATTTATATAGACCTAAAAAATGTTATAATCTCAATACACAATAGTGGGCCTCTCTTAAGACCTCACTTCTTGAATCTTCCTAGGGTCTGTAGAAATACATATTTCAGATACCACTGAATTTAGTAATTTTATTTTCTAAATAAAAAATTATCTCTTAGATAGCTTGATATATATGTGATGATCACCCAAAATTATTAGTAAAATAAATATATTCTCTTAGTGACCCTCTATATTTATAAAATAAATTTGTATATCATCAAAAAATATGAACAAAAATATTTCAAGAAACCTAGGAAATATGATATTAACAAGGGAAATGTGAATAACAGAAGAACTTTTTATCCCAAAATTCATAATAATACATTCATATTTCCCATATTTTACTCTTAATATCATTTTTAAAATATCATATTTGTTCACTCATAACAAGTAGTAACTGGAACTAAGATCAATTTTGAAAAAAAACATTCTTACCTAAGCCAATCAGAGAAATCGTCAATATAAATAAATGTGTATATATTTATAATATTGTCATAGTTTATCTCTATATAATAAATTGATATTCATAGGAATTTATCAACCTTATTTATAAAGATAACTGAGGTACCTATAGTAACAAATTTTAATCTATAAAACCCATAACTTCAAGATCAAAATTTGGATCTTCAAAACAGTCTACTCAACTTGTTCCATTCACTATGGAGGTAAGATAATGGGACTTGTTTCAATTAGAAGTTTAATGAAAAATTAAATCTTATTATCTAGTGGAATACTGGGGAAAATGTTATGAAAAACATCAGGTTATCTATCCACCACCACCAGAATTTAATCACTCAACTTACCTTTGAATGAATATAGTAATAGATTAGAAAATGAAAAAAATGACATATATAATAATAGGACCAACAATTCAATATTTTGGATCCCATTCAACTTAAAGGACATGAATATTACCATCATGAGAAGGAAACCAGAATCTTATATGATAATAGAAAATATGGGACATTGAAATAATCATCCAATCCATATAAGAATGTGTTCAAAGTCATTCAGATCAATTATATGATCTATTAACGTATTACCCAACCATGAATATAAATCATTCACCCAAAAATATCTTCCCATTTAAAATCCAAAGAGTGGAGTTTCTCAAAATAAATCCCGATAACTTTATAAAACCTATAAATATATTAATAGACATCAAAATTTCTTATTAATAATTTAAAATAAAACACAAATTCAAGCATAAATCATGAATACCCATAGTAAATTGATGCACAACATGTGGAAGAGTTTCCTAGAAAATACTCTTTATCTAAGCCTTGAACCCTAAATGTCCTAACACCTATCATCCATTATTCCGTAATTAAATGAAACAAATCTGATAACATTTTTTTAACTAACAAATATGGGTTAACCTACCATGTCACCTAATTTATCATATCAGATAACCTAAAGTGCATCCTTTATTACCACAGTCTAGTTAAAATATATTGAGGGTATCATAATATTATTATCGGGAATGGTTTCACCCTATCAAAACTGAAATAATTTTAGTAGGCACCATCTAGGAATCTAGAATGAGGTACCTATACATTGAGTAATCATACTGAATGAAGAAGAAGTTTTATAAAAACAAACCATCTACACAATTCATAAGTAATGATATCCAAAATAAAAATCCAAACATAGCTTTATAATAAAGTAAAAAAATGGAACATATGTTTTTATGTGAAAGGGAGACCAAAAAGTTGAATGTAAAATTTATTCAAGACAAATTATAATATAAACATTATCCAACCATCCTAAAATGAAACAAAAACAATCTCCCATCAATTGAGGTCACCACATGAACATCAATATCACTAAACAAGATGAAGGAAGATAAGTAATGCATTTTAAGGAGGATGATACTATCCCATTACCTACATTAGATAGAGCCATTAATATATACACAAGGAAGTGTATATAACATCCCAATAAGATACCATCGTGAATCTATATATATCCTTTTACATTCGAAAATCAAAGAACTTGTTTTAAGATAACTAGAAATTATTTTTTTTATTTTATATTGATAATAGAAATGTGTTTTTAGTCTTTTTGTTTCTTAAAAACAACTAATTTAGAAATAAACAAAAAATATAAAACAATAGAGTAAAATCAAATGAAACATTTAAGGAAACTTCATACATTATATCAAGGTGATAAATAAAGAATACCATATATTAAGACTAATATTGGCACCCAACCTTGATAATAATTGAATTACCTAGGGCCTTACTATATATACATCCTTCTACTGAACTATGATTTAATACTAATATTAATTGACCCTTAATTACCCTCTAGGGATCACAGGGAAGGAATACCATTGTCAGGGGAAGAACATCACTAGGGGACACTAGCCAATGTTTCATATAATATATTTTAAAACTCATTCAAATTACCCATATGGATATGTAAGGCTCCCCATTGGATATAATCCAAATCTAAATATCAAAACCCAAATCATCAATATGGAAACCTGTATAATTATTAAATTATAAAAAAATAATGTACGTAATAAAAATATTAACAATAATGATCGAATAACCATAATGCTAAAAAATAATTTATCAAACTAAAACTAAATAAAGATTATAAAAATTCCCATAAAAAATAATACAATCTTCATAACAACACTTATAAATTTATTTTAACCCAAAAAAAACTCTTTAAATATCATTAGAATTACTTTGTAGGCATGAAAAATCATTCAAAAAATCTATCATCGGAAATCCATGGAACACCTTTTTACCACGAATAAAAATAGCAAAGATACTATAAAAATATTATATTTGAAATGTATATAATTTATCTAGAAAATAATGTGATAAAGTAATTATTCAAAATGATCATTCACAAAGAGTTTTTTAAAAAGTGAACATATGTAGAAACAAATACATTTTTTAAACAAGGTCAAGACACCATATTTGAATAATAAGAGATAAAGAAATGATAAGACCTTCAAAAACACAAGATACCCAAACCACCATATTTTGACAAACCTAACCACATTTTTGTACACTATGACTAGTTAAGGGATGAAATGAAAAATATCAAAGAAAAAGAAGATGATAGAAGTTGAGTAGAAGAGAGTATATGGGATTAATGGAATTTATGTTAGAGATGATTGATATTGAGAGGGAAAAATCCATGAAGATTAATGGATAAGGAGAATGTGATTGAGAGGGAACTCAATGAGGCTCAAATGAAATAGATAATACCAATTAAGAAAGAACTTGTATTTGGGTAAAATGTTAATTTTAAAAAATTGAAATTTGGGGATATTTAATGGTTTGGAAACATTGTTTAGGAAATAGTATTCCATCCATGAAAAACCGTATATAATTAATGAACATAACCTACAAGTATTGGTCATATGGTTACTATTGACCATCCACTGATCATGCATCTTGCATTATAATTTCCTGACCCAGCTGAACACTAGAGTGATATCAAGATTGGTGGGTCACATGGCCTAAAGCATACCTCCTCTATGTTAGAGGCTATAGACTAGTAGTGAGGGTCCAAGGAGGTGATATTGTGGAGACTATACCCACTGGATCAGAGTATCACAATGGTATAACAAATAATAAATAACAACCTATATCATAAGTAGTAATTAAATGAAAGTCATTGTAGCATAAGAATAATATAAACTGAATAAAAAAATATGGCCCCCACTATTATAGAATAGATGCATTTAGTTCCTGATGATAATACATAAACTAAAACAATAGACATACAGTGGGAAGAAAGATAAAACATAGTGTATATATAAAGAAAAAAATGAAAAGAAAATCCTCGAGGGTGATCTCTACGATCATCCAGATCTCCTTCTAAGTCATATTCTCCTAACTTGAAGGTATAAGAAATAAACCAAGGACCTAGGAACAAAAGTTCTAATTGGGTACCCTAGCAGAATGGTAGACTATGAATTGTGTGATATAAAAATCATATTAGGTTACCAACCACGGTGTCTACAACTAAATCCATCCCATAATCCTAAACTAAATCAATGTGCAGGTATAATGAATAATAAATAGAATTTAATAAATAAACAATAACCATCGAAAGTTCCTATAGACACCTGGTGTTTTTACCTACTTTGGTTCAATCCTGTAATATGTGTTTCAATAGTAACCATATATATAGTAATAATATATACACAGTATAGTTATATATTGCATCCACCTATAAGGACTAAGTATGTGAGGATATAAGTGGCCACATACCTATAATATTAGGTGTTGGATAGACCAAAGAATGACTTGGTCATCCATAACCAGTCTAATGAAGCCTATAAGATCAATACATTGGGTATGTACCCTACATTCCAATATAGTGTGAGACATAATGCATGAAACTCGGTATGGTGAGTGAGCCATCATGTCAACACTCTAAACCAGTATTGTGGCACATCACCCCAATGTCCTACATAGTATCATTGGTGGGATCCATCATGACTCAACACTCGATGTAAGGGTGTGTGATTCTCTACCATGCACAACAGAACCCTTACCACAATTCTACATCCTATATCAAGGTGTAGTCATATATATAAAAGTAATAACTAGAGATAAGATGAATTATCTCTCATTCTCTATATTTATTAAGCCCAATTAATATTAGTGGAATCACATTTTATTTATACCATGTACTAAGCATGCAATGATTGGTGTAGCCATTACACCATTTATAATTCTTTCCCATTTAATCCTTTAACTAGTTAATGTCATGCATGATATCATGAATCATTTCATGCATTATTATCAAGTAATTTCTCATAATCCATTTAATATAATAATGAAGCATGGTCATACCACACAAAAAAATAATTAATTAAACTATTTAATAAATGCATGGAAAGAAATATATCATGAACAAGATAATTAAACTGAACAGATTCCATTTAATTAAACAAACATAGAAATTTATTTTTCAAGTCTAAATAAGGCACATAGAAGGTACCAAGGACAATTGAGATTTTCTTACTTGGTAAAATCCATTTATGAAGCATGTTAATCACTTAAGAGGTTCTTGGTTCATTATTCAACCAAAAATGGGTTTTTATTACATGTACTAAGAAGGTGTTTTGGTCATAAAAGAAATTTATATAAAAATAGGGAAAAATAAATACAACCAAACAAGTTATAAACTACTATTCATCACTTTGTAATTTTGAAGACAACGCACCTCATTCGAGGGGTTATATTAGAAAATCAAGATATTTTTTATCCGTGAAACTTCCTAGCTTAAATAAAGGTGAATAAAATTTAAATTTTTAGTGAAAATCCCTACATTAACCTGGGTTGCACGCCCACACAGTATGTGACAGATTCGTAGTAGCTATTAAATTATTTAAATATTTTTATGATATTTATGTAAAAAAATACATTGCACCCTAGCACAATTCTTGAGTTATAATAATTAAAATGGATTGAATGGAATAAAAATAAATAAAAATAAATTAAAAGAGGTAAAAAATGAATAAAGATAAATAATAAAATACAAAGTGGACATGAGAAGAATAAAAATGATATAAAAATAGGTTATCTATTTTTATTTTTTTATTTTCTCTTATCTTACCTTATATTTTATTTTTATATTATTTTATTCTTTTCGTTTTTATTTCTTTTATTTGTCTTTTTATACTTTATTTATTTCTATTTGTTCAATTTTTTATTCTTTCCTCTTCTCCTCCCTCTCCCTCTCTATTTATCACACCCCTTGGCCAGGTGGTGTGCACCCCCTTCCTCTACTTCAAAAGACTGTTGCACCTCCTTCTCTCCGAAATTTTCAATGTTGTTAGAAGCATAGTGAATATTTTGTTATCTAAAATAATCTTCACTATAAATCATTGGATTTTATTCACTCTCTAACATGGAATATTTTGTGGATTTTTTTTACCCGAAATTAAAGTTTTTTCTAAAATCCTCTGATTTCTTATTTTTAGGTCAAATCATTGGTTTTTATTGGACATAAGAGATAATATGACTATTAGGTTGTGATTATATGATCTTTCTGATCATTTTTTTGTGTTATTAAATTTGCACCATTGTGTCGCTCATCGGTGCCTACTGGTGAATCTCAATTGAAGGCTATTAAATTAATGAAACTGCATAGCCTTGATCCTTGCATCATTTTCTTAATGTAAACCCTTCCTAGGTTTTTACCACGCCATTGGAAGCCCCTTCAAATGTGCTAACACAATCTCCATGTTTTTACCATTATCATTGATTCATTAAATTATTGTTTATGCATGTTTATGTGATAAATTAGGTTGATGTTTGAATAGAATAAAATTATTTACGGTGAATTGTTTTCCTAAATAACTTGGTTTTATGGTGTTATGTTCCTTGCATTCATTTAAATGGTGTTGCCTCTACTTACACTGATAAATTCCATGTTCTATTTAACTAGAGTTATGATGTTTGAATTGATTGGTTACCTAAATGGCTGCAATTTTGAATGATTCCTCAAGGATATATATATATATATATATTTATTTATTTATATTTATATTTATGTCTTTGTGTGTGTGAACCTCTCTTGTTGTTTGCAGGAAATCAGGTCAGTGACAGAACATGGGTTGTGTAATAAGAACCCACAAATGGACTCAATGTTCTCAATAGGTTACAACATGATGCACTGGGGAAGTGATGCTTTATGATCTCCAGGCATGGGATCCCCTGAGCTTCTCATATACTATTGAGTGACATTGTTTCCCTATTGGTAAACCAAGTAAAACCCCATTGGTAAGATGGCTATGCCAAGCCTTGGAAGATACTTGGTCCCTTATATGTGATACTTGGTATGAACTCATGGTTACCACACCACAAGTGATACTAGGAATTCAGAAATGGATCCCATTGGATGGGTTTAGTGGCATTATATAATTGATTGGATGTACCATAGTGATACCTTCGGGACAGGCTCAGACACCACCTTTGTACTTGTCCATTTTATTAGATGCATGAGATGATTTTATTGATGTAGTAGAGATTTTTTTATTATCCTTTGGATCCCCTCTTGCTCCTTTAATATACCTAGTTTTGGCATATGTTTAGACCCTAATCCAAATCACATTCTTGGGGGTATGCAAATTTCCATCAGTTGTCATGTTACGAAGGCCTGGCTATATTTATTATGCTTTACTAGGTATCACGTTCAGACATCTATCATATGTCGAAGTAGGTGGTGTGGGACAAGTGTCTTCTTGGGATCTGAGGAAAAGTTACAGTCATTTTATCATCTGATTTTCTTATTTCTATTATACATTAGCACACTTTTATTTGTTAACTGCAAGAAATTGAAAGGTCTATATACATTGGATCTTGGACTACTAAGATTATATCTCACACCCTGCTCGGGAAACAATTTTTAACATAGTAGAATTTATGTTTTTAGGTATGGATATATGGAAGCATGATGATTATGATGCTGGATTTATTTGCTGTTTTTGATGGAGCTTTGGGGGCAGAGGATCGAACCATTCTCAAGATGATATATAAAATTTTTGTTTGTCATTCTGTGTGCTTATTAGCATGAAGTATATGGTTATACCCCATACCCAAACACCTTTATTTATTCACATTTGAAATCATACATTTACATCCTCATGGTATTAGGTATGAAATTTTACCTGCTACATTTATTATATATTTTACTGTTGGGTCATTTATCTACTTCTACTGTTGTCTGTTGCTTTTATTTTTTACTTCTACTACATACTTGATTATATTATTACCTTACATTATGCTATAACTTTTTTCCTAGTGTTAATTTTTTCCCAAAAGCTTACATAAGGCCCTAACTTCTAGTCAGTATCCTCTAGCATTTTGGGAGATGTGCTTGAGGTCTCATAGCATACCCCCTCGGGGCCCATTTTTAGAGGCACTCGTGGATGGATGCTACAAAGTGGTGTCAAAGGGTTCTTTTTATTGTCTTACTATTCGGGATAGATTGGATACTAGTATATATAGATTTAGAACATTCTATGTTCTTGGATGTATATAACCCTTTTACAGGGGAAACCAAAAAAATTTGGGTTGGGATCTCAGTTATTGACTATACCATTTATTTCTTTTATGAGTTCACAATTGGGTGACTCACCTGATTTATGTTGTTAAGCATATTGGTATTATTGAAATGATGATTTTGACTGTTCCAGTCCAATTACATGAGGGAAATACAATTATAAACAGCATATTAGGCACCATAGGGATTAAAATTACACGCACATTGTCATGCCATATCTACTTTCATCGTGCATATTCCGGTTGCATGTGAGTGTTTATGTGTTTAGTTGTAATATATTAAATTAATTTTTTGTTATAATTATAATATGTGTACCATATATTAGGTTTAAATGGTCACCTTAAGTGTAAATTCTAGACTTTAACTTGACATTACTTGGGAGGCCATGGACCTTCCCTTTTCAAACTATTCCTTGACTTTTTTACCTCATCTGCCAAAAAATATTATCGATGGTGTGTATTTTCCAAATATAGATAATTGAAATTATAACATCTTTTTTCTTTACACAATGACTGTAGTGATGAGAAAATTCTAGAGTTTGTAGGTATGGAACCACCCATAATGCCTCTTATAGTAATTCATGTAGTGCCTCTTGTGGCAGAACCTATAGATCTTTCATCGGGCACCGATGCTTAGTTCAGGGATAGTCTTCTCAGATATATGTTTTTAGTTTGGAGTGTTCCTAGTCCTACTCTGACTATTGAAGGGATTATGTAGGATTTTATATAGTAGAATCATCAACCCTTATCGATGGATGACAGTACCAATGCTACAGATTCATGGATTGATGCTTTAAAATCTATCTTCCACCATCTTGAGATGCTCATAAGGAAAAGGGTCAAAATTGATATCTTTATGATTAATGACTTCACCAAGAATTTTTGGGATGATATTTCTCTATTATAGAATCCTAAAGATATGGTTTGGGTAGATATGGTTTGGGAAGACTTCTAGACAACTTTTTGTGAGCAATTATTCCCGAAGACTCTGAGAGAAGATCATTCTAGGTAGTTCTTGCATCTTTAGAAGTGATCCATAATAGTGTTAGTGTCTTCTACACGTTTCACTAAGATCCAGTATTTTGATTCATCTCTATCCATTGACACATGGACAAATGTGATACAGTTTGAGGTTGGACTAGGATGTGCCAGCTTCTCAAATGTGAATTTTTTCTTTTAAACCATTACAGAGATAGTGAATAAAGACCTAATTATATAATGAAATCTTAGGGAACCTAATCATGTGATCTAGGGTAGTTCATCTTGGATGTAGGGTGATGGTTCTTTAGGGAGTAAGAAGAACTACTTTGAGGGTACATTTGGGAGAAATTCTATCAAGATGGAACATACTGATAGCATTTTCGTATGTCATCTGTGTAGTAGGAAAGAGCATAAGAAGCCTCGGTGCCCGAGAAACCCGTTGTAGTGACAAGACTACAGAATGATGTGTCACCTTCAGCATTTCTTCCATTACTTTCCTTCAGAATCCAATGGTATGGGATTCATGCCAGTACCTCCACCATGCATGTGACCTACTGCTTCACGTTTGGTTAGGAGTTCATTTTCCACTAGTCAATTGGGGCAAGGTAGTGGAGGTCGCGACCGAGGAAATGAAGTTCCAGAACATCATTGTCCGTAGAGTTGACCTACTCAGGATAGTCATGAGGCATCGTAGGGCCAATGATCTAGTCATATGTATGTAGTGCGACCAAAACTATTGGAGTAGAGTCCAGATACATCTACAATTATAGGTATTGTCCTTTTGGACTCTACTTTGGTTTCTTTCCTCCTTGATATAGGTGCTTCACACTCTTTCTTATCTTCTACAACTTTTGAGATTTTGGTACTTTCCATAGATCACTTTTGTGGTGTTATGTCTCTCGAAACTACTTTGGGGGTTAGAATAGAGAGAATACACTAGTGCCAAGAGTTCCCCCTTAAGAGATGTGGGTACTATTTCATCTAGTATTTCTATGTCCCCGAGATGACCAACATTGATTTCATTCCCAGTATGGAGTAGCTCATTATTTATCATACCCAAGTGGATTTCTATCGCTATTTAGTGTCCTTCGCAACACCTGAGGACATCACTTTTAAACACAAGGGAGAATGGGATATCTACGTAGACTGAGCTGAACCCGAGTGTTCTGGGCTAGGTACGGTGATAGCTCATCCAGCAAGTCTCGTTAGGAGCGATCAGGAACTAAAATAAGTGGTGTTTCCTCTCATTATGGATCGATTTAGAGATGTATTCCCTAACAATTTATTTGGAATACCTCCTATGAGGAATTTTTAGTTCATTATCGAGCTAGTTTCAAGTGAAACACTCGTGTTAAACTTCCTTATAAGATTGCACCAATGGAGCTACAAAAAATCAAGAAGAATCTTCAAGATATTGAGGAGAAGGGTTTCATCAGACCTAGTACATCATCATTGGATTCACCTATTCTTTTCACTAGGAAGGTGGATGGTAGCATCAGATTTTTTAGGGATTACCATCGACTCAACCATATTATGGTAGTGAATCAATATCCATTGCATCATATAGATAATCTCTTTATGAGATTTGAGGAGAAACTATTTTCTTCCAGATCAATATGTGGTTAGTATATCATCTGGTGTGTGTAGAAACATCAGATATACCATGTACCACATCCTTAGGTAGGTATGTCTTGTATGAGTTTTTGGTTATATCATTCGGTCTCATAAATGTGAAAGTAGTTTTCCTGGCTATGATGAATCTAGATTTCCACCTATACCTTGATTCCTTTGGGGTAGTCTTCATTGATGACATATTTATGTATTCACACTCCAGACATGACCATTCCACCCAAATTGAGATCATGCTAATTACATATAGAGAGAACCATAAATACTCTAAGCTCAGTAAATGCCACTTTTGGATTAATAAGTTTCATTTATTGGGTCATATCATATATGAGGTAGGAATATCGGTCGACCTAGAGAATGTGATCCTAGTGGTTTCCTAGGAGATCCTTAAGAATTTTTTTGACAATCGTAGTCTCTTAGAGCTTGTTGAATATTATAGATGATTCATCTAGGACATCTCCCATTTATAAATGCCTCCTAAAACCTTGACTGTGAAGGATGTGTTTTTTATCAAGTTAGAAGTTTGTGAGAAATATTTTCATGAGTTAAAGGGAAGACACATGTCATCTTTGATCTGGATTCTTCCTGAGCTAGGTTGAATTTATGTTATTTATTTTGATGCTTCAGAAATAAAAATGGGTTCAGTCTTGATGAATGGTGATCGATTCATGGCTTATGGATCCTTATAATTGAGGCCTCATGAGAATAACTCTCCCTTGCACGATCTCAAATAAGTAGTTTATATTCATGAATTGTGATGTTGGAGAAAAAAATTGTTTGGTGAGAGGTTTTTTGTTTACACAGATTATAAAATCTTGAAATATATCTTCAAACAACAAAAAATGAATTTGAGGTAGTATAGTTGGGTCGAATACCTGTAGTTGTTTGACATTGATCTTGCTTATACACATGGTAAGGGTAATATAGTAACCCAGACTATTCTTACATTACTAGTACATCATTATATATAAAATCAACATAATAATATTACACCATGAGGAACCATAATTTTAGTGTCTTGGGAAAACTAGTACCAAACATTACATTTAAAACATCAAACATAAACATTTATTTAATTCATTTTTCTCTAGCTTCTTATTGGAACATGACCTCTCCTTAGTACATGTTGTCACCTGAGGATATACATCAAAATGGGGTGAGCTAAATTCCCGGTAAGAGGGTTGATAACAATAATATAATAGTTGTTTAGCATAATCATAACATAGGAAAAGGATCATGAACATGAGAGGAATCATTAATAAAATACTTGAGATGTGGCAATGCATAAAAAATGAAACATCATGTCTTACAGGTTAACTAACACAAATAATTGTGAACAAAGATAAAATCTTTTTTAAACATCATTTCAATTTAACTCAATAGATTCATCACAGTTCCCAATGCTTTGGAGTGTTGTATAATTCTGGGTGAACCTATCAAATTCAAACATTCATATTGCGCTATATAATTTCGGTCCACCAGTCAAATCATAACATTATCATTATCTTGCATGCCACATATAACATATATAAAAAATGAACATAAAAACCCCATGGAAAGTAATGAGTTTCATCTCATAAGAACACATTCATAAACTTTGGGTTCCCAAAAGAAAGTGGGAATAACATACTTGCTACAAGAACCATCAACATTGAGTGAGAAGTAAAAGGTGTGTTCTTGAAAGAATAGTTCTTTTGGAAAACATTGTGTTTGACATAAAATATGGTGGAGAACATTTATATCCCATAATAGGTAGGATAATGGTGAAAATATTATTTTTATGGAGTAACCATGCTGAAAATGGAGTGAAAGATGGAGAACCGGAAGAAAGAAAATTGGGTTCGAGAATTTCCCCTTAAATTGTATCTAAATGATTTCTTCACTTCAAAGTCATGTATAACCACATTAGATTAATTAATTAACAATTAAAAAATGTACATTAATATGGTTCATTATGGTTTCATTATGTTATTTTATGGGCATTAGGATGAGTTATAGAGTTTAAATCCATTGTTAAGGAATATTCGTTTTTATGGTTTTCTTGAATGATCACTTGTATTCATGAATGGAAGTCCATGTAGAACATGGATAAACATCCATAAATGATATTATTAATCATATTTCATGAGTTTAAATGATATTTTAATGAATTATGTTATATACCATGTGGATGAATAATTAGTTACGATTTTAATGATGACTATTTGGGTTAATTCGGGAGGTTTTTCGACCACGACGAACTTGTTTTGGTAAATCATTTAGTAATATGTAAATAAGTTAGTTCAAGAACATTAAATATGAAATAATACATATAATATAATCTGTTTCAACCATAAAAATAGTTCCATGACCATATCTAAAGGTGGTAAAGGAAAAATGAAAACATGTAGTTCTTGAAAGTGATAAATTAACACCTCACGGACAAAATTTTCTTTTCTAAACTAAAAAGAATAGGAGAAGGGGTTGGATGATATGTTATCCCATTAGTATCATAACATTCTAGTATATTTGAGATATTGGAGTTTACATACCTTGTAGATGAGGATGGGTGGGGAGATATTAAGAAAAGAACTTGAAATCGAAAGTAAATTGAAGGAAAATAGAGAGAGAGAGAGAGAGAGAGAGAAATTACCTCATGAATCCTCCTCTTAAGTTCCTTATTAAAGAACCTAGGTTTCTTATTTTTATGAGACCAAAAGATATTGAACGTGTGAGAGGGTCTAGGGGATATTATTGGGCATATTTTAGGCAAGTATTGAATCTTGAGAGGTGTGAGTAAATGAGGGTGTGAAGGGTGGTATTTATAGTGGAGGAGAGAGAGGTTTTTTTAAGATTTAATTCAATAATTTATTAATTTCCTCTAAGACAAGCAATAGTGAAGATTCCATGAACCAAAATAGTAAAGAGGGGATTTTAGTTCAATATTTGGGGGCTTAAATCACTTGTGATGTTAGGAATAGTGGTTTTAAATTATAATGTATTTATACGGTAAATTAATGGGTTTTACTATTCACCAAAAAATCAAGTATTTCAGAAAAATACAAAAAATTCACCCTAACCATTTTTCAACGTGTAGAATCCAAAAATTAATACCATTTTCCAAAAATATTTTTTTAAATGTGATTAATTTAATTTTTAATTAAAATCATAATTTACTTGAAAAATACAATTTTTAAACATTTGTTTACTTATTCCAAAACATAGGTACATCATTATTTCACATAAAACCTACATATATACTATCATAGGGGAGGTTACTATTCATAAGGGTATATCACTATTCATAATTCTAACATTACTATTCATATGGGTCTGTTACTATTAACCAAAAAAATTATGATTGTTCTTTTAGACTCCAAAAATCTCCCTGAACACAACTATGTAAGTCGGATTTTTCAAATTCAATCCATAAAAGTGGCGAAGTTTTGTTTAATGTCACATTTTATTTAGTATCATTATATCTTATTGTGCTTCCCAATGTGATTATACTTTAATGAATAATTATAACAATGGATTTCTATTGAAAAAACATTGGGTCGCTACATTCTTCCCCCCTTATGAAATTTCTCCCTCGAAATTTTGTTTTACATAAATAGGTGAGGGTTCTTATCCTTCATCGCCATTTATGATTCACAATTAGATTCTTCAAACTTATAGTTCCTCCACAAGAAATTGAAAAGGTGGGCTATCTTGTTGCATAGAACATTATCTCTCCGGTCCAGAATCTCTACTGGGTACTCGTCATAGGAGATGTCAGCTTCCATCTGCACCACCTCTGTGTTTAGTACATGTCAGGGATCATGTATGTACTTCCCAAGAGTGATACGTGAAACGAATCATGAACATTAGCCATATTTGGTGGAAGTGAAAGTCGATTGGTCAAAAGTCTTATGTGGTTACGGATTTCAAAGGGGACAATGTACCTCGGGATTAACTTCCCTTTCTTTAGAAATTGCATGACTCTCTTCCATGGTGACATTAGAAGGAAGAATTTATCTTCAACGTCGAACTCCAAGTCCCTTCGATGGTTATCAACATAGCTCTTTTGCCGAATCTGAGTAGATTTTATGTGTTTCTGGATGACATGAACATTCTCCATCATCTCTTTTACTAGATCAAGTCCAAGTAGCTTTATTTCTCCAACATCGTCCCAAAAAGTTAGAGTTCTACATCACTTTCCATACAAAGATTCATATAGAGCCATTTTAATACTTTTGTGGAATATTTTGTTGTATAAGAACTCAACCCATGGAAGATGTTGATCCCATCCACATCTAATTCTAAAGATCATTCCATTATCAAGTCTTCAAGTGTCTAAATAGTTCTTTTAGGTTGGCCATCAATTTGGGGGTGATACGTTGTGTTGAAATTTAATTCAGTACTTAATTCTTGTTGAAGGATCCTCTATAAATTAGATGTGAACCATGGATCATAGTCAAAGACAATAGAGAGTGGAACTCCATGTAGTCTCACCACTTACTTCTCATATATCTTTGTATGTTTTTCAAGTGAGAGATCTTCCTTATTTGAGATAAAATGGTATGTATTGGTGAGTCACTCAATTATAACCCATATCACATTATTTCCCTTTGACATCTTCAGGAGACTCGTGACAATGTCCATAGTAAAAATATATAAATTCTGGATTGGTATATGTAATTTTTGCATCATCCCTTTGAAATTTTGTTACTCTGCTTTAACTTGATGACATACCAAGCACCTTGAGTTGTATTCATCAACCTCCTTCTTCATGTTAGCCCACAAAAGGTGTTCTCAAAGATATCAGTACATCTTGGTGCTACCGGGATGGATAGATAATGTTGAGTTGTGTTCATTATCCTATAGCTTCTTCCTTATCCTGGGTTATGAAGGCACACAAAGATGCATTCCAAACTGAATCACACCTTCATCGTTGAT
Source organism: Viscum album (assembly GCA_963277665.1). Lineage (NCBI taxonomy): Eukaryota > Viridiplantae > Streptophyta > Magnoliopsida > Santalales > Viscaceae > Viscum > Viscum album. The sequence goes on along the minus strand of OY728165.1, from coordinate 909,127,964 downwards.
ATGGAACACTTGCAACTTATCTTCCTTTACTACATTCACCTTCTTTTGTAACTCTAGATCATCCCTTTGTGCCTCCTAAATCATCTCTTAGATTGATGGTTTCACAATAATTTGGGAAAATTAGGATGTATCCCCTTCCCTTATGATTTCCAAATCCATCCTTTTCATATCCAAGAAGATAGGGTCTTTCTCAACATTTAACATGGAAAGAGTAGCAGGTTATTTTCTACTTAGAGCCTTATCTACCTTATTTTCCTTTTCTAAAATGATAGGTAATTTAGAAATCGTAATTAATGATTAGCTTTAACCATCTCCTTTGATGCATGTTTAGAACCTTTTGAGTGAATATATACTTTAGGCTCTTTTGGTCAGTGTATATGTCACACTTCTCACCAAAAAGGTAGTGCTGCCAGATTTTAAAGGAAAAAATCAGCTCTGATAGCTCTATATAATGCATTGGGAAGTTCTATTCATGGATATTCAAATGTCGTGAGGATTAGGCTATCACATTATCATTTTTCACGTGTACACATCCCAAGACTTTCTTTGAAGCATCACATTATATCAAAAAACTTTCTCTACTCTTCGGTAGTGTGAGTAAAGGTGCAGTGATCAACCTTCTCTTTAGCTCCTTGAAGCTTCCCTCACATTCTTCTATCCATACATACTTTAACCCTTTATTTGTTAACATATTTAGTGGGATAGAAAATCATGAGAAATTTCACAAAAAAATTCGGTAGTACCCTGATCATCCAAGAAAACTACTAATTTCTATGACACTAGAGGGCATGTACCCTTCCTCAATCACCATTTTTTTAGAAAGGGTATATAGAAATTCCCTAACTTGTGATCATATGTCCCAAGAAGGTGATTTTATTCATCCAAAAGTCACAATTGCGGAACCTGGAATACAACTTATCCTTTCTCAATGTTTCCAACGCAAGGCTTAGATGTTCTTTTTGTTCCTCCTTTCTCTTAGAGTAAATGAGAATATCATCATTAAACACTACCAAAAAAATTTGATGTAATGTCTAAAGAATCTATTAATAAAATCCATGAATATTTTAGGGGGATTAGTAAGTCCAAAGGGAATCACTAGAAACTCATAGTGCCCATACCTTTAATGGAATCCAATCTTCTAAATATCTTCCTTCTTTACCTTTATCCATAACGAAGATCCGACTTTGAGAATTATTTATCTCCTCTTAACTGATCAAACAAGTCATCAATCCTTGGAAGAGGATAATTTTTCTTTATGGAGATCTTTTTGAGTTACTGATAGTCGATACACATAGGCATTATTCTATCCTTCTTCTTCACAAAGTTCTCTAGTGCAACCTAAGGTGATACACTAGGGAATATAAACTTTTGTCCAGATAATCTTGCAGCTACTTCTTTAACTCCTCCAATTTGATAGGAGTCATCCTCTTGGGACACATTGAGATATGAGTAGCTCTGGGTATGAGTTATATTGATAACTCTACCTCACGATCCTGGGGAAGTCCTAGTAACTCTTTAGGAAATATGTCATTGTATTACCTTACGATGGACATTTCCACAAGGTTGGAACTTTCCTTTGACTCAACCATTTAGTAGAGGTGTGCTTCTGCATAGGTAATTAACACCCACATAGTTGAAGGATTTTTCAAAGGAGATTCATGTTGTTTCTTTCATTTGTAGAGGAGCATGGGATGGTTCATAATATGAAAATATATTTTCTTTTCCTAATAGTTCATACATGCTCTATATAATGAGATAAATTCCATTCCCATTATAGCGTTTAATTCCACTATGGAAAGTATTATGACATTATGTGGAAGAATATTCCCACATACGCCAATAGGAGAAGATTAAAACACATGGGTTGCAATGATTTCACTAATTTTTGTTTTTATATATATCTATAATTCAAGGTTTTGGGGCTTCGATTCTATGGTTCTAGAAAACTTGCAAGATAAAAAAGAATGTGTTGAACAATAATCAAATAAGATATTTTTCATTCGTGAGTGAAAAGGAAGTGTTCCTTATACGAATTCATTATCTTGGTCCACTTTCATAGTAGCGATTTCATAAACCTTCCCTTTTTCCCTTTGGATTTGGTAGCTACTAACTCTAATTACCCTTGAGGACTCATGGTTTAGTGCACTAGCTTGCATAGTGACCTTTCTCCCTATAGATATAGCATTGAAATATGGGTGGTTCTCTAATTTCTTCCACCACATTATCCTTCCTTCTCATATATTTCAAACACTCTTGAGCATGGGGTCCTTCTTTCCCGCACTTGAAGTATTTACCCACCCTTTTGGGGTAGTTCCCATGATGCAAATTCCCACATTTTTGGCATGTGGGTCATTGGGTTTTCTTCCAACCTTTAAAATTGTATCCTCAAGCTTGAAACTCCAACTTTTGTTTCTTATCACCACAGTAGTGGGACCATTCTGAAAAATCTATCTCCACTTTAAGAGCACATTTAAAAACTTCTTTATAACTCCCAAAGTTTCAAAATTCAATAGCATTTAGATGGTGTGGTTTTAATCCCCTAAATAATTTGTGAATTTTTCTATCATTATTAATAACAAAACCCGAAGCGTACCTTGAAAGCCTTCTGAAATTCGCTTCATAGGTTGCGATAGATTCTCTTTTTTTTATTGCTTGAGATATATGAATTCTTTATCCATATTTGTATGAAGATTTCATGGGAAATAATTATTAGGAAACATTATCTTAAGGTCTTATGATTCCATCTCTTTAATTTCGTCAGTTGGCTTAGTGTTCTTAATCAAAGCCCACCACTAATCGGCCTCTCCATCTAGACGATAAACTACTAGTGTAACCTTACCTATCTTAGAATAGTGAATCATAGAAAATATTTTCACTATGGAGTTGACCCACTATTCCATAACTAGTGGATGAAGAGATCCACTAAACACCGGTGGTCATTACTGCATAAAACACTCGACAGCCAGATGCTCCCTCTTAGGTGAAAGAGAAGGTTCCCCATTATTCTGGTTATTTTTCATAACCTCAGATAGTTGGGTAATAATATCCATGATGTTTTTAACTCCACCTCCCAAATCATTGGGGATGTCATTCAGACAATCATTGCATTGGCCCTTGCACAAGTTGTTGGCTTGGTTTCTCCTGGTTCCAACCATTTTCAAAAATAGAAAAGGTTAGAACAAAACACAAGTAAAAAAGTAATGAATAACTTATTAATTTGTATGATTTATACTAAAAGAGAAAATTATGTTATCCCTATCTAAATCTTATTGTGTGCATATTTTTACTTAGTCTCATGATAGAGGTTTTCTCAACGGTTCACAAATCATAATTCCCAAATTAACTAAAACTTGCCTCTGATACCAACTATAGTGACCCGACCTTTTCTTAAATTACTATTAAATCATTATATATATAAACAACATAATATTATTACGCCACAAGGATCTATAGTTTTAGTTTCTTTTGGAAAATATGACCAAACATTACATTTACAACATCATACATAATCATTTATTAAATTTCTTATTCTCTAGCTTCTTTTTGAAACTTGACCTCTCTTTAGTACATGTAGTCACCTGAGGATAATAAAAAAAACGGGTGGAGATAAAATCCCATTAAGAGGGTAGATAATAACAATATAACAATATAAAAATTGGGTAGCATAATCATAACATAGTTAAAGGTTCATGAACATGGGAGGAATCATTAATAAAAGACTTAAAATGTGGCAATGCATAAAAAATGAAACATCATGCCTTAGTGGTTGACTACCACACATACTTGTGAACAAAGAAAGAATATTTTTCACACATAATTTCACTTTATCTCATGTGATTCATCACTTTACATAATTAATTGGAGTGCTATATAATTCCAGGAGCACCCATCACATTCAGACATTCATATTGAGCTACATAATTCTGGGAACACCCGTCACATCATAACATTATCATTATCATGCATGCCACAAAGAACATATATCAAAAATGAACATAACTAACCCATGTAAAGGAATTTCTTTCATCTCATAAGAACAAATTCATAAACATTGGGTTCAAAAAAGAAAGTGATAATAACATACTTGCTACAAGAACCATCCACCTTGAGTGGGAAGTAAAAGGTGTGTTCTTGAAAGAAGAGTTCTTTGGCAAAACATTGTGTTTGACATAAAATATAGTGGATAACATTTATATCCCATAATAGTTAAGTTAATGATCTAAAAATGATTTTTAAGGTGTAACCATAACAAAATGGAGTGAAAAAGTAGAACCCAAAGAAACAAAGTTGGGTTCGAGAATTTCTTCTTACCTTGTATCTGAATGATTTATTCAATTTAAAATCATGTATAACCACATTAGATTCATTAATTAAAACTTAAATAAGCTTATTTACTCTAATATGGTCCATTTTGGTTTCATTAAGTTATTTTATGGGCCTTTGGATGAGTTATAGAGTTTAAATCCATTGTTTGTGAATGTTCATTTTTATGGTTTTCTTGAACGATTCACTTGTATTCATGAATGGAAGTCCTTGTAGAACATGAATAAACATAAATAATTGATATTATTAATTATATTACATGAGATTAAATGATATTATTATTAATTATGTTATATAACAAGTGGATGAATCATTAGTTAAGAATTTAATGATGATTGTTTGGGTTAATTCGGGCGGCTTTTCAACCACAATGAACTTGTTTTGTTTAATCATTTATTAATATGTACATAATTTAGTTATAGAACATTAAATAGGAAATAAAACATATAACATAATCTGGTTAAACCATAAAAATGGTTTCATGACCATATCTGAAGGCTGTAATGGAAAAAAGAAAAAATGTCGTTCTTGAAGGTGATAAATTAACACCTCACGAACAAAGTTTTCTTTTCTAAAATAAAAAGAAGAAGATAAGAGGTTGGATGATATTTTATCCCATTAGTATCATATAATTGTAGTATATTTTAGATAATGGAGTTAACATACCATGTGTATTAGGATAGGTAAGGAGATATTAAGAAAAGAACACGAAATTGAAAGGAAGTTAAAGGAAAATAGAGAGAGAGAGAGAGAAATTACCTATTGAATCCTCCTCTTGAGATTCTTCTTAAGAAACCTAGGCCTGGACTTTTTAGGAGAACATAAGATATTTAATGTAGTATAGGGGCTAGGGAAGATTCTTGGGTAGATTTTAGAAAAGACTAGAATCTGGAGAGATGTGAGGAAATGAAGGTGTGAAAGGTGGTAATTATAGTCAAGGGGAAAGGGGTTGTCTTAACATTTAATTCGTTAGTTTAGTAATTTCCACTAAGACAAGAAATATTGATGATTCCATGAACAATAATAGTAAATAAGGCATGTGAGTTTGATATTTTTGTTCTTAAATCACTTGTGATGTTAGGAATAGTGGGTTTAAATTATAATGTACTTATATGGTAAATTAATGTATTTAACTATTCAACAAAAATTCAAGTATTTCAGAAAAATCCCAAAAAATCACCCTAACCATTTTTCAACATGTAGAACCAGAAAATGAATTCAATTTTTTGAAAATAAGTTTATAAATATGATTAATTTAATTTTTAATTAAAATCATAATTTACTTGAAAAATACTGTTTTTAAAACATTTTTTTATTTATTCCAAAACATAGGTACATCACGCTTTCACGTAAATCCTACACATATAATATCAAAGGTGAGGTTACTATTCATAATGGTATATCACTATTCATAAGTTTAGTTTTACTGTTCATAATGGTATGTTACTATTCACCCAAAAAAATTAATTTTGTTCTTTTAGACTTCAAAAATCACCCCGAACACAACCGTGTATGTCAGATTTTTGAAATTCAAACTATAGAAGTATAAAAATTATGTCTAATGGTCACATAGTATTTAGTATCATTATATATTATTTTTATTCCCTATTTGATTATACTATAATGAATAATTATAATAATATATTTTCATTGACAAAACATTGGGTCACTACATTCTTCCCCCCTTATGAAATTTTCCCCTCGAAATTTTGTTTTACATAAACAGGTGATGTTACTTCTCCTTCATTGCCTCTTCCAATTCCCAAGTAGCTTCTTAAAACTTTTAGTTCCTCCAAAAAAATTTGACGAGGTGGGTTGTCTTGTTGTGTAGAACCTTATCTCTCCAGTCCAGAATCTCTACTAGCTTCTCCTTATAAGAGAAGTCGTCTTCAAACTACACCACCTCTATGTTCAGTAAATGTGAGGGATCAGGTATGTATTTCCTTAAGAGTGGTATGTGAAACACATCATGAACATGAACCATATTTGGTGGAAGTGAAATATTATAGGCCACAACTCTTATGTTGTCAAGGATCTCAAAGGGACCAATGTACCTTGGGATTAACTTCATTTTCTTTCGAAATCGCATGACTATCTTCCATGGTTACATTCAAAGGAAGACTTTATCACCAACATCAAACTTCAAGTCCCTATGACGGTTGTCAGCATGGCTATTTTGTTGACTCTGAGCAGCTTTTATGTGTTTATGGATGACTTAAACATTCTCTGTCATCTCTTGTACAAGATTAGGTCCAAGTTGCTTTCATTCTCCAGCATCATCCCAAATGGTTGGAGTCCTACATCGCTTTCCATAAAAAGCTTTATATAGAGCCATTTAAGTACTCAAGTGGAAGATATTGTTGTATGAGAACTCAACCCCTGGGAGATATTGATCCCATACAAATTTTAATTATAAAGATCATGCTCTTAGTATGTCTTCAAGCATCAGAATAGTCCTTTCAGATTAGCAATCAGTTTGGGGGTGATAGGTCGTGCTGAAATTTAATTCAGTACTTAAATCATGTTGAAGGATCCTCCAGAATATATATGTGAACATTGGATCACGGTCAGAGACAATCCAGAGTGGAACACCATGTAGTCTCACCACTTCTAATATATCTCTGCATGTTTTTCAAGTGAGAGATCTTCCTGAATAGCGATAAAATGGGAAATCTTTGTGAGTCTTTCAACCACAACCCATATCACATTATTTTTGTTTGACGTCTTTGGGATACCCGTGACAATGTCAATAGTAACATTCTCCCAATTCTATATTGGTATAGGTAATGGTTGCATCATCCATTTGGAATTTTTTCATTCGGCTTTAACTTGCTGAAATACTAAGCACCTTGAAATGTATTCCTCAATATCCTTCTTCATGGTATCCCACCAGATATGTTCTCAAATATCTCGATACATATTGGTGATACAAGGATGGATAGGGAATGTTGAGCTGTATGCATTTTCCAATATCTTATTCTTTATACTAGGTTATAAAGGCGCACAAAGTTCTGTTTCAAACCGAATAAACCCTTCATCATTGATATTTAACTCTTGTAGCTTCCCTTCCTTTACTGAATTCACCTTCTTTTATAAATCTAGATCATCCCTTTATGCCCCCTCAATCATCTCTAAGATTGATGGTTTCAAAATCATTTGTGAAAGTTGGGATGTATCCCTTTCCCTTATGATTTCCAAATCCATCCTCTGCATATCCCAAAAGATAGGGTCTCTCTCAATCTATAACATGGATAGAGTAGCAGGTTCTTTTCTACTTATAGTATTAGGTACCTTGTTCACCTTTCCCAGATGATAGTGAATATAGAAATAGTAAATGTTTATTAACTCTAACCATATCCTTTGACGCATGTTGATCTCCTTTTGTGTAAAATTATACATTATACTCTTTTGGTCGGTGTATATGTCACACTTCTCACCATAAAGGTAGTTCCACAAGATTTTCATGGAAACAATTAGGGCTTCCAACTCTAGATCATGCATTGGGAAGTTCTGGTCATGGATATTCAACCTTTGTGAGGCAAAGGCTATCACGTTATCATTTTCCATTAGTACACAACCCAATCCTTTCTTTGAAGCATCAATGTATATCACAAAACATTCTCCACTTTTCGGTAGTGTGAGTTCAGGTGTAGTGATAAGCCATCTCTTTAGCTCCTTGAAGCTTCCCTCACATTCTTCCAACCAGACATACTTTACCCCTTTTTTTGTTAACTTAGTTAGTAGACTAGGAAGTCATGAGAAATTTCTCAAAAAATATCATTAGTACCCAGCTAATCTAACAAAACAACAGATTTCTATGACACTAGAGGGCTTGTTCCATTACTAAATCAACTTTTTTTTAGAAGGGTCCATAGAAATTCCCTCACTTTTGATCATATGTCCCAATAATGTGATTTTCTTCATGAAAAAGTCACAATTTCTAAACTTGGAATACAAATTCTCTTTTCTCAATGTTTCCAACACAAGTCTTAGATGTTCTTCATATTCCTCTTTTCTCTTAGATTAGATAACAATACCATTGATAAACGCTACCCAAAATTTGTCGAAGTAATTTCTAAACACTCTATTCATAAAATCTATGAAGATTACAGGGGAGTTAGTAGGTCCGAAGGGCATCACCAGAAACTATAGATCCCATACCTTGTACAGAAGTCTCTCTTATGAATATTTTACTTCTTCACCTTTAGCTAATGATATCCAGAACAAAGTTCCACCTTTCATAAGTATTTATGTCCTCTTAACTAATTGAACATGTCATCAATCCTTGAAAGGGGATACATGTTCTTTATGGTGATCTTGTTCAGTTAATGATAGTCGATACACAGTCACATTGTTCCATCTGTCTTCTTCACAAAGAGCATTGGTGCACCCCAAGCTATTGCACTAGGGCGTTTGAACCCTTTGTCTAGATTCTCTTGAAGATGCTTCTTTAACTCCTCCAGTTTGATAGGAGTCTTCCTATAGGGAAACTTTGAGATAGTAGTAGCTCCAGGTATGAATTATATTGGGAACCCAACCTCACGATCTGGGGGAAGTTCGGGTAACTCTTCATGAAATATGTCACTGTATTCCCTCAATATAGAAATTTTCTCAAGGTTGTAACTTTCCTTTGACTCGGCCATTTGGGTGAGGCATGCTTCTTTATAGGTAATAAACACTCCCATAGTTAAAGAATTGTTCAAAGGAAATTCATGATATTCGTCGATATTGTAGAGGAGCATGGGATGGTTCATAATATGATAAGATATTTCATATTCTTTATAGTTGATACATGCTCTATATAACGAGATCCAATCTATTCCCATTATAGCGTCGAATTCCACCAAGTGAAGTATAATGAGATTCAATAGAAGAATATTCCCACATACGCCAATAGAATAAGATTCAAACACTTAGCATACAATTATTGAATCACTTGGTGTTTTTGAAGATATATATACATCATGGTTTCAGGGATTTGATTCAATGGTTCAAGAAAACTTGCAAGATATAAAGGTATGTGTAGAACCATAATCAAATAAAACATTTTCCATTATTGAGTGAATAAGAAGTGTACCATGTATGACTTCACTATCTTTCTCCACATCTACAGTAGTGATGGAATAATCCTTCCCTTGTTCCTTTGGCTTTGGTGTTTACTGATGCTGATTACCCTTGAGGACTCAAGGTTTAGTGCACTTGATTTCATAGTTCCCTTTCCCCCTACAGTTATAGAATTGAAATGTGGGTGGTTCTCCCCTTTCTTCAACCACATTCTCCTTCCTTATCATGTCTTTCCAACACTCTTGAGCAAGTTTTCCTTATTTACCACACTTAAAGCATTTACTCATCCCTTGGAGGTAGTTCCCATGATGCAACTTCCCACATTTTTGTCATGTGGGTTGTTGGTTTTTCTTCCCACCTTTATCATTAGATCCTCCGAATTGAAAATACATCTTTTTTTTCTTGTCACCATAGTCATGGGACCATTCTCCAAAATCTAACTCCACTTTGAGAGCACATTGATCAACTTCATCATAACTCCCAAAGTCTCTAATTTGAAGATCCATTGGAAGGTTTGGTTTTAATCCACTAAAGAATCTATAAATTTGCCTATCAGTGTTGGTAAAAAACCCGAAGTGTACTATGAAATCCTTGTCAAATTCGCTTCATAGGATGTGACAGATTCCCTTTATTTTTTGCTTGAGCTCTATGAATTCTGTCTCCATATTCGTAGGAAGAGTTCATGGGAAATTCTTTTTAGGAAACATTATCTTGTTGTCTTCCCATTCCAACTCTTTAATGTATACAGTTGGCTTGGTGCTCTTAATCAAATCCAACCATTGATCAGCCTCTCCATCAAGAATAGAAATAGATAGTTTCACCTTCTCTATCTTAGAATAGTGATGAAAAGAAAATATTTTCTCCATGGAGTTGACCCATTGTTCCGCAACTAGTGGATCAGAAGATCCACTAAATGCCAGTGGTCATTTCTGTATAAAACACTCGATAACCAATTTCTCTCTCTTAGGAGAAGGAGGTTGTTCTCCATTATTCTGGTTATTGTTAAGAACTTGAGATAGTTGGGTAACAATTTCCCTGATTTTATGAACTCCACCGCCCAAATCATTGGGGATTTCATTCGGGCAATCACTACATTGGCCCTTTCACGAGTTGTTGGCTAGGTTTCTTCTTGTTCCCACAATTTTCTAAAATAGAAAAATTAGAAGAAAAAAACATAAGTCAACAAGTAATGAATAACTTATTCATTTGTATGATTTATACTAAAATAATAAATTATGGGATCCCTATCTAAAGCTTCTTGTGTGTATATTTTTACTTAGTATGATGCTAGAGGTTTTCTCTACGGTTCACTAATCCAAATTCTTAAATTAACAAAAGCTTTCCTCTAATACCAACTATAGTGACACGACCTTTTCTTAAATTACTTTTACATCATTATAAAGATACAAATAATAATATAATTACAACACAGGGATACATAGGTTTATTTTTTGGTAAACTATGACCAAAAATTAAATTTAAAACATCAAACATAAACGTTTATTTAATTTCTTATTCTCTATCTTTTTATTGCCACTTGGCATCTCCTTAGTACATGTAGTCACCTAAGGAAATACATCAAAAAGGGGTGATCTAAAATACCCTTTAAGATTTTATATAAGAACAATATAACATTGGGTGAGCAAAATCATAACATAGGAAAAGGGACATGAACATGAGAGGAATCATTAATAAAAGACATGAAATATGGAAATGCATAAAAAATGAATCTTCATGTCTTAGTGGTTAACTCCCATGAATAATTGTAGAAAATCTAGAATATTTTTCATAAATAATTTCACTTTAACTCATGTGATTCATCATATTATCCAATGCATTGGAGTGCTATATAATTCTAGGCACACCCGTCACATTCAAATATTCATATTGTGATTTAAAATTCCGGGTGCACCAGTCACATCCTAACATTATCTTTATCATGCATGAAAAATAGAACATATATAAAAAATTAATGTCACTAAACCATGTAAAGGAATGGTTTTCATCTCATAATAACATATTCATAAACATTGGGTTCCTAAAAGAAAGTGTGAATAACATACTTGCCACAAGAACCATCACCCTTGAGTGAGAAGTAAAAGGTGTGTTCTTGAAAGAAGAGTTCTTTTGGAAGACATTGCGCTTGGAATAAAATCTAGTGGAGAACATATATATCCCAGAAAAGTTAATTTAATGATGTAAAAATTATTTATAAGGAGTAACTATACCAAAAATGGTGGGAAAGATGGAGAACCCGAAGAAATAAAGTTGGGTTCGAGAATTTCCTCTTACCATGTATCAGGATGATTTATTCACTTTAAATTATTTTATAACCACAATAGATTAATTAATTGAAAATTAAATAACCTTTTTTACATTAATATGGTTCATTGTGGTTTCATTAAGTTATTTATTAGCCTTCTGATGAGTTAGAGTGTTTAAGTCTATTGCTTGTGAATGTTTGTTTTTATGGTTTTCTTGAATGATTTTCTTGTATTGATGATTGGAAGTATATGTAGAACATGGATAAACCCCAAAAAATGATATTATTAATTATATTACATTATTTTAAATTATCTTATAATTAATAATGTTATATACCATGTGGCTGAATCATCAGTAATGAATTTAAGGATGATTGTTCGGGTTAATTTTGGCTATTTTTCGACCACAACGAACTTGTTTTGTTTATTCATTCAGAAATATGTACATAAGTTAGTTCAAGAACATTAAATAAGAAATAATACATATAATATAATCTGGTTCAACCATAAAAAATGGTTTTATGACTAGATCTAGAGGCAGAAAATGAAAAAATAAAACATGTTGTTCTTGAAGGTGATAAATTAACAGCTCACGAACAACATTTTCTTTTCTAAAATAAAAAGACGAGGAGAAGGGGTTGGATGATATGTTACCCCATTAGTATCATAAAATTACAGTATATTTGGGATAATATAGTTAAAATAACATGTGTATGAGGATAGTTGGAGAGATATTAAGAAAAGAACATGAAATTGAATGGAAATTAAAGGAAAATAGAGAGGAGGAAATTACATCTTGCATCCTCATCTTCATATCCTTCTTAAAGAACCTAGGGTTGGTATTTTTATTACACCAAAAGCTCTTGGACTTGTTATAGGGTATTGGAAATATTCTTGGGAAGATTTTACGCATGACTTAAATCTTTAGATGTGTGAGCAAATGAGGGTGTGAAGGGTGGTATTTAGAGTAGAGGGGTGGGGGGTTTTCTTAATATTTAATTTATTAGTTTATTAATTTCCCCTAAGACAAGAAATAGTGATGATTCCATCACTAAGAATATAAAATAAGGCATGTGATATAGAGATTTGGGTTCTTAAAGAACTTGTGATGTTAGGAATAGTGGTTTTAAATTATAATGTTTTAATACAGTAAATTAATCTATTTTACTATTCACTAAAAATTCAAGTATTTTAGAAAAATATCAAAAAATTAACTGAACCATTTTTCAATGCATATAATCAAAAAATGAAGTCCATTTTTTAAAAATAATTTTTTAAATATGATTAATTTATTTTTTTCTTTAAATCACAATTTACTAGAAAAATAAAGTTTTTAAAACATTTGTTTACTTATTCCAAAAAAATGTACATCATGCATTCACTTAAGTCCTACATATATACTGTCATAGGTGAGAAAAATATTCATAATGGTAATTTTACTATTAAAAAGGGTATGTTACTATTCACAAAAAAAATTGTGTTTGTTCTTTTAGACTCTAAAAATCACCCTAAACACAACCGTGTATGTCAGATTTTTGAAATTCAAACCCTAGAAGTGGAAAATTTATTATTAATGGTCACATAGTATTTAGCATATGTATATATCATTGTGATTCCCAATGTTATTATACTATAAGTAATAATTATAAGAATGGATTTACACTGACAAAACATTGGGTTTCTATGTTCTTCCCCTCTTATAAAATTTTGCACTCGAAATTTCGTTTTACATAAAAAGGTGAGGGTACTTCTCCTTCATTGGCTCTTCCAGTTCCCAAGTAGCTTCTTCAAAATTATAGTTCATCCAGAACACTTTGACTAGGTGGGTTTTTTTATTATGTAAAACCTTATCACTCCGGACTAGAATCTCTACTAGGTGCTCCTCATAGGAGAGATCGTATTCCAGCAACACCACCTCTGAGTTCAGTACATATGAGGGATCAGTTATGTACTTGTTCTGGAGTGATACGTGAAACACATCCTGAACATGAACCATATTCAGTGGAAGTGAAAGTTGATAGACCACAGATCCTATGCGAGAAAGGAACTCAAAGGGGCCAATGTACCTTGGTATTAACTTCCCTTTATTTTGAAACCACATGACTCTCTTCCATGGTCACATTCGAGGGAATACTTTATCTCCAACATCGAACTCCATGTCCCTTCGGCGGTTGTCAGCAATGCTATTTTGCAGACTCTGAGCATCATTGATGTGTTTCTGGATGACTTGAACCTTCTCTGTCATCTCCTACACAAGATCAGGTCCAAGTAGCTTTCTTTCTCTAACATCATCCCAACAGGTTCGAGTTTTACATCACTTTCCATACAAAGCTTAATATAGAGCCATTTGAATACACGAGTGGAAGCTATAGTTGTATGAGAACTCAACCCATGGTATATGCTGATCCCATCCACATTTCAATTCTAAATAGAAGGATATTTGTATGTCATCAAGCATCTGAATAGTCTTTTTAGATTGGCCATCATTTTGGTGGTGATAGGACGTGTTGAAATTTAATTCAGTGCTTAAAGAATGTTGAAGGATCCTGTATAATTTAGATGTGAACCTTGGATCACATTCCGAAACAATCGAGAGAGGAATGTCATACAGTCTCACTAATTTTTTAACATATATCATTGCATTTTTTAATGTGAGAGATCTTCCCGAATAGCGATAAAATGGGCAGACTTTGTGAGTTATTCAACCACAACCCATATCGCATTGTTTCCCTTCAACATCTTTGGGAGACCCATGACAAGGTCTATAGTAACATTATCACAATTACAAATTTTTATAGGCAATTGTTCAATCAACTCTTTGGAATTTTTTCACTCTGCTTTATCTTTATGAGATACCAAGATACTTTAGATGTATTCCTCAATCTCCTTCTTCAGGTTATCCCACCATAAGTGTTCTCAAAAATCTCAGAATATCTTGGTGCTATGTGGATGGATGGAGAATGTTGAGATATGTGCATTTTCCAATAGCTCCTTCTTTATCCTAGGATATGAAGGCACACAAAGTCACATTCCAAATGAAATCACACCTTAATCATTGATATGGAACTCTTGTAGATTCCCTTCCTTTACTGTATTCACCTTCTTTTGTAACTCTAGATCATCCCTTTGTGCCTCCTCAATCATCTCTCGGATTTATGGTTGGACAATCATTTGGGAAAAGTAGGATGTATCCCCTTCCCTTATGATTTAAAAATCCATCCTTTTCATATCTAAGAAGATAGGGTCTTTCTCAATATTTAACATGGATAGAGTAGCAGTTTCTTTTCTACTTAGAGCATTAACTACCTTGTTCGCCTTTCCAAGATGACAGTGAATAGTGGAATTGAAATTTTTTATTAGATCTAACCATATCCTTTGATGCATGTTGAGATAATTTTGTGTGAATATATACTTTTGGCCCTTTTATTCGGTGTATATGTCCCACTAAGCACCGTAAAGGTAGTACCGCCATATTTTCAAGGCAAAAACCAGGGCGCCCAACTCTATATCGTGTGTTGGTTAGTTCTGCTCGTGGATCATCAACTTCCATGAGGAATAGGTTGTCACATTATCATTTTTCATGAGTACACAACCCAAGCCTTTTTCAAATCATCACTGTATATCACAAAACTTTCACCAATTTTCAGTATTGTGAGTACATGTGCAATGATCAGCCTTTTCTTTAGCTCCTTGAAGCTTTCCTCACATTCACCCATCTAGATAAACTATACCCATTTCTTAGTTAACTTAGTTAGCGGGCTTGACCATCGTGAGAAATTTCTCACAAAATATCAGTAGTACCCAGCTAATCTAACAAAAATACATATTTCTATGACACTAGAGGTCCTGGTCCCTTCCTCGATCGCCTTTGTTTTAAGAAGGGTCCACAGAAATTACCTCACTTGTGATTAAATATCCCAAGAACGTGATTTAATTCATATAAAAGTGACAATTTCTGAACTTGTCATACAACTTCACCTTTCTCTATATTTCTAACACAAGTATTATATATTCTTCATGTTCCACCTTGCTCTTAGAGTTGATGAGAATATTATAGATAAACACTACCAAATATTTTTTGAGTTAATGTATAAAGACTCTATTCATCAAATCCATGAATATTACAGGGCAATTAGTAACTCAGAAGGGTATCACCAAAAACCCATAGTGCCCATACCTTGTATGGAAGTCAGTATTTTGAATATCTTCCTTCTTCACCTTTAACTGATGATATCCAGAATGAAGACCCACCTTTAAGAACTGTTTATATCCTCTTAACTGATCAAACAAGTCATTAATATTTGGAAGGGGATACTTGTTCTTTATGGTGATCTTGTTGAGTTACTAATAGTCGATACGTTTCTGTATTGTTCTATCATTCTTCTTCACAAAGAGCACTGGTGAATCCCAAGTTGATGCACTAGGGAGTATGAACCCTTGGTCCAGATGCTCTTGCAGCTGGTTCTTTAACTCCTCCAGTTCTATAGGAACCATCCTATAGGGACACTTTGAGATAGGAGTAGCTCTGGGTATGAGTTATATTGAGAACTCTAACTCATGATCTGGGGTAGGTTTGGGTAACTCTTCTGGAAATATGTCACAGTGTTCCCTCATGATGAGAATTTCCACAAGTTGGCACTTTCCTTTGAATTAACCATTTTTGTGAGGTACTATTATTCATATGGAATCAATACCCACATAGTTGAAGGAATTTTCAAAGGAGATTCAAGATCTTCATTGCATATGAATGTGACTGGTGCACCCAAAATTATACAGAACTCCAATACATTGGGTAAAGTGAAGAATCTCATGAGTAAAAGGAAAATGATGTGGGAACATGATTCAATAATTTTTTACAAATATGTGTGGTAGTTGACCACTAAGACATGATATTTCATTTTTATACATTTCCATATTTCAAGTCTTTTATTAATGCTTCGTCCCATGTTCATGATCCTTTGCCTATGTTATGATTATACTCACCCCATGATATATTGTTATTATACATCCTATTACTGGACTTTTATCTCACCCCTTTTTTTTGATGTATATCATTAGGAGATTATTTGTACTAAGAATTTTTCAATGGCCAATAAGAATCTTGAGAAGAAGGAAATAAATGAATATTTATGTGTTTGTAAACTCTGATGTAATGCACTATTTGTCTAATCCTCTAAAACCTAGACCAAAAAAGGTCCTCAAATTTATAATATACTATATATATTTCTATTATCATTAATATAAAATAATTACAAATCATGTTTTAGTACTAAATATGTAAGTGTGGGTTTAGGGATTTACCATGGAAGTATTACAAGATTCGCTGGAATAATATTCCCACATATGCTAATAAGATAATATTCAAACACATGGGTTTCAAGGATTGAAACACTTAGAGTTTTTACATATATTTCTACTTAAAGGTTTTAGGGATTCAATTCTATGGTTATAGAAAACATTCAAGATAAAAAGTAATGCGTAATAACAAAATCAAATAAGCCTTTTTCTATTCTTGAGTGAATAAGAAGTGTAACTTGTATGAATTCAATATCTTTCTCCACTTATACAGTACTGATGGCATAATAATTACCTTTTCCTTTGGATTTGGTGGTTATTGATGCTGATTACCCTCAAGGACTCAAGGTTTAGTGCACTAGATTGCATAGTTCCCTCACTCCCAACATTTATAGCATTGAACCATCGGTGGTTCTCTCCATTCATACAACACATTATAATTCCTTCTCATTTCATTCCAATACTCTTGAGAAAAGTGGTCTTCTTTCCCACACTTGAAGAATTTACCCTTAACTTTGATGTAGTTCTCATTATGTAACTTCCCTCATTTTTGGCATGTGGGTCGTTGAGTTTTCATCCCACCTTTATCATTAGATCCTCTATCATTAAACTCCGTATTTCTTTTCTTATCACCATAGCCATGGGACCATTATCCAAACTCCAAATGCACTTTGAGAGCACATCAAAAAAATTATTCATAACTCACAAAGTCCTGAATTTCAAGATTATTTCAAAGGTGTGGTTTTAATCCACTAAAGAATCTAAGAATTTTGTTATCATTGTCGATAACAAAACCCTAATAATACCATGTTATCCTTGTGAAATTAGATTCATAGTTTGTGAAATATTATCCTTCTTTTTTCTTGAGATCTATGGATTCCCTATCCATATTTTTATGAAGATTTCATGGGAAATACTTGTTAAGAAACATTATCTTAATGTCTTCACATTCCATCTCTTCAATTTTGTCACTTGACTTGGTGTTCTTAATCAAATCCCACCATTGATTGGCCTCCCCATCTTGACGATAAATGGATATTTTCAACTTCTCTATCTCAGATAGTGAATCCTATAAAATATTTTCTCTATGGTGTTTACACACTATTCTATAACTAGTGGATCGGTGTAGAGACCCGAAGCTTAACGTACATGGACATTACATTACATTTGCGGAATACTTAGCACATAACAAAAAACACACACACAAGGATCGTAATAGTTTAGGGTCTTTGGAAACTCGGAATATAATTTTCTAATCATGGTGAAAGATCTTCAAAATATCCCATAAAGATCTTCCTTTTTTTTACCTAAAACCTTTCTTTATATCCTGGGGAAAAGAAAACATAAAAGGGTGAGCTCAAATGCTTAGTAAGGGTAAACAAAAGAAATATCAATCACATCATATACATAAGCACATAACTTTTGGAAATCTTAACCTACAAAAGAGATCATAATTTCATAACATGGGGTAAATCATGGCAGTGAAATGTAATCACAATAATCATAACTTAAAACATGAAACTTTGTGGCATTCACACATAATCATAGAGAATCATTTTTTATTAGTCAAGACTCATTGCCAAGACTATCTTAGTGGACAAAGTCCCTTTCTGAATCGAGTAACCCTCGTTTCAGTCCTGTTTCACTGAACCGGTGTAACCTACCGTTCCAGCCCTGTCTATCTCATGAGATATAAAATATTTAACCAATGCATTGGAGGGAGATATAGGTCCCACCCATCTTATAATGAATCCTTTCTTATGTGTGCCACATAATCATAAACCATACATCATAGCATAACCCATGTAATAAAAATGGAATTCTTAAACAACATGACATCATAAAACAATTCATATAAGAAAAAAGAATTCATAAAAATATTTCCATCACAGCATAATCAAATCCATGTAATAATAGGGATAAAAACAGAACCCTTTATCATCTTAGATGGAAAATAATTTTGATAAAACACTTGAACTTCATTCTTGAGGAAAATATCCTTTCTTCTTCAAAAACACTTTTCCTTTCTTAACATGTCATACAATTTTAAACTTAAATAAGTTGATTAAAAATAAACATGAAAACTTGTAAAGGAAGCTTCTTGGAAATAATGTTTTAAAAATCCATTCATGCCGTATAAGTTAAAAAAAACATTCTTCGTACTTTTGTCGGAAAAGTCAAAAAGTACCTCGTACAAAAAAAACGACAAAAGATTCCTTTCATATCTTTTACAAAAACTCACCGAAGGGTAAATTTGGATTTAAACCATTGTAGGTGGATGGAAATAACATTACATATTGAGGTAACATGGATGTGGATGATAAAATACACCCCAGTAAATACCAAGTATAAACAATCTCGGATAAAAATGAGATTGTGATATTTCCCTTACCTTAGGTCTGATTTGCTTCGTATGTGTCCAAACCTCCTTTATAATGATTTAAATAATGTCATTGACTTATTAAATAATCATATTCATTGTTATTATATCATATATGGTTCACTTATGACATTATATTACCCGTTCTTTTGTAAATTCCATGTTAAAGAAGCGTTTTGGGTAAAATCGTTTCATTTATCGTAGGTGTTTTGACTTGTTGTTCTTGACATCATTATTACTTATATCGTGATTTACTTACTTCCAGAATATAAAATATGATTTATATATCATATATATTCAGTATATATATATATAATAGATAGATAAATAAAATGAAAAACACCATTCATGGAGACGGTAGTCCGTACGTACGCATGAACGCTGTTTTCCTTTCCTTATTGTCTTGAAATGGAAGTAAGTAGATGACATACATATATATATATATATATATACATAAATCCAGTAGCTTTATAATTTCATATATTTCATTATTATTTCTTATATATACTTTATAATCATTCTTAAATGGTTAACATGGAGAATGAATCTCATCGCGTCGTGGAGACGGTAGTCCGTGCGTACGCACGAGCGATGATATCATTTCCATAAATATTGAATTGAATTGGAGTGGATTATACAATATATCAGAATTAATATGATGTTGTAATAACTATGTATAGTTATTCTTTACACCATTATACCCATCCATGTAAGGTGGTGGTGGAAAATAGATTACACCACGGCGTGGAGACGGTATTCCGTACGTACGCACGCGCGGTGATTTCTTTTTCCGTAGGATGGATAGATGGTGAAATAGGTTTGTTTCATACTTATAATAACATATAAGTATATGAGTGATACTGATGTTATTACTTCATAATGAAACAACCTAAGAAGAATAAGTGGAAGAAGAAATAAAGATAAAAGAATTGGTAACGGTAATTACCTCTTCTTTGAAGCGCCTCTTTGAGACCTCCTCTTAGGGCACTAAAATTGGTCTTTGAGGAAGACCAGAACCTCTAGGATGTTTCTAGGGAAGTGGAGAAGATATTTTGGCAGGGTTTGGCCGAGCTTGAGTGCTCAAATTGGTGTGAGGAGGAGGGGGAGGAGGTGTCCTTTTATAAGGGAGGAGAGGGGCACCTTAGGAATACCTCAAAATATTATTTTATATTAATGTCAAAATCGGTTTATAATGGTTCAAAAGGGTCTTATTTAGAATCTAAAGTGGGGATGGGTCGAAATCCTATCAACCAATAGGATTTAGACAAGTTTAGGGTATTATTTTAACCTTATCAATTAGATTTAACTCTAAGTTAAATAATTTAACTTTTACCATGTCTTTTTGTTTTCTTTCACTATATGGTTAATACACTTACTATAACATGCCAAACGAACCCCAAATTGTTTATTATTAATATATATATCCTTATCTAAGTCATTTGGCCGAACCTTAGATTTTTAGGAATAAAATAATAATTAATAATATAATATTTGATTTAAAAACTATTTTGTGTCAATTTTGACACTATTTGATATATGATTTTTGTGAAAGTCATAACAGAATTATATGTTCGAACCAAGTTGATTAAATCAACACTAATATTTCATAGTAACCTAGAAAATTATTGGAATTCATAAAAAGTCTCAAATTACATTCATTTGAGCATTTATAACATCAATTATGTTAATATTTCCTTAAAAGGGTAATTACTGTATCATCGTTGTGTCATAAATAAATTAATTTATTTAAAGTCTAAAAATTATAAATAAAATATAATTATGTAGGAAAGCTTTTTATCTTTCTAATGAATATTTATAGTCGAATTTATCTTATGTATAACCCCATATTAAAAATGTTTTAGTTATTAAACTTTGATTTTAACTATTTTAACTATTCATTAAATAAAATAATATTAAATGTCATAATCTAATCCAAGTGGACCTAAATGGTAATATTTTACACTGAAGGTTTTTTTTGGTCAAGATACACTTGTCCAATAGTATTAGGACATGTGTTAGGGTAATATTAATATCATTGTTACCCTTAATTACCCAATTTACTTTTAACCGTGGTAAATAAAAGTAAAAAGTTACTATTCACCAAAAATTATTTTCATCTCATTGAACCACATTTTACTTACTTAAATCAACTGTGTCTCTAGGATTTTTGAAATTCCATTCACAGAAGTGGTAAAATTAAGTTTTATGAAAAATTCAGTTTTTTAACTACCACTTAGTAGTTTCACTATTCATCAAAAATTGATGTTTTTCAGAACAATGCAAAAATTTCATCCTAAGCTATATTTCATATTCCGAATTAAAAAATGAATTCCATTTTACCAAATTCATAACATAAAAGTTGCATTAATTAATTTTATAATTAAATCCCGCTGTTAAAACAAATAGCGTGTTTTTAAGAAACAATATCTATCAAAAGATTGATACTTGTTTATGTTGGGTTTAAATGTGAAATTACATCCAATGAACAACATTGTATTAAATTATAAAAATATATTCTAAATATACTTTAAAACCACTCAAATTAATAATTTATCACTATTAATTATTTTTATTAAAAAAGTTGTTTTTAATTATAATTTAGTAATTTTCACTATTCATCAGAATATGAAAGTTATCCAAAAAGTACCAAAATTTCACCTTAGGCTAAATTCGATACTCCGAATCCAAAAATGAAGTCCATTTTGAGAGCTAAAATTTCTAAAATTTTAAAAGGTGGTTATTACTATTCATAACGGCTAGTTATAATAATATTTTAATAGCATATCGTTGTTTAGTGAAACTCGGTATTCCGTACTACACACGCTATCGAGGAAGGTCGTGATTGCGTGTAATGCAAGGCAAGTCAAGGATGCGTGTTGTGAAAGCTCCTTTTGGTGTAGCGTACAACACAAGACATTAGTGAAATAAAAAAGAATATTTTTCATAAAATCTCGGGCTGTTACAATCGGAATATCCACTAAACTTCGGTGGTTGTTGAAGCATAAAACACTAGACTGTCAGTTACTCCCTCTTAGGTGAAGGAGTATGTTCCCAATTATTCTGGTTATTGATCATAACCTGATAGAGTTGGGTAATAATTTCCATTATGTTTTTAACTCCACCTCCCAAATCATTGGGGATATCATTCAGTCAATCGTTTCATTGGCCCTCGCACGAGTTGTTGGCATGGTTTCTCCTGGTTCCCACCATTTTCTAAAATAGAAAAGGTTATAAAAACACACAAGTAAAAAAATCATGAATAACTTATTCATTTGTATGATTTATTCTAAAATCATAAATTATGGTATCCCTAAATAAATATTTTTTTGTGCACATTCTTACTTAGTCTCATACTAGAGGTTTTCTCTATGGTTCACTAATCCTAATTCCCAAATTAACTAAACCTTTCCTCTGATACCAACTATAGAGACCATACATTTTCTTAATATACTATTACATCATTATAAATATAAACAACATAATATTATTACCCCATGAGGATACATAGATTTAGTGTCTTGGGAAAACCTGGACCAAACTTTACATTTACAACATCAAACATAAACATTTATTTAATTCCTTCTTCTCCAGATTCTTATTGGCATTTGACCTCTCCTTAGTACATGTAGTCACCTGAGGATATAAATCCAAAAGGGGTGACCTAAAATCCCAAAATGATGGTAGATAAGAACAATATAACAACACAATAGAATAAACATAACATAGTCAAAGGATCATGAACATGAGAGGAATCATTAATAAAAGACTAGAAATGTGGTAATGCATAAAAAATGAAACATCATGTATCAATGGTTAACAACCACAAATACATGTGAACAAAGATATAATCTTGTTCACAAATCATTTAACTTTAACTCATGATCTTATCCAATTTACCCAATGCATTTGAGCTCTGTATAATTTCAGGTGCACCCATCACATTCAAGCATTCATATTGGGCTATATAATTCTAGGTGCCCCCGTCATGTCATAACATTATCATTACCATGAATGCCACATATAACATATATCTGAAGTGAACATAACTAACCAATGTAAATTAATGGGTTTCATATCATAATAACACAATCAAAAACTTTGGGTTCCCAAAAAAAGTGGTAATAACATACTTGCTACAAGAACCATCAACCTTGACTGAGAAGCAAAAGATGTGTTCTTGAAAGAAGAGTTCTTTTGAAAAAACTTTTAATTGAAATAAAATACAGTGGATAACATGTATATACAATAATAGTTAGGATAATTATGAACAAATTATTTTTAAGAAGAAACCATGCTGAAAATGGAGTGAAAGATGGAGAACCCGAAGAAAGAAAGTTAGGTTTGAGAATTTCCCCTTACATTGTATCGGAATGATTTATTCACTTTGAAATCCTATATAACCTCATTAGATTCATTAATTAACAATTAATTAACCTTTTTTAGATTAATATGGTTCATTATGGTTTCATTAAGTTATGTTATGGGCATTTGGATGAGTTATAGAGTTGAAATCCATTGTTAAGGAATGTTGGTTTTTCTTGTTTTCTTGAATGATTCACTTGTATTCATGAATGGAAGTCTGTGTAGAACATGGATAAACATAAATAAATGATATTATTAATCATATTTATTGATATTAAATGATATTATTATTAATTTTTTTATATACCATGTGGATGAATCATTAGTTAAAAAATTAATGATGTTCGTTTTGGTTAATTCGGGTAGTTTTCTGACCACAATGAACTTGTTTGGTTTATTCATTTAGTAATATGTACATAAGTTATTTCTAGAACATTAAATATAAAATAATACATATAATATATTATTTTCAACTATTAAAATGGTTTCATGTCCATATCTTAATGTGGTAAAGGAAAAAACATGTCGTTCTTGAAGGTGATAAATTAACACCTCACGAATAACGTTTTCTTTTCTAACATAAAAAGTAGAGGAGAAGGGGTTGGATGATTTCTTATCCCATTATTATCATAAAATTCTATTATATGTGAGATAATTGAGTTAAAATATCATGTGTATGAGGATATTTGGGGAAATATTAAGAAAAAAACTTGAAATTGAAAGGAAATTAAAGGAAAAAAGAGAGAGAGGGAAATTACCTCTGGAGTCCTCCACTTGAGATCCTTCTTATGGAACCTAGGCTTGTTATTTTGATGAGACCAGAAGCTCTTGGACATGGGAGAGGTTCTAGGGAATATTCTTTGATATATTTTATCCATGTCTTGAATATTGAGAGGTGTGAATAAATGAGGGTGTGAAAGGTGGTATTTATAGTGGAGGGAAGATGGTTTTCTTAATATTTAATTCATTGGTTTATTAATTTCCCCTAAGAGAAGAAATAGTGATGATTCAATGACCAATAATAGTAAAGAGTTCATTTGAGTTCGATATTTGGGGTTCATACATCATTTGTGATGTCAGGAGTAGTGGGTTTAAATTATAATGTATTTATACTGTAAATTAATGTATTTTACTATTCCCCAAAAATTCAAGTATTTCAGAAAAATACCAAAAATTCATCCTAACCATTTTTCAATGTGTAGAATCCAAAAATTAATTCCATTTTTCAATTATAATTTTTTAAGTATTATTAATTTAATTTTTAATTAAAATCATTATTTACATGAAAAATATTGTTTTTAAAACATTTGTTTACTTATTTCAAAACATAGGTATATCATGCTTTCAATTAAATCCTACATATATAACATCATAGGTGAGGTTACTATTTACAAGTGTATATCATAATTCATAAGGGTGATATTACTGTTAATAAGGGTATGTTACTATTCACTAAAAAATAATATTGTTCTATTATACACTAAAAATCCCCCTGAACACAACCGTGTATGTCAGATTTTTGGAATTCAAAGCTTAGAAGTGGGAAAATTATGTTTAATGGTTATATAGTATTTAGTATAATTATATTTCATTGTTAGTTCCAATGTGATTATACTATAAGGAATAATTATATGAAGGTATTTCCATTGACAAAACATTGGGTCACTACAGGTAATTGTGTGGCTGATGCTTTGAGCCGCAAGATGCAGACACAAGCCATCCAAGTAGGTAGTAGTGAAATGAATATGATGGATTTGTTTTCTAAGAAGAATATGGAGGTTCAGGATCAACATGGACAACAACTTCTAGTAGTGCTTACAGTAATGACCTCTCTTATGTAGTGAGTTCCCCTGTGAAATGTATCTGATCCAGAGGTGCTCATTTTGAGGGAAAGAATCACATGACAAAATATGCATCCTAATTTTGTTGATGATGTTCATGAAACTCTACTCTATTATGGCTGAGTATTGGTGTCTTCTAATATTTGGGAATAGCTGCTGAGGAAATCTCAAGCCTCTATTTTGTTAGTTAATCCTAGACTTACCATGATGTACAAGGATATGCATCGTCCGTACTGGTGGCTAGGTATGAAATGGAAAATATAAAGTGTCATTACCTTGTGCTCCACCCATCACCAGGTAAAGGTAGACCACTAGTGGCCTATTGGACTCCTACAGCCTCTGTCCATTCCTATATGGAAATGGAAGTATTTCCCCATGTATTTTTCTAAAGGCTTTCCAATATGTCCTCAAGTTAGCGATGCATTATGGGTAATCATTGATAGGTTGACCAAAGTCACACAATTATTACCTATCTAAGCAACCTTCTATATTTATGTGTTTGCGAGGATTTACATTCGTGATATAGTTCGACTTCATGGAATCCCCCATCCTATAATGTCGGATCAAGATACCCATTTCACATCTCAATTCTAGCAAGGGTTGTAAGAGGAACTAGGTCCACATGTACTTTTGTGTACTACAAATCACCCTCAGACTGATGGGTAGTTCGAGCAGACCATCTAGGATTCAGAGGATATGTTCTGGGAATGTATCCTTTATTTTGGTGGCTCTTGGGAGAAATATATTCCTCTAATTGATTTTTACTACAATAACATCTTCTAGAAAGCAATTTAAATGGATACATATTAGACCCCATATGGAAGACCATTTCAGTCACCTGTATACTAGCTTGAAGCAGGTGAAGAAGCTTTACTTGGTCATCAGCACGTTCAGGAGACTTCAGTGCATGTATAACTAATTTAGAAGTGTATGGTTATAGCTGAAGGTTTCGGGCGCAGCGGAAGCGCGTTAGTGGGTTTTTCCAACTTAATTTTTTGTTAAATAATGTTCAATCCGAGATCCGTCACGATATAAAATTCCAAATCTTCAGAATAGAACGAAGAAAGAAAAGAAAAGAAGATCCCCAGAACCCTTGAGGAGGATCATCATATGTTGATTATAATTAATTTAATTAATGCATAAGAATTATCTCGTTGGAATTCTTTATTCGTTGATATGTCCGGTCACGATTCGGTGATCCGTCGTTGCGTCGTAGAATCCAAGTGTAGGATTCCTCTAGCGGTGATCCACACGTGTGTCACGTATCTCCGGACGTCGCCGAAGAGATCTCCGAGTGCTAGCGCGGAATAACCTTCGCTTGCAATGTCCGCCTTCGACCACCTTGATCCAGTGGAGGATCTTGCTCTTGTAACATGAGGGCGTTCTTGGTGGAAAGGGAATTCTCTCTTGGCTTCAGAGTATTTCCAAATCCGTTGGGCACAACAATGGCTCTACAAAATGTTGGGGTTGTGAGGATATTTATAATCATGTTTGAGGTCAATAGAGTTATGACAATAAATAAACGCGTTACGTGTTTTATTTATTTCATTAACTCTTATTGAAAACCCCCCCATGTCGAATTATTAATTCCTTGACATGCGCCCACGCTGATTATAATAAATATCATTTAATAAAACAATATTAAATCCTCAAAATCCCAACTGGAAAAACTACACGGCGTGTAATAATTAATACACGACGTGTAATTTTATTTTCCATTTTCTCCACCACATTTATTAGACCTTGAGTAATGACTATTTATTTCTTAAATAAATTTAACTGCATTACTCGCTAATAAATATATTATTTCGTCCACAATATATTCTCTCGAATAACTAGTGTCAAAATAAATGCGATCATACATCCTTAAATAATTATTAAACCACAGTCCGGAATAATATTTATTTAACTTGTTAAATTAATATTTAACAGAGATACATAGACACACTTAGTGTGTGACCCTCTAGGCCTCTTTCTCAGTGGCATTAGGCTGAGCCTACCTAAAGTCCAAGGTTAGCGTCTAGCAACACGCCAAGGAACCCATAGAGGAAGAAGTTAACGCCGCAATGATGTGTTACCTTCTACGAACACTTACCATGTAATATAATCCCTTTGTCTCGATATCTCCAATCAAGCGGGTTGCATGCTAGTGCCATCAACCCATGTGCTTGATTATTCTTTCTTTGACTTCCCGGAATTGAACTTTCCCATACCATACGATGGCCATGGATTTATTTAGGCTATATCAATTTCATCAAAGGGCCTGAGATATCTACTTCCGTTATGGAACGGAAGGGACAAATCCTTTCTCACATTATCTATTAATGTGGTATTACTCGTGACGCACCCAACGTATCCTACCTCGCTGCGAACAGTGTGTCGTCACAGTTTTCGTCAATACATCTAAGTGCGCAAGTTGTAATACCCATTAATAATAATCTTAAAGTCTAAGGATCAATACACACGTCCGTAGATAGGAACATCCAATGACACTATGAAATGTGTATTTCCTACTGGCGGGTCTCGTTCTCATAATATCCTCCTAGATATTACCAAGGGCGCACACCATGAGAAGGTGCCTCAAAGTTTTATGAGTCATCACCCCTAATGACCTGTATTATTTGTGTCCCTCAAATAATATCATCCGGCCATAGAACATACATTCAAGAACAATGTTATGGCACTTCCGGGTTCTCATCATAGCAGGGATCCGCTACGACCCTTTAATGCAACAGCTGTTCTTAGGACATTATCACATGACATGTCACGCAGAAGAACAATCAAGATGTGATAAGGCTTTTATTTAATGAATAAATTACAAAGTAGTTGGTTCTAGACCACCAACTCCAACAATAGCTTAGTCTAAAAATAAGTCTTATACTAGATGTATTTACATACCTTTGGAGATTGAGGAGGGACATCAGGTATTTATTCAGGTTCTTCCAATGTAGGTTTATAGAATGGGCCGATATCCTATCAGTTGTTGTTACCTCATAAGTAATGTTCCAAGCATGATGTCTTCCATGTATCTTAGCTTTGACATTATCATGCACACCCATCTAATTTTTTGATCCTGATGACATCATGCTTGAGGCAGATGCATCCTTCATGGAGCATATGATTTTTATCTTTGATAGTAGCGTGATGGTTCTTTCTGGTAGGTTAGTTCTTCTATTTCGAGGGTTATGGAAACATGGAAGCATTCTGGATGAGATCTAAGAGTGGGAGAATGATGTACATGCACATTGGTCAAAACGTTTCTCCAAAGACATCCCATTACCCACAGAAGGGAAACTTGGGGATGAGTTGTCTTAATGTGTAAATGTTGTAATGCCTTATCTTAAATCAGGGTGTGGACTATTAAAATTTTTAGTGCAAACCCTTAAAGATACCCAAGGCACGTGCCTATGTAGCCGATTGCAGATCATGAGTGGCTATTAAATTATTTAAATAGTTTCATAGTATTTCTATAAAATAATACATCATGACCAAGAACAATGTTCAGGTTATAATAATTAAAATAGATAAAAATGAATAAAATTAAATTTAATAAAATTAAAACAGATGAAAAATTAATGAATATAAAAAATAAAATAAAAAACGTACCTGAGAAGAGTAAAATAAATAAAAACGTGTTTATCCATTTTATTTTTTTATTTTTCCTTATCATCCATTTTATTCTATTTTTATTTTATTTTATTCTTTTCCTTTTACTTTCTATTATTTTTCTTTGTTTCTATTATTTATTTCTTTCCTTTCTCTTTTTTTTCTTTCTTTTATTTGTCCATCTCCGTCTCTATGTGTTGCCCCCCTGGCTAGGTGTTGTGTACCCCCTTCCCCTATTTTAGAAGACCATTGCACCTTTGTCTGTCCTCCATTTTCAATGTCTTTATAAGTGATGTTAATCTCTTATAAATGATAATATTCATCACCAATAATCATTGGAATTCATCCACTCTTCATCGCGCAATCTATCATAGAAGGTTTTTACCTGAAATTGGGGTTGTTTTAAAATCACATGATTTATTTTGTTTTAGGTCAAATCAATGTTTGTTGCATGAGATGGAAGACAGTATGACTATTAGGTAGGGCTTATGATCTTTCCCATCATTTTGGTGTGTTATTCAATACACAACATTGTGTCTCTCGTTAGTGCCTATCGACAAATCTCAATTAATGTCTATTAATTTAATTAAACATTTTAACCTTGATCCTTACAACTTTTTCTTAATCTAAACCCCTCCTAAGTTTTCTCCATTCCGTTTGAAAACCCTTTGGGTGTGCTAAAATAATAATCTTATTTTTACTATTAGCAAGTTTTTATTAAATTATTAGCTACGTGTGATTTATTGATATTGTGGGTTGAAGTTTAAATTAAATAAAATTATTTAGAGTGAATTATTTTCCTAAAAAATTGTTTATAAAGTTTTTTGTGCGTGTATTTTATTTAAATATTGCTTCCTCTATATACACTAATTAATTTCATGTTCTGTTTTACATGAGTTACGATGTTGCAATTGATTGGTTACCTAAATGGCTGCAATTATGAATGCTTACTCAGGGATATGTGTGTGTGTCCCTATCTTGTTGGTTCCATGTAATTGGGTTAGTGAGATAATGTTGGTTTCATATTAAAAACCCACAAATGGACACATCGTACTCGATAGGTTACAACATTATGCACCAGGGAAGCGATATTTTAGGCTCACAGGGTATGGTATCTCATAAGCTTTTCTTATACTATTGAGTGACACCAGTTCCCTAAGGGGAAACTGAGGATGGACCCATTGTCAAGATGGTTGCACCAAACCTTGGTTGAGACTCAGTTCCTTTTGTGTGATACTTAGTATGGACACTTGGTTACCACAACACAAGAAATACTTAGAATTTTAAAATTTATCTCCTTGGATGGGCTTGTTGGCATTCAAAAATTGATTAAATGTACCATATTGATACCATTATGATGGGCTCGGACTCCACCTCTGTACTAATCAATTTTAATAAATGCATGAGATTATTTTATTAATGCAGCATAGATTTTTTTTTATTATGATTTTTGATCCTCTATTATTACATTAGTGTGCCTAGTTTTGAAATATGGTTAGATCCTGATCCAAATCACAAGATTTGGGGTATGCACTTTTCCTTTAGTTGTCATGTATGTAGGCCTTGCTATATATATTCTGCTTTTCTAGCTATCTCATTTTGACATATAGGATAGGCCTAATGAGGTGGTATGGGATGGTTATTTTCTTGGGAACCCAGGTTAAGTTATATTAATTTTATTATTTGACTTTCCTGCTTATATTATACATCATCACACTTCTATTTGTTTACTATATGAAATTGATAGGTTTAGATACCTTGGGTCCCAGCCTACTGATATTATATCTCACACCCTACATGGGAAATGTTTGGTACCCAAGTAGACTTCGTGTTCATAGGTATGGATATAAGGAATCATGCCTCTTCTAATGCTTGATTTTTTTCTATTTTGGATGGGTCTTTGGGGGTGGAGGACCAAGTGATGCCCGAGATGTCATGTGGCAGTTTCTATTTGTTGTTTTGAGTCTTTTTCAGGATGTAGTATATGGTTTTACCCTATACGCATAAACTTTTATTTATTCACATTTTACATCATAAACTAATATCATCAGCGTGTTAGTTATGACATTTCAGATTCTGCAGTTATTATATGTTTTTATGCTGGGTCATTTATCTACTTCTAATACTGTCTATTTCTTTTCTTATTCCTTCCGCTATTTTCTCAATTATATTATTACATTCTTCTATGATATAACTTTTTCTATGAAGGAATATTATCCCCCATAGACTTACACAAGGCCCTCTCTACGAGTCAGAAGCCTCTAACATTTGGGGAGATGCTCTTGAAGTCTTGTGGCCCACTTCTAGGGGCCTGTTTTCATATTCACTCGGGGTGGGATTCTATAATCAAAAAATTAATTTATCCCCAATAGACATCACATTCATGATTCATAATTCATTTAATAAAAAGAACCCATTTTATAATCATACCATACCAGTAAATTTAATTATATACAATTTAACATGTAACATAAGAGGTGACATGACCATTTGGACCAAACCTTATAAGGGGAAATTCCATTATCAATCCAATCTAAATGTTTAGAAGGAATTTTGGGCATTTAATGAATTAATTAAATAAGGAAATATAAGTCAACATAGCCAAGGGGTTTTCTTGGTTGATGTTAGAATCTTGAAACTACTAAAAAATGATCAAAAAGTGTATATAATCGTGTGTATACAAATTTAAAATAAAGAAACCATTTTTAAAGCAACACATGAAAAATGCTGTTGTGTGGAATGACAATGATACATAAAAAATGATGGAAAATTAGGGAAAATCCATATAACACCTACCTCATGAGTAATACATACCAATCATCCAATATCGAGCTCTTATTCCTTCTAGTTTGGAAGAAATCAATGAAGCAAACATCTGCCATAAAAACAGGGAAAATGATCTTGCACCTCGATAAAATTATTGAGAAAATATTATATAGAGATTTTAGGAAATTAATACGATAGGTTTTCAAAATGGATCCTTAGAGACTGATGGAACTCAAATCGAATGATTGGTGGAGGAGATATCTAGAAGCCCAGATTTGGATTGTAGGAGGAACCACATAATGCCAATGAGAGCCTTACATGTCTAGAGGTAGAGTGGAAAAGAGAAACAATAATTTTAACTTCATTAAGTGGATTTTTTTCACCATTTAAAATTAGATCACATAGATTGGTCGGATGATTTACAAATCGTGCACCACCCCCTTCTGAAGAAACCCACCTCTCAGGGTTTGTGCCACATGGTTTTCCTAACATGTGCTAACTGTGAAATGAATAGAACTTAGGTACTACCTAAGTGTCACTAAACTTATGTGCTAGTTTCATGGTACATGTGAATATTCCACATTCCATGTGCTTCATATCTCTTCACCTCTATAAGTTGCAGGGTTTGATACTGGGTGCTGCACAGTTTCAGACAAAACATGCACCCTTTGCAGAACACAAAACATGTTATTTTTGGGGCTTGGCATCCTGAATCACAACGAGACATCCGAGGAAGCTCACAAGCCTTTACTATAGTTTAAAAACAACATAATGAAGAGTTCCAACTCGTAGAATTTTGTTTCAAATCTTATTTCCAAGAACTACTTGTCCACCAAATAGAAAAATTCAAATTCCCATTGAATTTTGCCTCAGATCAAAACATGGGTCTTTACAACCTCCCCACCTAAAAACATATCATCCAAAATAAGCCTTAGAGAACAAATAAATTATCACTTAACCTACATGGTTAATGAATTCTTGTTCAAATTGTCATTTTGAGTTTTTGAATGCCCAACACATTGCCAGTCATTAATTAACCATACAACACTTAAGCCACCAAAACCCGATCTAATGCACATTTTCTAAAAAAACACTAAAATAGAGCATACCTAAGACCATTTAGATAGAGAGCTGATAAATTCATCTTTTCATTAAAAATTTGGAAAAAGGTGCTCCCCACTATAGCCATTAACATCATAAGGGGCCAATTTTTAGCCATGGTATATCAACCCTTTGAATTTCCCTACAAATAATTTCTATAAGTATTGTGATGCTTCCAATGTGATTTCATCAATTGGGAAAACCTAATTACATCCAAGTCCATGATTATAAACTCTCCATATAGAAGCGTTGAAATCCCAATTGACCAAAATAAACCTGGTTGTTCAAGCATTACCAGAAGGCACTGCCAACCCTCATATAACACCTTCCTTAACCAGACTGTGTTCTTAAAAATGCTTTCATCTGACCACACCCACTAAAAAAATAAAAATAGGTCGAGCCACTCTTCATGACCATTCAAAAATTATAATCTTATAAGACCAAAATATTTTAAACTACACCACAATGCCTTCTTTTAAGGCATTCTGCGTTCACAATAATCACATTCATTAAAGTTTATACCCATCTTTTAGTGATGTTCTCTAATAAAACCACCACATAATTATTTAAATTATCATGAATCTACAAAAATAAGAGGGGTAACCCAATTCCCGACCACTAGAATATTCACCCTGTGATCATCACCTTATATTCTAACAACAATCCCATGGTAAACTTGGATTTATTAAACAAGAGCCCTAGGAAAAAAACCATGATAGTCCATACTCCAATTTTATAAATATTCATTGGTTCTAGGCCAAAACTTCCATATCATATCATTGATAAATCCTATAATGTCTTATTCCAAGTAGTAACATCAATGTAAAATGGTTATTTTCTATGATTTTGTTCAATGAATTCATACATAGGAATCTGGGTATCACTCTGGACTAACCACTCCCCAAAGAAAACCATTATTCCATCATGAAAATCCAATAGAGATAACATCCCAAGACCAATATATTTTAAAAAATTATCATAGCATAAGACCAATGCTCTCTTATTGAATAAAGTACATCGTCGAGATAAGGGAAATTATAATCTCTTTTAGAAGAGTACACTAAGTCAATTGAACATTTTCCAAAACAAGAATAGTATAACCACTACTAGTCAACTTCTTGAAAGAATCTTGACTTCACCTATCGATGCATCTCTATTAACTGATCACAATCCATTACTAACTGAGGCATCTCATGATCATTGATGATAACCACCGAAGTTCATTCAATACTACTAGTGTATTAATAGGTTTCATACACATCAAACCATATCCACATCATTCTACCAAGAAAACACCAAAACACAAAACACTAGAACCTACCTAGTGCTCCCCATCATAGGAGTGTTTTTGTTGTCGAAAGAAGGTATAGACTAGCCACTCACAAGTTACCTAGATCAAAAACATGTTAAAGGAAAAGAATTAATCATTTGGAATAAATAAAAAAATTAAGGGTGCATAAAAACACTTAATACTCTTAGAATGTCATCTTGAAATTTTAATGAATTGATTCCTTAACTCGTAAGTCAGTCTTCTACAGAGATGACTCAAAAACATACTCAATAGAAAAAAGTTCATGATTTCACTATTCTCAACTGATTTGTTACAACCTTGAAGAAAAATATTGGTCCTATTTATATCAACACATACTATGTCACAATTATATAATAAAGATGGAATACCCTCGATAAAATCCATAGTTTTTCCTTACTATGCATTAAAGTATCAAGTGGACCACATGGAAATTTGGCTCAAAGTCGCTCTATCTCGTATGACTGTAAAATAGATGAACGACCTATCGAGTGGCCCAATAAAAGAGAAATAGGGTCATGATACCTATGAAGTAGCCAAATATACCCTTAATATGTTTAAATTACTGAATCCAATCATTAACTGATGCTCACGCCCATAAAAAAGGTTAAGGATACCATGACCACACATCTAAACAAGGGTGTCATTTAGAAGTTTAGAGTCTTACCAGGGATAACGACACCAGAATGAAACCATAAAAAACAAGACTCATGGAACTAAAAAATGAATTTAAGGTATAAGGGTGATACCTACCTCAGGTTATTAGCTTACAAAAGAATAGGTTTTAGCCCTATCATTACGTCATTCCAAACAGATTTCACTAGGACCTATGCCAATCATTTAATCCTTTTCCAAAAAGGAGAAAAGTATATGGAAAATTCTCACATTTATATTCCTTGGATGCTTAAATAGAAGATTAATTTTCCCTTACATGAGGGTTTAAACGAAGGACACCACCTAGGGATCAATTTTCATTCCATTGTATTACATTAATTACCATAAATATTAATCATTTTAATCATTTGAAACTGATCATTAAGGTACAATCGGAAATTCTTATCAAGAATAATTTTTAAACATTTACCATTTGTTGACATACCATCATAATTAAGAAATTTATGAATTTAATTCCATTTTATGAACACTCAATAGTAGTAGATAAGGCGACCTACAAGGATACCATTTAGCCAACCTGGGTTCATCAAAATTCATCCTAATAGTATTTGTTTAATTATGAATGTTTTGAAACACCCATATAGGTTTATCCTATAATATTCATTTTCCTACATACCTACTTGGTTCAATTTGTTCATTATATAAGTTAATCACATGATTATCATGCTCGTGTGATTAGGTTGCAAGCCTTTTGAAAGGAAACCAATTCATTTCCTATCAAATTAAATAGATTTTTCATTTAACCATTTCAAAATATTTTAGGTGTCCATATATCATGGTTTGATTATATGAGTTTCCATTCCACAACCTATAAAGCACCTATACAATTTATAAATCACATTCTAGCTCCCATTTAACCAAAACTAATTCACTTTAGCATTTGAACTTTTTTAATATTTTCATTTTAACAATGGTCCAGATGTATACATACAAAGATCAAAAATGGTTTTAATATACATGTTACCTTTTCCAAATTATAAGGTTCCCATACACATTACAACTAAAAACTAGTCCCTGTTTAGATGTAACCACAAGGTTTATCCCATTAAACAATTTACACATCAAACATAATTAGCATGTTATTACAAGAAATAATCATGGAGGATGATTCTAGATAAATAGGAAACATGAAATATAATTACCTAATCATGGTAGTAGATTATCATGCTATGTAAATTATCAAATCATGTTACATAAATAGGAATGATAAATAATTTCTTAAACAGGTGCAATACTAAGAATAAAATAACACTCAATGTAGACAATCCAAAACACTAAGAATCCTATAAATGAAACAACATGGAATGACATCTGTGTGGAATGTGAATTTTTTATGAACCTATGAATATGGATGTAATTATATAACCATTACATACTAAGATAAGGTTAATATAATATAATTTAGAAAAATCAATAATTAGTAGAAAATTAACAATTAACTAAAGGTGAAATAATAATCAAATATGATAGAAAACAACATGACCAATAGTTTCTAACTCTAGACACTTGTAATTTTCCTCGTACATGGGTTGGTCACTCCTATGAATGAAAATTTACCAAGAGCCAACACATTCCTAGTCTCCTGTCTTTCAACCCAAAATAGTAATACAAAGAAAAATAAATGCTATGATACCATTTTGTACTGTCCCAACCCAGAGGACCACTACAAATATAGCTGGACTGATGGGTCACATGCCCTCAAGCAAGGATCTCGATATGCCAGAGGCTGATGAATAGTAGTGGGGGTCTAATGAGGAAAAAGTGGGGAGACTATAGCCTCATTATTTTAGTAGCATAGTGGTACAAAAATAATTAATAAAAAAAGATTATAAGAATTAATTAAATTAATGATAGAGTAGTGGAAGAATAATATAAATTGAGTAACAGAAATGTGCAACACCATTATACAACATATGAATTCATATCTTAATGATAATACATAAACTAAAACAACAGAAATACATTGGGAAAATGATATAGTTAAGTTCATAAATAAAGAAAATAAATAATAGAATATCCCCAAGGGCGATCTCCTTGTGAATCCCAAGCTCCATCTTGGTGTTTTGATCCTAACTAAATGGTATATGAAATATACTAAATGCCTATGAAAAAAGGTCTTCATGGCTAACCCAGTGAAATGGCGGCCCAATTAGGGGTGAGATATAAATGTTAGGTCAGAATGTACAAAGTAATACATAAATGAGGGTGAATATTTTCTTTTCAAAATATTTACCAATTCTGGTTTTTGAAACCAACAATAATTAATGAGAATATGCAGTGTTATTATTATATATGAAAATATGCAGTAGATAAATATAAAAAAATAACAATAATTTTTATAGTTATTTTGGGCACAAAGATCCCCTAATCTACTCTGCCAATCACTCTCTCAACGAGCATGATAAATTTCACAAGAATAATTCTTTTATCACTAGACCAAGACTACACAACTGATTGTACGTAGTTGAAACCTTACAAACCAGAAAAATTGAAAATTATTCTAGTTCTTTAACCGAGAACTAGTTATACAATGCTTAGGTCAAGAAGCTAATACTCCACCACAACTTAGTACAAGCAGTTGAAACTCAAATAATCAAAATAGATTGATTTGTTGAAATAGGTTAAACTTAATAATTGTAGTAGCATGCATTTGAAATTTGATGGATCTTGTTCTTGTAAAATGATATTATTGAATAGAGAAAGATTCTAAATAGATTCAGTTTTTATATATTTCATCAATTTAAAGTAGCAACAAAATAGAGTAGTCACAAACTTATAGTAGAACAAGATAGAACATGTATATCTCCAAAATGTAGTCCTTTAATAGTGTTTATCATTTATTGTAGCATTGTAAAAAGAGTTTTAATAAAAATAGTCTTCCATGTGAATCAATAATAAAAAAATTTTATAAAGAGATATTCTGAAGGAATATATTGATTAGAAAATACATTCTTCTGTGTTCCAGATCCAAAATAATCTCGTAATTGGTCACAGAAATTCAAAAATAAATTAATTAGGAGATCCTTAACTTCACTTAGAAATAGGATATATTTTCTTCAATAAACATGGATCTTTGAAACAATCAAAATGATACATAAATATTCCTCTATTTATGACTTCACCACTTTATTAATATCAGATTTAAAACGTGGTTTGAAAAACTTTGTTGTTGAGAACACAACGCAGGGATGACCTGTGTAGCGTAGGGTTCCTTTGTATAGCATAGGGTTCCTTTGTGAAGCATAGGATTCCTTTGGATAGTGTAGGGTTCCTTTGCAAAGTGTAGGGTTCCTTTGCATAGCATAGGGTTCCTTTTCATAGTGTAGGGTTCCTTTTCATAGCGTAGGGTTCCTTTGCATATTATAGGGTTCTTTTTCGTAGCGTAATGTAGGGATGAAAACAGTGTTTCTAGAATCATTCCCATAATTTGAAATTCCATTAAAATAAAATATAAATTATTTTAAAACTAACTTAAAAAACATTATTAGAAAACAAATATGGTTTTTTACATCAAAATCCTCATAAAATATAGAGTACTATTGAGAAAATACATGTCCAACAATCTCCCCCATTTTTATAATCACAAAACGCATAACACAATCATTATCAAAAATTAAAGAGAATATAGGATTTGTAAAAAAAATTAATATAGAAAAACATTCAACATTTAGATTTCATATAATTATTTCTACACAAAAAAAAATTGCAAAATAAAATGTTTGTGGTTGAAATTATTCTTTTAATCTCCCCTAGAGATAGTTTTTCTACAAACATAAAACTTATCCCCTCTTTTGGTGATTCAAAAATATGGTTGTGGAAGAATAAATAAAATAAACCAAAGATAATATTTCACAAAGGGGGGGATGATGGGGAGAGCTTGAGGCTTATCTTACACAGCAAGGAAGAAATGCTTAAACAAGAGGTACATCCCAAAGTCTCAGAAGAGGATCTTAGGAAAATGGATGAACGGAAGATACAAGTGGAGATCAATGAGGAGAAAATAGCGTGGATAGATAAACAAGACCGCATTGTGTCCCGAGGCTTGAATAAGAATAAAGTCAAATTAGAGGAATTCATTCATATAATGGAACGATTGATCTCTCACTTTGAAGATCTCATTAGCAAGGATCCGGACACCCAGGTTAGTGCACTTCACTGGGAACTATATAGAATAGCTTAGTCATGTAATCTTAGTTTGGTGTTCAATGATTTTGTGAGATCTTTTAGCACGTAGTGGCTATTGGCTGTGAACCTTGGTTGCCATTTTCCCTTAAAATGGATTTATTTTATAAAAATTTAAATTTGGATGGATAAATATTATGTACAATCAATGGTTAACGGTCATCAAAACAAAAGGGCTAAAGTTCAGTTTCATCAGGGAAATAGGGTTTCTCTGGATAAGGAATTGCTTGAACTGCACTGCTAAGATCAATTAACTTCAGCAACATTCATTGAAAAATATTGTTTAATACTTTTGTCTAAAGCTAAAGTAGCTTCCCCAAATCATTTCCAACATTAAAATTGTCAAACAAATTGATCTTCACAAACTCATTCACAACTTCTTCTAACTGGATGAAATATATCAACCTATATTTAACTTGATTAATCACTACTCCCAACTAAGACTCATTTGAAGTTAGTTGGCTCACCAGATGTATCTAATTGTCCAATAAAACATTTAATGGTATGTTATCACAATGAAGAATGTTTAGCCTATCATTAAAATCAATCAACATAGATGAAAGTATCTTTCAACTTCCATATAAATTCTGGTGGTATATGTTGAGAAGATGTAGATGCTTGAATGCTTGCTCTGAGAGACTGAAACTCCCTCCAAATCATCAACATTAATTCATCAAACTCTGTCTTCTTGACAGAATCATATTTTAATAGACAAAATTCTCTTTACATCTTCAATATAAGCTCCATAATATCTATAACAAAAATATATTTTTTTATTCTCTTAAATGATGCTTCTGAGCTTCAAACTCTGATCTCGGTACCGAAACAACCTTGTATTCTTCATAATTTTTCTTCTTAGATTCCAAATATTCTCTTAAAAATGAATTATGAGCCTCCTATAATTGTATCTTTATATCTTGAGCATTAGCATCTAAATATGAATATTCATTAGAATTAGATTTTTTTCAACTTCAATTAAATCCAGGCTTGGATCACCAACTCCTTTTTCTCCATTTAGAAAATTAGATCCTCCCAAAACACTAGGATCTGGGGAAATTTTATTTCAAGGTTCAGGAATATAATCTCTGTGATTTTAATGACTTTGAGGATCTGGCTCAACCTACTCAACCACTTGATCCTCACCTCCAATTTATCTTCGATCACAAAGTGGAGTGACATTTACACCTCTAAAAGTATATTTAATAACATCTTTTAAAACATTTTATAAAACTCTTCTTCTTTTCAGAACAAGATATTCCTCTAGACTTGAAGTCCTTCCATTATCTGGCCTCTGAAGAACTGATCCTACTGAAGGGATAACCATTTCCACCCCCTAAGTAGCTGCTAACAACCTTTTTTGTTGCTCCTCACCAACTGGCATAAAACTATAACATGAGTTGCTCCTGAAAAAACCATGCTTCTTCTCTATTCCTTCATTCAACCTATTGTTGTGGTGACATGTTTTTTCCAAAAAAAAACATATTCCCAATCAATCCTTTTCTTTGTAGAAAGACAGAAAGAATCCTACTATAGTGATAATATCATATCTTTATGTCCTCATGGAATAAATGGATTGGATATCTTATCATAAATTAAGAAACAATATACTTTACATTTTATAGAATCCAAAAGAAGATATACATTTTTGGATAGAGAACCTTCTCAAGATCATCTTTCCTAGGAAAAATATTAGATTGAATAAACTGCATCATCATGTAGCATTTAGGATAAATTCCTTTTGTAAACACCTTTTTGACAGTTCTTGTACCAAAAAAATAAAACATAATATCCTCAAACATATGTCTTCCAATACTGATATTCCATAAATCTAATTGAAACTCCTCCTTAGGGGGGAAATGGAGAATCTCTGCCATTTCAAAAAAAAGGACAAAGAAAAATCATTATTATCAATCAAAGAGATAATGGTTTCTTCATCAAAAGCATGAGATAAAGAATCATTTTTACAAAACTCTTTAACTTCAACTTCATAAACCATTCACAAGTTATCTTCACCAAAATCTTAAAATGGACCTTGGAAATTCATCACATCCTTGATCAAAAGATTTTTCTAATCTAGATAGCCATAATATTTTACCTTTTCTTTAAACACCTTGTGAGATTTTATTGAGGAATAGTCATTGTAATCAAACTCATCATCCATGGATCATCAAGAGGTTTCCATCATGGAGGATTTATGGATTTGAGGGATTGAATGTTTGGGGTTTTTGGTAAATAGGAATCAAAAGATAGAGGTACTCTATGAGTCGAATGGAGAGAAGTATGAGAGAGGGAGAAAGAAAACGGTTTTCTCATGTTGATCGACGATGTACTCATTATGTTTTTTATTTTGAAAAGAAAAATATAATAAAATTGAAATGATATTTTTTTCAAAAAAATTAAAACAAAATCAAATAAGTCATATTAAATAAAACTAACTAAAATAAATGTAGAGAAACTATAAATAAATTAATAAACAATTACTGAAACTAAAATATTCCTACCCCCCCCCTTAAAAAAATTAAAACTAGTAGTGGGAAGTGGTTTACTAAAAATATCATCTAATTGATATTTGATATTAAAAAATTATAAATAAATATCCTTTGTAAGGACATAATCTCTTAGAAAATGATGCCTTATGTCAAATTTCTTAGTCCTATAATGACTTATTAGATTTTGAGACATATTAATTGCACTAGAATTATTACATAAAATAGGAATACTATTAAATTTTAGTATAATTACTAGTAGAGTGTTTTTCATCTACAATACTTGTGCACAAAAACTTACAGCAAGCACATATTCTACCTTAGTAGTTGATAGGGCAACTGAGTGTTGTTTTATACTAGACAATGAAATTATAGATTTTCCTAAAAAGTGACAGGTCCATGTGTTACTTTGTCAATATAATATATAACCACCAAATTCATCATCTGAATATGATATTAAATTAAAATCAGAAGTTCTAGGGTAAAGAAGAGATTGAGAAACTATTCCCTTTAAATATATAAAAATTATTTTAACAGTTGTAAGATAGGATTCTTTTGTATTTGACTAAAATATAGCACAAAGACATACAAAAACCAGAATGGCTGGTCTACTAGTAGTAAGATAAAACAAACATCTAATCATTCATCTATATAACTTGTTGTTAACTAATTTTTTAACATCATCCAAATCAAGTTTTATATTTCTAGACATAGAAGTTTTTTATGTATTGTTGTTCTCACGTCCAAATTTTTTCAATAATTCAATAATATACTTTCTATGAATTAAAACATTTCTAAAATATCTTTTGGTAAATCTAAAATTCTAAAAATAAATAGTTCTCCCATTATACTCTTTTCAAATCATTTTTCATTAAATTTGAAAAATCATGACCATGTTTTTTATTTTTTTATCAAAAAATAACATCATTAACATAAATTTAGAGTAATAAAATAGTAGAAAAAACAATTTTTCTGAAAATTTCTAGATCTAACAAACTAACAGTAAATCTATTTTTGAAAAAAAATAACTTATGTTTTTATTCCAAGCTCTATATTCTTGTTTAAGTCCATATAGATATTTAGTATGTTTTAAAAATCGGTTTTTTGGG
Organism: Viscum album; assembly: GCA_963277665.1. Taxonomy (NCBI): domain Eukaryota; kingdom Viridiplantae; phylum Streptophyta; class Magnoliopsida; order Santalales; family Viscaceae; genus Viscum; species Viscum album. The sequence goes on along the minus strand of OY728165.1, from coordinate 909,085,201 downwards.
AATTTCAAAACCAGGGGTTGTTCACCATAAATTTTCTCCATTAAGTAACCATTTAAAAAGGAAGATACAGCATCCTTATGATATAATTTAAAATTTATATGAGATGCATATGATAAAATAAATCTAATGGATTCTAATCTTGCAATAGGGGAAAAGTTTTAATCGTAATCTATATTTTATTTATAATTATATCTTTTAGCAACCAATCTGGATTTATTTCGGGTAATGATCCCTTGATCATCCTGTTTATTTCTAAAGACCCGTTTGGTTCCTATAACTGAATAAATAGTTGTCCTCTCTAATAGTTCCCAAAATTAATTTCTTTTGAACTTGTTAAGATCTTCTTGCATGGATAATAACCACATATTATCTTCTAAGGATTATTCAATATTCTTAGGTTATACTGAGATAGAAAAGTAGAAAATTCTACTAGGTTTCCATTATTTCTTCTTATTCTAATTACCATGTCTAGATCTCATATGATAGTTCCTAAAGGATGGTTATTTAACATTCTAGATTTTCTAGGGAAGAAACTTTCAAGTTCGACAGAATCATATTCTTCTAAATGAGATTGGGTTTTATCAATATCATTTTCAAAACCATTTTTAGGGTTTTTAAGTTTCATATTATCAAAAGAGTCACTGACTTCATCAGTTTGGTCTTTTTATTTAATGAATTAGACAGTTTCACCAAACTTCACATGAACTAATTCTTTTAAAATATGTATCTTCTTATTAAAAACTCTATAAGAATTTGAGGTAGTATAATTTCCCAAAAATATTCATTTATTAGATTTTGGATCAAACTTACCAAATTTTTCCATAGTTTTAAAGATATACACCTTACATACAAAAACATTAAAATACTTTACTTTTTTCTATAATTAAAAGGATCTTAAGGATTATTTTTTAAAACAAGACTGATTAAAAATATATTCATGATATACGAGTCTATTATTATAACTTTTACCAAATTAATTAGTAGGAAGACAGTTTTTATTTAGTATAGTCCTTTCAATTTCTTGAATAGTTATATTTCTCCTTTTAACAATTCTATTTTTTTAGTTGTTCTTGGTGTAGAGAAGGTGTGTTTACTACCTATATTTAAGAGAAAAAAATTATTTTATTTGTTCTCAAATTCTCCACCATGATCACTTCTTAAAAAAATTATTGTAAAACCTTTTTCATTTTGAACAATTTTAAAAAAATATTCAAAATAGTGAAAAGTACACTTGTGTTTTAGAAAATAAACCCAAGTAAATCTGTTAAAACAATCTACTAAAACATAAATATATAATTTACCAGCCAATATTTCTATCCTTGATGGTCCAAAAAACAATATTGATAATTTCTAAAGGAATTGACGTAGAAATTTTGTTAATATATTTGAATGATGATTTGTGATGATTGTCAATTTTTCATGCATCACAAAATCTGTTCATATCAAACATAAGACTAGGAAAATTATAAACTAAATGTTTCTCGGATAAATTAGGTAAATCAAAAATATAATAGTGTTCATGTCTTCTATGAAAAATCCACGATTCATTTTTCTTGGCAGTTAAACATTTCACATTCTATTTACAAAAGGAATTTAAATCCTAATTATAAACTTTATCAGTTCATGGTGATATAAATTTAAATAACATATATTTACACGTAGAAAAGCATTTTTTAAAAATTAAACCTAAAATCCATAATTAAAAGGTTGATAAATTATTATCAAATTGTTCTTTAATCCATACATATACAATACTTTGTTGATTGATATAGTCTTTTGATCTTCAAAAATTTGAACTCAAATTATTTTTCCATTGGAATTTCCACCAAAAGTGAAAAGGCCTCCATCCATTTGTGTCAGTGTGTGAAAATTTAATAGATGTACACTCATATAATTGGAACAACAACAATCCATATACCATATCGAATTTTTGTTTCGTTGGATTATTACTAGCCAAAGTATTTAAAAAAATGTTTGTTTTGGTACCCATATTTTCTTTGGTCTAGTATTATTAGATAAAAATGATCTGGGAATCCAAATATACTTTGTTTTTAAATTATTTTCTTCATCCAATCTTTTATAAATAAAATCTTATTTAATGTCACATATTTGAGGATTTTTAAAAAATATTTTTAGTGACATGTCATTTTGTTCCACAAAGATAAGTGGTCCTATTTTTAGAATTAAGAACAAAATAGTTTTTATACAATTTTAATTTCTCACCCTTGCATCGTATTCCACATATTTCCATTTTAATGAAATTCTTTCAAAGAATTTTAATTAATATATTTTCTCTTTTAGTAAAAAGGATCAATAATATTATATTTTTCTACTTCATATTGTATTACTTTGATCCCTTTTTCATGATCATTACAGTTTGTTGTGTATGAGTTGAATATTTTCATCAACTCTTGATGTTGTTTAAGAAAGGAATCTATTCCACCTAAAACAACATTTTGAATTTTTTAAGACTTAAAATTCTTTATTAAAGCATCATATTATTCTTCAGACATTGAATAATAGGAAACTACTTTATCATTTGAAAAACTAATAGTATCAGAATTTGAATAATAATATGTTTGTACCTTTTCTTATTATTCATTGGCCTTAAAGCATGTGTTGGCCTTTATATTTTTTTTCTATTTATTTAAATCATACATTGAAGGGCTGATAGATTCATTATATACACTCTATGTAGTTTTCATTAGTCTTTTCCCTTTATGCTCATAATCATTATTTTTCTAATATCTCTTTTCTCGCCTTATTCTTTCATCTTTCAATTGATCATAATCATGTCTAATATGACCCAATTTCTTGCATCTGTAAAAACTAAATTTTTTTAGTTCTTTATCATAATTCCTGAATGATTTTCTGAATCCTATTTTCTTCTTGTATAACATGTAGAACTTTTTTTCCAGCTGAGCCAGTCCAATTTTAGAATCATATGGATCTGAATTCTAATACTATTTAACTTCTTGTTTTGATATTTTGCTACATTTCTGAGTTATTACTTTCAGAGAAGTGTTTTCTTTATTTATTATAATCTTATGATATACAGATTTAGATTTTATTTCAACTTCATACATAATCAGTGTCCTAATTATTTCTTTTATTTTTAGATCCTTGATAGGTGATGATTGTTGAATAGTAATATATATGCCATTCCATTTAAAATTTATTACTCTTAGTACTTTTAAGGATTTATCGGATTATCTGATGGGTTAACCTAAGGTTATACTATTGTTAATTATTTAAATAAGCCTTTCATTCATCTATGTGATGCTTTCTCCATTGAACAATTTAAAGGTTTCATACTTCATCTTTGTTATTTCATACCTCATATGTCTTACACTATTTATTCCTTCATAAGAAAATATAATATTTTGCACATTTCATAAGTAGTAGGACATTGTGAAACACTGTTGAACTCATCTGGTCCAAGACCACAGATAATAGAATTCATTGCTTTTTAATTCATGTCATATTCAGCTTCTATTATAGTATCCCATTTTTCTGGTTTCTCAAGAATCTTATATGGTGTAATGATCTTGGATTAAACTTTGAATCAAATATTTTTCAGATAAATAATCATCCTTGACCTACAAAACCCATAATTTTTACCATTGATTTATGGAGCTCTAATGATTGGCATTGATTCTCTAGGATCAAACATTTCAATCTTTATATAGACCTTATATTTTTTAGCTTACTATAGCATTATTCAAAATCCCACCAAGAATGAAAATTTCGAAGTTGGAATATACAAAGTAATGCACAAGAGGGGGTGAAATGTGTCTTTTCAAAATCATTCACAAATTCGTATTTTAAAAACTATTATAATTTATGTGAATATGTAGTGTTATTGTTCATTATGAAAATATGTAGTGGATAAACAAAAAGCAGGAACACAACTTTTTATTATAGTTTGGGGCACAAAGACCCCTAGTCCACTCAACCAGTACCTCTCTTAGTGATCTTTGTAAATTTCACTAGAATGATTCTATTATCAAAAGACCAAGAATCCACAACTAAGTGCAGGTAGTTGAAAAAATACGAACAAGAAAAATTGAAAAGCCTTCGGGTTCTATAATAGAGAAACGGTTATCCATAGATTAGATCATGAAGCTGATGCTCCACCACAAATGAGTACGAGCAGTTGAAACACAAATACATCAAAATAGATTAATTTCTTCAAACAGTTAAAACTTCACAATTGCAGGAGCATTCAATTGATAGTTGATTGATATTCTTCTTATTAAATATTAGTTTTCAAGAGAGAGTGATTCAGAAATGACTCATGTTGCATATATATCTTCAATTTAAAAGAAGCAACAAAACAGAGAAGTTGTAAACATACAGTAGATCAAGTTATAACGTGTATATCTTCAAAATTTAGTCCTTTAACAGAGTTATTAGTATATTGTATCACTATAGAAATAATTTTAATAAAAAAAATCTTGTATGTGAATCACTTATCACATGTTTTTATGAAGAGATATTCTGAAAGAATATATAGAATAGAAAATAATTTCTTTAGTGTTCCATATCCAAAATAACAGCTTAATTGGTCACAGAAATATAAATTTCAATTAACTCTAAGAGTTATAACTTCCCTTATAAAAAGGATAGATTTTCTCTAATGAAAATGGTTATTTGAAACAATCAAAACAATCCTTGAAATGGTATTCATTTTTAACTTGACCATTGCAGTAATCTCAGATTGAAAACACGGCTTGAATAACTTCACCACTGAGAACACAACATATGGTAGAACTGCACAGTGTAGGGTTCCTATGCATAGCATAGGGTTCCATTGTGTAGTGTAGGGTTCCTTTTCATAGCATAGTGTAAGGATTAAAAAACGTTTTTATAATCATTCCCAAAACAAAAATTCCATTAAAATATAATATAAGTTCTTATAAAACTCACTTAACAAAACATTATTAGAAAAAAATAGGGGTTTTAGTGAACATCAAAATCATAATAAAATATTGAGTATTGTTGATACAATACAAGCCCAACAATAAATCCCAAAAGGTTACCACCCATGGGTTTTACAAGTAAATCTATCTCATGGTCATAAAGTAAATTAGTGTGCAGGTATAAATAATAACAAATAGAAGTATGTAAACAAACAATAGCCAGCACATTTACCTAATGGACACCTAGTGGATCTACCTAATTTGGATCATTTTCTAAATGAGTTTCTGAAAAGTAACCATATGTATATAGTAAAATATTATTAAAAGGTAATCTCCTTGGAATGGCCTTTTAGAACCATCCACTCCGTGGAACCCCCTCCCCATGAAGAGGTCTTAATTCCATAGTCCGGAAGGAGTTGTTGCTAGCTGAGATGATAGAGCGTCCAATGGGGTAACACCTCAATCAGTGATGGTTTGACACAGAAGGCCATCATCCAGGTGAATTTCTCCAATTCTTCACACCCATTGAGACACCAGGTAACCAGATAAGGTGATTGGTACATGGGAGACATAAATTCTCCCAAGAGAGGGCTCCCTGGAATCAAACCCCAGACCTCACCAAACACCGTTGCTATGGCCCTCGACCACCCACCACTATGCCATCTCCAAAGCGGATACCATATGAATATAGTAATACTTAATACATAGTATTTTTATTTATTGGGTCCACCTAAAAGGACTAAGTACATGTGGATGTAAGTAAATATATACCTAGAAAACTAGGTGCTCACTGGACTGGGCCATGACTCAGTCATCTATAATGAGTCTAAACAATCACATAAGCTAAAGCAATAGAGTATATTCTCTACATCCCAATAGAGTGTGAGACATTAGGAATGACACATGGTATGGGGATTGATCCATCATGTCAACACTATAAACAGATAGTGTGGTGCCACTACCCAATATCCAACATAGTATTCATGGTGAGAGACGTCTTTATTCAACACCCAATTTAATAGAGTGTGATTTTACACAATGCTCAATAGAATCATTACCATTATTCCACAAACATTTTCAAGGCATAATCATATTTATTACAATAATAACTAGAGACATGAGGCATTACCTCTCAATCACTACAATTATTAACCACATTTAATATTAGGGGGACCAAATCATAATTATATCATTTACCATGCACACAATGATATGTGTCCTTGTCACACTTTGCAAATAATTCCAATTGAATCATTTAATTAATTTAAGGAAAGAAATCCATCATGAAGCATTATGTACATTATAATCAAGTCAAATCACATAATATATTTAATATAATACAGTGGTGTGTTTGTACCACCCTAATTAATTTCATTACATAAACCATTTAATACATGTAAGGAAAGAAAAACACCATGAACAATATAAATAAATTTAACACATTCCATTTTATTATAAAGACATGGAAATTAGTTTATCAAGGTTCAACAGGGATCATAGAAGGTACCAAGTTCAATTGGTTATTTGAACTCATGGAAAATCCATTTATGAAGCAAGCCAAGAACATAGGAGATGTTTGGTTTATTATTCAACCAAATAAGAGTGGACATGCCACACACATAAAAGGTGAATTGGTTAGAAAATAATTTTTATAAAAATAGGTCCAAATAAATGAAACCAAACACATTATAAACTAAAAATCATCAATTTTTAAATTTTAAGACAACACACCTCATCTGATGGGTTTTCTTATAAAAGAATGACATTGTTTATCAGAAAAATCAATTATCCCAAATAAACATCTCATTCAAGATTCATAATTCAATGAATAAATAAGAAATAATTTTTGAAAGAAACCATACATTGAAAATAAATTATATTAAATTTAACATGGAAAATGGGAGGTTCCATTACCATTTGGACCAAATCCTATCAGGAGAAACCCCCTTCTCAATCCTATCTGAATTCTTAGAAGATATTCTAGGCATTTAATTAATTAATTAAAAAGATAAATATAAGACGAAAAACCCATGTGGTGTTTGTGGTCAAGGTAAAAATCCTAAAACTACTAAATAATGATCATTGAGTTCATATAATGTTGTGTATACAAATTTAAAATAAAGAAAATATTATTAAAGAAATGTGCAACAAAGGCCAGCAAGTGGTGTAACGACACTATTTACATAAAAATAGATAATTAGGGAAAAATAAAAACAAAAACATAAATAATGATTAGGATGTTCCACTCATCAAATATCAAGGTCTGATATAGATCAGTTTAGAATAAGTCTAATAAAAATACATCCCCCAAAAAAATAGAGAAAATGAGCTTGCGCATTGATAACTCTATCGAGGGAATATTAAATAAAGAAATGAGAAATTTTAATAAAGAGCTTACTAATATGAATTCATATAGACTAAAAATACTCAAATTGGATGATGAACAAAGAATATATATTGAATCCTAGAATTGTCTTGGAGGAGGAACCCTATAATATTAAGGCGAACCTCACGCGGATAGAGGTGGAGAAGAAAAGAAAAAAAATAATTTTAACCACATTAATGGAATTTTGTTCTTTTCGCCCTTTAAAAATGGGTTGCATGAGTTTTCCTCATAGTTTACAAACCAACCACCAACTTTCCACCACACTCTACCTATGAAACCCATCTCTCATGGATTGTGGCATATGGTTTTCATAACCATTCCCCAACCTTAGAATGAGTAGTGCTTAGGTAGTTCATAAGTGGCACTAACCGTGTGGGTTAGGAACATGCTTTGGAAGAACAATGCACATCCCATTCACTTCACTTCTTCTCACCTTCATAATCCATACATTATATTATTGGAGGCTATAATGTTTCTGAAAAATCGGGTGCCCTATGGAGACCACCAGACTTGGGATATTTGGGACCCAGTACTCCCAAAACTCAATGACACATCCAAGGAAACTCTGAAGTATTTCCCAAGTCTAGAAACAACACATTGAAATGTTCCAACTCTCAGAATCATTTTCCAAATAATAGTTCAAAGAATGTTATGTCCACTAAATGGTAAAATTTGAATTACCTTGGAATTTTACCTCAGCTAAAAACATGTGTCGTTACATTATATATGTTCTAATTACAATTTGGTTATAAAAATAATAACAAAGGGAGTTTTAGAATGTTTTTGAACTGTAAGTGGTTGTATTAATGATTGAGGAATTATGGTATATAATTATATCATTAAGTATTCATTCCTATGAAAACTATTTGTTTGAAAGGATAAGATTGATATTTTAGTTTGTAAATTGCTAAATTAACTTTCCTGTGTTTTAATGTTTTTAATTTTACTTGGGATTTCTAATAAACCCTATGTTGGATAGTGTTAGACCCCTGGTTTTTTATGATAGAATTTATGTTATAAAAGGGTTAACATTTGATTTAAATTGTTAGTGGAAAAATAATTATTGTAAGGTGATGTGTTTCTTATCAATCAATGGATAGAAATTAAGGGGAAAGTTTTCTAGTTGACATGTTTTGAGTATTGTAGAAGTGTATAGAATTATAAAAAACTATGCACTTATATAAGATTAAAATAGTGATTTCAAATGTGGTTTCAGATTTAATTAAAAATTCATCTAGAAATGTATGATTAGAATTTTGAAAAGGTTGGGGGAAAGTATAATTAAACCAGAATTATAATTTACTTCATAAAAATAATAGGGAACATATATATGTTTATTAGGATGATAAAAAAATTAGTGTATATGTAAGAGTAATAGGTTTATTAAAAATTCTATATTAGAGTAAATCTAGAGTTTCAAAAGATGAGTGGTAGTAAATAAAAGGTCTCATTACATTAAAATAAATTTTTCATGATCTCATATTATATTAATTTTGATTTCACATAATATTAAATCGTTTTCTTTAATGATTACATGATAATAAAAATAACATTTATAGTAGATTACCAATCTTGGGTATAAATTCATATGACTTATGTAATATTAAGATGGTTCTTTATGGGAGATAGAAAATGTTTATTTGGTAGATTATATATACTTTTATATTTTCTTAAAGAAAAATAATATTCTATGCTACGATATTGATTATCTAAATTTCATCTTGGAAACAATAATATAATGAAAAACACCGTTTTGTTGTTATTCTTGGTTATTTTTCATATTAATTAAGAGATAAAAATGTGTCAATTTATTTTTCTCTTCTCTTTCTTGTTCTGTGTGGATAAAAAAAGGAATATGTGAACCTCGGATGGATTGTAAGACTTACCAAAGTCTTATAATCCCATATAGCTTATAGTGATCTCCTAGATCTATCTTCACTTTATTGGTCTATATTCCATGGATTTTACCTTGTAGTGAACCATGTAAAATGATAATTTCACCATATTTACAATTTTTATTGGGTTTTTTCTCACTTGATTGGTAATATTAACAAATTTTGTTATTAAAAACATGAGAACAAGACCAATTTTAAATTGAATTGAATGTGGACACCCTAATTCACTCTATCTAGGTTGTAATGGTACACTATGGTTATAGTAATTTTGGATAAATTTATAGTGAATAAATGTAATATAAAAATTATATGAACATTAGAACATGGTAAAGTAGTCATTAGGAGTATAACCATTAAAATTGATATGTACTTAATGGAATAATAATTTAATTATTATAAGAAAAAATATAGAATAATTAATTCAATATTTAAATAAATATTTATATATTTTTAATTTTTAGATGCATTATATAATTACAATGTGATATAGTAAACTTTTCATTATAATGGTGAAGTAACATATTTTCATATGAAAATATTTTTTAGGAAGTATTTAATTTTTTCATCAATATTTAATTATCATAATCCCAAATTATATTATCAAAAAAAATATTATAAATTTAAATAATCATTTAAAATTAATTAAGGGTACATATTTTATAATCTTCCCAAATAGTTTAATTTTTGGATAAATAGTAAAATACATTATATTCATACTGTCTGTTTTATGAACTCATTTTGATATAAAAATTATATAATAATTTAAATATTTTTTTTCCTTGATTGAAATATGCTTTATTATTTAAATTTATTTATTTACAATATTAATATAATTTTAACCATATAAAATTGTTTTCAAACACCAAAATATATTTTACCAATTTAAAAGATATTGTTTACATCAAGATAGACTTTATATGATAAAAATAATATAATATTTTAGTTTAGTTTTTTTGTTCTCAAATGCTAAAACCAGGGCCTAAATTTCAAAGAACGCGATTTAAACCCTTAAATGATTTATTTTTAATGAATTTTCTATAATCTTGATTTTCTTGGTAAATATTTAAAAAAAATATTAAACAATTATCCAATCTTTTCAATAAATTCCCACCCACTCCCTCTTTTCTCTTTAAACCCAATATCTTTATCATATCCTCAATCTTAACAACTTTTAATAATCCCTCAAGTAAAATCACATGTTCTAAAGGATTTTTTTAATAAGTCTATCCAGAAAAATATAATATAAGGGTTTCCCATCTCTTTATCTTTCTCAGATGCTCTCTATCCAAATCTCATCCATGATTCATTTATAAAATATTTTTCCAATTTTATATTGTTTTTCATTTACTTTCTATTCCATTTTACAGATGTTCTTTTAATATATTACACATAATTAATTATTATTTCCTCTCCTTAAACTCCATTCATAATTCTATAAATTTACTATGATAATTTTCCTTTATTTATGTAAGACCCATTAATATTGTTCGTTTCTAAATCATTATATATGAACTGTATTTGTTGTATCATTGTTAAAATATTAAATGAAGGAATTTTTTCTACAATATTTAATATTTTTCTAGTTCAGTGACTATCAAGACCCAAGTCAACTAAGCCTTTTATTACAATAACTAAACCATAGGTATAAATGTAGTAAATATTGGGACTTCATTCTTGAATAGTTTTCAATCTTTGTTGAAAATTTTATTTTTGGTTTACATAATGATATTTCTATATGTAATTTATTGTAAACTTATTTAATATACCACTATTAAAAAGCTTTTTTTTAAATCATAATTTATATTTCTAAATCATTACCCCATTTAACCAGTAAAATATCACTAATTCATTAATTTTATCCTATAAAATTCCATGCACTATGAATAACCAATCTTAGTATGATTTTTATGTAATCATCTATAAATTATACTTTACTTTTGAAAAAATCCCTATCCTAACATGGTAATCCATTATTCAATAGTTACATGTGGTAACTATGAAATTTCATCATGTATTTATATTACTCTTGTATATATATTTTTTAAGTTATATATTGATATTTTATGCAAGTGATGGGTGGACCTTCAAATATATAGCTCATAAATTGATTAGGTAATGATTAGTAATTGAATATTTTTAATTTCATAGTGATTATAAATAGAAATATGATTATTGGGGATTATACCTGGTAATATTCTTTCAATACTATTATAATGGGCCTTAGTAATATGTCCATGATACCTTGGTGATAATAATGGTGATATTTTTATTATATCTTGATTCACTCATTACTTATTCCTTCATTACTTATGTCCATTAATGATGGTTTCACTGTCTATTTATCATGAAAATCCTTGCATGTATTATGTCTCGTGATTATCCCTTTATTAATCATGACTCAAAATGATTCCTCTATCGACTATATATCATGATAATACAAACATTACTTATTTTTCTAAATGACTCTTTTACTATCCATGCCACAAGATGATATATAAAATATTTATTCTTTCATTACATACATCTCATTATTATTAATTATTTACCTATGACATATAATACTTCTTAGATTACCTATGTATCACAATGATTCATTTATTACTTTATTATTCCTCTACTACCTATGTTTCATGTTAATACAAATATTATATAAGTAACATAATGATTTTTCAATTACCTATAAAATGTGAAGATGTGAGCATTATTTATTTTCTACTCTCAATGTTTATCCATCCATGTTTTATAATTAAATGATATATATCTTATGTTACATGGAGGAATATTACATGAAATGATTTTATATTTATATGAAACCCTAAAGGTTCTTTTTTTCACCCCTTTTTATATAAAAAATTTGGAAATAAATAATTTAATGAGTAATTGGTTGCAATTGGATTTCATATAAGGCAAAGATAATATTTTAAAAAAAAATTAAATAAGATTTATTATATTTCATTTCTTGTATTACTTATCAAGTTCCTAAAGACACTAGATTATGTTTATAACGATCTTATATATGTATTATTTTTTACGATGTGTAAAAAATTATATTTTATTATAGAATTACATTTTGTAATAGTAGTATATGAAATCATAGTTAGTACCAGAGCAGAGTTTAGTTATTTTTAGGAATTGGGATGAGAACCCCTTCTAGAAAAATCATATTTTTAGAGAACTATTTATAGTATTATATGTATAAATATATATTTCTAACATTTATCTATATTAATATTATGTCAAATTATAACTTTTTTAATTTTTTTAAAATTTTTTGATGACTTTAAGGGTTTAAATTTTAGTAATTGAACATAGGTGCAAATATTAAACTGTGTTCATATGATAAATTTAGTGTTTTATAATTTGTTATTATTATTAGTATAATAGTTTTTTTAAGAATTATTACCTTTCATAATTATAAATTTATTTATTTATTTAGAAAATAGATATAAAAAACGTTTCTTAATTAAAATATGTCAAATTTTTACACTACCATTCCATGTTTTCTTGGTGAATTAGTGTTTATTGTTATTATAAATTCATGTTTAAGTGATTTTGACACCTTTTCCAATATTCAAATAATATAACTATGGATTATGAGAAGTGTTCAACAATATCCATATAGATCAATACTTTTCTATCACATAATCAGGATAATAATGACATTTAAATTATCAATCATTCATAATGTCACAATCCTATCATGGACATTTAAATTTTGATAATATTGTTTCCTAGGGAGATATTTCTAAACCCTATATAAAAATAATTTTTTAATTATTTATTTTTTAGAAATATTAATCAATTTTTGATCTAACCATATTTTAAAAACTCACATATGATTCTATTAATTCACTCATTGAAAAATTTGTATATGTTGATGAATGCAATCATCTTGTACAAAATAATATATTTTCTTCTAAACTACATTTTTGTTAAAACATTCATAGATCTACTTGTTAATATTTTATCAAGAAAAAATAATATTTTTTAAAAAATACTTACGACATTATGTCACTTCCTAAAATTAATCTGATTTAACATAGAGAAAAATATATCAAAAATGAAATGTGGGAACATTATTATTATTACTTTTATGAAATGGAGAAAATTTTCCAAAGCTACTAAAAATGAGTAAAACTACTTGTGGGGATTAAATTACTTTGGGGGTGCAGATTATGTATATAATTTTTTTTTATTTTAATCCCATAAATTTTATTCACATTATTAAATATATAGTTATTTTATTACTATAGACCATATTTAAAAGGTATAACATAAAAATAATAATAAGCACTATTTCATGAAATAATCATTTTGACTATTGTGTAATAAGAGAATACTATAATCAAGGTTTTACATTGGAAAAAAAAATAAAAAAAAAATAAATATTGACAATAAATAAAAATAAACATTATGAATATGAAATAAAAATCAATAGGCACTTAGTTTCCTAAAATAATAATATATAAAAGTATCATAATGAATTTAAAAATAATCAATAGAATTGGAATATAAATATTGTTGATATGAAATAAATGAATAATAATGGTTGTTTTAAAGCTATATTTTGGATGATTTTATAGAATACGATAAAGGTAATATGATTTTTATATGACTATCAACATAGGTTAAGGTATTTATTCAGAAATGAATTGTTAGAATAGTAATATATTTTATCGAGTAATAATTTAACAATTTTATATAACCACAGAAATTGATGATTTCAATGAAAATATAATGCTTTATATCTCTTTAATACTAAACAACATTCTATAAATATGATATGATATGATAATGTTTTATTTTTAATTATTAAGTTACATTTTTATCTGAAAATCATTAATTTATAAAGTATTTAATATATTTTAATTTGTAATTAAATTCATCATACATAGATATCTATTTTTAAAAATTTTATTATAAATATAGAGTCAATATTTCTAAATTGAGAATGGGTATGTTTAAAAAACTGAAATATTTGAATATTAGGTAAATAATAATTTGTGGTATTAATATATGGTATGTTTTATGATATCATCTTGATATAAAAATTATTTAATAATTTAAAAATGGTTTAAATTTATAAAAAATTTATATAGTTAAATAACATAATCATAATGTCTAAATCATATTTTATCATTTTTAAAAACAATTTTTTATTTCCACGTAGCATTTCCATGATCAATAAAAATTAAAATAAAAAATTTGACTACTTTAAGGATTGAATAATAAAAACATCGTCTAAATTTTAAAAATCTGAATCTAAAATCATATATTAATAATTTCATGTTAACTTATTACAATCTTATTTTCTAATTTCTATATTAAAAAAATTATTAAACAAATATGAAATATTTGATATAAATACAAAAATTTTTACCCAATTTATATTCACATACAATATTGTTATCATTAAATCCTTATATTAATCTCTCAGTTAATAATTAAGTAATATATCATGTATTTAAGTATTTATTTTTATAAGGATAGCAAGTAAAAGGTAATATAAATGCTCTAACTCTCTTTTTCTCTCTCTAAAACATAATTATTTTATCGTAGCATTTTCATATTTAAGATTCTATTTAAAAAATTGTTCTGTATTTAGTATCCCTAGTTTCACACTAAGGGATACTTTTATAATTATAGTAAAGATGATTTTAACATAAATTTTTAAAAATTATTTATGAAATTTAATAAGTTTAAAGAAATAAATTTTCAAATTATTTAGAATGTTGGAAAAAGTATAAGACACTATAATAAAAATAAGGATGTGAGGTTTCTATTTCATTGTGAGTTTTAGAATTTTGAATGGCATGTGAAATTTATAGGAAATTAAATGAGATTAAGTAGTAATAATAATATTACTTAAATCTTAATTCCTATTTAAGTGGATATATATTTCAAATTATAGAAAATATCATTCTATAAACCATAGATATTTTTTTATTTATAGGAATAAATAGGTTGTTAGAGGGGGAATCTATGATAAAGAGTGACCCAAACTCAAAGTAATGGTTTCGTGGATATTTTTCTTCACCATTTCTATATATTTTATCTTTTCAAACCTACCCTTCTCATTTTTAAATATAATTATTGAATTATATTCTAGAAATCATGTATATTTAACTCAATAATGAAATATAAACATTGGATTATTTGGGTCAAAATCCATTTTATGAATTTCTAGTAAATCAAGAGAGCGGTTTTAGATTTCCAAAACATCTGTATAGATTTCTGAGCTTCAAACCCTACAATCATGAATAATTAATTATACATGTTATTCATTGTCACTAAGTCATTCTAATGAATCCATGTTCATTGGATTCGTATTTTTAAATTAATAGAAAATACATATATGGTTATTGTTTAAAATTTGGATAATTTAGTTATTAATTAAGATCCTAATCGAATCACATGGAAATCCTCATGATTATATATATCTACTCCCAAAAATAATTCAATGAGACCAATTTGAGGTTGGTTCAAATTATAGAATACGAGTTATAGTAATGATAATTTGGACACTTATTGAACTTATCTCAAGTAATTAGTGACCTTTTGATTTAGTATTTAGTTAACAAATTAATTTTTTTGATCTAAGTGTATTGATAAGGTAGATGTAAGATTTTATTAAAATTTGGACAACTTCTCTATAAAGACCCAACCTAAAAAAATTAATTAATCTATTGTCTATAGACTAGATTTTATTTACTTTTATTCACAAAAATATTTTAGATTTAGATTTATATATAGTTGGGAAATAAATATTATATAATAGTCTGATATATTATAATGATGACACTTTTACTTAGTATCCATTTTTAACAGTATAAAACATTTAAAGTAAGACATGATTTATTTTCATAAAAAATAATTAGGACATTCAACATGACTTATTTCTTTAACTAACACATCCATAATCCCTTTGAAACACATTATAAAATTTGGGACAAAAAGATAACATTAAAGGACATAAAAAGAAACAAATAGACTATTAGCCTCTGAATACAACTTAAAACTAATTTTCAAAAATAAACATTGGGGGCCTAAATAAAAATCCTCTTACCCAATAAATAATCTTTTATATGGAATGATTTTGATAAAAAAATCACAATAAACATATTTTCAAAATAAAAACTCATAATGGTTTATTTTAAATCATTAAAAACTCATAATAACTATTTCACAAAGATATAATTTTTATCCTTACAAGGTGGCATATAATTTCATTTTCCATGTAAAATAATAATATCTCTATAAAAACCCATATAAATAATATATAAATATTAGATGAAACTTGAGGAATAATTTTTGTATCACTATTTCTTACACATGGAATAACCATCACAACTATATTTAGAGTAAACATCATAGTTAAACTTCAAATAACCACTATAGTTATATTTATAATAACCTTCATTTTATATTATAATAATCTATTAAGAGAAACAGAATAGATTTAATTCGTCCTGTTATCCAGTGAATTAGAGAGCTATAATGAGGTCACCAACCCTATGATTATAAAAAAACCACCCATAATCATAAACAAATCCAAATAATTATAATACAATACATAAAATCTTTTATCGTAAAAACATTTTTTATACCCATAAAAAACATTTACACATATTAAAATATGAATTATATGTTAAAAACCTATTTAACAATAACCAAAAAATAATAAAAGTGGGTTTTTATTTGAGTAAAAATTGAAATCTTGTACAGGAATCCAAATACTTATTAACATGTATAGAAGTAGGAAAAGTCCTTGTTTCTGTATATGTTAAAATAGAACATTTTGTTTGTCTTTTTTTAAATAATGTCAAAACATTCCTTTAAAATATTCATTTTGAAAACCATTGAATCTACATAAAAAATATATATAATTTCCTTTATAATTCACTTATATATATATAAATTCATCAATATGTTTTTTTTAATATGGATATGGATGAAAATAGTGGTTTTTAAGGGAAATGTTAAAAGAATATTTTTAAAAAGAAATTCCTTACCTTGAGTCTGATTCACCTTGTATGTTATTTATATTCATTAATAATAAACCTAGGTTAATTATTTAATTTATTAAGAAATTTGTTAAAGTTTTTTATTCCTTTTATTTTATCACTTATGATCTTATGTTTAATTATTTATTTAAATAAATTTATATTGGATGTTTACATGATATTTGATTCAAAAGTACAAAATAGATTCGTTAAGTTGACTAATGTAAATGAATTCATTATTCCATCATATAAAGAATTATAATAATGAAATGGTTATAATTTTTATACATAAAATTTAATTTTAAAACTAATCACGAAATATGTTTATGAAAAACAAAATACATTATAATCATAGAGATTGCAGGTTGTACGTACGCATGGGAACCATTACAAATTTTCAATGATCTTTTTTGAAAAAGGTAATAAATATATAATCTCAAAATAATGACCATAATTTAATAAAAATTATATCATTTAATTTAATTATATTTATATATATCATCCATGTGATTTGGTGATAAAAAATGAATCACATCTCTTTATGTAGGTGGTAGTCCTCATGTATAAATGAATAACAATATCATTTTTCGATGAATGGAAAGGTAAGAAAGTAAATGATACACAATCTTTTCATAATGATAAATATTTAATTAATATCATATATATATATATATATATATTAATTTTATCTTTATAACAAGTCATGATAGATGGTGATGGTAAAGGAATTACATCAGTTCGTGATGTGGTAGTCCGTCACACACATGAGTGATGGTTTAGTTTCCCATTTGATTGAATAAGAGATGTATATAGATTTTAAAATTAACATAAAAAAGTCTTCTTATATGGAATAAATTTATGTTATAAAATAATATTGTCTAAGGAATATTTGAAGGAGGTGGAAGATGAAATTAAATAAAAACATGTGGTTAAAAACTATACATCTTCTTTGGAAAAACTTCTTTTTTTAACACCTTATTTCCTCTAAGGTTGGTATTATGGAAAAAACACCTATAGTATTTGACAAGGGTATTTGGAAGGTATTTGGAAGGTATTTGGGTTATTTTTGTCTAAAAAATAATGCTATTTAATTGTTAAGTAATGGGAAGAAGAGTCTCCCTTTTATAAAAGATGAGAGGGGCAATAGATTTTTTGAAAATATTAAATTAATATAATTAAATTTAAATTATTAATGAATCTAAATTGATTTATTTAGACTATAATATTGATATGTATTTAAATTATATAATCTAAAAAACATTTAAGGGATTTTACTATATTTTTACCCATATCCTTTGGTGTTAACTCTTAATTAACCCTTTTTACAATTACCATAGTATTTAAATTTTCTACACTTTAATATTTAATAATATTACTATAAATTCAAAAATCACCCGTAAATGGAATATGAATAATTTAATTAGGAATATCCCATTAATTTACCTTAATATATTTTTTAAACACTTTAAAACATTTAATTAATTATTATTTTCATAAAATATCAATAATTTCAATTTTAGCACTATTTATTTACATAGTTTTTTTATAACATTGAGAAAACAAAGGAATTAAAATATAATAAATTAAAATATCCATATGATGTAATAGTGATCTAAAAAATTAATTTATAACATTAATTATTTCATATTATATTACTTTTTATATTTTTAATATCATTTATTTTATTATTCCGTTAATTAAATAATTACTGTGTTTGTGTTGGGTAATTATTTGTGATAATTATTTCGTTAATAGAAATTATAGTATTAAAATGATGAAGATAAATAATTTATATTTAAAAAAATATTTATAACCTAAAATATCCTATGGTTATCCATATGTTAAAAAATTTATGGTTATTAAAACCAAGAGTGTGACATTTTGGACCTTTCGTTAAATAAACTATTGAAAAGACTATAATTACCCCCAAAAGTCAAAAAAATGTCATATAACCAATTATTAAAGGATAATATATGAAATTAATTCAACTAATAAAACAATGTCATGTGCTAGGTTCATATTATATTCCATATAATTTTATTTTTAACAAAAATTATCTTATTTAACATTTACCACGGTAACAAATATTATTAAGGTTACTATTTGTTTTCATAAAAAATAAAAGAGTAATATTTTAAAATTTTGTATCTAATGAATCCATATATGGAATAAAATTTTCAAACAAAAAATATAAAATGTTTTAGAATTTAATTTAATATTAAACTGGTGTAATTCATTGAAAAAACAGTTTAGCAAAAAAATGTCATCTGAAATATAAAAAAAATTTATACTAAATACAATTATAAAGTTCATTTAAAAATAATAATTGAATTATTTTAAATAAAAATTAACTGATTAAATTTTAGAACTAAGTCAAAAATAGAATTTCAATTTGAAAATAATTGAAAATAAAATACAATTTTCATTGAAATTATTTATTTTCACTATTTATTGAAAAATCATTATTTTATGAAAAATATAGAAGATTCACCATAGAATAATTTTTATATTATCATTTATAAAATTATATTAATTTTATCAAATACATTTTTTATAATATATGTAAATTAATTATATCATTCTATCTTAAAAACAAATCAAAACCCATTTTTGATAAAAACATAACTTTAAAGAATAAAATTGTTTTTCTAAAACCTGAGTGTTTATTTCCTAATAATTAATAAATAAAAGTTTATTCATTAAAATATATATATATATCAAAAATTAGTTTATCTTATTCATTCCTTTAAATTTAATAATTAGGTTATAATAGTCATATTTAAATAATAATTTTTCACTATTTGAGGAAGCACAGTGTTGTTTATCTTGTACTATGTCGAACATAGTCTTATTTCTAAATCTTGGGATACTAAATTACCCCATTTAATGAATTTATTCACCATAAATTTAACTTGGTCTTGGTGATAAGGGTTTGATTTTACAAAATACTTTTTTTGAAATCCCGCATAGTAAAATGTTTAATAAAACATTATCTTTGTCACAAACCAAATTGGTCGCCATCAAACTAATGTTATACCTCGTCTGCAGCAAGGTCCAAAGGGCGTTCCTGATCCCCACAAGCCGGAACAAGTTCCTGTTTATCAAAAATAAAACATGGGTATGATTTACCTTAATAAATAAATATAAAAAAAAATAGAAAGCTAAGAACTAAAACTAAAAAACATACAACAAAAGAGACCATTAAACTAAGATCAATTTTAAAGTTTACAACTGGAACTAAAATCCCAAAAGAGACTACAACAAAGTAAAACCAAAACTTAAACTCAAAACTCTGTGCGACATGAGGAGTCACATCCCAAACCACTGCCACCCAAACAATATGAGGATGCCACTAACAATCCGAACCACTAATGAAATGCATGCTGCCTCAACCTAGAATACTAAACAAAAAGGATCTAAATACTACCAATAGTGTACATAGGGTGTGATCCAAGCTCCCAATAGGATTCCACCAAGAAAATGGTTTCACATATAATAATTAAATGACAAATACATTTGCAATTTTAATTTAAGAAAAGAACTAAATGCTTGAACAGTTTTAGAGAAAATCGGTTTAAAGAAAATAGTTTCAAAAGAAACAAATTAAATTAAAACACACACGCAAAATTACTTTTATAATAACCGAAGTGTCACACCGATGAGCATAAAGAAATCAAGGAGCACCAAATCTGGGAGAGGCATCGTGGGTGTTAGCTAGCTTGGGTCCTTAGATCTTCATTTCTCGGTGAAATATGGCTTAGAAACTAGGACTCTCAGAAACCATGGCTTAGAAACCACGACCCTTAGAAAATGTGTCTTAGAAACCACAAACCTTAGAAAACATAGCTTAAAAACCATGACTCACAATCATTCATAAGTTTAGTTAGTGTTGCAGTCATCAATCCTGCTAAGTGAAGTTGGGCCAAAGCCACCCCCGGATCACTAACTCACTAGTCTAGTCCACCCACCTAGCTACCCAAGTTTCCCTCTTTGTGCTCAAATAAGTTTCAGGTTCATTTCACATGTCATATTCATGCACCCGAAGAAACAAGACACTTCACATGCCAAAAACCACTACTTTTTCTCATAAATAACATTTTGAAAGAATACACACACTACAATGTTCTCACACATTTTTCATACCATTGGCATAATTTAATGAACCTTTTAAAAAATTTATAAAAAATTATCCAAAGAGTGTCACTAGGATTTTCACACACTTAAAAAATTTAAAAAAAATTATTAAAAATGCTAAAAATATTTCAAAAGTAAATCTTCATTACATACACAACCAATTAAAACCAATGAGTGGTCAAAGAAATCAATTTTCTGGTCAAAAAACCATTAAAATAATTTTTTAAACAACTTAAACATACGTAGCATATCTTTAAACACCAAAAATCCACCTGAATAATCATTTAAGATAGAACGCATACATATGTTAAACCAAAACATCAATTTCACCCTTTGCACATCCTAACAAAGAAACAACACAATTTATAAAACACTAATGAACAGTTCGACATGGTTTATCAAAGCAACAATATACTCATATCATCTAAACACACTAATAAAAACATTAAATCATACTAAACTTCAAGTAAAAATTAAATTAACACCAAACAAACTAATTAGTAAGCTAACCACACAAATTAAAAAAATCACTAACAATTAACTAGAGATGAGATTTCTGCAGAAAGCACACATATTATGATGATGAGATACTAAACGATTTCAATGAATATCAAACTTCAAAGAAAATCAACTTTGTGCCACTAAAATTAATTAAATAACACTCTAAATTAATTAATCATGTAATTATTGGATAGGGAACCACCTACCTATAATGTAGTAAACCTTGCGAGCATGGCGTGAAACTCCAGCTGCGTCACCGTCGCACCCCAATAGATCTAAAGAAAACCGTTTTTTCAAGCATTTGAACCCAAAAACAATGAAACCAAATGAACTACACATTAAATCCTAACCCGATAAACTTAAAAAGGAAGAAATTAACTGAACGCACTTGCGGTGGGGTGAGAGAAGCTAACTGAGTGAGAAGAGGGGTTGTTGGAGGTGATTTACACTAGCTGGACTTTTTCAGAAGGGGGTACAACCAGGGGCAGTAGTCAAGAGCGATCTTCCTTTTAGAGGGAAGCAGGGTAGCACAGGCAGTAGGTCTGATGTAGAGGAGGGAGGTGTAGCTAGGTGAGGGTGCAGTGCGACTTGGGTTCATAGCCAGTAGGGGGTGGCATCATGGATAGTAAGGGCAGCACAAGGATGGGGAGATGAAGCGAGGGGGTGGAGTGGTGGCACTGGATAAGATCAGGCTGACAGGGCTCTGGCCGACTCGTCGAAGAAGGATAACAGGGGGTGGAGGGGTTTTCTGAATGGGTAAGGTTAGGAGGGGACTTCTGTGCAAAAAAATGGGGGGAGGTGTTCACATGTGGGAGAGAGGAGAGAAAGAGAGGGAGAAAAAAATAGAGAAAAAAGAAAATAGAGAGATAAATGGAGGGGGATAAAAGAGGGAAAGTAAAATAGGAAGGAAATAAAAAAAAAGAAGATAAAAAAAGAAATAATAAATAAAAATATAATAAAAATATAATAATAAAACAAAATTTAAATTAATAACAACAAAACTAAAAATAATAAAACGAAAATAATAGAAACAACCAAACGAATAATATTATTATTATTGAGACCGAACAATAGGAATGGTTGTGTGCAAGGTCGCATGACAAAATAATAACACATTTAATAATAAAACATAATCTAATTTAGGATAGGCACTACAAAGTTCATGTGTATGGCTGCACACCCTTGTATGACACCAAATTTAAATTAAATTAAAATCTGCTCAACTCATGGCTCAAAACTGAAACCCAAAATAATTAAAAATAAAATAAAGCATCGGGTTGAGCTGTGAAAAATCTCCTCACCATGACACTTTTTCCCCTATAAAGTCCTAAAAGACTTGACCAAGTCAAAATTCCATGTAAGACCGTGAAGAAACTTTAAACAAAACCTTAAACCCTAGAAGGTCGGGCATTCAAAACACCCATGACCTGAAACTTCCAAAATCTCAAAACTAGAATCACCATGAAAAATAAAAAACAAGAAGGAATTATCTGCCAAAGAGAACTACAACATGGAACACCCTGACCCCCTATATTAGGGATCACCAGGCCATCCCAAGATCTCCAACAACACTCATCAAGATAACCATTACCTGAGATAACCAATTACCATGGTAAAGGTATGGAGGAGCAGAATTAATGGATTTCCTCATCAAACACACTTTGAAGATTGATTTTTCCCACAATTTCATCATATGGTGGCCTCCCCACTATATTAGGGTTCTCATAAAACATTAGTTCTCCACACCGAAAAGACTCACAAATATATACAACCTCTAAAACTGGCTTGACCCTCCAAGTTCACTAATTTTTACCAAACCAACAAAATAGGTGACACCGGTGAGACCCACACTAGGTCTCCCCACCATTTTAAAATTTTCCTAACACCACGACACCCACACGAGCATTCTCAGTTTACCTTGAGTGATATAGACTGAACTATTCACCACAAACCCACTAAAACAAGAAACATTTCACATAAAATTCCCACATTGGACAACACTTCACCACATGAGATGGTTTTAATATCAGAAACAACAAAACATAGTGGAAAACTAGACAGGCGTGTGTCAATTCCTAAAGACATGAGCATCTCCAAAATAAGTACAATTTTTACTCCTAATCGACCCACAATAAGGTTTAGAGAGCACACTCACAGGCTTTACATGAATTCGGATTCTCCAAACCTCTTTAAGGCCCATAAGCAACTCCCATAAATTAATACCATAGAAAGGAGACAGGGGCTTCATACCCCTCAAAACAAAAATAAAGCCTTCAAAGACAATACCGCAATAGGAAAATTTAAGTTTTCCCCATCCTGACACTGTGGACTTAAGTTAAACCAACCCCATCTCACGTCTAATGAGTTCCGACTGCGTGCAAGCTTCACCCTAAGACATATGGTTGGGGCCTTGAGGTCTAAAGCATCTACTGCTTCGTAGAAATAAGTTGACCACCTATGACTGGAACTTCATCCACTATAAAAGATGCCTTCATACTTCTCCTCATACCCTAGGAGGCTACTCTTTCAACTTACCAATTGATAATTGCGGTGAAAAACCTAGAGTTCCCAACTAACCACACCAGAGATAGGAAATTGATAGGTCTGTCAAACGCGTGATGCAAACTGAATGAACGGGCACTCCAAAATTAGGTCCCTTTGCTTTACACTCCTTATCGGATGAGGAACCTCTAAATACCACAAAATTAACAAGACCAACAACTATTATGAGCTTTAAACTGATTTTTCAACACAACCATTGGGGAAATTGAAGCTAGATCATTAGAATGGTCAAACACACATAATGGTCAAACAAACCATTATAAGAATTTATTAAACAATTTCAACATATTTCAAATGTCTTTAAACACCAAAACTCCTCCCAAGTAATCATTTAAGATCGAATGCATATAGATGCTACATCAAAACACCAATTTCACCATTTTTACATCCTAACAAAGTAACTGCAGAATTTATAAAACACTAGTGAACAGTTTGACATGGGTTTTGACAGCAAAAATATACTCATATTATCTAAAAACACTAATAGGCACATTAAAACTTACCAAACCTCAAGTAAAAATTATATTCTCACAAAAAAACTAATAGTAAGAAAACCAAAAAAAATAAAAAAAAAATCACTAACAATTAACTAGAGATGAGATTTCAGCCGAAAGAACACATATTATGATGACACGCTACTAGAAAATTTAAAAGCATATCAAAATTCAAAGAAAATAAACTTGGCACCATAAAATTAATTAAATAACACTCTAAATTAATTAAACATGAAAATTAATTAATCAAGTAATAATTGGTCATGGAACCACCTACTTGGAATGTAGGAAACCTTATGAGATTAATGTGACACTCCTACCACATGACCGTCGCACCACAATGGATCAAAGGAGAACAATTTTTCAAGAATTTGAAACCAAAAAAAATGAAACCAAATGAAATCCACATTAAACCCTAACACGATAAACAATCAAAGGAAGAAATTAAACGAACGAAGAAAAACGCACTTGTGGCATGGGTGCGGGAAGTTAACTGAGTGAGATGAGGGGTTTTTGAAAGTGATTTATGTTGGAAGGTCCTTGTCAGAAGGGAGAGCGGCCAACGGGAAATGGTCAAGAGCAAAGTGCCAATTCGGGCAAAGCAGGGAAGCGTGTGCAGCATGTTTGATGAGGTGGAGGGCGGCGTGGCCAGGTGACGGTGCAACGTGGCTCGGGTTTGCAGGATGTAGGGGGGTGGCATTGCGGATGGTGGGGAAAGCACGAGGGTGAGGCACCAGAGTGATGGGGATGGAGAGATGGCGCTGTACAGGAGTAGGCTGAAGGGGCTTTGGTCGGCTCGTTAGAGAATGAGAGAAAGGGGTGGGGGGTTTGCGTCATGTGTAGGGTTAGGAGGGGACTGTTGTGAAAAAACAGAAGGAGGGGAGGTGTCCGCATGGCGGAGAGGGGAGAGAAAGAGAGTGAGAAAAAAAGGGAGAGAAAAGAATATAGAGAAAGAAATATAGGGGGAAAGAGTGAAAATAAAATAGGAAGGAAAGAAAAAAAATAATAGAATATAAAAAGAAATAAGGAATAAAAATAAAATAAAAATAAAAATAATAAAAATAAATTCAAATTAATAAAACAACTAAAAATAATAAAACCAAAATAATAGAAACAACCAAACCAATAATATTATTTCATGAGGCCAGACAATGGGCACAGTAGTGTTTAAGGTCACGTGCCCAAATAATAATACATTTAATAATAAAACTTACTCTAATTAAGGATGGGAACACACACACGATCGCGCGTACTGTTGTGCACCCGTGTATGATAAACAATTTCCATTAAATTAGAACTGGCTCAACACATGGCTCAAAAGTGAATCCCAAAATAATTAAAAATAAAATAAATCATTGGGTCGGGGAATAACAATCTTGATAAGAGGGAAATTGAGGTACATATGTCATCTATAATAACACAGAACTAGGTTCCCATATAGGAAAAAATGGGGTAAATGAAAAAATAGAAATGGAAGAAAAATATAACTCCTAAGTACTGATAGATAGTGATAGAGAACATGGTCCTTATATATCTAAACATCACAAAAATTTAAATATGTTATGGGTCAAAAGACAAATGATTTCTCAGTAAAAAAATTAAATGAATAAAGTTTTATTTAAATACCCTTTTCATAGTGTTGTTGAATTTATTTATCAGGATACTAAAGACATAACAAAATGTACTTAATTGAGAATTATAATTTCATAATCTAATCAATTTCTTCTATAATCTCTTATTTTTCTCCAAAAAATGAGTATTAAAGATGATATTTTCATTCCTGAAGCACTGTAATCAACTTATAATCAATCACATACTACAAAAGAATGATATAAACCTATATACCGTATATTTATATATATTTAAAAAATAAAATGGTTTTGAAATGATAATATAATTCCCAAAATTAGTAACCCATCATAAGATAAAATTCAACCTTAATCTCAAAAATTCAGTAGTTATATCTGATGATAAAACTATATCATTCCAAAAATAATAGTCCTTAAAATTTTTAAAAATATTTTAGATATTTATATAAATCCAAAAATATGAAATCTTCGACAACATAATATTCTATGATAAATTTAACATTTATCCCCAAAGAACATCATTCACTCTTATAGTCCCATACTAAAAATGTATATCCCCTTATCATATAATATCCATGATATTGTAATATTTTCTTTAAATTACCTGAATCACCACAAATATACATTTAGATAATATATAATTCCAAAATATAATTAAATTTTGACTCCTCAAATTAAATTCCATAATTTTTTATCCTTAATCATGTAAGGGTCTCAAATGGTAAACTTCGTATGAAATAACATTGATCACCTAATCACCAAATGAATTTTCAATCATATGGTTATCAATTAAATAAGATTTATTTTCCCCAAATAAATAAATTAATTATTTTTCAAAAATTTTCAGTATAAAAATGATGTAATACTAACATGTACATCACATATTTTATTGGTCAACACTACACCATTGTCTCTCATTGGTTGTGGGTTCAAGCCATGTGGTTTTATCAGATGTGATTGGTTGTCACCCAGCCTGTGGTTTCTCCTTTTTATAAAACAATGTAATTCCAATAACATTTCAAAAAAATAAACATAATCATAAAATACCGTATAATACCAATATATTAATATTAAATTTATCTTATTTCCAGAAAAATAAAATATAATTCTTCTTCAAATACCTTTTTCAGATTTTATACCTAAGGATCACATACACCTAAAACATTTATAAAAAACTTTTCAAATGTCTCATAAGGTGTTCCCATCACATAAAACCTTGAAAAGGGGTTTCAAATCCATTTAACATATTATAAATCTTAAATATACCCCTATATAAATAATATTTATTATAGGTACCTTAATCATTCAATGTTCATTATTAAACATGCTTTTACATCTTGTTCCTTAATAAATCCTTTCTAAAAAATATGATTCATGTCCTAATAATCAAAAATATCAATGAAACCTAGACAAGATATAATCTATAACATTAATATGTCATTTAATTTTTCCTAATATTAAATACAAATTATATTATGAATTGAAAAACATTCATCTTCATGGTATTATTATTGGTATTTCCACCATGGACATCAATTTTCATAATTCTCATACTCCCCACATTTAAAAAATTCAATTGATTCCATGGGAATAAAATTATTTCCATATATATCATTAATTGTATTATTCCTCTTTTTTTGATACATTATTTCTTTATACCCTCTCTTACCACATACAAAACATTTTCCCATTATCTTAATAAATTTTCTTGGGTAATTATTCCCACTTTTTTAAAACATATGTCATTTAATATTTAACCCTTTATGACGATTATCTCCAATATTTCCAATGATCTTATCTAGGTTTATATTCTTAAAAATAACTCATGATATCTAGATAAGAATAACCATATAATTTTTCCCTACATGACCCATTTCTTTAGCTTTCTCATTTAAAAAAATACAACAATTTTTTTCATAACCATTATTACTTTAGTGCTTGCTAGAGCAACCCATTTACTCAAATAAAAAATGGTCAGTGTGATCATATCAATAAAATCATAGTAAACCATATTATGAGAGGTTTTGACACTAATATTTCATTAACCTTTTTATCTTAAAATATTTATCTTTATTCAAATAAACATAGTTCTCTCTAACGTAAAATCCTTTGTGTTTATAATGGACTTTTAACTTATATTCAAATAACATTAAAACATTTAGAGTTATCTAAACACATAACTAATACCAACGACAAGGACCTAGACATAAATATTACATTAAATAGTTTCTTTAGACTAGAACTAGTTTCTTATAATTCCCATAGAAATTTTGGTTTTATAGCTTTAGTGAGTTAGGTCATAACTCTCACAACATAATCTTATATATTAAAAAGAGGAAACTTCTACTCTATATCCATTTTTTCACAATAAAATAAAATTAACGTAAAACATGATTTAATTTCATAACAAATATTTATAACTTTCAACATGAATAATTATTTTCCCCTACCCATCAATAATCCCTATGAAAAAAAAATTAAATGTGTGATGAGAAAAAAAAATCATAATAAGGGATATAAAAATGAATAAAGAAAATTTTATTTTTTGAATATTTATAAAACATTCCCTTTTTCAAAAATAAATGATGGCGGTCCAAATAAAAATTTTATTTTCGAAGAAAAAAAATCCATATCCAATAATTTTCATAACACATTTCTTAAGAAAATTGAAAGGAAAAATTAAAACTAATAAAGTTTTATATGAAATAATTAAATTATAGTTATTATTTTTTCACGAAGTTAATCTTTTCAACCTTAAAAAGTAACATATACTTTACTTTACATTTTGAAATCGTTATATTTCTATAAAAACCAGTAAAATGAATATTTAAATTATTTAGGTAACTTAATGAATTATTTTCATAGAATTATTACTTACACGTTGAATAACCATCATGGTTATACTTGAAGAAACCATCAGAGTTTCACTTGAAATAAACACCACGGTTATACTTGGAATAACTATTGTAGAGTATTTCATAATATCATAAGGGAATCCAAAAAATATATAACTTCATACCTTTACCCAATTAATTGAATAGCTATAATAGGATCACCTGACCTTGGTTTATAAAGGAACTACCCTTCATCACAAACGACACTAAAGAACCATTACATAGTACATATAATATTTCATTGTAAAAACATTCTTTGTGCCCTTAAGAAAATAATTTTTGGATATCAAAATATATATTCCAATTGAAAAAACCCTATTTAGAATAAGTAAACATAAATAATTTTATTTTTTCTTCAAATAATACATGAAATATTATAGAAGATTCCAAATATAATATAATGTCTACAACAAACTGAGAAATCATTTTGTTGTATACCTTAAAATAGAACATTCCTTTTAAAGTTTTATAAATAACATCAAAACATTTTGTACAAATATTTCCTTTGAAAACCGTTGAATGAAACTAAATTGACATAAAATTTCATTTACAGTTCACTTATATTCATATAAATAAATCCATAAAATAACATACAGAATATGGATATTGAAAAAAAGAGATTTTTCTAGGGGAACATTGAAAGAATATTTCTAAAAGTAAAGTATCTTTATTTGAGTCTAACTCATCACATAAATTATTTATCATCCATAATAATAAAAATAGGTTAATTATTTTTATTCTTAAGAACCTTTTTGGAGTTTATTATTTATTTTTTATCTCTTACCAAGCTATATTTTATTATAAAATTAATTAAATTCACTTCAGTTTTTTTGAAGGTTTGTGTTTCATAATTTGAAAATGGATTTAGTATTTTTTTTATAAGGTCAAATTGGTAATTCATGAATAATATCGATAATGATAAACATGAAAAAAATATCATTTTTTTATCATCCTTTATTCTATTAAATCTATCCAAGAAATATGGTTATGAAAAATTAACTATGTTACAATCACAAAGACGGTAGGTCGTACATTTTCATGTGTAACATTTCAATTTTTCAATGATCATTATAGAAATAATTTAAGTATCATTTTATCATTATATAATGATCATAATATCATTAATATAATATTTTTTCTCTATTTATACTTATATATATCATTCACGTGGTGTGGTGAATAAAAACGAATCATATCACTTCATGTTGGCTGTAGTCCACATGTACGCACAATTGACATTTTCATTTTTCAGTGAATTGAAAGGATAGAATGTAAATGATATATTACATTTTAATAATGATATATATGTCATTATTATCAAATATATACATTAATTATATCGTTATAAGAAGCCATTAAATATTGTGATAGAAAATGAATTACATCGGCTAACGAGGTGGTAGTTCACCAGAAACATGAATGATTGTGTCGTTTCCGATTTCATAGAAGAGGATATGTATATACATTTTTCCATTAAATTAAAAACCCATATTAAATGTGATATACTATTTTTACTATGTAATCATGTTTAAATATGATTTTAAGGAGGTGTAAGAAGAAATAAAACCAAAACACGCGGTTAAAAACTAAAACTCCTATTTGTAAAATTTTTCTTTATTAACACCTTCATCCCTATACGGTTGGTGTTATAGAGAAAAAAATACATATATAATTAGGTTATGAATTGGAAGAACAAAAACACTTTTTATGTGAGAATTAATGGTAATAATAGATGTCGTCTTCTAGAAATTAATGGGGAAATCATGGAATTTCATAAAATATAAAATTAAATTAAATTATTTTTCAATTTCTGATGGATCAAAATAGATTTATTTAGAATATAAGATATTTATTTATTTAAATAATCTCATTCAATAAAATATTCATTTCCTGACTACATTTTAACCCTTGTATTTTTGTTTCAACTATTTACTAACTATT
Source organism: Viscum album (assembly GCA_963277665.1). NCBI lineage: Eukaryota > Viridiplantae > Streptophyta > Magnoliopsida > Santalales > Viscaceae > Viscum > Viscum album. Next base: position 909,053,880 of record OY728165.1, on the reverse strand, counting down.
TTGACAATTACGATAATAATACAATTTTATACATTTCATGGGTCAATAATTTTACTATAAAATTATAAAATAAAAATTAATGGTCCATTTTTAATTTAATTACACATATAAAATTAATTTTTCCAAATATACAATTTTTAAGAATTTTATATATTTTATAAAAAATAGTATTTTCATAAAATATCAAAAGTGTCTATTTTTGAAATATTCATTTACATTGATTTTTTATAATTTCAAGAGAGTAAATAAATTAAAATATAATCAATTCACATATCTTTAACATATTATAGTTATATAAAAAATATTTATCACATTAATTTTTTTAAATTATATTATTTTTATTATTTTTATTATCATTTATCTTATTTTTTCATTAGTTGACTAATTATTGTGTCAGCATTGTGTAAGAATTTAAGGAAATTATTTCTTCACTAAAAATTAATAACAGATAGAAATTATGGAGATAAATAATTTATATTTACAAATAATATTTATAAACAAACATAACATATGGTTGTCCCTATGTTGAAAATCTTATAGTTATTTAAAACTAGAGTGTGGAATTTTTTACTTTTCTTTAAATAAAATATTATTAAGGTTATAATCACATAAAAATTGTAAAATACAATATAACATAATATTATATGATTATGAATGAAATAGACTCATACAATTAAATTATTACATTTTATGGGTCATTTTATAGTCCTTAATATTTTATCCTTGACATTCATTATCTCATTCACCCTTTACGGTAGTAACAAAAATTAGTAAGGTTACTATTCATATTGACATAATATAAAAGGAAACAATTTAACAAATTTAGTACCACTAATTTTATATATGGAATAAATTAATTAAAACCCGAAACATGATGCAGTATAATTTAATTTAAAATTAAACTAGTAAAATGAATTGATAAAGGGTTTTACAGAAATAAGTCATGTATAAATATAAAATATTTTATACTAAATTAAAGTTTTAAATTTATTTAAAAACCCATGATTAGATTATTTAAAATCAAAATGAACTTATAAAATATTATAAATAATCCAAAAACATAATTTTACTTTGTAGATAATTTTTAAGAGAATAAAATTTTCAAAAAAATTGGTATTTTTCAATACTCATTGAAAAATAAGACTTTTTAAAAAAATCTAAAAATTTCACCCAAGGATAATTTTTATATGATGATTTCAAAAACTATATATATTATTATATAACAAAATTTCTAAAATTCCTATAAGTTAAATATATTATTTTCTCACAAAAATCAATCAAACGCCATATTTTGATGAAAACATAACTTCAAAGAATAAAATTATTTTACAAAAACAATAGTGATTATTTCCTAAGAATTAATTAGTAAATTATTATTCATTAGAACGACTATATATATATATATATTATCCTATTCATACCCTCCAATTTAATGACTATGTTATAACTGTCATATTTAAATTGTAAATTTTATGGTTTTTTTGACCAGTCATGCATATCTTATATTCTATCAAATATTTTCCTATTTAAAACTAATGGGGTATTACATTCTATATATATGAATCCATCCTTGGTGGTAATGGATGATGATGGGTCTCAATGGTGGAGTGAATGTGTAGAAATTCTATCTAGGAATTTTCATCTCCTCTTTATTGATATGATTCAGCCATGTGTCATTGATGTGTGTGGTGTGTAATTAAACCTTATACCTAGTAATGCCTTTAATTTTGATTGTTTGATCAAATTATCAAATTATTTTGGTGACATTTTATGGATAATACCACACTATATACACATTAATGGTTGTGGAACCTAATAGTCATTTGATTATCTTTATCTGATAGAATCAGACATGGACACAACAGTAATGCATGTGTGTGACCCCCCCCCCCCCCCCCGAAATTTAGGAAAGTCTAATGTTCATGATTTTATGGAATTACTTGTGGTCATTTAATCCCATAGGTATCTGTATAATTTCATTATGAGTAAGAAAAATAAGGTCCCTTTGACAAAGATAGGGAAGTTGATATCACACCAAAAAATGGAATGAAAATTGATATCACCCCAATCATGAGAGGGATACCATGGGGAACACATCCATTGTCCAAATCCCTCCCCCATTTATGTGAGGTAATGGGGAGGTGTATTTCCCCCTGAAAGTATCCCCATACATGTCTTTATGCATCAAACCCATTTAAACCTTCCTTAGATCATTTTAAGAACTCTGAGAGGGTGAAGTTTGGTGATATGTGAGGTCATTTTTAAGTGCTTAATTTTTCCACCTTAGTTCCAAAATCTGGGGAGTCACATATTTATTTGTTTTTATGACTATAGAATATTGGTTAAATGAATTTGGTATCAATGTTAATAGTTTTCTAAAACATGATACATAAATAAAATAATTATAATATAATCCTTTTTCTTAACATGAAAAATGCATTGTATTGTCATGGAATTCCTAGTATTTATTCATTATGAGGAAGGAAAATATATCTAAGTGATTAATATCTAGTTTAGGAATGAAATATGATTATCTTATGGGAATCGAATGATCTGGTTTTGATGTGTAATATTGGATCTATAAATAAAACCCTTCATCAGTAAAACTGTATTGTTTATTTGGTGTAGTTAACTGGTATATGTTTTCAGTCTTTATCAATTAGTAATAAATATATTAGTACTACTTTAGTGACATGGATTTGGTTGATAATGTTTGATCTTATACTAGTTTTTCCATACTTATCTGGGAAGAGTTATTTATTACCATAAAGATTGAAACAAACCTTGATAACCAAATATCACATGTTATTTATGACCCACTACCCATGACGTATCCTCTAATTGATTGATGTAGAGTGTAATACTACATACCACATTCTCATCCACCCATATAATAAAGATATATATAATTGATTAGATATGTACTCTTTGGTGAAGTGTATTTTATCTAGTAGTTATATATGTTATTGTAACCCCAAATAAATACATTACCTCTATTTTCTAGATATATATTCATGGTTTTGGATATGTTCATTTAATTTTTTATTCCATGGATTTGTGGAGGAGATTATTTCATCCATATTTTAACTTTTTTTATCGAGGGTGGTGTTTTGAAGATGGAACTCTCTACAATGGGACATAAGAGGATATTTTTATGTCATTGTTCATTTGTTTGATGGGTGTTCTAAATTTGAGACATGGGAAACATCAAGGATCCATCCTCTACTTTATAACTATCTAGAATGATAAAATTATGAATGATATTTCATGAACTTTGTTTTCTTATTTCAGGAACAATTATCTATTACTTATTATTTAATCCACTAATTGGGATGACTGTATTGAGTATTATTACTTACCCCAAAATGTGAACTTATGATCTCTCATTTGTTTCTACATAAATCCTAATGAGTACCTTAAGGGGTTTCAGGTGAAATAATAGTATTATTGGTCATGTTAGAGATTCTTATGGTTATTAATCCTTTCTTAGAGTTGTGGTACGGTTGTATTTTATTTTTAGTTATCTCACAGATTTATGATATTTACCCTATAAGGGGTTTTCTATGATTTATATGGATTTTATGGTTTATATTTAAAAATTTATTTAGTTTGATATCCTTTTATTATAAATTTGTTTATATATTTCTATTATAAGTGGGGTTGTGATGTTCACTAGAAGTAATTCCTACAATTCTATTATGGATACCTTAGCATTACTCACTAGCCCCTGATAAACTAACAGAAGGTTTAGAGAGTCCACTAACTGGTAATTATAGATGTTACGAATTAGTATCAGAGGTAGGATGAAGTATTGAGTACTCACATGGTGAGGATTAGTTGGAGTGAACGAAATGAAAAAATATAAAGGGAAACAAGTCTTTTTATCCATCACATGGGACTTAGTAAAGGATGTGTCATGTAACATACTCCTATGTAAATCTCTTAAAAATTAATATCTAAGAACCTTTACCTAAAAATCCCCCAATACATATAAGTGGGATAAATGAATCATACAATATACAAGTTTTGTTCCTTATTCTCACTCTGATTATGATTAAATATTCTAAACTCTGAATTATATATCAGTATTATGAATTCGATTATGTGAGAAAATTATTATTAAAAATACTTTTCATGATAACCTATATCATTTTTATACCTTATTTAATGAATTAATACATAAATATAAACACAATACAATCCCATAAGATTGATAGGTCTACAATTTTTAGGAAATTAGACACATTTCACAATAACATGAAATATGGATACAATAAAATTATTTAAAATTTTGTAACATGCACATAAAATCCATTCATCTTCTAATACTTCACTGGATAACATGGGGAAAAAACAAAAAATTGGTGACCTATAAACATAGTAAAGTAATTATCAATACATAACATGATGAATGTAATAAATGTGAGTAAAGATTCATATCAAGTAGACATAATACGGTAATAATAATAAAAAAGGGCATCAATTATGGATATAAGATGATAACATCAAGGCAATATAAGAATATGGAGGCAATACATCATAATAGTAATTCCCGAATAACTGCTGAGACATCATGACATAGTGTTCTTAGGATAACCTCTCACACACTGTATATGGTAACACATAAGATAAAAATCGTACCCAATGCATTGGAGGGATATTTAATTTTGGTCCCACACATCACATTCGTATTATGTACATGCATTTGGGCACCACATAGATCATACAATATAAGTATATATTTCATAAATTCTAATCCCATTATATAAGAGTGTGGGTTACATAATTTTAATTATCAAAAAAATGAATTATTATTATATCAAGGTGAATATCTATGAGTTGGAATGGGGATGATTATACATAATGAAAATGTTTGGCATGTAAAATGATAAGTTAATTTCAGAAACATAAAAGGTGTATATAAAGGTTCATGGAAGGGATTAATGAAATTTAAAGGCGGCAAATAATTAATATAGAATAATTATGATAGTAAATGGATGATTAAATATATATTCCATCATGAAAAATTAGATATCAAAATGCATAATACCAATAATGTTCTTAAATAAAGTAAGGGAAGAAAATAATATCTTACCCATCGAGGGTTCTTCAAAATGCTTGGGGGGAGCTTCTGAAGAGTATTATTTAAATTAGGATGTATTTATAGAGAGATAGGGAGAGGAAAGGTAAGATAAATGTATTTTTAGTTAAGATTATTGGGAGTTTAGGTGGGTATTTTTAGAAAAACAAAGGAGGATTCTTTATTAATTTCTAAACTAAGGTTTCATATTCTATACAATAAAATTATCAAAACCAAAACCCTTCATCGGGATTTTCCCATGGTTTCATCAAATATTAGTGGATTTTAGTATTTTATAATTATACTAATTTTATATATTAAAATAATACCATTAATGTTGTGGAAGGGAGTTATGTTCTTAATAATTTTATTTTAAAACATTAAAATATAAAAAAAGTTTTTGAGGATTAATCAAAGGTTTATAAAATTAATAAAATATCTAAAAAAATACGTTATTTTGAAGGTGAAATAAATATTTTGTCATATAAATAATTAATGGTATTTATTATATCACTTTTTTGGATATTCTGATTTCATAATTGATATGGTATATTTACATTATATATAATTTTTATCCAAAAACTCGATTATCACAAAAAATTATGAAAAATCCCTAATTGTATAATTTCAACAAGTTGATTTCAAAAATATTTTTTATTAATTGAAATTAATTATTCAAATATGAGAATTTATAATTCTATATAAAAAGACTTATGTATTGGAAGATACTTGTTTTTAAGACACTAATATATTTTGGAACCATATCATAATTACTTTAGACTTATTTAAATTTTGTTACCATTTATAGACAAATAATTATTATTTAATGATAATATTTTACTAAAAAAATATTTGTTAAAAAAATTCTTGAATTTATCAAAATTGGTTTTTTAATTTAATATATCTATTTCTAAAAAAATAAAATTTTTATCATATCAAAATCTGTTTTTATAAAACTAATTATATAATCATTTATAAACTAATAATAAAATGGGATAAATATATTTATTATTTCATGAAGAAGTAAAAATAAAAATTCTTATTACTAGAGTCGAGATACATAACCCCTTATCACGCCAATTTATTCCATATGGATAAGGTGTGTGATGGTGTCACATTCATAAGGTGGTTTAGTGAACATGGTTTAGGCCATGATTTTGATAAGCTTAAAATTTTCTTATAAACATTTTGACTCAAGCATTAGTTGTCAAATAATATCTTGGAAATGGTCATACATACTGAGTTCATATAGAGTGTAGTGTTAGATAATAGGGTTTCGTAGAGGATATAATGGATTCCATGAAGTGTTCAAGGTGATACATATGATTTTTATGTCCAAGAGAATTCACTTATGGGTAATATGAATTCTTCTTTGAATCTATCCCATTATGGATAATTATGGGTTTCTCTGACTCTATCTGAGACTTATCTAACACCATTTTTGGAACCTGAAGTGGGAAGTTCTTGAACACCCTAAAATACAGTCGTGACTCATGTTATATGTTTTATATGTGAGGGGATAGGTCATAAGAGGTTTGATTGTCCGATTACACATTTTAGACATTAGAGGAGCATTATAGTGGATAAACCTCCCAGGTAGGTTCATAAGTACAAGCCCTAGAATTTTATGATGTCTTTTAGAATAGTTAAGTTCATCTAAGAGTAGGATATGAGAGTAGAAGGTATGTACTCTTATTCTCCTTGTCTACCACTTTAACTTGATGTATTGTTGTGAAGAGAATTTAAATCATATGTTTGAGGAGGTGTCGAGATAGGACAATAGGTTATCAGTTAAAAAGGTTAAGGGAAACTGTTTTTGGTTCATGTAATAGATGATGTGGATCTAGTGGTATTTGAGGTGGTTAGAGGTACCATTATTGAATTCCCAGCATTTTATATTAACCTAATAGAAATATGGGGTTATCATTTCATTATTACCTAAAGTATCATGATATAATTTGATCTCACAATGTCCAAAAAATATTTACCTTCAAAATTAATGACCCAATGGGAAGGTTAACAAGAGATATCATAATTCTAGAGATGCATTCAAATGATTTTATCTCTAGAATTTATTACCCAACATATATGTAACATTTCATGGATTGGTTCATACATAGAGTTACTTATACCAATTCTAGTATAGTTTGATAAATTTTACCAAATATTGGGATATATTCTTTAATGAAATATATTAGGAGAGTCATACCATCACTATGTAGTTGGAACATTGTACCTTTTTTACTAAATATGTGGAGCCTCAGGACCTTCATAAAATTGTGGGAGAGTATGATAATATCTTTCCCGATGAGGGTTTTTTATTTACCCCTTTGAAGATAGTGGGGTGTAGTATAGATTTGGTACTATGTTAGGTCCCCATATCCATGTATCCTTATAATTTTTCACTTAATGCTTTAAAATTTTTGGCTAAATATAGATGTGTTTCTCTATATATTATTCTATCTCTCCTATGTTCCATCATGGGGTGTTCCTATCATTTTTGAAAAGACGAATGATGAGTGCATGTTTCTTTAAATTGATCACCAAATGTCAAACCAGCTGATGATTAAGAAAGGATATAAAATACCCCATATAAAATACATATTTGATCAGTGATAGGGGATGAGTGTCATCCACAAATGATATCAGATAATGGTATCATTAGTTTCATGATTGGGAGGAATATATTTAGAATCCAATGTTTCAATGTATTTACGGGAACTATGAGTTCTTCATGATTAAATTTGGATTAAAGAATTATCCAATGGTGTTCCTGTTTTTTATAACTAATTTTTACAAAAATAGCAGGAAAAATTATCAGTGGTATTCATCAATGATATATTTTCTATTCCTCAAATTGGGAGGATAATGTTAATCATCTATAGGCATTTCAAGATTCTCTAAGAGAGAATCATAGATAAAAAAATATGTTGAAGTGATATTTTTTGATATAAAATGTTATAATACCTATTTATTATATATACATATGAAGGAAAATTTATTTTCATAGTGAAGGTAGTGTAATTTCTATATTGAGAGATACCATATAACATTTTTGAAGAAAAAATATTCTTTGGGTTGGTTGGGTACTACAATCACTTCCTCCCAAAATTATTTAGATATTCACCCATTAGTATACCTTGAAAAATAATGGGAAGGATTTTCTTTGGGAGTGAATAATAACCTTTAATCATGTAAAATAGAATATGACAAGTGCCTCTGTTATTAGAGTTCTAGTCCAGGGGATATCATATGTGAGGTATAATAATGCTTCTTATTTAGTTTTAGTCTATAAGATTATGATGGATCATGATGTTATTGCATATGGTTTGATCCAATTACAGACTCATGAGTTTAATAATTCTAATTAGGACTTGGTATGTAACATCTGGATATTTTAAAAGGAAATAAAATGTCTTATAGAAAACAAGATACGCATACTGAGCATAAACTGAACAAATAAATTTTATTATTTAAAATGAGACCATTATAAACAAGCCATTAAATTTATAGGACTGAATAGTATTTACATAAATATGAAATATAAAATTTTTCAAATCATTAATAATGTATTAATTAATTCTTTAAAAATTAATCACTTAATTTTAATAATCATTTAATTCTACAAATATACTTTCTTCAAGAATGTTTTTTCTTATTTTTTTGAACAATATAATTAATTTATTTAAATTTTATAAATTTTATTTAATGAAATATATATCATTATTGAAACTATAATATCAAAATTAGATCTTGGTTAAATTTTTATAATTTTCTAAAAAGTTTTATTTTTCATTGAATAGTGAAAAATGCTGTATTTTATTCAAAATTGTATTTTTTCAAGTATTTAAAAATTAAAATTATATAATGGAATAATCTTAAAATTTAATTTTTTTTCAAATTTATTTCAAATATTTCAATTATTGTTTTTTAAATGGATTCTATACTTGAATATTGTATAAAAAGTTAATGTTTAAAATGAAATTTTTCTGAAAAATTATTTCTCATTGCATTTTCAACATTTAATTTTCAATTAAATGGGGAAACTTTGGTGTCTCAATTATTTTAAATGAATTTAATATTTTTTATTAGGTGGTACAAATTTATTAAATAGTTCACATTTATTTTTGGAAAATATTAATACCATCCATAGAAATTTTTTATTATCATGGTAAAGGGTAAATCAGAGAGTTAAAAGTTAAAATAAAATGATAAGGACTATAAAATGAAATTAACACTTTCTTAAAATTTGTTTTATGAATATATTTAGTCCATAATAATTAAAGGTTCAAATATATGGTCTTTATTTTCCATTTTTAATTGATTATAAAATTTATAATATTTTATTTAAACAAAGGTCAAATATTTCACATTCTTATTTTTAATAAGTGTTCTACTTTTATTTTTGGTTTTATATGGAATATATTTTTGATTATGAATAGTATACTGAAATATAATAGATATATATTCATCATTTTATTTTATTTTTTATTTTTTGGGAATAAATAATTACATTAAATGCTTTCACAACACTGATGCAGAAATTACTTAATTAAGGGTAAATTTAATTAAATGATATTTTAATTATTAAAATAAATATAATTTGAGATAATTAAGATAATAAATTACTTTTATAGATTCATTTTACAAGTTATTGAAGTATTATAATATATTTTTTCTAATTTATCTTATTTTATTGATATTTTTTTGAAGTCAATGTAATAAATAGTGTCAAAATTGACATTAATGATATTTTAAAATAAATAATATTTTATTAAATGGTATAATATTATTTAAAATATTAATTTATTTAAAAATATACGGATATTTTTTAAAATATAATATATGATATATTTATTGGTTTTTCTTTATTTTTTAGATACTATAATAACCCTAAAAGTGAATAAATGTTGTTATGGTAAGAGTTAGAGGAGTTAAACAAGGCCTAAACCCAAAAGAAAAGGGTGAAAATTTGGTTAAATCATATATAATTCTTATTATATGAGTTTATTTTAACTATAATATTCATATATTCTAAATTAATATATTTTTAACCATTTAGAATTGAGAATTAATTTATATTAATTTAATATTTTGGGAACTTCCAAGAATTATCCTCTCATATCTTGTAAAAGGGAACGTCTTATTCACATTCATTCACACTTAAAACCCCATTTTATTTATAAAATATCTACCAAAATTCCATCCCAAAATACCTCCCCTTATTTTGGAAGTATTATTTTTGGCATAAAACCAACCTTAGTGGTATTAATGTGTAAATAAAAGGAGGTTTTCCAAACAAGATGTATCCTTTTAATCAAGTGTTTGTGTTTTACTTATTCTTAAAACTTATCTAAATATTATTTAACCATGATGAAATAATAAATCCCATATAATAAATATTCTTATATTTTATTATGTTAGTAAAATTACCCATATGCATCTCCTCTTCCATCAAATGGGAGAAGTATTTTTAATCCATGTGTACGGAGGAATACTGCCTCATGAACGGATATAATTTATTTTCCATCGCCATCATCAAATACTCATTATAAATAAAAAATTAATTTTTATATATTATATTAATGGAATATTTTTCATTATAATAATATAATACACAATTTACACTCTTACTGTTCCATACATAGAAAAATGATGTCACTCGTGCATACCTACAGACTACCACACCCATGAATCAATGTGATTCATTTTCATCACCACATTAAATGTATGATATATATAATTATATTTAGAAAAATGATATTATATTTATGATATTTTTATCATTCTATTCATATAAATTTATACTTAATATCTTTCTATAATGATCACAGAAAAATGGAAATGTTACTCAAGCGTATGTACATCTTGCCTTCTCCATGATTATAACATAGTACATTCTTCATATCCATATTTAATGGATGGATTTAAAAGTATAATTTCTATATATAAATTATATTTATGTAAATATTATGATTATGATGATGTTTTACTAATTTATACTTTGACTATAGTCATCATACCAAAGTCATTTTGGATTTAGGAACTAAATATCATCAAAACATCTAATGTGTACTTAAATAATCAAGTAATAGTAAAGAAAATGGTAATATGTGATTTAAAAGGAATAATTAACATGAAATAAATTCTAAATCATTTATAAATTTACCTATGTTAATTATTCACGATGATAAAGTTCATATTTGACAAATCAGACTCAAGATAAGGGAATTTCTTTTAAAAATATTCTTTTTAAAGTTCCTCTTTCAATTTTTTTTACAAAAGTAAAAGTGGAATGATTTTTTATCTTATACGATATGAACAGATTTTCCCAATTTCAATATTCCATAATATTTTGATTCAATCCTTATAATATTACTATGTTACTTTCAAATAAAACTTTTTTATCTTCAGTTGAATAGTTTTTTAAAAAAATAATTGTTTTCAAAATGAAAATTTTATTTTTTTAAAAAATAGTTCTAAAGATATTTCATTCAAAGAAAAACCCACTTTCTTTTTCTTGGGTATTTAGGTATTGAAAAATAATTTTTAAATTAAATTAGTATTTTGATACTAGAATATTTTTTACATATGGTTTTTGAAGTGTTTTTCCAAGGTTTTATGATCCAAATTGAAAGAAAAAATTATTTTATTAATGATTTGGTACTTGAGAATTATATGTGGAATGAGTGAGCCTAATAAAACTTATAGAAAGTGTTGATACCCATTATAGATCATTTATGAGCCTAATATAACTCGTAATATGGGTTATTCCCATTATAGCTTGTAAAAAATGGGTGATCCCAATATAACTTATATGAAGGGTTGAGCATCATTATAACTCATGAAAAATTGGTGAACCGGATATAGCTTAAATGAAGTGTGATCCCCATTTTAACTCTCTAATCAAATATGTAGTAGTTATGTTCTCTGGATAATTACATTGTATGTCAGAAGTATAGTTATTCAACTTCAAGGGGTCCTGAAAGGGTTTTATGAATTTTATTCTTTATATTTCAAAAAGTGTTTTTATTTTCTTCTTATTGGGTTTATTAGTCTTATTTGATAAAAAAGATTGTGTGTTTTTCAAGTGGAAATAATTTATTTAATATGATCAAAGTACATCAAATGGGTTTTCATTTTTTTCACTGAACTAATGGGTTTTTCTTATTTATGTCCCTTTCTGTAATTTTTGTTCTAAAATCATGTTTTAAAATTCTTTTAATAGGTTTAATGAATGAATAGGGACAATGATGAGGTCAAGATAAAAATTGAAAAAATTTATCTTGAAATGAAAAAAAAAATTTATTTTTAAAGGGTTTCTTTTCATGGAATAAGTGGATGTTGAGCATAAATGTATAGTTGTATTGTATGGGTTTATTGTGTGACAGTTTTTCTTTCTTCTCTAAAACTATAAACCTGAAATATTTTTGGGAAAAGAAATTTTTTTCTATTTTTCAAATAACTAGAATAAGTGTATTTTAAGTTATGGTCCATATAGTTTGTATTAGAGTAGGGATTTAGTAAATTTGGAGATTATGATTTTTTCAGGTGATATTATCTTAAGAGTTATGGATGTTATAATGGGTTTAAAATATTAATGTTGATCATATTTTAAATTCCTCTTTTGAATATTTTTGTTATAAAATTTTTAGGTAACTATTTGTATTTGTTAGGACAATTTTTTTCTTGAGGTAATTATGGGTTTTTAAATTTTGGGATGAAAAATGAAACATATAAGATAGCCTTTGAGGTTTAAAATTTTCTATATTTTTTAATAAATTAATGTTATTTTTATTATTTTATCATATTTTTTGGAATTTTATAATAATTATATACTATTAGTAGTGTACATCCCACAAATTGTGTGACAACCTATCACATTTGGTAAGGTCGTGAGGATTGAACCTATAACCGAAGGCAGATAGGGGTGTTTCTCATACCAATTGCCTAAATAAATCCCGAATTAGTATGACTTCTTATTTTAGTTAAATGATTTCATAGAATAAGAATAAATTTTTTGTGGTAACAAATGTATAGAATACCATGAGATTCAATATTTAGTTGGTGATTAAGTGATTAATATTATTTTATAAGAATATCACTATAACTTTGGGAAGCATTATAGTAATATGGTAAATATAAAACTGTGATATTTTATATAAGTAATACAAGTCAAATTATTTTTTTATGGATTTATGATGTATGGACATGATAAGAATATCTTATAGATTACATGATTTGGGAAAATACTTTGTAGTATGAGAGTAATTGATACTATTTGAAGATAAATATTAAAAGTATCTTAAAGACTATGTGATAAAGTCCTCCTAATTTTTCAGTTGTCAATATCATTCTGGAATATTCTTATGTAATTTTAAGGATATTTATTGAATGATTTATTTTGAACTTTGGGTATTACTTTTGAATTTTGGAGATTAGAGGTAGTTTTTCTTCATTTTATGGTTTACTCAATTTGTGGAATTATATTATCTTATCCAAACCAATTTGGTTTTTTAATTAATAAATATGGGGGAATATATTTTCATCCTCTTGTGGATTTATTGATCCATATAATTTTATTCGAATGCTTCAGGAATGACAAAATAATCTTAAATTGTCATCATTTAGAGAAAAAGTTGAGAATTTGGTGGAAATTAATAAAATGATGAAACTCAACTTGTCTTAAATGTATATTAATAATGTTCTAATATAGGGAGGTAAAGTAATTACTCAACTCTATAAAAAGGATCTTGAAACAAAAATGATTTCTATTTAATTTTCTTATTAGTAAATTAATGACATATTAACCCATCACAGATTTATGGTTTTGTAATAGTTGACCTTCTCTAGACTATTTTAATTAAAATTCCTTCTCAGTAATTTGGTGTTATGTTTTATCTTCCTTTTATATATTTTCCTAAATGGAAACATAGTTTTGTTTTTTTATAGATGGTATCCATTCTTCCCTATTTTCCATTAAATTTGATGTATTATTAAACCTTTTTCCGATGTGGGATTCCAAAAAATGGATTTTTAAAATTCAAACCACAGTTATTGGGTCCAAATTCAAAAATTGTGTGAACACAATTTCCAACAGAGGTGTAGAATGTAACATCCTAAGATTTTAAAAAGAAGCATTATTCTTGATATCATATAAGATATGCAACCCTTAGCTTAAAATCAACAACTAAATTTTACAATTTAAAATGATACTATTATAAACTAGCTATTAAATTAGTAGGAATGAATAGGATTACCAAAATTATGAAATATAAAATATTCTAACACATTAATAATTTATTAATTAATTCTTATAAAATTAAGCACTTAATTTTAGTAAAGAAATTTTATTCTTCAAATGTACTTTCTTCAAGATTTATTTTTATTGATATTTTTATTGAACAATATAATTTGATTCTTGAAATTTTATAAATTTTATTTAATTAAATAAATATCCTTTTTAAAATAATCATCAGTAAATTATCTTATTGTGTAATTTTGATAAATTTTTGAAAAGTTTTTTTTCAATGAATAGTGAAAAATACTGATTTTCATTTAAAATTGTATTTTTTTCTAGAATTTAAAAAATAAAATTGTATTTGTATTATTTTTTCAATTTATTTTGTTCCATTTCATTTCAAATAATCTAATTATAGTTTTGGAAATGTATTTTATGTAAGATCCATACATGTATTGGAGATGAATTAGGCATGATTTTAGGTATTATTTTTTCTTTGTTTGACAATACTTTGGTTTGTATTTACATTGGTGTTTTTTAGGATTAAAATTGATAATAATTTGAAGGAGAGTAGTGCATGAGTGTCGTATGATTTTTCCTAACAGTGTGCCTTGGCCCGGTAAACCATGAAACCCTGGACAGAGGGGGATTACATAGTTGGTGCATAGTTTTTTAAACTATAAACCCTCTTAGTAATAAACATGAACCCATATAAAAGAGGTTAATTATTTAGGCACAAAGTTATGGAACATCGTGCACCCCTACCCAGCAAACTGTATGTGCCTTTTTAATTCATTTGAAAATTAAATTTTTAATCACCTAAACACTCATATTAACTCTTACCCATACCCCATTCTACCCAATCATTTTTTTCATGATTTGGGATCCTTATGTATGTATTTCAGGCTTTCCTGGCCTCCATTATTCAGGTTTTGATACTCGGTTCAATGATTTATACCTGTCTTGGTAAGTGAATCATGTCTGTTTTGGTTTCCCATTCCTCTTCCTTTCTTATTCCCTTTGTAAATGGGTTATTCTTTCTATTTTGATTAGATCTTATTCTAGTTTTGTGGATCTATATCTAGGATTTTATATCTAGATCTAGATTTGAAGGATATTTATTTTTTCTCTCTTGCTTTGGGGTTTTAGATTCAGATCTCATTTTATGTCATTATGCCACTCATATTTTGGGGAATTTTTTGGGATATCGTTCATTAAAGAATTGAGGTGGGTGGTCTATAATTTCAATCATAAAGTCTTGATTTAAATTTTTTGTTTGAAATATTATAATTTCTATTAAATGTTTAGCTATTGGGTTTTTTATTTAATTGATTTTTTTTAATTAATTAATTGAGTAAAAATGTGAAATTTGTTATGTTGTAATTATAGATAATGAATAATTAATTTCTGAATTAATTATAAGAGAATTGGGTTTGTTGAATTGAATAATTGATTTTTGAATTAATTATAAGATAATTATATTGTTGAATTAAATTATTGATTGGAGAATTAATTTTAGATTAATGGGTTTGAGAGGATTAATTAATTGTTTAGTTAATTAATAGGTTTGAGATTATTAATTATTTTTTGAGTCATTTAATAGGATTGAGATAACTAATTTATTTTTGAGTTAATTATTAGGATTTAGATGATTAATTAATTATTTAATTAACTAATATAATTGAGATTATTAATTTATTATTGAGTAAATTTATGGGATGGGATCATTAATTAATTTATGAGTTAATTAATATGATAGAGATAATTATTTAATTGCTGAGAAAATTAATTGGATTGAGATAATTAAATAGTTTTTGATTTAATTAATTGAATTGAGATAATTAATTAATCGTTGTTATAGTTAATGGGATTGATAAGATTAATTAATAGTTGAATTAATTAATGGGATTGATATGGTTAATTAATTTTTGAATTAATTAATGAAATGATGAATTGTAACAAAAGAATTTTTTTGGAATTAAGATCTAGAATGGTAAAAATGAAATTCTAAGATACGATATCAGAGATATAATTTCAATAATGGCATTCTAAGGAATGATATTCCTTAGGTGATAGTTTATAATCTAGTTTGGGCAGAAGAAGATATTGAGGTTTAGGTGTCCTCAGGAACCCGATGAGTATATATAGTTAAATGAAGAATAATTTGATAATATGATAACTACGTATTTATGAAATGTAATTATATCTTTATAAAATTGCATACACTTTTTATTGATAGGATTTTTTTTGACTCCCTAGTTGGTAGCCTTCTAAGTTGTAGTAACACCATACTTGGGCTGCCCAATTAGTACTCGAATAGATTTCATGGTTGCATAACAGGAAAAGGGAAAATTCCATGTGTTAGATGGCTGAGTTGAGGTGGATCATGGATGAGGGAATGAGATTTGTTTTAGAACCTTTTTGGGAGTTGTTAGTTTAATTAATTTTGGGTTATCATTATGAAAATTGGCATGTATATTAGTGTGACATATCTTCTATTTAGTTTGATATTGTATTTCTATTTTTTGTCATCATGTGAAATTGGCATATTTCTGGTTATGGTTATATATTCAGTTATTTTTTATTAATTTTATCTGGCATATTACTCTAATAAAAGAGGTTAAATTATCATCATGATTGATATTATACCCTAACTTCTAGTCAGAATCCTCTGGAAGGTATAGAGGTGCACCTGAGGTCACTTAGAGGACCGGCTCGGGGCACCAGTGTGTGGCACCCAAATCATGATGTTACAAAGTATTTTTAGTGGAGTTTTCTTTTATTTAATATTTTCTTACTATTTAGGAAAGTTATAAAAGAGACTAGGAAAATTCATGGCATGGATATGAGCTTGTGCATGGGAGTAACTAAACCATGTATTAGGGAGAACCCATGTACCCACATTGGGATTCTTGGTACAGTTAAATATTATTTCACCATGGTTGATGCACTTGTTTTGTGATGTGATTTTTATTTTTTTTGTGGTTTATTTATATTTCATAAATGTAATGGTAAGCCATAAGTTCTTAGTAATCATTCGTCATTCCAGGTACCCATGATTTTTTTGTTACAGGCATCATTTTAGGAACGAATGAAAAACATGTTTGGGGGAAGTTGTTAAAATTGAACTTTTTTTCCTTGCTTTTGAAATTAAATTGAAAAGGTTACCTAACATTAAAATGAAAGAAATAAAATGATGAAAGATGAGAATAATTTAATGTATAAATAAGAAAACCTAAATAATGAAAATGAGTTATCCTTAGTTAACCCTGACCTAGATGTACGATGGTTAAGGTTAGTGGTAGTTCTTCACTTTCAACCACATTGTGAGGTTTCATAAATGGATTTTCATTGATTTTTTTGTATAATGTAATTTTGTAAATGATGAGAGAAATATATTTTATTTTGTGTTAATAATTGTATATTTATTCCTCTATGATGAAGTATGTTGAGAGGACAAAAATAGGACATGGATAAAGATGATTCTACAGTGTTAGAACCTGAGGAAATGATAGTGTCAGGTTAGGAAGTTAGAGAGATATTCCAAGAGAAATTTTATTGGTTCATGAAATTCATGGAGAGAGACTCAGGGCCGATTATGAAGAGCATGTCCGTCTTGAAGTGGGAGTTTTAGTTACAACACCCTTTAAATCTTTACTAGAGAGGGTGGACGAGAGAGAGAGAGTAGTTCTTGATTGAGTATATCTATAAAATACATGACCACTCAGATAATCTTACTGAGAATAGGGTTGAGCTAGCTACATATATGCTATGAGGATTATGGAAGCACAGGTGGGGCATTCAAGATATGTCTGGAAAAACTGTATGTATGTTATGGAAGGACTTGTTAGATAATTTCTTGGATCTCTTCTTTATAGAGTCATCGAGTCAAGATAGTCTTTAAGTCCATGATATTGACTCAAGGGAGTATGTTTGTGATGAAATACATTAGATTATTTATATATTTTCATTTATTTTATCCTTCATTGGAAACAGATGAGGCTAATTCAGTAAAATTATTTTATGAAGGAATTAAGTGTGAAATAAAGTCTTAAGTAAATATTTTCAGGCTCAAGAAGTTTTAAAAAGTGGTGAATCATGAAATCATAGTTGAGCTTAACATGGAGGAGGATTCTAGTGCATGAACGATGGTTGTTACTAGATGATTAGGATTTACATATTCAAAGAGAAGGACAATTTTCTATTGGAACTTTATTCAAAGTAGTGGAAAATAGAGTGTCCATGGTGGAAATATCACAAACATAGGACCCTTCTGTTGTAATTTTTGGCGAGTGCATCAGGTGAGGCCATTATAGTAGACATTTTCCCCAACCACCAGTGGAGTGTTGATCTTGCGTCAAGATGGGAAAATTGAATAACCTCTATAGGAATCTGTGTTATGTGGGTAATTATGGGGTGGATAGACTGAATAAAAGTGTGTGAAGGGGACATTCTATACCATATCAGGCTAGTAGTTGGAGTTCTACTGGTCTTGCTAGTAGAGGTAGTGGATGTGATACTTCTGGGAAAGATCACCTTGGTCAGCAAAGTGGTGCATCTCAGGGGGATCAAACTATATTTCAAGGAATAGGTACATGACAGTTTCATGTGTTACAACCTTTACTTTTAGATAGAGAGGTTGGACCAACAATGGTTGGAGATATTATTCATGTAGATTCTATATTATCTAGTTCTTTATTTAATAATATTTCTTCTCATTATGTATATTTATGAAAATATTTTGAATTGTTAGAGCCCGATGATAGAGTTTTTGAGTGTGGTGTTGATGACTTATACACCATTTGGAGTTTGATATAGGGACATCTACTTGTGCAAGGGATTTTCTCTCGAAGTTCATGAGTATAGTTTTCTATGGAATCTATACATCCTATACATTTCAGGATTCAACCTAATCTTATATATGTACTAGTTAGTAGCATACTGATCCCAAATTGACTATTATCATAGGAGAGTGACCTTTACATATCATATGAGTGATAATTATATTCATCTAGGAGAGTAGGATATCATGGTAGTCCAAGGAATTCCAATTACTCAGTAACCCGGAGATATCATGGGCTAGGCTTCCTATCTATTGATTGATGATGGATGTGTAATGAATGATATATTTTCACCTATAATGGACCGGTTTCAAGATATGTTTCATGAAGAATTCTCAAGGCTTCCACATGAGAGAGATATGGAATTTACTATTAAAATCATTCCAAGACATGAACCAGTTTCTATTCAACCATAAAAAATGGTGGCAACAGTGTATCAAGAGATCAAGTCTCAGCTATATGAGTTTATGAATAAGGGGTTTATCCATCCATGTGTGTCCCCATGGGGATCACCTATTTTGATTACAAAGAATAATGATGGGGGTTTGAACTTTTGTGTTGATTATCGAAAGTCGAACCAAATAAAAGTGATGAACTAGTATCCTCATACACAAATAGATGTTCTTTTTACCAATTGAGAGGAAATTGTATCTTTTCCAAGATTCTCTTGTGATCAAGGTATCATCTGTTGAGATTTAAACTTTATAAAACATGAAAATATTCTTTTAGAATTATTTAGGGCCAATATAATTTTGTTGTATTGTTGTTTGGGTAGATGAATGCACCATCATTGTTTATGGGATTGATGAACACAATGTTTTATCTATACCTATATTAGTTTATTAAAGTGATTTTGGATGGAATCTTATTGTACTTCAAGACCCATGATGATCAATCCCATAATCTTGACATCATCTTGAGTATACTGAGAGAGCATCAGATATCCACCAAGCTATCTAAGTGTCAATTCTTGATTGATCAGTAACACTTCTTCGGTCGCATCATCTCATGGGAAGGTGTTAGTGGAATGAGAGAACGTATGCGTAATTATTTCATAGGAGAAACAAAAGAATTTTCTAACTATCCATATATTTCTAGGGTTGGATTGATGTTATTGGGTATTCATCTAAGACTTTTCCAATTTTTTAAGCTTATTTTTGGCTTGACCAAAATAGGATAATGTTTGAATGGTCGGAAGCATGTAAAAATGCCTCTAGGAGTTAAATAAATTCCTTAAATCGACACCAATCTTCATGTTAACTAATCCATATAAATATTATATGGTGTATTTTTTTTCTTTTGGGATAGGTCTTGGAGTAGTGTTGATTCAATGATATTGACTTGTGTTGTATGGTTCTTTGTAGTTGAGAATAAATGAATAGGACTACCCTACACACAACCACGAATTAGCTAAATTGTTTTATGATTTGAAGTGTTGGAATCAATATATATTGGATGAGATGTTTATGGTGGTTACTGATCACAATAACTTAAGTTATATCTTCTCATAGTTATAATTGAATCTCTGATAGTGGGGACTACTTGAGTATATGTAGTCTTTTGAATTTGATCTAGCATATTTTCTCAGGAAACAGAACAATATTTATGATTCTTTAAGAAAAAAACATAAACTTTTGTTGTTTGAGAGTTGATTTCTATGTGTTGGATGATAATGATACCTACGGTGATGCTTATGGTGGCTCAATAGAGTCGGGATAATATTAATTTGGTATTAGTTTTATTGGATTCTACACTTTTAAGATAGATCACAGACATGCATTATGAGGATCTGGAATTTTTATACTTTCTGTAAATACTAGATTGTAGAGAGTCACCTTCAAACTGGTCCATAGATGAGGGTGAGATCATCAATATCAAAAATTATTTTGTTGTAACTATGAGCTTACATGATGATATAATGTAAAAATTTCATGCCTCGAAATGGGCGGTGCATCAAAGTGTGACAAAAAAAATTTTGTGACCTACAAATAAATTTTTGGTGGTTAGGTATCAAAAAGGATACAGTAGGGTTCGTGACATGACACTACACCTATTAGCAGGTGAAGGCTGTGAATCAATGACCTGGTGGTTTACTACATTCATTTCCCATTTATAAATGGAAATGGGTTGATGTTACCATGGAAATTATGGTGGGTCTCCTGAGGATGCCTTATAATAATTGAGCTATTTGGGTGATTATAGACCATCTGAAAAAGGATGCACATTTTTTCCCTATATGGAAAACATTCACATTAGATTAGTTGGAAGACTTGTACATTTGGGAAATGCTCTATCGACACTAGGTTCCATGGACTATTGTTTCATAACAGGACTCGCATTTTACATTGCACTTATTGAAGGGATTATAGACTGTACTAGGTACACAAGTTTTATTGCGTATAAAATTCCACCCACAGATAGATGGGCAGTCACAACATACAAAATAGGTTCTTGAGGATATTCTTTGGGCATGTGTCTTAGATTTTGATGGATCTTAGGAGAACCATTTATTATTGGTGGAGTTTTCCTATAAAAATTGTTATCCAAAAACTATATATATGGAACCATATGAGGCTATTATGGTAGGCCATGTATATTACCTTTATGATTGATGGTAGCATGCGAGTCAAATTTTTTAAGACCAAGTCTCATAGATGAGATGTGGGAACAGGTACAGTTGATTCAGAAACATATAGATATGTCTCAGATTAGATAAATGTTTAATTCTAATAGGCATAAATAACCCCTAAATTATGGAGAGGGTGATTGTGTATTCCTTTATGTGTCTCCAAGATTTGGTCATCATAGGATATAGAAACAGGAAAATATGGCACCCATTTTTGTGGAACTGTTTGAGGTTATGTAGATAATCAGGTCAGTTGCATACTGATTAGGTCTTCCATGTAGATACAGTGATATGCATGACATTTCTAACTTATCCTGAAATTCACAGTATCACCCCTACCCTTCTCATGTCATCGATGTGTATGATGTTTATATTGAGATAGATGAATCCTTTAAGGAGCATCTGATATATTAATTAAATGATAGTGAGAAAGTGTTGTAGGGGAAGACTTTGATGATTATTCATATCTTGTGGAAGCATGAGCATGTGAAGGAGGAAACTTGGTAGAGAGAAGAAGATATGATGGCTTAGTGGCCTGATATTTTTTGGATTGGAATCATAGATATTCCTGGGAGTAAATCATGAGGAAAACCCTTTATAATGTGGGGGGGATTGTAAGATCCCGACCTTTTTTAGAGTTGGCTCGTGCTTGATTTTAGGTATTCCTTTTTCTTTTCTATATCATAATTTGTTTGGTTTTTACCATGGGGTATTTGTTAGTGAAAATTGTGAAATATTGAACAAAGAAGGTCAGTGCACATGTGGAGAATGGTTTACATTAACCGTGCACCTTGGATGATAAAACCGTGTAACTCTCGATAGAAAGGGATTGCATGGTTGGAACACAATTTTCCAAACCATGCATCCTCATTGGAGTAACTTTTCATCCCTATAAAATAGACACACAATTTAGTAGCATGGTTAGGTAAAACCATACACACCTACCTAGTAAACCATGTAAGACTTTTTTATTAACCCAAAAACTATATTTTTAATCTCCTAAACCCCCATATTAACTCTTATTAAATACCCATTCTACTCTAGAATTTTTTTTTATGATTTTAGAGCCTCTTAAAAGATTGTAATCCTTCCCTACCTCTATTCTTCATGATTTAAAGCCCAGATAAAAGATCTACATCACTCCCGGTTAGCGAATCCTATCCCACTTAGTTTCTCATTCCACTTCCTTTCTTTTTCCATTAAATAAAGGGGTTTTCTTACAATTTAGATTAGATCTAGATCATGTTTTGTGTATATATATATATATCTAGGATTGTGCATCTAGATGTCGATATGAAGCATCTTAATTCTTTTGATCATGATTTTCAGTTTTATATTCAAATCTCATTCTACGTCATTTTTCTACTCACATTTTTGGGATTTCCATTGGGTGATCGTTAGTCAATGAATTGAGGTAGGAGGTATATAATTAAAATACCAAAGTCCTGATTGAAATTATCTATATATAATTTTTTAATTTCTATTAGTTGTTTATAATTTAAGTTTTTATTGAATTGATTAATTTGGTGAATTAATTAGTTGTGTAAAAATATTAAATTGGGGATGTGGGAATTACATAATATGAATAATTAATAGAATATTTAATGATGAGGGAATTGGGTTTTTTGAGTTGATTAACTGATTATTGAATTAAATATATGAAAATGGGATTTTTGAATTAAATTATTTATTGATGAATTAATTGTGGATTAATGGGTTTGAGATTATTAGTTGATTATTGTGTTAATTAATAGGATTTAGATGATTAATTAATATCCAAGTTAATTAATTGGATTAAGATAATTAATTAATTATTTTGTTAATTAAATTGATTAAGATGATTAATGAATTATTGAATTAATTTATATGATTGAGATGATTAATAAATTTTTGGGCTAATTAATCGGATTGAGCTATTTAATTAATTATTGATAAAATTAGTAGGATTGTGTTAATTAATAAATTGTTGAGTTAATTACTCGGATTTAGATGATTAATTAATTATTATGTTAATTAATTTGAATAAGATAATTAATTAATCATTTATTTTATTAGTTGAAATTATATGATTACTTAATTATTGAGTAAATTAGTGGGGTTAAGATGATTAATTATTTGTTGAATTAATTAATGAAATAATGAATTATAACAATGCAATTCATATGTGAATTGTGATCTAGAATTTTTAATAGTGAAATTATATGATATGACATGATATATAGAATGGTAATAGTAGAATTATAAGGAATGAAATCCCTTGGGGTTAGTTTAGACTCTAGTGCGGGCTGAAGTAGGTATTGGGGTTCGGGTTTACTTGGGAACCCAAAGAGTTTATGTAGATAAATAAAGAATAATTAGTTAATGTGATAACTATTTATTTATGCATTGTATTTAATTATTTATATAACATAAATCACTTGATATTGAGTATATATTATTTTACACATCATTGGTGGTGGCCTACTGAGTTTTCCCACACCCTACTCAGGCTGCATGCTCGGTACTCGAATAGATTTTATGGTTATATTACACGATAAGGGAAGTGTATTTATGTTATATGGAATATTCGAAATGGATCACAAATGAGAGAACCATACATGGTTCAAGACATTCGTGGGAGTTGTTGGTGTCTTTAGTTTTGGGTCTGCATTTTGACACTTGGCACGTACATTAACATGAAATATTTATTGTCTAATACGATATTGTATTTCCAATTTTTTTCATCAGATGATATTAGAATATTTATGGTTACAGTTATATATAAATTTCTTATTTCTTATTTTCCATCAATGTATTACTCTAATAAAAGAGTGTATAGTCTCCCCATGTTCAATCTTAGACCATCATTTCAAGTCGGTAGCCTTTTGTATATAGGGAGGCATGTGTAAGATCATATAGCAGACCTAAACGGGCCACCAGTATGCTGAAACTAGGTCAGGATGTTACATTTTACTCTTAAATTTATAATAAAAATATTTTATTTTCAAAAAAGGCAATTTTCTAAAAAACTATGTTGCCTTGTATTTTTATTATTTAATTTTAAATTAAACATTTAAGAATTTGGGTTTTTATTTTTGAAAAATGGATTTAGTATTTTTAATTAAGAGGTCCATATTTATTAAATAGGTTATCTTAATTCTTGGAAAATATGAATGGTATCCTTAGTAATTTTCATTACCACAGAAAAGGGTAAATATGCTAAGTAAAGGTCAAAATACAATTGTATGGACTAGAAAATTATGCTAAGAATAAACACAATTTTATTTGATGAGAAAATTGTTTCCAAAATCATTAATGTTTCGAATATATGCCCGTTATTTTCCATTGTTACAAGATTATGACATTTATAATATTTTATTTAAAGAGAAGTCTAACATGCCACATTCTTGTTTTAAATACGTATTATATATTAATTATAGTGTTATCTAGAAGATATATTTGACTGTAAATATTATTTTTAAATTTAGTATATTTAACTTCAACATAAAAATTTATTTTTAATTTTTATTTAAGAAATAATTATGTTATTTTCATTCAAAACACGGATGGGGTAGTTATTTAATTAATTGAAAATTTAAAAAAATTATTTTAAATATATTAAAATGAATATAATATGAAATAATTAATGTAGTACAAGAATTTTATAGATGAATTTTACATTTTTGAGATGTAATAAAATATTTTTTTAAAATTTATATTGTTGAATGATATTTTAAAATGTCAATGCAGTGAATATTGTAAAAATCGACATTAATGATATTTTAAAATAAATAATATTTTATTAAATTGTGTTAAATCCAAAAGGTAGGGGAAGAAATTTAGTTCAAATGTATCTAATTTTTATGGGAGGAGTAGAATTATAACCAAAATAATATTATATAACAAATTAATATGTTTTGATCCATTTTAAATTGAAAAATAATATATATTAATTTAATATTTTGAGAAATTCCTAGAGTGCCTCTCTCCTCTCTTATAAAAGGGAACCTCCTATTATCATTTATTCACACATAAAAACCCATTTGGATTGGAAAATGTCTTCCCAAATAAATTCCTATAATAACTACCCTCATTATATAGGTATTATTTTATGCATAAAACCATCCTCAGTGGACATTAGGTTTTATGAAAAGGTAGTTTTCTAAAGAAGAGGCATAATTTTTAATCAAGTATTTCTGTTCTATTTCTTCTTCCACCATCTCCAAATATTATTCCACATGGATAATATAATAAATAAAGTGTCCTCCACATACTTATATGTTATTACATTAGTGGAATGACCCATATCCTTTTCCTCTTCCACCAAATGGGAAAATAATTCATCGTTTGTGTATACGGTAGACAACTACCTCGCGAATCGATGTATTTTTTTCCACCATCATCTCCCAAGACTGGTAATAATGATGTAATCAATGATTGGGTATGTTATTAATGGAATATTTATCATTATTAAAATATAATGTAACATACAATCTATTATGTTTCCTTTCAAAGAAAAATAATAATGTTGTTCGTGCATACGTGAGGACTACAACCTCCACGAAGCAATGTGGTTCATTTTCAACACCAGATAACATGAAATATATATAAGATTATATTTAGAAAATTGATATGATATATTTTATATTATTATAATTATTTAATTATAAAATTATAGTTAAATTCTTTCCATAATGATCATCAAAAAATTGAAACGGTACTCATGCGTACATATGCCCTATCATCTTCATGATTGTAACGATGTTCATTTTTCATATCCATATTTAATGGATGGATTTAAAGGTATATTTTTTTATTAAAATGATATTTATATCATTATTTTTACTCTTAATATTATTTACCAAGGGACACTTTGACTATAGACATCATACCAAATTCATTTCAGACTTAGGTACCGAATATTGTCAAAAAGTCCGACATGAACTCAAATAATTAAGTAATTGTTATAACATGGTAATAAGTGATATAAATGGAATAATAGACATGAAAAATATTCCCAATAACTTATAAATTAACATTATTTATTATCTAGTAATATAATGGTCATATGTGACAAATTATACTCGATGTAAGGGACTTTCTTTGAAAAATCACTTTATAAAAGTTCCTCTTTCAACTCTTTTCACAAAATTCCAAAGGAATGTTTTTTAACATATACTACATAAGAATATTTTCCCAATTTCATGAAGAAAGAATTTTGAAGCTTTATTTATGATATTATTTGTTTATTTAGAAGGAAAAAAAATTTCATATATTAGTGCACAATATTTTTAAAAGAACAAGGGTTTTCAAAATGAGAATTTTATTTTCCTCAAAAGCGTTTTTATTGATATTTTTATCAAATAAATTCCATGTTTCCATTTTTTCTATTTCTTTGTTTATTGGAAATGATTTTATGAAGTAAAAGGTTATTTTTATATCATAAATTGTTTTATATGTGGGTTTTAAAGAGTTATTAAATGGCTTTTTAATGAAATCTGAAAACACAAAATGTTTTATTCATTATTTTATAATTGAGAATTATATATGAAACAGGTGTGCCAAATACATATTATGTGAAGGTTTGATCCCCATTATAGCTCGCAGGTGTTCTCAATATATCTTATACAATGGTTTGATCCCCATTATAGATCCTCACAAAAGGTTGATCCTGATACATATTATACATTGGTTGATCCCTATTATAGCTCATGAAAAATGGGTGAGTCTGATATAGATTATATAAAGGGTTATCCCATTATATCACTCTAATTAATAATGTAATTATTATGTAATTCTGATAATTACATTGGAATTTGGTTTTATGGTTATTCCAAATTAAATTGTTTCTAAATGTTTTTTTGAATTTCATGCTCCATATTGGAAAAATGGTTTTTATTTTCTTTTTACTAGTTTTAAATGATTTATTTGAGAAAAAGTGTGTGTGTTTTTCTTATGGAAATAATTTATTACAAAAAATAAAAGTAAAATAAATGGTTTTTCATGTTTTTCACTAGTTTAATGGGTTTCTTTATTTATATCACTTACTAAGATTTGGGTTCTCATCCCATGTTTTAAAATATTTTTTAAATGGTTAAAAAATTAATATAGAAAATGATGAGTTAAAGATGAAAATTTTGATTAATTGTCATGAAATGAAACCAATTTATATTTTAAAATAGTTTTATTTATTGGAAAAAATGGTTACTAAGTATCAGTGTCCACTTGTAATGAATTAGTTTACAATGTATGTTTTTTCTTAATTCTCTAAAAATATAAAACTAAGATTTATTTGGTAAAAGAAAGTGATTTAAAGTTTCAAAATAACTCGAATAGGTATTTATGAGGATTATTCCTTATATGGAGTTAGTTGAAATGGATTTTTATTTTAATGTCTTATGGATATTAATTTTTCAATGAGTGATTTGTGTTTTTCACTCACTAGAGGAGCTTGAGGATCATTTTCACAAAGCATAACTTCAACAAGAGGAAAAAATAATGGAAATAGTTCATATAATATTATAATTTTGAGATACTACATGCAATATTTTTAATGTACTAATATTTTAAAATAATACTATGTTTGGTAGCGTGTAGGATACACAACAACGAGTTTAATAAAACCATGATATATTATTAAAATAATATTATTTAATGCAACATTATTCATTAAGCCATTAAATGGGTGTGTATCAATTTTATTAACTAAATAATGAAATAGATATAATGTAATGACTAAATATAATTTATTTATTAATTCTTAAGAAATAAGTATTCAGTTTTTAGTAAATTTATTTTATGATTCAGAAATTCATATTCTTCAAAAATGATTTTTATTGACTTCTATGAGAAAATAATATAATTAATTTATGTAGGTTAAATAAATTTTATTTATAAAAATTAATAAAAAAAATTAAATCATCATAACAAAATTATATTAGGGTGAATTTTCATATTTTTATGAAATGATTGATTTTTCATTGAATTGTGAAACACATTGATTTTTATTTAGAATTGTATTTTTGTTTCAGGAATTTACAAAGTTCAATTTTTTTATAAAATTATTACAAACTATAATTAGATCCCTCATATTATTAATAATTAAATTAACTTAAATATAATCAATTTTATTATTTAATTTGGTATAAAACAATTGATACATGAAATTACATTTTTATGAAAAACTATGTTACGCAGTATTTTGCGTATTGATTTTAAATTAATTATTGACACATATAGAAATGGAATCTTGAAAAAATAGATTCCATATTTTGAATCATTATACCTAAATTTTTTAAATAGGAACCTTTTATTTTTTTCATTATAATTAGTAACCATGGTAAAAAAAAATTCATCACGATATTGGTAAATCGGATAATTGAGGTTAAAAATAATGTGATAAAGACTAGGAAATGACCTTAAAACGTTTACTAACTTGGTTGGATGATCATATTTAATCCCTAAACATAAAATATTTTACTATATGATTTCTGTTTCCATTAATATGTGATGGTGACCATTATATTATTTCATTCAACAAAAAGTCAAAAATTTTATTCTATTTGTTTTGTTATCTTTAATTATTTAACATAAGGATAAAAAATAATATGTTTAGTTATAAATATTTGTTTAAAAAATAAATAATATTTTTATAAATGTAATTCATTTATATTTTTTATGAAATAATTATCTTAAATTATTATGTATTACCGACATAGTATTTATTCAATTAATAGAAAAATAAAAAAAATGATTTTAACAATAAAAAAATGATATAATTTGAAATAACTAATGTTTCCCTTTAATTTTAAAGATCTATATGACATTTTAGGTATGTCTATATGTTTCTAATCAAATTCCTCAATTTTTTTATGTATTTAAAGCCATATTAAGTAAATTGTGTAAAAATGACATCCAAAATATTTTATTAAATAATTTAAAATTCATAAAAAATATTAAAATTAGAAGAAAATAAATTGATATGAATTTAAAAATAAACTATATTCCATTTAGGGGTCATTTATCGATTTATTTTAGCATTAATGTCACTTAAAGGGTGTAAAATTTTAATATTGCAGTAATTGTCAAAAGGGTTAATGCTTAGTTAAAACTAAAATATAAGGGTAAAAACATAACCAAAACATTTTATAATTTTATTGGATTATATTATTTATAATAATAATCATCTTATATTTGAATTATATCAATTTTTATTCATTTAGACAGGAAAATAATTTATATTAATTCAATACTTTAAGAAATTCAATGAATACCCCTCTCCTAACTTATAAAAGGATACTCATTCTCTCTCTTCATTTATCTGAATGAGGTGATTTTTGACTTTTCATAGAGAATTGTGAATAGAATGTAATATTTATCTTTTATGCCATGAACATAATTTCTTTCCATCATGGAAACTCAATTATTTGAAGCTTCCTCAAAAAAATTATGAGAATATTTTAAACAAAAATATTTTCTTTAATATTATATAGATTTTTATTTTTTTATTTTATTAATGTCTACTAAAAATTTTATATTCCTCAAGAAATGTTCTCATGTTCATTTTAATGTATTTTCTTCTATTTTAATATTTCTTGGTGAATATTATGATTTTTTATGGATTTACACTTTTGATATCGTTCTTCGTATTACTCTTTATGGCTTATAGTTATGTTATATTTATTGATTGGAGGGAATATGAACATTCCTAATGCCAGTTATTCAATATGAATGTTTACTTTTATTTTATTTCACCCCTTTAATATGATGAATATAATAGACTCAGTAAGTGATTGGAACGGATCTCTATAGCCCTTCAATGAAATGGTGTGTCTCATGAGAAAAACTCATTTTGGTATTTTTTTTTTGATGCCTTACTCGATTATGTAAGATTTCTGGGCATGCTTCCTCGATGGTATATTTTATATGTCTGAAATTTAGTATTTTATCACTATTGAAGTGTCCAAGGATCAGTTATGTACCACATAGAGGGGTTGAATCAGTGGTACACTATTTTTACAAATTCTTTCTTTTAAATCCAAAACCTATGATAGATTAAATTCTTGATCCCTAATATTCACTTATATATCATTCCATGTATATAACAATAAACAAATATCACAACACATAAATTTTTTTGAAATATTCATAACTAAGACCTACACCTTTTTGAAACCGGTAATACTCCTCAGTTACGGTTTTCTCACTATATTTAGGTGGTTATAATTTGGGAATATCTCATTCCCATCAAAAAAGAGTTCCATAGTGTTCCAATATAGAGTCCCAAAGGAGATTAAAAGTTCTCACCTACACTATAAACTAATGAGTCCCATGTGAGTATCATCATACTACATCCCATAGTGTTACCAATATTCTATTGTCCTTCCCCATAGTCTAATTTGATGATTCATTTGATTCAGAGTATCACCGAAGACTTCCAAAAATCATGATTCACCTGAGATATGATTCACTAAGAGAAAGATCTATCTCAGATTTAGTTTTCTTCTACATTGACTAGATATATAGTCTTTCAATAAAAATTATGAATTACTTTATCTACTCATGTAAAATCTTAAATAATGTCAGAAATTGACAATCAAATTTCTAGAATTTCCCACTATCTACTGCACTTTAATTGATCTTCACTAATCTTAGTGCACTTAAAACTTTGGTATATGCCATCTGAAATAATGTCTGACTTCAGAATCAAAATCTTCACAGCAAACTATACATGCAAGGTATATTTAAGGGGAATTTATAAATCATCATTATTGTATAATACAATGAATTGTCTCCTAAAAAATTTTCTTATTAAAGTGTTTTTTATGTGAATATAAATTTTTTATAAAGAACACACTTACTGCCACACATTATTCTTAATGCTTGTGTAAATTTCACACTAACTATTATATTATTCTTCACTTGAGTACATGTTTTATACTACCAAAGAAATATATTTCCTTCCAAAAATCCCTCATGAATGTATTTTATGTGACAGAATCTCACTGTTTCTCTTCATACAACATTTCATCACAAGAACTCATGTTCAAGTCATTATTGTGAAACAAACTTTCAGTATTTATATAATATCATGAAATTTTCGTATTTTATTTTCATATAAAATAATAGTATGGCTCTGTCTAGCTTTTTCCTTCACAAAAAAAGGCAATTCATATAACTAACTTTGTGTAACTAGCTCATGGAATCATTAAAACATCACTTGATCATGAAGGAAGAAACACACCATGAATTCGTGAAACCTTCTTGTGAATATAGAGCACTACATGCTTCTTTTTTTCTTTCAATATCTCTCAGATTCTCTCTCAAATATTTTTATGGATCATTAAAAAAATGGGATCCTCAAGTGGTATTTATAAGAAAAATTACACCAAATAAATTCTCTGATAATCATATATAACCATCTATTGAATTGACTCATGATATTCATACCTCAAGCCATGCATCACAATAAATCACAATCACTATAATTATCAGTTTTTCTTCATACTAATTATCCTTGGTTTTAATGTCATTAAATCATCAAAAAAAACCTTGATGATGATTCAATAATTTTTTAAAAATCCTAACTATCAAAAGTTTCTTGAATGAATAGGATGGATTATCTGAATTGTCACTGCATGAAGGAAGCCTGATACACAGAACTCATTGACAATATTGAGGTAAATAATTATGAGGATAAAGGTCAGATGGATAAGATCAAATTCATTGTAAGGATTTACTTCTTCCTATATTTTTAACTAAATATGAATAGTTTCTGTATAACCAAGCCCCACATTGATCCTTCTTGTGGTCACACACTTCCTTTTATAAAAAATTGCTACCACTACAATCTAAAATTAGTTACTGCTTGCACTTCCCAATCTTAGAACTCTCTTCCACCATCGTTCCCCTGAATGGTGGATTGCCTCTCCCATTCATCCAATTTTTGGTGTGATATAAATTCTTTTGTTATCTCTATATTGTATTTCTATTCCTTGATCTATCCTAGTGGCCACCTCAATAGTGGTTCACCTATATCTAATGATTTTTCATTTGGTGGGATGTATATTATTAAATTATAGGCTAGAAAAAATGATACTCAAATATTCCAATGCCAAAATTATCAATTCCTTGTGTAAAATAAAGACCATTTTTCATGGTCTGTTCTATAACTATTGTAAACATTATGCCAGTTCAAAAAACTAATGAAACATGCTTTCTGAACAAATAAACATTTCTACAATCATCACAATTTTTGTTGAGGATATTTTCATAACTATCCTCATCATCACTTCATTACTACTCAAATATTTAAATCAAATTCATATTAGATCAATCGTCCTTCTTGACAAAAAATGCAATTTAACTCAATAGGAACTTCAATCTCCCCAAATGAATTTGTCGACAATTACACGAAACAACATCAATTTCAATATGTTTATTTTACTTTCTCTTCCTTATTAATAATGAATACAAAGAACATTTAGAGGGAATCATTTCTCATAAAAACTATTCTTCTCCCTTAAAATATTATACCTCATTTTTTCTTTTAAGAAGATCATTTATCCAAAAAATCTCTAAGAATTACTTGGAAAATCATGTGTAGAAAAAAAGAGTGTATAAGTAACATCATCAAGGTTTTACATAAAAAATAATACATGTGATACCATTATCAAAAAACACTCACATCATACCTAGGATATAATTATAAAATCAATTCATAATTTAATATTTATCCAGAACTCATACGAACAAGAATATCATATATTCCAAGTAAAAAAACATATAGATCCCAATTTTTAGCTCAATATCAACTCTTATTTGATTACTATTTTTCAAATAAATTAGATTATGAATTTGTGAGTGATTTTCATATTCAAAAGATGTGTGAATACTTTTCATCCTCACAAAATTTATGTTCCCACTCTATATATATATTTGTATCCTTAAATTAAATGCATGTTAGTAAAAAAACATTTATATAATGGAATGAAGAGGAACCTATTATATTTCCAAAAATAGAACTCATTCTAAGAGTCTCCTCTCAACCATGTTTTTTAATTCTTCATTTGTTTCTCATATTTTGAAGAGTTTTCCACTTTATAAACTATTTATTCATGTGTATCTACTTTATCCACATATATAATTAAATAAAATCTCTTTTAATCTAATTTCATAGAGTTATGTATGACATATCCAACTTGTTCACGTTGATTCTTTTGGTTCTCCAGATCATCACAAGTAGATGAATTATTTGGATATTCGTTATCTTATTCTAAAATATAATAATTACCCTCAATTTTAGCATAAATTTGATTTTTATCCATTTTTTAGTCAATTTTAATTGATTTGGATAAATAGTCAATCATTCTTTCTTTTTATGTTCATCCTCTTTGGTTTTCTGACACTAATTCACTGATGTACATGACTTACTCCCCTTTTCCATATTATTTTTCTTCTTAATCAAATCATAGGGAACCTCTATAGTTCAGTATACCATAACTCTATGAACTTATAATCTACATCTTCCACAATCTTATTTTAAAAATTCATACCAATTTGGTGTTTGTGTCTTTTATTGAATTCTTTGATTGTATTTTCTCAACATTACACTATATATCCCATTTATTTGATGCTTGATTTCTAGAAATTACATGTTGTACCAGCAAAATTATCCTTTATTCCCATATTTTCAACAACACCATAAAAGTCCATTGAACTGTGATCTTATATTATATTGATAAACTTTTTAGAACATTCATGATTTCTCCTTGTAAAACGTCATGATTTCATTTTCAAGTGGGGAAATTATATGAAGGACCCCGGGACACCCTGAGAGGGGAGGGGTGAATCAGGGTGACCACTTTTTCTTCTACTTTGTTGGATCTTGTTCCCACGTTGGTAGGAACTTGTTGAACCTGTATGATGATTACGATCAAAATGAAAACATTCACATCCACAGAGAAGACACAGTCATTTTTACTTGGTTCACCACTAAGGGCTACGTCCAAGGAGCATACGCCGACAGGTTGCCGGTCGTACCTAAATCCACTATGCTTCACTAGCTGCGGATACAAATGTTCGGGTACAGAAACTCTGTCCCAGGCTCACTGCCTTTACAATTGTTCAGGGATAGCTCACTGCGTCCCTCGGGTCACTCCCGTTGACTCCCCCTGGCTCACTGCCGTTGGTGAAGTCTCACTCAGTTTATAGACGTGTAGGTCTCTTCAATAAATTTGCATTGAAGTCTTTGCCTCTGCTCAGCACGAGACTCTGCTTGCATCGAAGTCCGGAAGAGATGCACTAGAACGCACAGAACCACTGAACTGGATAACCAAAATGTGCAGACAAACCTTATTGAGAAAAATGCGAGACATCAACCATTTGCGCGCAAAATCATCCTATTGCGCGCAACATTTTCTTTTGGTGCGGAAAAATATTTCGCGCAAAAATCCCCTTTTTCGCGCAACTCCAAATATTTCGCGCAAGCTCCTTTACGCGATCCTTTTCGCGCATCAGACCTCGGATCTTCTCTAAGTCTTCCAACTACCCGAATGAAGGGGGTCACCTCATATTTATAGGCGACTGAGACCACTGCGCGCAAAATCCCCTTCGGCGCGGAAAAACTCTCATCTGGCGCGTAATCTTTCCCCCAGCTTATGTATTTCGCGCACAACCCTTATTTTCCGCGCAGCCCATGCCTTTGCCATCTTTCCCCAAACTGATTCTGAAACAGCATTTGCGCGAAAAAACTATTTCGCGCATCCCGCTGTTTTTCGCGCCCAACTTAAGTATTTCGCGCACATCCCTGATTTTCCGCGCAGCCCATGCCTTTGCCATTTTTCGCCTCTCTGAATTCGAAACACTGTTTGCGCGAAAAAACTATTTCGCGCATCCCGCTGTTTTCCGCGCCTAACTTAAGTTTTTCGCGCAAGCCTCTTATATTTCGCGCACCACTTCCTTTTTCTGCGAAGCTCCTTTTGCAGACAATCCATGTCTTCATTTTCCGATTTTGAGGCCCAAAAATTTGGCAAACACTGGGAAACAGCGCCACCTTCAAAACTGTTGTCTGCTTGAACTGTATGATCACTTTGCTGGAACACATTCGGAACTTCCACTGAGGATTGACAACAAACACAAACCATTCACCAAATCATGCTTTGAAGAACCTGGTTCCAACAATCTCCCCCTTTGGGTTTGTTGGCAATCAGAATAAATTCAATAGATCTCCAACCATGAGCAAATCCAAAACGCAAGAATCAACTCAGCCAACACTCTAAGTCTACGTGAGCAATGCTCGGTGTAGAAAACAAGAGAGGAAGCTTGAATTGGGTCTTAGTGTTTTGAAATTCTCCATGACGCCCGATGTTATCCTTATTAAACGTCTCATCACAATCTTACACTTCCATCACAGAAGAATTTCTTGCCGTAAATTTCTTGCCCATGAATTCTCTTGCCGTGAATTTATTCCTTGCTCCCCCATTGACAATAAAACCAAAGACCGAAAAGTTTGTTCAACGTGCAGCTCAAGCCATACTCCCCCTGGATAGTATCTCCCCCATAAACCTGCATCACAGCCATAAGCAGATAAAAACCGTTAAAACAAACGGGGAGAGGGGACTTCCGGAGCCTCCTTATGCAGTAGGAGGTGGTCGAACACCGAGGTTCAACCGATGCTTCTCGAACACAGCCGCGGACAATGGCTTGGTTAGGATATCAGCCACTTGCTCATTTGTTCCAACATGATCCATTTTAATCACGCCTTGTTCAACCTTTTCTTTGATAAAATGATACCGTATTTCAATATGTTTTGTACGAGAATGCTGAACCGGATTTTTCGTAAGATCAATTGCACTTTTGTTATCACAATAAATCACCATTGGTTGCTGCACCTTATCACCAATATCTGTTAGCTGCTGCTTCATCCAAAGAAGTTGAGTGCATGCTTTTGTGGCGGATATATATTCAGCTTCAGCAGTACTAAGAGAAGTACTTTCTTGTTTCTTGCTCAACCAGCCAACACATTTCTGCCCAATATAGAAAGCTCCACCACTTGTGGACTTTCTATCTACAACATCACCAGCCCAGTCAGCATCAGAAAATGCTGATAATTCACTGTCTCTGCCTGCAGCAAAAAATAACCCGAAGTTATGTGTACCTTGAATGTACCTCATGATTCTTTTTACTGCTGCTATATGTTCCTCCTTTGGATTACTCTGAAACCGGGCCGCAAGGCATGTTGCAAAGACAATATCTGGCCTTGTCGCTGTCAGGTACAGTAGGCTGCCAATGATCCTCCTGTACATGGTGGGATCAACAGAGTTCCCATCCTCATGCTTTCCAAGTTTAGTTCCAACTGCAATCGGAGTTGACATTGGTTTGGAGTCTTGCATATTGAACTTCTTCAGCAGCTCTCTTGCATATTTTTCCTGAGAAATGAATGTGTATTCCTTCTTTTGAATAACTTGCAGCCCCAAGAAATATGTGAGCTCCCCAATCATAGACATTTCAAATTCTGATTTCATGTGGTTGGCAAATTCATCCACTGATTTCTTCCTACTGCCACCAAATATGATATCATCAACGTAGACAAGAACCATGAATTGATCTTTTGGAGAATTCTTCACATAGAGATTGTGATCAACTCCTCCTCTTTTGAATTCCAACTTCTTGAGATATGAATCTAGCCGTGAGTACCACGCCCGTGGTGCCTGCTTCAAACCATATAGAGCTTTCTTTAGTTTGCAGACCTTTGTTTCATCGGTACCCAAGACAAAGCCCACTGGTTGTTCAATGTAGACTTCTTCTTCGAGTACACCATTCAAGAATGTCGTCTTGACATCCATTTGATATACTTTATATCCTCTTTGGAGTGCCATGGCAAGGAAAAGCCTTATTGACTCCAGTCTAGCCACTGGAGCAAAGGTTTCTTCAACATCAATGCCTTCAATCTGAGAGTATCCTTTACATACCAGTCGTGCCTTGTTTCTGATGACACTTCCATGCTCATCAAACTTATTTTTGAAGATCCATTTGGTACCAATCACATTGTGACCTTCGGGTCTCTGGACAAGATCCCATGTCTGATTCTTATCAATCTGATCTAATTCATCATTCATGGCTTTCACCCAAGATTCATCTTTTGCAGCTTCTTCGAAGGAGGATGGCTCTACAACTGATAGAAATGCAGATTGTGTGGTATTCCTCATCCTTCTGGTTTGAGTGGGTGCACTCCTATCCCCAATTATGTTGGATGGATCAATCTCAGCTCTTCGATTTCTCCTGCGAGGTTCAGTAGTATTCTCTTCAGCCATAGTTTCTTCTTCAGATTCTTCTTCTGAGTCAACATCATCATGTGATTGATGAGTGTTTTGAACAGCTTCCTCTATTTCTGCATTTGTAGGTTCTTCATGTTCAAATTCTTCATGACTTTCGATCACATCAGCATATGACGTCCGTGAATCATTTGTGGTTTTCTCTTCAATTATCTTAACATCATTGCTTTCCACAATCCTTCCCAAACGATTGTTGAAACATTTGTAGGCTTTGCTGTTCATTGAGTAACCGAGGAAGATTCCTTCATCTGCATTGTCACCATATTTCCCCTGATTTCCTTCTTTGTTCCTGATGAAGCACTTACTTCCAAAGACACGAAAGTATTTTAGAGAAGGCTTCCGTCCATGCCACAATTCATATGGTGTCTTTGTCTCACCCATATAAAGTCCTGTTCGATTCTGAATGTACACTGCAGCTTGAACAGCCTCTTTCCAGTAATGTCGTGGAATACGACTCTCAATCAGCATAGTTCGTGCCATGTTGTTCACCTGTCGATTCCTTCGTTCAACAACTCCATTTTGTTGTGGAGTTCTCACAGCAGCTACCTCATGTTGTATCCCATGCTTCTCCAGATAATTTTCAAATTCAATGGACGTGTATTCTCCTCCATTGTCAGATCGCAGCACTTTGATTGTTCGTCCAGTATCATTCTCGGCGATTCGCCGATATGTTTTCATGCAGTCAAGGACCTGTCGTTTCCGGTGAATGACCATCACACATGCCATTCGACTGTAATCATCTATGAAAAGGACAAAGTACCTTTCTCCATGAGTTCCGGCAACATTTATTGGACCACAAACATCTGTATGAATCAGATCAAGAAGGTGAGATGCCTTTTTCTTCTTTGGCCGATATGAACTGCAGACCAGCTTCCCACGAATACAAGAATCACAGGATTTTTCACGCTCACGCTTCAGGTTGGGAATGTCCATGACAATTCTCAATTTTGATATTTTCTCCATGTCTTGTTGATTGATGTGTCCCAATCTCCGATGCCACAGATTGTTTTCTTCTTCAACAGTCATGTAACATACATTCTCTTCACTATCAACCTGATACAAGTTTCCTTCTGTTCTGCATCCCTTCATGAGAGAATTGCCAGTTTTTCCCTTGATAGTGCAGCCTTTCTGATTAAAAGTAACAACAAGTCCTGAGTCACAGAGTTGACTCACGCTGAGGAGATTATGACGTAGGCCATCTACGTAAAGGACTTCAGTCTTCTTTAGTTCTCCATTAGCTAATTTGGTACTTCCACTCCCTTTGATTTTCAGAGCCCCATCATTACCAAATCTTACTGTACCATCAACATTCTTTATGATATTTGTAAGTAGACCGGCATTACCTGTCATATGAGATGAGCAACCGCTATCGAGAATCCAGGTACTGTTGTTCTTTGTGGCTTTGAGAGCTACCTCTGCAAGGTTTGATTTCTCAATCTTCCTCCTTTCCTTCCATGAGGCATTAGATTGAGTATATAGAACTGATGGCCTTTCAACTATCTCTTCCGCAAACCCAGGTTCTTCATAGTCAAAGTCTTCTTTAAGAGGTGAGAACCTGTTTGAAAGAGAAACATCGTCTTGCTGACGAGACTTGACATGTCTGGAACTTCTGTATGAGGTGTCAATGTCCCTTCTCTGCCTGCAATTAATGGCCTTATGACCAAAGTTAGAACAATGAAAACAATATCCATAGAAATTATTTCTTCTATAAGAATTAGGATATGAAATTATTCTCCTTTGTTGAGCATCTATATCTTCTCCATTCAGATAGCTTCTTGCCTCTTCACAATAGGACATGGTATGGCCCAGATAGCCACAGAACTGACACTTCATGAGAAGAAATGTCTTCTCACTTGAATTTTTCCTCATAGCTTCTTCCTTGGGAGAATAGCAAGACTGTCTGCCATTTTTGAAAGTTTGAGGATAATTTTCAGGTCTCCTTTTAGTTTGGATTGAGGGTTCCTTTTTCAGCACTCTAGGTAACATTTCAACATGTTCAACTTCCATCTTATCTTTCTTTTGGATCTTTGCACTTCCAGCAGTTGATGACTCAGCCTCACAGCCAATTCCACTCTTTCCCATGCAAGCAGGTCTTTGATCACTCAAGACTTTTCCAACCCCATCTGAACCACACTTGGCTCTTGCAAGTAATTCTGCATCTGAGAATCTTCCGAACTGTATTTTCTTCCTCGATTCTTTTGGAACTAATTCTGTCTCCATTTTACTCCTCAGAGTAACTACTTCCTCCTCAAGACCCTCAACAGTCTTGGATTTTTCATCCAGTCTGGATGTGAGGTCATTGATGACCTTTGCTTGCTCTTCAACTCTCAGCTTCAGATCAACTGCATCATCATTGCTTTCAATTATTT
Source organism: Viscum album (assembly GCA_963277665.1). Classification (NCBI taxonomy): domain Eukaryota; kingdom Viridiplantae; phylum Streptophyta; class Magnoliopsida; order Santalales; family Viscaceae; genus Viscum; species Viscum album. Next base: position 909,013,410 of record OY728165.1, on the reverse strand, counting down.
TAGACTGTACCTTCACAAATTCTTCCAGTCGTTCAATTTCAGCTTCAAGTTGATCAACATATTCAGTTGATTCTTCTACAATTGATTTCCACTTATTGCAGCTCTTACATTTAATCTTAAGCTTACTAACTGCATCCTTAAGTTGCACCTCAGGATCTACACATGTTCTCAGTTGTTTTTCACCATCAGTATCTTCTGACTTTTCAACAGTGGCCATCATAGAAGCATGGTTCCCAGTTTTGAATTCTGGTTCTTCTTCATCACAGAATTCATTGTCATCTTCTTCCTCTTCACAGACAAAACTCTTCCTTTGCATTTTCTTACCAGATTTGAAGTCTCCCTTTTTGAAGAACCTTCTTTGAGGCTTCTTGAAGTTTTCATCTTCACTGTCATCATCATTGATATTCTTCAAGCACTGAGAGGCAATATGCCCAACTTTTCCACAACGGAAGCATGCGAGAGGTAACTTCCCTTTGAATTTCCCTTTCCCCTTCTGGAACTTCTTTGCAATGAGAGAAAGAATTTCTTTCTCTTCATCATCATCACCGCTACTATCCTTTGAGATTTTCAATTTATCCATGGCCTTGAATGCCATTTCCTTGCTCACCCGAGTCGTAGCATCTTCTGGTTTGACTCTCATTTCATATGCTACCAAACTGCTCAGTAAGTCATCTAAAGAAAGTTTGGAAAGATCTCTTTCCTCAAGAGCTGACACCTTCGCATTATACAGAGGTGGAAGTCTTCTTAATATTTTCTTTACAATATCAATGTCTTTGATTTCTTCTCCTAGACCCCGAATTGCTCCAACCACTTCAGTAATTCGATTGAAGAAAGAGTCTGCATTCTCGTCTGGATGCATCTTCAGATCATCAAACCGATTGTGTAGCACTTGTAGTTTCGCCTCCTTCACTTTGCTATCACCTTCATAAATATTCTCAAGTTTATCCCACATAGATTTTGCTGAGGTGCAATTCATCACCTTCAGGTAAATCTGATCAGAAAGGGCAGCAGTGAGAGCATTCTGTGCTTTAGCATCTGCATCAAGAAGTTTCCTGTCTGTTTCAGTCATAGCCAGACCTGTTGGATCAGTGACATGTATTCCTTGCATGGTAGAAAAAAGAACTTCCATTCCAAGAGATCTTAGATGAGATCTCATTCTGTTCTTCCAGATCTGGAAATTGCTTCCATCGAAGTGAGGGACTCCCCTGACATTGACGGCGTTTTCCATGATGAAGAAGGTCAGATTCAACACCAGCAACCTTTACCCTCTGATACCACTTGAAGGACCCCGGGACACCCTGAGAGGGGAGGGGTGAATCAGGGTGACCACTTTTTCTTCTACTTTGTTGGATCTTGTTCCCACGTTGGTAGGAACTTGTTGAACCTGTATGATGATTACGATCAAAATGAAAACATTCACATCCACAGAGAAGACACAGTCATTTTTACTTGGTTCACCACTAAGGGCTACGTCCAAGGAGCATACGCCGACAGGTTGCCGGTCGTACCTAAATCCACTATGCTTCACTAGCTGCGGATACAAATGTTCGGGTACAGAAACTCTGTCCCAGGCTCACTGCCTTTACAATTGTTCAGGGATAGCTCACTGCGTCCCTCGGGTCACTCCCGTTGACTCCCCCTGGCTCACTGCCGTTGGTGAAGTCTCACTCAGTTTATAGACGTGTAGGTCTCTTCAATAAATTTGCATTGAAGTCTTTTCCTCTGCTCAGCACGAGACTCTGCTTGCATCGAAGTCCGGAAGAGATGCACTAGAACGCACAGAACCACTGAACTGGATAACCAAAATGTGCAGACAAACCTTATTGAGAAAAATGCGAGACATCAACCATTTGCGCGCAAAATCATCCTATTGCGCGCAACATTTTCTTTTGGTGCGGAAAAATATTTCGCGCAAAAATCCCCTTTTTCGCGCAACTCCAAATATTTCGCGCAAGCTCCTTTACGCGATCCTTTTCGCGCATCAGACCTCGGATCTTCTCTAAGTCTTCCAACTACCCGAATGAAGGGGGTCACCTCATATTTATAGGCGACTGAGACCACTGCGCGCAAAATCCCCTTCGGCGCGGAAAAACTCTCATCTGGCGCGTAATCTTTCCCCCAGCTTATGTATTTCGCGCACAACCCTTATTTTCCGCGCAGCCCATGCCTTTGCCATCTTTCCCCAAACTGATTCTGAAACAGCATTTGCGCGAAAAAACTATTTCGCGCATCCCGCTGTTTTTCGCGCCCAACTTAAGTATTTCGCGCACATCCCTGATTTTCCGCGCAGCCCATGCCTTTGCCATTTTTCGCCTCTCTGAATTCGAAACACTGTTTGCGCGAAAAAACTATTTCGCGCATCCCGCTGTTTTCCGCGCCTAACTTAAGTTTTTCGCGCAAGCCTCTTATATTTCGCGCACCACTTCCTTTTTCTGCGAAGCTCCTTTTGCAGACAATCCATGTCTTCATTTTCCGATTTTGAGGCCCAAAAATTTGGCAAACACTGGGAAACAGCGCCACCTTCAAAACTGTTGTCTGCTTGAACTGTATGATCACTTTGCTGGAACACATTCGGAACTTCCACTGAGGATTGACAACAAACACAAACCATTCACCAAATCATGCTTTGAAGAACCTGGTTCCAACATTATATTCCTAGAATCTTCCATTCATCATTTTATGTGGTAAAATACACCTCACTTGATTTATTTTTCTCATAGATTCACTTGCACCATTAGAGTTATAAAATCTATTTTGAGCATGTTAATGAAAAAATGTACTTTATCTATTGGAGGATTTTATCTCACAAACTTTAAATAACTAGGCTTTTATTTCAATATACCTATTGAAGTATTTTATGTACTTATTCAATTAATGTTGGACTATTAGATATATTTATTTTTTTTTAGACAATTATTCCTTCTTGTGAGTCAACATCACTTCGAGATCACTCACCAACTTCTCTAGCTCAACTACCTCCAATAGTTTTTTCTTATTTTCATAAAAAAGATCTACTTAACTTATAACATGCTCTTCCATTTCAGTAGAATTTTTTTTAATTTTTCAATTTTCCTATTATCTTTCATGAGTTAAATGTTTTTCCCAAGAGTATCTTTAAATTCTTTCTTTAGTATCCATTCCATATTTTTTAAGAAATCATAATCATCATCACTACTTAAATAATTTGGTCATTTCTCAACACGAACAAAGAAATTGAGTTCATCATCGGAAGAATAACTTGATAAACAATTGTCTTTTTTATTATTTCTCATCAAATTAATCTTTTTTTAACAGAAATAATTCTTCTTATTATTATTCTTTTTTCTATACATGAGATTTCTCACTTTCATGAAAAAATTATAATTCATCGATTTTCAATTAGATTTTTTTTGTAAAAATGTTCAATACCATTTCAGTAGAAGAACTTGAGTAGTTTTTCCCCCTTTCCCCTTTTTAATACCTCATGTAATAATTTAAAAAAATTCACTGAGATGTACTTCAACTTCATCAACATCGTAATCACTTGATTCATAAATATCAACTTATTTAAACTTGCATTTCCATTTGTCCTCAAATTTCATCTCTTTTTTACCTTCTTTTTGAAAGCTTGAGCTTTTATCATTTCATAATCTATAAGAATATTGTGTTACTAACACAATAAAATGACTTAAATATATTTCAAGGATAAAAAATTGGCATTAAATATATTAAATAAGTTATTCAAAAGGTTTTTCACAATTATTTAATCTTTCAACTGGTCAAAAAATCAGTTGATATTACATAATATCTCATGGTGTCTAATGAAATATTTATCAATTAATTATTAATATATAATTTTATTATCCACAAACATTCTTCTCTATATTTTCATCATATATTCCTTGAATTTATGATTTCTCTCTTAGAAGCTTCTCAATTTATCCCAAATCTCCATGGTAGTTTATAGACCCTTTACTTTAGTGTATACTTTTTCTATTAAATCAGTCAAAATTTTATTTCAAACATTTCCATTAAATTATAGGTTTCTCTTATTAGCTTGAGTCATAGAAGAATCATCATCAATAGGTAGGAATCTCACTACTGTTATATCCCACCCATCCAGGACAAGAGAAAGAATAAAATGAAGCATCCTATTATGCCATTTGTGGTAGTCATTACCATCAAAAGTTGGAATTCCTCTATTGTTCAGTGAAAAAAAAATTCAATTTATCATAAAATTTTTCAAATTTATAATGGGGACCATGGATCTTATACCAATTGATGTGTCTAAGTATTATTTAGGTACCACTGAGAGTGGGGGTGAATCATTGGTAAACTATTTTTACAAATTCTTTCTTTTAAATCCAAACTCTTTTTCTTATTAAAGTCACAATCCCTTACCCTTAAATCTCAACCTATCCTATAAATAAAGAATAAAAAATAATAACAACACATTAGTATTTTTAAATAGTTCAGTACTAAAACTTACTCCTTGTTTCACCGATTTTACTCCCCAATTATATATTTCTCACTATATATGGGTTGTTACAATTGGGGAAAGTCTTGTTCCCATAGACACTAATTCACAAAATGTTATAGTAAAGAGTCCCACTAGATATAACAAGTTTCAAGATACCCTAGAAACTCTTGAGTCCCAAAATATTCTATTCTAGAGTCCCACTAGATATTACAGGTTCCCACCTACACTAGATAATATGGAGTCCCATATGAGGATCTTTATACAGCACCCCATAGTGTTACCAACATCCCAAAAACCTTTTCTAGAGCCACGCTAGAGGATTATTCAACTCAAGAGTCTCACAGAAGACTTCCATTAATCTTGAGTCACAAAAAATATGATCCACTAAAATCATGATCCTTATATACTACAATAATCTTCTTCACTGCCTTGAGATATAGTATTTCTCCCCAAACAATCTGGATTTCCTGGTCTACCCATGTACAATTTTTAATAACTTCATCATCTAATTAACATCTACTTATTATTTCTCAATATCTTATGAACTACAAATTTTTGGACTGATCTCAGTACAATGGAAAATTAGGTATATGCCTTCTGGAATAATGCTTGACATTAGTCTCAAAATATTCACAACGTATAATTCATGAAATTAATATCACATGCGCATTTTTCAATCATCATTAATGCTTAAATCAATGCATGGTCCATATTTTTTTATTATTCATGTAGTGTTGCATGTTCATGTTAATGTTTGTAAACACACACACAGACACTTACTATATCACATTATTCTCACTACATGTGTAAATTAAACATTTTATCTAATATTATTCATCACTGCCTCATAATTTGTATAATTATTAGGAAAATATATTTCCTTCCAAAATTATCTTTTGAAGGTATGTCCTTAAATAATTTCTCAAACTATATATTCACACAGCACTCCTCAAGTATTCATATTCATTTTTTTCTCACAAAACAAACAGCATGATTGTAAATAATCTCATGATAAATTTTTAATATCTTTTCTCAAAACAAAATACTATGGTTCATTCCATATTTGTCTTTAATGAAACATGGTTAATTCATATGATTAAATTCATGTAATTGGTTTAAGGAAATAGAAAATCCGGATGTGATCATGAAGGAATAATCACACTCCAATTCATAGAACCTTCTTTGGAATATAAAGAACTAAAAGCCTATGTTTTACTCTCATGATCTCATATATTATCTATCGTGAATGTGTTTAGCTAATTTAAAAAAATAAGCTCCTCATGTAGGATTTGTAGGAAAAAATCCACTAACTCAATGCTCCAATAATCACAGACAACCATCCGCTACATCAACTCATGTGTTCACTACCTCATTCTATGATTTGTAAGAAGTCTTAGTCACTATAAAAATTTGTTTTTCTTTATATTGATTATCCAAGGTTTCATCATCATTAAATCAGGAAAAAAAAGTTTCATGGTGATTGAATCATTTTGAAATCATCTAAATGATCAAACGGTGATCGAATGAATAGGACAAATCATCTTTCTCACCACTTTATTAATGAATCCCAATACATATAATTCTTATACGATCATAATATATAGGAAAATCTTGATAGAGATCATATGGCCAAGATCAAATTCATCAGATGGATTCGATTCTATTCATATTTTTAATAGTGGATAAACAGTGTCTCCAAAACTGGCTCCAACATTGATCCCTCATATGGTCATGCACTCCCTTTTATAACAAACCAGTAATCCTTCTATCCAAAATCAGTTACCACTAAATCCACCCCTTTTTGGAACTCCCTTCTAAAATCATGCCGCCTTACACGGTGGCTCCCTACTCCTTTGCACCTAATTTTGGGTGATCTAGGAATTCCATCATCCTCTCAATATTGTACTGCTATGATATAGTAGATCTTAGTCCCAACCTCAGTATTGGTGCACCTAGATCCCATGATTTTTCAATTTACAAGACATATATTTTTCAATTAAAGGACAACAAAAATTATAAGCAAATATTCCTGTGAGAACATTTTAAAATCATTATGGAATAAACACTATTTTTTATGGACTCTTATTTGAATGTAGTAAATATTATGTCACTTAAAATAACCAATGAAACATGTTTTGTATTCTATTGATCATTTCTACAATCACATATTAATGTTGAGGATATTTTCATAACTATCATCATTATTACATTATTACTACTAACATATTGAAATCAACTTTATACCTACTCAATAATCCTTCTTGGTAAAAAAAATTCATTAAACTCAAAGGGAACATCAATTATGAGATTATTTATTGATGTACATGTAATTATGTGAAGAGTTATGATATCCATGAATATGTTTTAGGCTCATGTGATTAATTATATGAAATTATTTAATCACCATTGATTCTTATTATATTATTTCTTATGATTATGTTATTGATTAAATGGAATGTATATTCAGTTAGTTATCTTTTCTTATTAATTATTATTTATTTAATCATGATAAATTCCATTTTATATAACTCTTACAGAGCATATGATCTCACCCTTATTTTTCTTCTATCCTCGGAATATAAAGAATAAATCATTGAATGAGTTTAAAGGTACATAATATTTACTTTAACTTATTATTTATTTTATGTCAACCAATGTAATTTGATATTAAGTTATGTATCTAGTTTACTAATAATACTAAACTATTTGGTATTTTATGATGTGATTTCTTATATCCAGTGCTAATGTAAAAATATATCCACCAGATCTAGGATACTGGTGTTGGGGTCTTTATAGTTGTTATCATATCAATTCTAGTAGAAACATTGAGAAATAGATTTAATAAATTATATATTAGGGAACATAACCTTATATACGAATTTAAGGATAGTTATATGTATAGAATAACATCCTATAATTTTATTAAGATATATATTTTGGTGTTTTCCTATAAATACATCTATGTCTGCATAATATAAGCGGACATGGTTTTTGCAAAGATGCATCTAGTGTTAATAAACCTTAAAATTGTATCAATATATTTTTCATCTAACTTTATGATTCACAGTGAGTGTTCCCTTACTACACACCTGTTTTGACACTCTTATGTAATGTTCTTGGGTTAACATAGAATTTATTTATGAAAAATTAGAAATTATTTGAACATAAAATAAAAATTAATGACCAATATTAAATATGACATTTCAAAGAGTAAATATAAGTTTTCATGACTTAGATATACTATGAATGATATTTCATGATTTCCCGATATGATTATTGTTTCTCATACTATAATTTTTAGTTTCACTCAATGGATGGAACCAGAAGGAACCATAATTAACAACAAATGTGATGGAAAATGTGGTGATTATGAGAAAAAAATGGGATGATAATTGGAGCGGAAGGTAATGTGATTATTTATAATCAGTTAAAATGATATAATATTAATAAATTTCACCATAATAAACTATCATACTCACTATATAAGATAAGGATGGTTTTTTTGAGAGTTGGATTGATAGAGACCACATAGAAAAGAAGGCTCAATTTCAGTCATAATTTAATTGGGGAAATAGACACCCTAGATAGTGTCTCTTTGAATGGTAAAATGTTTTATATGTGGAAGATAAAGGAATAGATCAATGAATTATTGAAGAAAAATGATGAGTATGATATATGGAATCAAATTTCATCCTATGATACAATTTATAGTTAAATGTATTATGAGTGAGGAATATAGGTATTAACCAAGTAAATACCCTAAATCAATGGTTAACTTCTAAACTAAGGAAGAATTTACGCTATAGAAATCATTGAATAGTATGGATTGAAGTGTTTATGTATTGGTATTCAGGAATTTTTTTATTGAAGTATAATATCGATGATATTATAGATATTAGAATCATGAAACATATAAGGATATTTCCATAGTAATGTTAAGGATTTGAAAACATATGGTACTAATATCCAAGTAAATTGATTTAGTAGTAAGGTAATGAATGGGATTTATAAATAAATTCTATAGTATTGATGACCATGAAATTGGTTAATGATTTTATGGGAAAGAGATTTAGTTCATTTTGGTGATGTTTACTGCATTTTTGGATTGATAAAAAATCTAGGATTTTTTTTGAGGAATAATTATTGTTTTAATTGTTTTATGAATATATGTTTTTAAATAAGGTTAACATAAAAGTTATAGATTCCCTAATGGGTTTATATGTTTAAGTTTTTCATTAGTTTAAATGCATATATACCTATTTTGAGGATTTAAGTGATGGGTTTTTTAGGTGTTTTGAAACTTTTACTGAGTTTTAGAAATAATGCATCATTGAGGTTTTAATTACACATTGGGTATGTATATGATTTTATGTTAAGTTAATTGTGGTATATTCGATAGTGGGATACTATAATATTGATTGTTAAAAAGTAACTAATTAAAAGTAGGATATTTTGAGAAATATTTATGGAAAATATAAGGATTATATTTTAGGTTAGTACATAAATTTAATTTATGATATTTTTGGTCAAATTCACTAAATTATTAAATTATACAGTGATTTATCATGGAGATTAATGATATTTTAGGGATTCTAAATTGGTTTGAGTTATATATATCATGTTGGGTTAATATATGGTTTAACATAAATGATTATTTGTGAAGAGTGAAATTAAATTTTTTAGATTTATGTTAAAAGTTCTGTAATAAACTTTGAGGTCAAAACACTCTCTAGTGTTGATTTTACTAAGGTTAATTGTCATGTAAGGTTATTTATTTACAGAATACTCAAATTTGACACTTTGGTGTTATTATTGAAAATTATAGATGAGTTTTATAATTTATTTATTTTAAATATTATAAATTTTAGAAATTAAATATAGTACGAATACTTTATAATCCATTTTTGGATTATGTGACCCATTATAAATTGATTTTACTGATTCGAACACAAATATTTTTCCCAAATACTCATCATTGGTGGAAAATATGAGATTGTGGTGGAAATTGATTAATAGATGAAATTATACTTGTTAAGTAGGTATATTTACTTATTTAATTCACTTAAATGTTAAATTAATCCCTCAACCTTAGGAAAATAATCATTAAATAAAAAATTTATCTGTTTACCATTACTTTCAATGAATTGTGGCCTCTTCACCCGACACAAATTTAGGGTTTAGGGGTCGTTAACTTTATCCTAGACACATTATATATCATTTTCTATTATTCCATGGAAGTTATAATTCTCTTACCTATCTATATTTTAATTTACCACTAATTTTATCCCTATCTAGGAATCAAAACACGTGATATTTTAGGTATCCATTATGTTTTTCACTCTCCTATTTCTAAAAAAAGTGTTATTATCCTTCTATACAATGTGGATGTTCAAAAAAGGTTAAACCTTTTATCATCAAGATAAAATTATGAGGTTTAATATCATTTTAGTGGGGTAGAGTTCAATATCCTAATATTTTAAAAGATTAATATGTTCAATAGCATACATAATATCTAACACCGTGTTTAAGGGAAAATTTATATATTATTGAAACATTTTTATGTAATGTTATAGTTATTTTTGGGACATTTAATTAAGCGGAAATAATAGTTTTATCCAAAATATTTAATATATATAATTGAATTACTCAATATAAATTCATTGATTAATTCTTATGAAATAAGTACCCAATGATTATAAATGTAATTTTATAGTTCATATATGCATTTTCTTTACAAAAAATATTTTTTTTATAATAAATTATTATATTTAATTTATATACCATAAATAAAATTTATTTAATAAAAATAATTATAATTTTTAAATTATAATATAAAAATAGCCTTAAGGTAAAATTTTCATTTTTTTCTAAAAAGATTGATTTTTTATTAAAGTTAAAAAATACATCTTTTCCCTCAAACCTGTATTTTTAATTTCAAGTATTTAAATGGTTATATTTTTTTAAATGATTTAAAAATAAAATTAGTTCTAATATACTATAAATAATTCTATTAAGTTAATTTTAATAAATTTTATTGTCAAATTTCGTATTGTACATTTTTATACATAAAAATATATTTTTATGAAAAATAGTTTTTCATTTCATTTTTTATTTTGATTTTAAATTAATTAATGAAACTTTTATAAATTTAATCTCGAATATTGGATTTGATATGTTTAATTTTGAGTTTTAAATTGTGTTAATTGGGCCCTTTTATATTTGGTCATTATAAATAGTAATAATAGTAAATAATTGTCACCATAAGGGTAAATCATGCAATTAACGTAAAATATAATATGACATGGACTATAAAATGACACAAAAATAATCATTAATTTCATAGGATAATACTATTTCATCCATAATCATACAACATTCTAATATAAGATTTTTTTAATTACAATGGGATTTTGACCTTTATATTATTTTATTTATAGAAAATTCAAAAAATTCATTCTCTTTGTTTTATTATCATTAATTTTTTTACATAAGGAAAAAAATTTATATGTTTTGGTATAAATATTTATTTTAAATATAAATAATTTATTTATCATGGTAATATATTTCTAATTTTTGTGATGAATTAATTACCTTAAATGGTTACACAAAACCGACATGGTATTAATTCAATTAATAAAAAAATAAATTAAATGATTTTTAAAATTTTAAATGTTATATAATTTGAATTAATTAAAGATTCCTATGAATTTATATATCCATATGACCTTTTAGGGAAATTTTTAAGGATCATATTCAAAATCTTCCTTTGTCCCGTTGTATTTAACGACATATTAAATTAATAGTGTCAAAAATGATATTAAAAAAATTTATAATAAATAATATTTTAATTTAATAAAAATATTAGATTAATAAAAATGAAATGCATATGGTTTAAAATATCAACCATGGTTCATTTATTATTTTACCCCCTTCTATGGTATAATTCTCAACCCTTAAATGGTAAAAAATATTAAGATTGGGGTAATTGTCAAAAGGGTTAACGGAACATCAAAATGAAAAGATAAGGGTGAAGACATAACCAAAAAATGTTAAAATTTTATTGTATGAGAGGGTTTAGAATAGTTCTAATATTATATTATAATTATATCAATTTTTTCTAATCGAACATGAATAATAATATAGATTAATTTAATACATTAAGTAATTCTTTGAATACACCTCCCCTCACTTATAAATGTGTACCACATCCCTCCCTTATTTACACCACTTTGAGCCTTATAACATGACCAGACCCTAAAAAATATTTACAAAATTTTTATGCATATTATATAGTTTATGTAATTCCCAAAATAACTACACTAGGATCTTTAAGAGGAGATCTAATAGAGTTCTTTTAAACATGAGGTAGTATCCTCAATCGAAAAATTTATTTTTAGTTCTTTTTTATCTCCTATAAATATATGGAATATATAATAAAATAATATATTTTGTGTAATAGAGATAATAAAATTTTATTATTATTATTAAAACATCATTATCCATCCTATTTTCAATTAAATGGGAACTGAAAGTATCATTAGTTCGTACGTACGGCTTACCCTCTCCAGGTAGTGATACAATTCATATTTTATTTCCATATTTTATGGATGGTTATTGTGATTATTGTAATGTTTATATATATAATTCATAAAATAATTATAATTTATTAATTATTATATGATATCTAACTTCTTACCTTCCAATCTATTGGAAAATGATAATGTCACTCATGTGTATGAGAGGACTAGCTCCTCCACGAAACATTGTGATCTGATATTCATTTTAGATTTACATGGCTGATAATAAGGATATATTTAATGAATAAAATTAATATATTTAATGAATAAAATTGATATATATTATATAATAATTATTTTTTAAAGTCAAATTATTATTTACCTATCCTTCTTACCACCCGTAAAAAAGTGAAAACATCATTCATGCATACGTACAGTCTACCATCTCTATGAATGGTGTAATTCATTTTTCTATCACTGCATTTTACTGATAACTCTAAGAATAAATATATTAGATATATCGGATATTTATTTCAACAATAAAATTATAGAAATGAATGAAACATGAACAATTTACAAAGACCAAAAATACTAAACTAGAACATACATTAAAAACAAAGTAGTTATCACTCAAAATTGTTATTTTAATAAATAATTTTTAATAAATTGTTAATAAAAGTTTATAAGTAAATAATATATGGTATGATATATATTATAATTGTTTTATAATATATTTATAATAAATATATATTTATTATAAATTATGTTCTAACACATATGAAAGAAGTCATACTTAGGTAAGAGGTTCCCATCTTATTTTTACTTATAGGAAGCATATTCCATACTCACCACTTATTTATTTTATACTGTGTATATAAATACCTTTGAAATGTTAAATCATAAATTTTTTATATTCATGGTATTAAATTTTTCAATTAAATTTATTCTTTCTTGGGTTTTATGATTCAATATTTACCAAAGTAGAAAGGATTTATTTCAATCTCTTATAGTTGTTCAAGACTGTTTATGTTTAAGTCCCCATTAAGATAATTATTTGATTTTATCTACTACACCAAATATATTTTATTATCCTCTGATAATTTATATAATCGAAATTTTTTTCTTTTATTTTTTTCTCTTTATGTACTCAATATGTAAAAATTATGTTTTTTAAGAAAAAATAGCATTGTTTTTCTACTCAACTGGGAGTATTTTTATTCCATATCAATATTTTCTTTAAATTTTTTTGAATAATGTTTTTAATATTATAAAATAAATTATTAAAGAAAATATTACCCAAGTTTGACTTTTAAAAAATGGTTTAAAATGAATATTATTTTGGTTTTCTGAATAACGTACTTTTTGACGTTTTATAAAAAGTTGTCAAAAGGAATCTTTTTAATTTATATATCATGAATGGAATTTCTGACTTTTGTGATTGACCAATGCTTCAAATCTTCCTCAACGCATTTTTAAGATTAATTTCAAAAATGATCCTCAATTTTTTGAAAATTCATATTTTTTAATATAAGGGATTTAAAATTATAAGTGTATCTTCTTCAAGAAATCTTACAGTGATCTTGTTATTGAATTTTATTATGTGCCAATATTATTTGGTCAATATTATACTTTATTAATGATTTGATATTTTTATACCATTCTCCATATTAATCTATATGTCTTATTATTTTGTTATATTTATTGATTTGGTAAACTATTAAGATTTTGTATGCCAGTTTTTCAATACGGATATTTACATTGATTATTTTTCACCCCTTTAATATGATGAATGAATTAGACCTAGTAAGTGATTGGTGGGGATAGCTATAGCCTCTTGATGCATCGGTATATCTCATATGACAAACTATTTTTGTTATTTGGATGGGGCCTTACCCATTTGTGTAATATGTCTTGGAACGAGGCCTTGGAAATATGTTTAAGGTGTTTGAAATTGTGTATTCCATCATTATGACATTATTTATTGATTTCCATGTGTTTATTTGAATATATATGATATCAAAGGATATTTTTCAAACACATGTGATTAGTTGTATTGAATTATTTTTTCATCGCTAATCCTTCCATATTACTCTTTGTGCTCAGGATATTAATTTAATGGCATGTATTTTACATTATTTACCTTTCCATATTAATTATGACTTATTTAATCAAGATAGATTACAATGTATGTAAATCGTACTGAGAATCTAAGATCACCTTTATTTTTTATCACTTCCCCAATATTTGTAGAATGAATTTTTAAATGATTTCAATTATGTTGAATATTTACATTCAATATATTACATATTTTATATTTTCAAATGTACTGTGAGATTCAAGTATATATCCAGTTTAACAAGGCTACTAAACTATTTATTATATTGGAATGTTATTTCTTATATTTAGTACCAATGTAATAATTAAACCACAACATTCGGGCTACAAGGGTCAAGGTCATTCCACTAGGGAAGGAAAATGCTATAAGAGATGATTTGCGTCATAAGACATACCATGAGATGATTAATGTAGAACAATATGAGATGAGCAATATAGATAAGTTGGATCCCATAGAACATGATATTAAGAATATTTAGGGTCATGGATGCTTGTTTCTTATGAATTTTATCTCCAACCAAATTTATTGAAATTTGGATAAAAATTTTGGTGACCATGGGTGTGAGATTTGGTGTAATATCATTATTCTTTGATAGGCACTCAGGGATTGCATCAAAGGTGGGGGCACAGAATACTCTTATGGGGTAAGATTTTAGTTTCTCAATCATTCTGGGGGGAGGGGTTTTAAGGAGTTCTATTATTTTAACTTATCTATACACTCTTGTGCGAGAAAATTGTATCATAACCTAAAGAGTCAGTTTGAGGCCAAATAAGAATCTCGATATAGTTGATTTTAAACTTTATTGCCTTAAATTTTGAGGGTAAATACATGGAATTGAGTCCTCAGTAGTATGCTTAAGACACTCACTATCCCATAATGGAAGTGGAAAGGCATCCTCAAGGGATTTTTTATGGTCTTTAATCTAAAATATATGGGGTTTGATGTAGCATGGATTATAGTGGAAAAACACACAATGTCTTTGAAATTCAATTCTATTAGGGAGTAGACACTAGTAGAACTCTAGGAGAAGTGTTACATTGTTGATATTATAAATATCATGTTGGTACCTCTGACCTTAATCATTGATCAGGATATGTGTTTCAATTTGAGAATATGGAGAGGGTTTCAATAAGAAATTAAGTCTCTTCAAGACATAAAGAATTATTCCATCCCCAGATCAATGGACCTATAGAGATGAAAATTTAGATTCTAGAGGAAATTTGGATATCATGAATTTTTGATTTCAGAGGGTCCTAGTCAAGGAATATTCCACTGGTAGAGTTTTTATACAAAAATAGTAATCAATATACTACTGGAATAGATTTATTTGAGACCTTGTATGGGTGTCTTTGTAGATCACCTGTATATTGGGCTATGTTTAGAGAGGAAACAACTTTGTTCCACAACTTAGTATGGTGTATGATGAAGACAATTAATCTATTATGGGAGTGAATGAGGTTCATATTTAATTTATATATACCTTATATGAATCATAGCACAAGGCCCTTAGAGTTGTTGGTTAGGAACAATATCTTCATGAAAGATTCCCCACATAAAGAGCAATGGAGGTTTTGGGATACAAGAAATCTATCTAGGATGATCATAGGGATTTTTAATATTTTGGAGAATATTCGGGATTTTGTGTGTGACATGGCCTTTCCACCTCATGTTCAGTGTGTTCATAGCATGTTCTATGTGTCTTTTATTCTGAGGCATCTTCAAGACCCATACCATATCATAACAAGGGATGATATAAACTTGGATGAGCATGCTATAATAATAGAGAACCCTATTGAGTTAGAGGATATCATAGAGAAATTGAATTATGTCTAGAATATTTCTCTAGTAAGGGTTTTGCGTAGGAACAAAGGACATGAGGAGAGAACCTCAGAGCGATAGAAGGTGATTCTAGTTTGGTACTTCAACTATTTCATATGTGGTGTAAACTTTCAATAAATTTTCTTTACACAAATTTCTCATCTTAGGTTTTGGAATAATTACATAGAGCACATCTTATACACATAATCTCTAATAAACATGTTTTATTCATAAAATATTACCATATATTACAAGATGATTAGTAACTTACCAAACATGAATTATCCATTTACATCATCTTTTGATTCTACACAATTAATTAGAGAATTTCTTTTATCAATATTATTCCATCTCCAAATACCTCAAAAACACTTAAAATATATCTCCAAAAAATAACAAACTTTTAATCCCATAGTTTCACTTCATCAATAGTTCTAATGATACTTCAGTATATCCCTTTGGATTTTTTTCAACCACATGAAAAAATATCTTAAAACTCAATATCCCATCCAAGAGAAACTAAATCACATCCTTTAACATTTTAAAAGCATCTTGATATCACACCATATGTTAGAGTAGTTTTTTAAGATAAATCCATTCCTTAATGGAAATAAACATTTTTTAGAAGTGATAAAATTCACCCAATCAATGGGGACACTAAATTATTCAAATTAATCCCTCTTTTCATAATAAACATTGACACTTAATTATAAAATTATAAGGATATAAATTCAACCTATGAAATACTTATTCTCTACTTTTTTAAGGAAAAATCTCTTCAATACCATCCAATAAAAATATCACCCAACCAGTCTTTGGTATGAATAAATTCTAACTTTATGTCCCAATTAAAAGAACTCAATTAAATAAAATGAAATATTATATCATTATTCTAATACATTTACTTTTTTTGAAGAAAAATAAGGTAAACAAATCTACAATAGGGAGGATAAATTGTAGTAAAAACTAGACTTATAATTTATGGCTTCTCTAAGGTGTATGTTTATCAAAAACAAGATCTTCCAATCAAATGTAAATTTATTAGAGTATAAAAGTAAATAAAATAGAAATTAAAACTATTAAAATTTATAACAACCATATTAAATAAATGTAAAAATGGAAATTTAATTTTCCATAAATTCATAGTATCTGAAAAATAAAAGAACATAACTGGAATTCAAAAAAAACCATTTCAAAACAATGTGTGGAGTAAGGATTAAAATCCTTAAAATTAAAAAATTATATTATTTCAAAACCAATATTTTAACCCAATGTGTTAGGAGTATCAATAAACATTATCCAAGTTATATAATCTTTCTACCCCCGTAATCCTTTTACTATAATCCTTTTTGATGGTGTATATGTCTTGTTGTCCCCAAAAGACGTAAATCATGATATAGAAAAAAAAAATTACTATATTAAAATACTACAATACCCAAGTCTAAATGATTATAATTAGATTAAATATAATTTAAAAAGAAAAGTTTTTTAAAAATAATACCTCACACAAAAAGATCTAATGAAATAAATCTCAGAAAGAAAATATTGTATTGATTGAAAGCACTATCAATAATAAAAAGCTTCATAATGTAAAACCCCATCCCTACATAAATGTATGGACTCATTTTAATTTTATTTAAACTAATTTTAATTTCATTTTAAGAATTGTCCAAGGTGGTTCAAGGGTTCACAGAGGTGCTCAAGAGGCCTTGGACTAAGCTAGGCATGCAACCTAAAGTTTGCATATCACAAATTAGTTGTGGTCCTCATATAGTCTAGAAGAACCATTAAAATACAACAAAAACACCAATGATATCAAAAATCCATCTGGTGGGATTTGGATAACTTTTTAATGGGGGTAGTTTGTTCTACCCCCCTCCACACCCAAAAACCTCACAAAATTTTATTTTCATTCACTTGTACAACAACCCCTCTATTGAGTTCCCATCTTCTCTTCCTTTAATCTTGCAATATAATTTTTGTTCCCCCATCGATTTAAGTTCTTTTTGACGTGTTTTAAATCTCTAGGTCAGGGTACAACTTTTATTTCCTCACTTATTCTTTTATTCCACTGCCATATGAGTTCCCATTTATTAAGGCTAATATTCCCTTCTTCTAGTTATTTTGTCTATTTTCTCTATTTATATCATTTCTACTCAAAATTATGGAATATATTCAACAAGTGGAACTATAATAACCTCTGGTTGGTGGTTTTTTATCTATTATATAATATTTTAGTGTTTTATAGTTTGTGACAAATATGTCTTCAATCCAGTTTGTCATGTATTTATCATAGAACCTAAATTTAATTATTTTTCTCCCTAAAATTAATCATTTACCCTTTATGGGCCATGAATTTACTATTGGTAACTTTAAATTGAAACCATGGATATTTTTTTGGGTGATCAGAGCTTAGGTAATGTTTGGTTTCTGTTAATGGGACATCTAAAGGTTGTCATAGACTTGGGATTGGACCTTGGGCATAATGGGAAGTTTCATAAAAAGTTAATTAGAACCCATTTATATTTCTAAACATAGAGATACCTTGTACATGATTTAATTGGGTATGTTGGTTTTTGAATTATTTATAAATATAATTTTTAAAATACCACTCATGTAGATATTAAATGAGTTATCTTTGAAGTGGGAATTAGTTGTAATGGCCTGACTTTGGACTTGGTTTCAAAGATATTCAATGGGATTAAATGGTTACAGGGTGACTTAGTTAAATAAATAAGAATTCTAATAGGAGATCCTTGTTTTATATATGACACATTATATTAAATGTGCATGATTGTTGGGATAAGCTCCTTGAATTTCATATGACACAGGTTGTTAAAGGAGTGAAATCTCAGGATGATCTCCTCAGTTATGGTATGACATACAATGAAAAATAAGTTGGAATGTAGGGATGAGATCTTTGGATTCAACATGGTATCTAAATTAGGAATTATATGACGAAATCCATGGATTTCACATGATACCATATACAAGGGAATGTTAGGATGAGTACCCAGATTCTATGTGATTCATGATGTTTTGGAATTCCATGATGAGCACCAAGATTCTATGTGGTGAATATGATTGGAACTATTATTGAGAGGTTCTAAAAGGCATCCAACTTTGGCCAAAGTAGGTATTTCCAAACCATGTATCATTGTGGATTTCGTGGAATGAGGGTTTTTTAATTTATTTATATACTTTTCATACTCACTTAATATTTTTCATATAGAATCCTACACAATAATAGATCAATCTGGATATATTTTTACAAATTTTTAGCGGTGCCATATTTAGTCATAATAACACCCTTCTTGGGTCATCAGTTGGTACCCATGAATAATTATTGGATGCGGGTTAGGATAATAGAAATATGAAAGATGCTTCATATGGACTAGGATATATCTTGGATATGGGGACCAGGATAGCACTCAAACCTTTTATGGTGTTTTTGAAGTTTTTATACCTTCTATTAGTTTGATTATTTTGGACTTTTACATACAATATTCTAACAAGTATGAATCATCAATGGGTTTACAAAACATTTTTTATATAATGGGATGTATGTTTACCTCTTATCTAATTTATTCCAGGATTTATTTATTTATGTTAATATGGGTGATATATCCATTAGTTAATTCCAAGTATTTCACTCCAGTAATGAGGTAATAGTATC
This sequence comes from Viscum album, assembly GCA_963277665.1. NCBI lineage: Eukaryota > Viridiplantae > Streptophyta > Magnoliopsida > Santalales > Viscaceae > Viscum > Viscum album. The sequence goes on along the minus strand of OY728165.1, from coordinate 908,993,824 downwards.
CAAATAATACATTCATGGTCCCTTTCCACTAGATAATAGCCTCTAGAGTTTAGTGAAGAATAGTTGAGGCCACGTGGAACACTCTCCTAGAGAACCGGATTAGTGGGTTCCAGATCAAGGTGTCACAAAGTTTTATTATAGGTATTTTTCTTAACATACAATTTGGGATTATATGATAAGATAATATGATGTTTCAAGGCATGGTAATCAACTCATGCATGGTAATTTCCCTTTATTCGTGTCTTTATAGTTGATTGATTTCATCCTAGATGGTTCACCTGAGTGTGATTTTAATGATTTAGGGGATTTTCACTCTTGTGATGGTATGGTAAGAGGTTTCTATTCATGAATCATTCATGAATATGAGAAAACATGATATTATCATTCTTATTTGAAATAAATACATTTATAATGGAATCGAGGTTTTTTATTTAAAGTGCATGCATCAATTTATATGGGGTTTTAATATAAATTCATGGTGTTATTTTATTTATCAAAACCTTTACATGGGTATATTTTTTAATCATGGGTACTTTTAAGAATTTTTTTGTTCCAGTTAAATGGTGTTCCAATAAAAAAAATATAACATGTTAACCTTTATAACTTTTGGTTGCTTCTCCATATAACAACAGAGTGACTTGGAAATTTAAAAAATTGAATAATTAAAGTTGAAAATGGTGAATGGCTTAAATGGATAAGTGACATGAATCTTATTTGTTATAACTTGACCCTAAAATGGGTAGATACTGATAGGGAAAGATATCATATTTTAAATGTTTGGTGATATGAGTTTTATAAATTAATAGGGTATTATTACTCTAAGTTCTTTACTAAAATTAGGGTATCAAGAACAATTATATTGTTGTGATTGGAGATGTGGGTTTGGAATTATAGTGTAATGCCTCTACATTTTCCCCTAGTTGAGCTCCAGAAGAATTTAGATGAGCACACCCTCAAGGTTTCCAAGACATAACATTTTTTGTCACTTATTGTAAATGCATACAATCTTCTATGGGAATTTTTATTATGAGTAGTATAGGAAATGGGGAGGGAGGTACCTCACACTGTTCCTTCTATATCAGAGTTGGCCATAATTTTTCAACTCCTACATCCCCCAGACTTCATGCGTGATAGTTTCCTTGAGGCATATAATTTTTAGATCAAGTCTATTTGGACTATATTGGATCATATAAAGACCTCCTAAGATAGGATGCTGAAGCTGGGAATTTAAATTTTATAGGGATCAATGATATAATTATAGGGAATTTTCATCTTGGTTGAGTTTTATGTTGGATTTTCCTAAAAAGACTTTGATATCTTCTGATTTATCATTTATTCCCATAGGTGTTTAGGGATAATGGGTTAGGGAATTTCTCATTCTGTAATTAGGTTATTATGTCAATAATGTAGTATAATGACCAAAATATACACTTACAGTGCTTCACCCCATTGATATCTTAGGTTGAGGTAGGAAGATTGATGATACATAGAGTTATTCCATCTGTGTTTAGGTGAATGTTTCCCCACTTATCACCTTTTGTATCATGGAAAATATTTATTGAGGGTAAGATAACAAGTAAAGTAAATTCCATAGGGAATAGAAGTGGTTTGTATGGAAGTTGAAATTTTGTATGAAAGGGACTCACTACATTAAAAGTTTGTAGTGCAGCCAAAAATATAGTTCACCACAATTTCACCAGTGTGGTAGGTGGGAACATATTCAACTTAAATATTACCAAGAATGAGTGGAATCTCTAATATTTATAAATATGTGTCACCACTAAGGGTTTTGTTGGATGATGAATATATAACTGAGTGAAAAAGGATCCAAACTAGTAGAGGGTTTGGCTAATCTGTGATAGGAAGGTAGTTGGAGCTCTAATATCTTATCATAATGAGGTTGAGTCCATGAAGCATAGGAACATGATCATAAATTCGTGAAGGTAGGTTCTAGGTAGGGGAGTTAGGCACAAAATTAGGTCTATGGTTCAACATTGTTTCATGCGGTGCAACCAAATCCAACTAATCATGATATCAGGTCATCTACAGTACAATGTATGATCATGGTAGCTTCAACATTATCTAATGCATTCTTTGATACTGGGGATTATTACTCCATTATATCACCTCAATTTCAAGAAGCATTTGTCTTATGCATGGAATACTTATTTGTAGTTATGTTTATAGAAAATCCATTGAGAGTTCGGTTATAGGGTATCAATTATTGTTGGGGGTGTGCCTTATATATTGAGATTATCATTTTTTATGGATATAATTATTTCCAAGATGACTAGATTTGACCTAATTCTTGGTATACACTGGTTGGTTCTATATTGATCTCATATCGACTGCTACTATAGATGGTTGTTGATCACATCTCTTGATGGCCATCAACGTGTACATGTTAGAGAATGGGACATATGGGATGGTCATATAGGATATTATTGCCATTATATGGGTGAGGTTATTGTCCATGTTATTGGTATAGTGTTAGATTATAGTGGTCTTCAACGTTGTGTTTTTTCTCCCATGGAAGATCACTTCAAAGATGTTTTTTTGGAGGAAACCACGGGACTAACACCCAATAAGGGGATATAGTTCCTGATAAAGATTATGTTTTTTTAGATAATAATTACATTCTAGCTTATAGGATGGACCTTGATGATAAGTAGTAACATAAGATTCCAATAGAGGAATTCAAATCTAAGATTTTCATTAGGAAAAGAAGAAAATCTTGGGGATCCTCAATCCCTTTCTCTTAAAAGGCTAATGGTTACGTCCATTTTTTCGTTAGTTATAGGTGACTAAAAAACAATGGTTAAGAATCAGTTCCCACTTCCTCATATTGATGAATTTTTTTACCCTTTGAGAGGAACTCAAGTAGTTTTCATATTTGATCTAAGTTTGGGCTATCACCAGGTAAGGTTGATACCATCATATATACCTCATTAATATTTCATATGTAAATATGGTTTGTATGAGATTCTTATTATGTCATTCAGTATAACAAATATATCGGTTGTGTTTATGTCCATAATGAATCGATTATTTCACAAATTTCTAGATTCTTTCATGGTTCATTTCACTAATGATATCTTCATGTACTCCAAGTTAAGGTATTGATATGCTTAGTATTTGGATGTTGTGTTTCGCATGTTGAGGGATTATTGAATTTATTTCAAGCTCTCTATGTGACATTTCTAAATATACAAGGTTCTCATTCTAGGGAATATTAACTATGAGGCTGATGTATCTGTTTATCTAGGTAAGGATAACGTTTTCATTTCATGGGGGAGTCCCAAAAACATTTATGACCTAAATAGATTCCTAGGCATGGATAGATACTGCAAGAGATAAATTCAAGACTTCCCCACCTAGAATCACTTTTTACAGTCCTTTCTAAGTAGGTAGTGAATTTTTTTTGTCTAACTTATGTAATGGTGAATTTAGGAGATGAAGAAGAGACTTTCTATGGAACTGATCCTGACCCAAAATTATTCTATTAGGTAATATACTATATATTGCAATGCATCAATGATCAGTCTTGGAATCATAATGATACAAGGTGGCCGTGTTGTCGCTTTTTGGTCCTAGGATTTGAGACCATATGGGATAAACTATCATACACATGACCTCTATTAGGAATTAGTAGAGCATGATTTGAGGTTTTTGAGACAATATCCATAGGGAGATATGATCTTAGTTTACAAAGACTATAAAATCTATAAATATATTTTTTGTTGCGGGGTTTTAGACCTTGATAAAAAATGGTTGGTTGAATACCTAAAATATATTGATTTTGTGTTCACATATACTCTTTGAAAAGTAAATATGGTTACTTATAGATTAATTAGGATGAATCAAGCTCAGTGAGTTATGGAATATTTTAGTGAGTGTTGATGGAAGGATCTTTTCAGTAAGATCCATTTAGGTGTACTAGGGAATCTTGGGCAAGTAAACCTCACATAGAATTTTATGTTCCTTAACTTATGAATTTGATTAAGATGAGAAAATTATCTAATCTAGATTACTTAGTTCAAAGGGATGTATTTTATGGTGGAGGTATTCCACCTGACAATATTATTTATAAGGATTAGATGATTCATGTTCACTAGCATGTATTGATACTTACAAACATGAGGGATGAGTTAATGAGGGATTCTCATGCTTCCAAGTAGGTGTTTCACCCTATGATATCCCAAAAAAATAGGATCTATATTTATAGTTATTGTGTACATGGATATAGAATTATATAATGGGTTTCCTCACATGTTTCACCACCTGTCAGTAGGTGAAGGGTTAGAACTAGTGGCCCACAAGTCTCCTATAGCTATTGCCCTTCTAGTGTGGAATTGGGATGATGATACTATAGATTTTTTCCCTAGGTTACCAAGGATTACTTAGGGTAATGATGTAATTTCGGTAGTTGTGGATCACTTGACTTTGAGATTCCATTAATTTCCCACCTTGGAGACTATATTAGTGAATGACCTGGGAAAAATTTTGTCAATGAGGTTGTGGGGTTACATGGGTTTCCTCATAAAATAGTCTAGGACCAATATTCTCATTCCACATCTCATTTATAGTTTTAATTACCCTAATAACTCAGCTCACATGTGATTCAGAGCACTTCCCACCACCCCCAAACTGACAGTCTATCAAAGAGAATGATATATATTATAGTGGACGAGATAAGATTATGTGTCCTTGATTTTAGGGGATCACATGAAAAGTACATTTTCTTAAAAGAATTCATCAACAAAAATAGCTATCAGGATACCATTTATACTTTTCATTATATGGGAGGTTTCTTTATTTTACCCTATTCTAGCTAGAGGTGGGTGTGATGGAAATGATGAGACAAGGTATCAGGAAGGAGATGGTAGAGGATATCCAGTTGATTCATAAGTAAAAGGATACTGCAAATAATAAGTATAAATTTGGTGTAGATCAGTGTTTCCAGCCTCTTGATTTTTAGATAGGTGACCATATATTCATGCATATATCTCTTATATTGGGAAATCAATGCTTATGAATGCTGGGAAAACAAGTTCCTAGGTATGTGGGTTCATTTAATATTATAGAGAGGGTTGACCTAATGGTATACTAACTGGATCTTACAAAATTATTTGGTGATATTCATGGAGTGTTTCATGTGTCTCAAATTCTCTGGTAAATTCACAATCCATATCATTTTATTGATGATAATGACATCAATATCTAGGTTGATAGATCCTTTGAGGATAACTTGGTATGTATTTTTGTTCATTGTGATAAGACTCTATATAGAATGTATGTTCTAATGGTGTGTGTGCAATAGAAAAAACTGTGAATGTTTAGGAGTAAAATTTGGATCAGGAATCAGACATGTGGTCTTAATATACATAATTGTTCACTAAGGAGACTAATGACATTTGAGGGAGTAGCTCAAGAATGAATTTCATTATATTGAGAAGATTGAAAGACCCCACCCCTATATTTAGGTATGGAATCCTTTTATTTTTTTAAAAAAATCCTTAAAATTACATTTGAAGAAGTTTTCATGGGGGATGGGGGTTATATTGGTGTTCAAAAGGATTGGGAAGAGATTTAAAAATATAGCCTAAAGTCTCTAGTTCCACCAGCTTGATAATTGTCAAATATTGGCTAGTCAGTGGTATTTTTATAGATTTATAGATCCATTGTAATCCCACTAGATCATCAATGGGTTCTAAATAGTTTCACTAAGGGGTAAGTTTGGTCTCTATCGCCCTTTTTCACACTTAAACCTCACATAAATTTCATTCCCTTTAGTTATACAACTTCCCCTCTATTGAGATCATGTCTTCTCATCCTTAAATATTGGTGGATTCCTTCTATTTATCCTCTTATTTGAGTTCCATTTGAGTCCTTCAAAATATATAGGTAATGCTACAAGTCCACCTTCCTCTCTCCTTCTTTTACTTCACCACCATATGAGTTCTTAATGCTTAAGGATAGTATTCCAAATTTTCTTTATTTTTTAAGGTTTCTCAATTTATCTTGTTTTATTTTAAATGGATGGCTGATATCTGACATGTGGAACTATACTAACCTAAGTTAAGTGGTTTTCAAGCTATCCCATATAATTTCACCATTTTATAGTATGTGAAAAGTATTTCATCATGTCATTTTTACTCTCATTTGACCTAAAACCTAATTTAAATTATTTTTTTCAATAAAATAGGTCTTCAACACTTTAAGAACCACGAATTGACCCTTGAGGATTTTAAATTAAAACTTTTTACACCCCTTTAGGGTGATCATAGTTTTTTAAATGTTTGTTTCGTGTTAAAGGGACACCCAAAGGGTGTCATATATATGAGATTGGACCTTGATCTTAAATAGATGGTTCCTAGTATGTTCATTATAACCCCTTGATACTATTAAACATGGAGAACCCTTGTGAATAATTAAATTTAGTAAGTAGTGTTGTAACTTCTATATAAATAGAATGTTTGAAATCCCTCTTTTTGGATATTAAATGAGTTGTATTTGATGTATAAATTTGTGGGAATGATATCATTAGATTCCATATAATATATGATGTCAAATAAGATTTAATTTTGGGATGATCTCCTTGGATATTATAAGATATATGCATCTAGATGAGTGTAATTTAAGGATGAGTTTCTAGGATTCCATATGTCATATCATGAAAAATAAGTTTTAATATTTGGATGTTCTCCTTAGATTCATTATGTTATATGAATTATGCATTATAGGATGAGACTTATAAATTCTATATGATACCGGTAATGTTGGGATGAGTACCTAGATTCGACATGATACATGACATTAGCGAATTAAAAGATTGGAAACTAGAATATATGTGACGACTATGACGACACAGTCACAAACACATGCTCAGAGACATCCAAAATTGGCTGAAGTAGGTATATTCAACCTGATTGTCATCATACAGATCATAGAATGAGGGTATTATTATTTTTTGTATAATCTAATTGTACACTATTATTGTATGTCGTACATTAGTATGAACTATATTAGATCAAAATGGATATGATTTTAGACAATATTGGCAGTGGCCTACTAAGTTGTAAACACACCCTACTTGGTCTTCAAGTTGGTTCCCAAGAAGTCATACCTGATGTAGTTCAAGACAAGGGTAATATCCCTATGGAATATGTTTGATGTGTGATGGTTTGGATCATGAAAATTCGTATTAAGGTAGTATTTTGTCCTTTTATAGCTTTTATAGTTTTTTCATTTTGTTATTTTTCTTATTTTGGACATGTATGAATGATCTTATGACATTTATGACTGGATAAAGGGAGTAAAAATGAATTTTCTTATAGCATGGGTTGTATGCTTTCTTAAAACCATAATTATTTTTTATTTATATATATATATTTATGTATTATATCTCCCTTATTTACTTATGTGTTTCACACTCTATTAATAAAGGATTAGTCTCCCCATGAAAAATGCATCAACCCTCAATGCACATCGGTAGCCTCAAGTATACTTGGAGGTGTGATTGAGGTCATGTGGTACACTGTGCCAGAGCACCAACTCAGGGGATTCTAGGGAGAGGAATTTCACTTTACTTTTAAATTTCCAAATCATTTATTGAATCAAAATCCTTCTTCTATTCCTTGAATTTATGTTCTTATTTATAGGCAATGTTTTAACTAACTCTAATATTTGAATTTAGAATTCTTTATGATTAGTTGTAATGATAGTAGAAGATTCAACTCTATGTTTTGATAGACTCAAGAATGTTATGAATCTTCAAATAAAAAAAATCGAAACCAGTACAGTGCTAAAAATCTAGTGATTATAATATGAAATGAAATTTATCAAGATTTTCATGTTTTAACATATAACTCCAAAATAAATTATACCAAAAATTAATTCTACATAATAAAAATATAAAATTAAAATTCAATATAAGTAAAGTTATTATTAAGTTAATTTTTTAAAAAAAATAAAAAAAAAAGGATTCATTGACTCCATAATATCACCCTTTTTGGAAATCACTAGATACACTAAAAAATAAATGTTTCAATGAACTTTTACAAAATAATTTTAACAATTTTAAAGAAATAAATTTCTTCCCCTTTAATCACCGTGTTTAAACCAACCTCAGTAGTCATAAACATGATATGTTAAACTAATATTCCTCCTTTTTGAAGGAATAAAAACATGTTAATTTCACAAATTTCTCCCCCTTTATGAAAAACTAAATACATATACTATATAATTTTTTTTGGAAATTTATCCCCCATAAAACATATATAATTATTTTTTTGTTAAATTTATCCCCCTTTTTGATAATAAAAATTGATAAAAAATGGATAAAATTAACCAGAACAGCAAAGAAAATAAGTTTTGTTAATTCATTAAACACCCCAACACCCATTGAATATACATATATCCACATTGAATATTCAATAAATAGACTATGGGTAATAGAAGGATAATCATATTTATATTTATTCAATTAAGATATATGATGATTCATTACCATTAAGTCATATAAGAAATATAAGGATAAGTAAATAAATGTAAAGAATAAAAAAATTGGTAATATTAAAGAGTTTAAACGTTTCAAAAGTTATCTCCTAATGACTATATATGTTCTTATTTTTTTATGATGGTTCGAGAAAAAGTTAAAATTATAATTCCAAATATTCTTTTCTTTATTTTTAAAATGGCCTCTTTTAGGGTGAGTAGTAACCAAACACCACACAGTAAACAAAAACAAAGTTATCCAGTTCAAAATTAAAAATTCAAAAACACATGATGGACCCGTGGATGGAGGAGACCTCGGCCTGAGAGACACTAGTCATCCAAAATTGCATCACCTACTAACCTTCATCATCATTTTCTTCTGTCATTGTCCAATATTCACCATCTACATCGTTGGCCAAGCCCACACCATCTCACCGGAAGAGCCACTCTTCATAGTTCATCATCACCGCCGGAAAAACCAAAACATTCCACCATAGAAACATCAAACAACAATAAATTTTGAATAAACCTTCAATGAGTACCTCCACCAAAAGAGACAAAACACATAAAACAGTCCATCATGAATTGAATAGTAAATCATCTGCCAAAAGAACTCAGTAAACTTCACCAAATGTTTGAGGAAAAACACCAATCAAAACTGGAAAAAGAGAATGGTAACCATTAAGGAGTTTATGTCGACTGTGAATGCATCGTTAAAGGGGTGGGCATCTGGAACACTGGAGACCAAATGTTTTAGGAAAAATACCAATCAAAACTGAAAAACCAGATTGGAAACCATGACGGAGTTGATGCTGATTGTGAATGAATTTTCAAAGGAGTGAGCGCCTGGAACACCACCAACCACTGAACCACACTTCCCAAAAACTTCTATGAATCCACCAAGCTAGATCTGACTTTGAGAAGTACAATTAAAAGAGAGGTCAGAGCAGTGATCAGAGTGGCCGAATATCCCAGTGATGACATCTTCAATGAGGAAAAAACTGGCAGCCAAAAGAATAATAAAAGAAGTCATGGAGTTCCTTGAAGACCCTCAGCTGCTGAACAACTAAACTTAGATCCACTAAGAAACCACCGCCCAAGATCTGACCAAGAGAGGTGAAGACAAACAAGAAGCCAGATAAGGGCTAAGAGAAGCCAAAGCCTTTAATCAGAAACAAAGTTCAATTGAAACATCACTATTCTTCCATTCCATCATGAACATCAAATGTGATCCAAAATCACAGGCGAGAACACAACTAAATCTAAACGAAGAAAAAACCAAAGATGAGGAGAACCAAGGGGAGGGAGAAAAGGGGGGAGAAATAAGAAGGTAGTAAATAAAAGTTTATATTCAATCAGTCATTTCCATCTTATGTTTAATATATTCAAATCTATAAAAATATAATATTCTAGTGAACTTGTTATAAATTTTTATTTTCTATTATAATAATGTCAAGATTAATATCTCCTTTTTGCATGTGATTTTAAACAAATTAATGTCTTATATATTTTTTCTTTACTCATGAGTGATTTTCCGTGGTTTATATAAATTAATATAAAACTGGTGTTGTCTTAATGGATTTTATTTTCAGTAAAACATATATTAAATTCCCTAAAAATATGTTTCATCCACAGCACTTGAGCACAAAAACTTCCAACTTCCAAATATTCAGCTTCATTAGTAGAGAGTGAAATAGAGTTTTACTTCCTGTTCGACCAAGAAACTAAAGGTTCTCCCGGAAAATAACATGATATTAATTTACTTATACTATCCAACCTATATCTTCCTAATCAATATTATGAGTAAATATTAAGGATACACTCATTTATGGAATAATGTAACAATTTATGTTTTGAATTTCCTTAAATATAATGGAAAATAATCTTATCCTATTTTAAATGTGATTCCTTAGTATTTTCATGGATTCATACACACAAGTACATGGAAAAATATTATATAATCAAATATATGTTATGTATTTCAAACTACTGATCATGCCTCTATATAGTTTTTGATCAACTAGTTTCCTAGATTCATTATATACATATCTAATAGAAGTTGTTTTTAGAGAACTTAAACATGAATCACATTCAAAACTAAAATGTTTCCATAAATATATAATGAATTTATATTGTGATAAAATATTTCCTTTTTCTAAAAAAATTAAAAACAAGTGAAAAATATAATCTCACTCTTCATGTTCATTTTAAACTAATTTTTCATTAGATCAAAAAAACCATCAGAAATATTTTTTCATATTCAACTAAAAAATGATGTCATAAATATAAATTTTAATGAGAAAAGTTCCTTTTAAAACATTCTTTATAAAAATATTTGAATAAATTTTTCCCTTAATAAAATTATTTTGAAGTAAAAAATTCAGTTAGTCTATCATACTAAAAACTATGATATTTTTGAAAGCTGTAGAGTGATTTGGTAAGCCTATATAAATGTTCTAGAAGTTAAACATATTCAAAACCATGGTTAATTCCACATAACCTTACTATTAAACATATATATTAAAAAATAACTTTTAAAATTAATATATAATAATGTAAAATTCAAAATTTTTATAAAGTTCTGTAGGATTTAGATGGACCTGGGTCAAGATTTTGGTGTAAAAGTATCTTCATAGTCTATACAATCTTCTTGACATTAACACTTATAATCAAGCCTTACTTTCTTACATAAATTATTTCCATTTACATAGAATTTGTCTCTAAAAACCCACTTTACATGTATTAATTAAAGATCTTTATATTTCTCAACCAATATCCAAACTTGATTCTGTTCAAATTTATTAAGATCTTTTTCCATTGACCTTATCCAAATTTCGTCAAAAAATTAATTTTATACATATTTAGGTTTGAATTGTAATATTAATTCATCACATTAAAATTTATTTCTTGAGTAACATATAGTTTTAATACGATGGACTACATCTTCAATGATATTTTTAGTGGGTTGACCTCTTAAGGTAGACTGGTTTCTAGGTAAAAAGGTATGTTGATCCTCAATTATTATTTTTTAGTTCTCCCATTGGAATATTTTTTATATATTAGAATCCCATTCACATTACTTTTTTAGGATTCAATACCAATGGTTTTGGTTCAACTTATGGTAAATAAAATGAAGTAATTTCAAAATCATCAACTAGAGGGTTATCTAACAATTTTTTTACAGAAATAAAAGGGGATGCTTCATCAAATTTTTCAAAAAAAATTAATATTAACATTAATTTTTTCTTAAAAACTTAATAAGAATTAATAGTCATATAATAACTAAGAAAAATTATTTTATCTTCCTTTGGACCAAATTTATGCAGTTGATATTATTTGTTCAAAATAAACACTTTACACCCAAAGGATCTAAAGTATAGAAGTTATTTTTTCTTCTGGTCTATATCTCATACAGAGTGTTATTATGAAAATTATGAATTAAATAAATTATTTATATTATATATAGAATTATCCACTACTTTATCCCAAATGTCTAGGAATAGAATATTCACATAGAAAATTTTGAGTAATTTTCTGAAGAATTATTTTTAAACATTTAACTTTACCATTTTTTTAGTTGTTCATGATGCAAAAAAGTTATTATTAATTCCTTTATCACTTCAAAAAGTTTTAAAATAAAAATTTAAAAATTATCCACCATCATCACTCAAAAAAATAATCAATTTTTTTTTAAAGAATATTTTTTTTTTGAAAACATTTAAAGCATTAGATTTTCATGAGGTAAAATAAGTTCAACTAAACCTAGTGTAATGATCAATAAGGATATACACATAGTGCTTATCCCAAATGATCCATGTTTTTGTAGGACCAAATAAAACCATGTGCATTAATTTTAAGGCATCGAAAGTAAATAAGTTCACTAATATGTTTAAATGTAGACTTATATTTCTTACCAAATTGAAAAGGATTTCAAACTTTGGAAGAGATAAAATTGTGTTATGAAAGATCCCTAACATGGCCTTCCCTATAAAGTTTAGTTATATTCAAAATGTTTTATTCACATAAAACATTATGTCAAATCCAAGATATGTCTTCAGTTACACTTAAATAAGGTATTTACTATTTAATATGGACTTCTAGATCTAATATGTAAACAATATCCTAAATATCATCAAATATAATAAAATAACCATCTAAACATTAAACAGTAAATTCATCAATCATGAATTTTACAAGACAACTGGAATCACTTAGCTGAGTAATACTAATATGGTTGTCTATAACTTCTAAAAAATATAAAACATTTGAAATTAATATTTTTAAAATCTGTAATTTTTGAAATTATCTAATTTTATTTTGAAATTTTATATTTATCATAATAATAGTAATTTTTCAAATTTTTCTTTTTCTTTTCTATACATTTTAAAAAAAAATTCATTCCATCATAAGTAAGTAAATATTATTCATCATTTGATGAATCACCACTTTTAATATCCAAAAAAGTTGTATAATCATAATCTGAATTGTAATAAAAGGTCAAGTTCAATGCAAATTTTGAGATAGATTTAATTATTACCTTATTGTTGAGAAATGATTCATCCTTATGAATATTTTCAATAAATTCAACAAACTTTGAACTCACATCACAATCTACCGATGAACTACTAGAAGTAGTATCTCATCCACTTGCGCTCTATGTTCCCAAGGACTTTAATATTTTCCTTTCATTTATTTTAGAAGAAATTTATGATTTTTAATTTCCTATTAAATATAATACAATATGAAATTATATGACTAAATTTATTATATTCAAATAATGTAACATCTGAAGAGTCCTTTTTATCATGTCTTTCTATTATGCCATTTTGATAATCATACTAAAAGGGGGAAGCAGGGCAGTATGGGTAGTGGCTAGCTCAGGTGTTAGGGAATTTTCCTCCTCATCGGCTCTATTTTGGGGATCAGTTGGGGAAGAAGAGGAGGACCCTATATTTTCTTTCAATCCATCGGAGGCCACCCTAGTGAAAGGATCTATTCGTGAGGTTCTGGATAGAGCAGATTTTAACATGGCTATGGTTCCTTTTATCCCAAGGGATCCCCCTACTGTCCTGGAATCGTTGGTGACCCTACTCTTGGGTAATTCTATTCAGTTCTTTCAGGCTCCCAGTATATTGAGAGGGGGGTCATTATGTCTCAGTTCCCGGAGAAGTTGGTTTCGGTCCCCCAAGTTGAGGATGTTACCGTTAGTTCAGAGAACAAGGGGTGGGCCTTGTTGGTGTCTTCTCAGGACTCAGGAGTGGACTTCACGGGATCCTCCTTTCCTATGGGTACTTCCCATCAGTCTTCAACAACATATTATTCTCAATTTTTAGCGAGTACGAGGTTAGAGGGACCTTTTTCCATGCCTAGTCATAGGAGGAAGCTTGGATCAGGGTTGGAGAGCAGTGTACTTAATTCCAGTAGAGTGGTGCTCCAGAAATCGGGTGTGTGCACTAGATCCAAGTTCAGGATGCATCAAGGGAGGAAAACCACCCATTTTGGAAAGGCTACATGCTCTGGAGCCATTCCCAGTGTGCTCAGTTTTTAAATGATTCCTCTGATCATCTAGAATGTTTGTGGGATTGGTGCCCGGGTTAAATCTGACTTCCTAGCCTCGAAAATAGCCATCCACAAAGCTGCTCTAGTGTCCATTCTAGAGCATAAACAGAATTCCTCCAGGATCAGGGAGTTCTCCAGGAAACTGAAAATGCATGGACACATGCAAGAAGACATAGTTAACAAGTACATTTGGATTTTCGGGAATAGGTGGTGTGTGGAGGATTTGATTCAAGCAGGGGATCAGTTTATAACTGTCAAAGTATCACATGGCCCCTCTACCTTTTATGCTTCTTTTTTGTATGGGAGTTGTGTCTTTAATTGTCGTGTGAACTTACGGAAAGACCTCAAAGCATTCAACCCAAGGCCTGACCCAGGGATAGTTGGGAGAGATTTTAACGTGGTGGTGGATCTGGTTGAAAGGAAGGGTAGGGGATAGTTTCCTAGGAATGAAATTCTTGCCTTTTCCCAATTCATGGCTGATAAAGGGCTCTCAGATATGGGTTTTGTGGGCGATAAATTTATGTGGTGTAATAATCAGTGGGGATGCTATAGATCGTGGGGGAGACTGGACCGCTGCTTGGCCAATATTCATGCCATATTGGCCTTTTCTAGCACCAAGGTAGAGCATCTTGTTAGGGGAATCTCAGATCATTCCCATATCCTAGTCACACTAAAGGCTTCTCAAGGCCCTGCTGAGCGGTACAGGTACAGCCAGTACTGGGTGGATATCCCGGGGTATCATGATTTGGTTAGCCCTGAATGGGCATCCCCTGTTCAAGGCAACAAGTGGAAAATCCTACACTGCAAACTACGGAGGTTAAAAGTTATGCTCACTTAATGGTCTAAAGGCTTTGTTCCACAAGACTCGGTGCTCAATGATGTCATGAAATAGGTTGAGCGCCTGGAGAATAGTTTAGAGGAGGAATGGGAGGATCAGGTGTATGATGAGCTTTCTAAGAAGAAAGGTATTATGGCTGAACTGATCCTTAAGAAGGAACGCCTGGAAAGAGAAGGGGATAGGATCAAATGGCTTAGAGAGGGAGACAGTAATACCGCATTCACGCATTTATTAAAGATAAGTCGCGACCAATTAAGCTGAATATTCAGTTGGAGGATGGCTCATACACGGATGATAGGGATATAGTGGGAGGTTTGGCCAACATGTTTTTTAAGGATCTTTTGGCAGGCCTTTAGGAGATTTTTCAAAATGGTTATCCTTTAGGATGACCAGACCTCTTAGAGGAGGTCCCTAAATTAGTGTCGGATCAGACTAATACAAGCCTGGGAACTATACCTGAAGAACATGAGATTAAGCAGAGCCTCAGGCAGCTGAATTCGGATAGCAGTCCAGGGCCTGATGTATTACCTACCTTCTTTTATAGGATCTTCTGAGAGATAGTGAAGGAAGATATCATTATAGCCATCCAGAACTTCTTTTGGGGTGGAAGACTACCTCTGGTTTCTTCAGCCACCACCATGGGTCTTCTGCCTAAGTCCAAAAGCCCAACTTCAATCTCAAATCACCACCCAATGATCATGTACATCGTCCCATACAAAGTCTTGGAAGGAATCATTAACTCTAGGATTGCGATGCAATTCACCAAATGGGTTTCCTTGGAACAACATGTGTTTGTTAACTATAGATCGATACAGGAACCAATCACCCTTTCTCAGGAGATGGTCAGTGATATTGTCTCCAAAACACGTGGATCGAACTTGGTCATTAAGCTGGATATGAACAAGGCATGTGATAGGGTCGAATGGTGCTTCCATAACAGAGTCTTGTTAGGGATGGGCTTTTCTCCCTGGAATGTCGATATCATTTTTCATTGCTTCATCTCCTCGTAGTTGTTGTCATATTCATGGGAAAATCCTATGAATTCTTTAAGGCCACTCGAGGCCTACGGTAAGGGGATCCCATATCTCATTCTCTATTCATTCTTATGCAAGATGTTTTGAGTAGGCTAATCCATAGGAGTTTCAATGAAGGGAGGATTCTCCAGTACCATCGGAGGAGGAAGGCTCTGGCCATTTCTCACCTCATGTTTGCAGACAACTCTATTCTATTCCTTAATGCTGGAAGTAGATCTATTCACAATCTGAATAAATTTTTGGGTGAATATTCTCGATGGAGCGGCCATATTATCAACAAGTGCAAGAGTGAATTCTTCATTTCTAACAAATGTTCTATGGAAAGGGTGGAGAATATCAGCAGACTTTTGGGAATGAAGTGGGGTTAATTCCCAATGCCTTATCTTGGATCTCCTATATCATACAAGTGGCTTAGGATCAGAGACTTTGACGACCTCATTTCCAGGATCACTGATAGGGTGCTGAACTAGAAGAATAAATTTTTTTCTTTTGGTGGTAGGATCGCCCTTGTCAACAGTGTCCTGGTGGCTGCTCCTATTCATGGTCTTTCATCCATAAGGGTTTTGAAAGGAGTGATCAGATCCATTGACAGGATGCTTGCAATTTTTTTGTGGGATCCAGGTGCGGAGTGAAGGAGGCATTGTGTTACTTCGGGTAAAATGGCGAAGCCAGTGTGTGAGGGAGGTATTAATGTTCGGAACCTCAAAGATACCCTTTACTATATGAACACGAGGCTAGCTTGGAGTGTGCTGGGGCATTAAACGCTGTGGGGGATTACCATGAACAGGTACGCATATTGCATTTGGGACTCTAGGCAGGGTCTTTGCTCCCCGATATGGGTGATGGTGAGCCCCATTATTTCTGTTATACATCCGTTTTCCAGATGGATTGTGGGGAAAGGCGAAGTCTCATTCTGGAACCAAAATTGGAGCGGATCGTTACTCGTGTTCCTAGGATTTTCGGTACCTGATATCACCTTCAGACAAGCCAGACGGTTTCCTGCATTTGTTCACATGGTGTGGGATAAGGATTGGCAAGAGATTTTCAATCTCATCGAGCAAAATGAAGAGGATGACCAGTGTGCCTTCACTGCTTCATCATCGGGCCAGTTCTCATCCAAATACTTTCACCACATTGTACATGGCCAGGTACCGAATGGAGGGTGGGATGAGATCATTTGGGTGAAAAATATTCCCACAAAATATAACTTCCTCACATGGAGGATAAGGAACGATGCTCTCCCGACTGATGACAATGTTCGTAGCTGTGGTATTCATCTAGCATCCAGGTGTGTGTGTTTCACATTCTAGAGTGAGGAATCCATTGCACATTTGTTTTTTGGTAGTGAATGGGCTAGTGAGGTATGAAAGGTTCTTGGGAAATTCACGGATTTCCTTACCTCAGCTGGGGATAGCCGGCCCTTTTTTGACAAATGGTTCCAATGTACAAGGGAGGGTGGACATGACCGGGCGGCGCATTCAGTGGTGATGCATGTGGGGTGATGGTATATTTGGAAACCACGTAACAGGTCGAGGCATGAGGGAGGGAAGGTGACAAGTCAGACTATCATCACATGGTCTAGGAATTTATTGATTGATTTTAATAAGGTCGTTGGAGCTTGGAAGAATGCGCTATCTATGAACAGATTTAAATTAGGTGGTGGAGTAGTCCCTACATCCAGAAATAGGAGGGGTGAATGGGTTTTCTGGTGGATACCTGTCACAGGTTTAAAGATGAACACAGAGGGCTCTTTCATTTTGGGGTATGCACGAGGAGGTGGGGTGGTGTGTGATTGTAGTGGATCGGTCTACTTGGCGTTCTTAGCCAAATTTGGTTTGGGGTCTTCCCTTCATGCAGAGGCTTTTGCAATGCAGATTGGTCTGGAGTTATATAGGAAAAAACATTTAGAAATTTCTGAAGTGGAGACGGACTCGATGATTTTTCACAATTCCTTGAAAGGTCACAGTGATGTGCCTTGGTTGATTTGTTATGTTATTAGAAAATGCAAAAAGTGGATTAATAACAATGTTCAGGTACTTCATAAATAGATATAGGGGAATAAGTTTGTTGACTTCTTGGCTTCAGTGGAGGTTTCCAGCACAGCAGAGGTGTTTCTTCACAATGTAGTCAGCATCAAGGCAGAAGGGGTCAACTTTATTAAGGGGGATGCGCTCGGTCTACATTATTTTAGGCCTCCTTAGATAAGGCTGGGACAATGGGGGGGAGGGGATGGGCCTACTTGCTTCTTTTGTGTTTCCTTCTTTGTTTCTGCTAGTCATTAATAAATAAAAACAATATGATGATGATGAGGTAAAAAAACAATTAAAATTACTTACCATCAAACATAAAAAAGTATTTCTCACCTTATAATTACCCTAAAACTTAAGCTTCTCAACTCTAGAAAATGTAGAATCATCCTTATATGTAATTTTATAATTTTTTATCCCCATAATATAATTATCTACACTAATATCAATAAAAAATTATTAATTAAACTATGGAAATATTCATAATAATTTCCATAAAAATAGGAGGCTATTTTGGATATGAATTATCTATATATCCAATAGTAATTCCTTAAATCATTAAAAAATATTTACTCTACCACATGGTTAGTGTAAATAAACTAAGAAATTTCTTATAAACCGTTGTAAAATTAGAGAATAAGACTATAAATACCCCACCCAGGTAGCCCGAAGCTGGTGTCTTACCCTACTGCATTGGTATGATTACAAGGACATAACATCCAAAATAACTGAATATTAAATAGTTTTTGAAAACTAGATACAAGCATAAGATTTAGAATACAACATGTAATGAAATACAATTAACAAAATTCCATTGGAAACATCCATAACTCCTAGATTGTCCCTAAAAGTCATTCATAGTATTAATATTTACATCTTGGGGAAAATAAAACCTAAGAAAGAGGTGGGATCAAATTTGAATTATGGGTAAGTAATACAGTGAAAGTTGTATTAAAGATAATCATTAGGCATGGTTAATAACTAAAAACACATGCCTTTAAAAATAAACTTGATCATAATATGGAAGGAATGAAAGCTGAGTAAATAAATCCATATAATTGATCACAAGAGAATGAACCTTTGTTAGGTCCACTAGGCTGAATACCCTGAGAGTGGGGTAAATCAGGGTATGACTAATTTAAAATTAAATACCCTTATGATCTTTTTTCACTGTTAAGTAAATCACTCTTCTCTCTCTTTTCCATTGCACAATATAAATAGAAAGTAAAGCATGCACAGGACACAGCAATTTTAATTGGTTTACCTGCACTGGGCTACCTCCAAGGAGCATACATCGGCAATGTTCCGATGTACCAAATCTACTATAATCACAATACTGTTTACAAGGTTTGGGATAGATCACTTCTACTCCAAGGCTCACTGTCTTTACAAAGTTTAGGTTCAGCTCACTAGTTTCCTAAGGGTCACTCCCTATATCTCTCTCTCGGGATCATTTCCGGTGGAGAGGATCACCTTCTTCCTCTTCCTTTGCTCACTACTTTAGAAGGGATCCACTCATAGTTTATAGACCTATAGGTCCTTTCATTATCACTAATGAATACATCCTCTATTGTATGTAGATGCTCTATTGAATTCCAACTTTCACCCGTAGATGATTCTCACTTTACACCGAAGGTATCGGGTAATCTTCCAGCTTTTGCGCAGCCCTAAAATGGCTGGCATGCTTCTACCATACCTAGAATGCTTCTCCAAACTGGCGTGAAAGTTCACCTCAACCACTTGTGCAACACTCTCTTCTTCAACTTCAAACTTGTATGACTCACAACCTTTTACACCCAAACCAATTTTGGCGCACAACTATCAACTGTCACACTTCTTCAAATCCTACATGCAAGTGTCACCAAACCACCTATGCAACACCCCCTTATTCAAATATAAACTTGGGAAACTCACACCCTTTCTTGTATAAACCACTTTGGGTGCGCAACTATCAACTGGATCACAACTTCTGAATTTCTTTATACTTACGTGACCACACCACCACTTGCGTGACCACAACACCTGCGCAAAGGGAGCTCTAATTTTCTCTAAATGTTGAACTCAATTCAGAATGAGGAAGTTATGACCTATATTTATAGGCATTTGGACATAATAAGCATTGGCTTGTAAGTCTCCTCTCGGCGCGCAAGTCCAGCCTCCCTAGTCCATGTCGCCCTAGTCACTTGCGCGACCAAACCTAAAACTTTGGCACTCCTTTTTTCCTTTACCATATTTTTATATTCTGATCTTGAAAAACAAGTGGTGCGTAATTTTCCAACCCTATAAGATACCGGCGCACATGTCCATTTTCCAAAAACACTTTTCTCCATTTGTTGATTTTGAGGTCCAAAAATTTGGCAAACACGGGAAAACGACGCCACCTTGTATTTGCTCTTTTTGAACCGCCTCCAGATCGACCATTCCTTTTTCAAAGTTCTTTAATAAATCATGGATCATTAAAAAATCCCATGAACTCAACATGACACCATGAAATACCCTTTGTTAACAAATTTGTATGTCATGGTTTTCTTTGTCAACAAACACAACATGAAGGCCCACTTTGTCAACAAACACAATCACCTGAAAAATGATTCAATGATACCTTGAGGGATTTTTACCCAACAACCTTAATCATGGATATTATTCTACTCAAATATTAAATGTTTTATAAATTTCTAATATCATAATTATGGAATTCATAATTCTGGACATCTATAACATATCGTCAAGGACTCATCCAAGACATCTGAAAACACTAGGGTAATGCCCCGTTCAAAACCCAATTTTGTTTTGTCTCATGAGACCTAAGGATGCATCGAGGGGATATAGAAAAACCCACCCATCATGTTATAATTCTAATTCATTCCTCATAATAATGGGGCTAAACATGAACATATGAAATGAAAATAACTTTCCCCAATTTGTAATCATATTCACTAACCAACTTGAGTAGCATTGTGAATGGTATCAAGACCGTACATCCACCATCAAACCAGTCATAAACCATTTAATAACATATGGTAGATTAAAATAATATGATATTAATCTCAATAAATCATAAAATTAAATATATTCATTAAACTATATGAAAATAATCTAAAAAATCATCGAGGAATTCTTAAGATAAATACCCCTTTTACTTGGAAAAGAAAAGTTCTTTTTGAAAAAATAAACTTTATTTTTCATGATTGTTTGTATAAAATGGGAGATAAAAAATATACTTTTTTCATGAAAAATTTTGTGATTTTATAAAAATAATGGTGTCTTAAAACAGATTATGGATGGTACTTTAAAATGGATAAGAAATCAAGATATTCCCTTTAATCGAGCATGCATATCAGAAAGAATTGAGGAGGCCACCTTGTAAAACATGTATTATCCCATAAAAGAAAGATGAAATGATATAGATATATGTGTTTGGAGAATATACACAAAATTTAGAATAATTATATATAAATAATTAAGAATTAAATTTATGTATGGCATGATAAACCATAACCCAAATAAAAATGGAGGTTTGGGAAGAAAACCCCTTAACTTATGTCCGAATGCGTTCTAAACTTGACCTTAACATCCTAGATAATCAAATTAAAACTATTAATTAATTAATTAACCACATTATCTAAATTTATTTTATTTTTTACAATTTTATTATATTCATTTATGGCCTTTTGATGAGTTTTAAGATACAATTTTATAGCTTGGGAGTGTTTGTTTCCTTTGTTTTCGTGATTGGTATACTTGTATATGAGCGTAAAAGTTCATGTGGAATTTGAATAATTATCCAGAATTGAATTTATATTATATTAATGATCATAAGAGAGTGTAAAAGGTTTTATATATCATTTTATAATATGGTATGAAGATGAATCATTATATAATACATTTAGTGATAAGCGTTAACATTATTACGATGGTTATTGATCATAACAAACTCATTTTGTTTTATTGTTTAGTATAATGTAAATGTGTTAATTCAAAAACATAATAATGAATTTATTAAATACATTATAATATGAATTAACCATAAATATGGTTTCATTACCATCCTTGAAGGATAAATGGAAGAATTAAAATCCAACATCCACGAAGGTTGTAAATCAGCACCTCTCTAAAGATGATTTCATTTTTAAAATAAAAGAGAGTCAGAAGGGAGTTTAAGTAAGTATATTATATTAACATTATATCATTACATTATATAGATTATAAAGGAGTTATCATGATCATTTTGATATAGGATGTGAATAGAGAATAATAAAATAAAATAACGTGAAAAGAAATTAAAAGTAAAAGGAATATGATTTTACATCTTGAATAGTCTACATTGAGAACCTCCTAAAGGGGATTGTTTTTAGTCTTTTGTTAATACCAAGAGATATTGGAAGTTTGGGATATGATTTTTGAGAGGATTGGTAATAAATTTTACAAGGATAAAATCTTGGATAGTGTGAGCAGAAGAGGTGGTGAGGGGTGATATTTATAGTGGATGAGAGGGGTGATTTTTCATTATTTGATTCATTGTTTTATTACATTGCTCAATCCAAGCAATAATGTTGATTATTATTAATAAATAAAGTAATATGTAAATGTGATTTTCAACAAAGGGTTTTTATATCAACAAAAATTCACCTATGACTCAATAAATCATGTGTTTATCATTTATCATAAATTATCATATTTTACTATTCAACAAAAAATCAAGTATTTTAGAAAAATCCAAAAAAATAACCTGAATAATTTTTTGATGTGTAGAATTAAAAAATGAAAACCATTTTTAGAAAATTATTTTCTAAATATGGTAAATTTAATTTTTAACTAAACCCAACATTTACTCGAAAAATAAAGATTTTAAATCTATAACTGGTTTTATAACACTTTCAAAAATTAACTTAGGTATCATAAAATTATCCTAAAATCAAAGAAGAAAAATGTTAACTTGTGGATAAATTTTATATAAATAAATTTTCCTTTAAAAATTTTTTTATTATAAAATTTTAATAAAATATTAAAACTTATAAAAAAAGAACACTTAATTTAAAAATTTCTAAAATATTCATTTACAAGTAGTGTGGTGTAATTATATGATACATTCATTTATAAGGTGGATAAATTTTATTTATAATTTCATGGGTAATGTTACTAAAAATTATCTAGATTGGATATTCATAAGGTTCCTATTACTATTCCAAGGATCAAGTTACTATTTCATCAGTATAGGTTCCTTAACTTCTAGAAATACCTCTTATTTCATTCATACTTCATTTATAATGAATGTATTGCGTTATATAAGTTATTTTATGTAATATATACTATATGAAATAAATATAAGAATGTAAATTTCATTGATAGAGTTCTGGGTCATTAGATTCACCTCTCTTACAAAAAATTCATCCTCGAAATTCTCTGATAGTCACCACACAAAAAGAGTTGGGTTGTTCATAATAAGATCCTCTGGCTCCCATGTTCCCTATTCAATATTATGATTTTTACAAATTACCTTTACTAGCTGAGTATTCTAATTACTCAATTCCTATTATTTAGTATCCAGATTCCTAATAGCCTCTTCACATTAAGATAAATTATGTTCCAATTCTATCCCTTTATAAGTGAGTACATGTGTTGGGTTTAGCATATACTTCCTTAACAATGAGATGTGGAACACATTTTGTAATTAGTAGAGGTGAGGTGATATTCCTAAATTATAAGCCACATATCCAATTCTCTCTATAATTTCAAAAGTCCCAATGTACCTGGTGCTTATTTTTCCTTTCCTTCCAAATATTACAACACCCTTCCATTGAGACGCCTTTAAAAAAGTATGATCTCCCACTTGAAATTCCAAATCCTTCCTTCGATTATCAACATATCTCTTTTCCCTACTCTGAGATACTTTGATATGGGTTTGAATATTCATTACTTTCATTGTTTTTTCCTCCACAAGATCTGGGCCTACAAGCTTCCTTTCACCAATTTCATCCCAAAATGTTGGTGTACGACATCTCTTTCCATACAAAGCTTCATATGGTTCCCTTTGAATTATTTAATGGAAACTATTATTGTAGTAAAACTATACCAAAATGAAATAATGATCCCACATACCTTAAAAGTTGAGGGAACTTGATATTGACTTGTATTCTAATGTTTGAATTTTCCTTTTAGACTACTCGTTAGTTTGAGTGTGATAAGTTGTACTAAAATGAATCCCAATATACAAATATTTCTGAATAATTTTCCAAAATTTCAATGTAAATCCTAGATCAAGATCAGACACAATAGAATTAGGTTCTTCATGAAGTCTTATAACTTCATTAATATAAATTAGTGCAAGGCACTCTAGTTGTAAATCTTCCCTTATATAGATGAAATGTGCAGATTTGGAAATTCAATCCAAAATCACCCATATTGCATCATTCTTTCATATATTTTTTGGTAATCCAATGAAAAAATCCATAGTGGTGTCATCCAATTTTCATATAGGAAGAGGAATAGGTTGTATGAATCCTTTAAGATGTTGTCTTTCAGAATTCACTTGTTGACAAACTAAACATCTTGATACATAATCATCAATTTCCAACATCATGTTATCCCACTAGAAATGTCCCTCAAAATCTCTCTACATCTTAGTACTTCTAGAATGTATAAATAAATTATAACTATAGTAATCATCCAATAACTCCCTTTTTAGGTCATGTATAAAGGGAACACATTTCCTCCTCCCAAATTTCATAATTCCATCCTCACACACAAAGTCTAGAAACTTCCCATCATTCATAGATATAAATTTCATTTGAAGATTCTCATCATTAAACAAAAAAAATTAATTATTTCCACTAAATATGGTTCGTCAATGCATTGAAAAATCAATGATTTTTCACCTTCCTTGATAATTCTCATATCTATATGTTATAGATCCACGTACACATGGTTCTTTTTAATCCTCATTTTATTTAGAACTTCATAATCTTTCCTGCTCAATTCATCTACTACTATATTCGCCTTCCCAAGGTGGTAGTGTATTAAAAAATCATAATCCTTGAGCATATTGAGCCGTCACCTTTTCCTCTTATTGAGTTATTTCTATGAGATGATATATTTTAAACTCTTGTTATATGTATATATCTCACATTTTTCAGCATATAGATAGTGTCTCCATAATTTCAGAGAAAAATTGTATGTGCAAACTCAATATCATGAGTTAGATAGTTCTGTTCATGAATTTTTAACTGTGTTGATGCATAGTCAATAAATCTATCATTCTACATATATACACACCTAAGTTATTTCTTTGAAGGATCACTATGAAGCACAAATCCACCATTTCCCAATGGTAGAGTGGAGATCATAGCATTGAACAATCCCCTACATTCTTCAAAAAATTCTTCACATTATTTTTACAATATAAATGTAACCCATTTACTAGTAAGATTGGTTAACGAGGTAGGTAATCGGGTGATGTTCTGAACAAAATCTTGATAATAACCTACTAAACCAATAAATCAAGATACCTAAGTTATGTTTTTTGTTGTAGTTTATTCGTGAACTGCCTTTATCTTCAAAAGATCAACTGATATTCCATCATTTGAGACAATATGCCTAAGAAAAGAAAATGATTGAATCCAAAATTCACACTTTCTCAACATTACATATATTTCATTACTCATATTAGTATTTAGAATAATATTCCTATGATTAAAATGGTCTTCATAGATGTCAAAGTATAAAAAATATATCATCAATAAATACCACAACAAAGTAATCAAGATATTCTTTGAAAACTCTATTCATTAGATCCATCAAATTAGATGGTTCATTAGTCAGTTCAAATGCATTAATGTAAACTCATAATGTCTATACCTAGTTCAAAATGATGCCTTTGGAATATCTTCCTTCCTCACATGCAACTGATGATATCCAGATTGAAGTTCAATCATCGAAAAATATGGTTCTCCATGAAGTTGATTGGATAAATAATTAATACAAGGTAGGGGATAATGATTCTTTATTATAATAGAATTGATTTATTTATAGTCAATGCACAGCCTCATGGATCCATATTTCTTCTAGAAAAATAGAACAGAGGCCCCCCATGCTGAAACACTAGGTTGGATTAATTCCTTATCAATCAAATCCTGTAGTTTTTTCTTTAGCTATAATAATTCCATTGTGTCCATTCTATATAGAGTTATTTTATATTAGACTTGTTCTAGGAATTAAATCAATTGAGAATTCAACTTCTTTCTCTAGTGGATGCCCAGGTAAATACTCTACAAATACATCAATGCATTTTTTCACAATAGTTACAACCTCAACTTGAAGATTTATTTCCTCCACCATATATATTGCATTCTCTCCATCCCTAAAATTGAATTCAGTAGAGATAATATGGGGGATCTAGATAATAATCATATGGTGATGTTTCTGCTCTAAAGATAAGGGACTCTACATCATTCTAAAAGAAATTAACTTATCTCTTCACGCAATAGAATTTCACATAATATTTGGAAATCCAATCCATACAAAGGATTATACCAAATTCAATCATAGGTATGATGATAAAATTAGTAGATAAAGAAAATTTATATTCCATAATCAGAACTGTCTGACACATCATTGTTGTAATGAGACTTCCCTTAGGGGTTTTGATTAATAACTCCCATGTTAAATAGAATTGTATATATCATATTTTTAAAGAAAATTTCTTGATATAAAGAAATAATATGATCTATAATCAGATAAACCTTTGACTAAATTAAAGGTGATTATTAATGTACTGGAAACCACCTCATTTGGAAATTCAACCTTAGTTGTTGTGAGTGCATAAGATTATCCTTTCTCCCATGGCCCTTTATGAGAAATGTTTCCTTGACACATCATAAAATCATTTATATAGAGTCCTGCCTCATTGAAACTGTATCATTAAACATATGTAGCTTCTTTATTTCCCTTGAAATCATGGTCTTGGTGGCCTTTCTCTCCAAACATGTAACAGAATATTTTTTCTTTTAAGAAGGCCCTGGGTTTTTTCCTTCTATAAGTATCATATATTGAAAAAATCCCTTTTTTATTCTTCCCTTTATTAATTATTTCATTTACCGCCCTATTATTCCCTTGATTTCCCTTAAATTCATAATACTTCAAGAATTATTTCTCTATCTTGATACCACATGACATTATATCTTTATATGATGATAAATTTTAGGAAACCAGTTCCCTTCGGGAGAATGGTTTTAAGTAATCAAAGAATCAATCAATAATGCACCTTGGATTATGTATGTTGTTTGTAGCATGCCTTGATAACCTTGTAAAGTTGGATTCATACTTGGAAACATTCTCATCCTTCTTTTTCATTAGATTCATCAATTTATTTTCCATATCATCTCGTTCTTCATAGGAAAATACTTTTCTATGAAAATTTCATTAAAATACCATTATTTCACATTTTAAGTTTCTTCATACTCATTTGTGTTTTCAATTAGATTCCACCATTGATCTACATCCCCGGATAGATGAAAACATTCCATGACAACCTTCTCCCTTTCATTGCATCCTAATGTGAGAAATATCTTCTCAAAGGAACTTATCCACTATACAACTATAAATGGGTTTGTAGTATCTCTAAATGATGGAGGATGTAGTTGCATATTGAGATATAACATTTCTTCTCCACATTATGTATTAGGATGCTTCATAAGGGTAAGGTTATTGTTCATAATCGGAGTCAGTTTTCCAAATATATTTATTAGTTTCTCAACACCAGTCGCAACTCCAATACCGACATCATTATCTTTCATATGAGAAAAATCCCTACACAGGATATGTGCATTGATAAAATTTCCATTACTTCAACTATGAACCATTTATAAATAATGGAATAAACTATATTATTTTATGAATTATAATGTATAATATCATACTAGAAAAATTCTTAACAAAAAAATTATGTTTTATGATTAGAAAATCTGGTAATCATTAACATGGTTTTTATACAGACATATTTACTTTTAAATCCTTCACAATGGTTTGTAATGAAAATGTGAATTATCCTAATCATATCCCACAGTAGTGTCAAAAAAAGTGCGTAGTATGGTCTGTTCTCATGTATTATGTTACTCTGAGTCAAGCCCGGGACACCATGTTGAAATTGTTACCCCTAGGTAGATCTCTGCCAGAACCACATCCACTTTTAGTATTGAGATAGGGATATATTGCTAGGATAATCCACATAATATATACCTTAAAAAATTATAGGATTTTCATATATTCCTATCTTCAATTTCAATATTAGGGTTATTTTTACTAATCTATGTTCTCCAAATATATTTTCCAAGGTTTCTACTAAACTTCCTCTAATACCAACTATATAGACCACAACCCTAGTATCCTGAAGCTAGTGTATCAGCTTATTAAATTGATATGATTATAAGTATTTCACATCTAGAAGGACCAAATAGTTTAGTAGTTTTTGGAAAATCAGATACAAAAAAAATATTTACATTACAGCTTGAAAGGAAATAAAATAAATAAATTCAATTGGAAACATCCATAACTCCAAGATTATACCTTCTAGTCATTCATAATATTCATCTTGGCATCCTAGGGGAAAATAAAACATAATAAAGGGGTGATATTATATTCTTAGTAAGGGTAATTAATATAGTGTAAGTTATCAAAAACATAAATATTAGGCATTATTAATAACTAAAAACATATCCCTTTAAAAAAAACTTGATCCAAATATGGTAGGAATGAAAGCTGAGTAAATAAATCCATATAACTGATCCTAAGATAATGAAACTTAATCATTGATATTTTACTTGTAAAATACCAAAAATATTATCAATTAATAATATTATAATTATGGAATACATAATGTTGAACATCTATATTATATCATCAATGACGCATCCACCGTGTTTGAAAATACTTGGGTAAGACCTTACCCAAAACCCAATTCTATTTTGTCTCATTAGACCTATCGATGAATCAAGGGGATATAGAAGTCCCCAAAAATTAATTTATAATCCCAATTCATTCCTCATAACAATGAGGATAAAAATAAACAATATGAACATATGAAATTTAAATAACTTTCCCCAATCAGAAATCGTAATCACTAACCAATCTAAGTTGCATGGTGAATGGTATCAAGATACCACATATACAGTAAAACGATTCATAAACCATTTAATAACATATTTTAGATGAAAATAATAATATATCAATCCCAATAAATCATAAAATTCATCACTAGTTTTGAAATAGATGAAAATACTCTAATAAAATCATCGAGAAATTTTGACAGAAATGCCCATTTTATTTTGCAAAGAAGAGTTGTTTCAGAAAAATAATTTTTATTTGTCATTATTGTTTGTATAAAACCATATAGGACTAAATATAGTTTTTAATGATGAAATTAATGATTTATAAAAATAATTTTTTCTTAAAAAATATTATGAATGGTACATTAAAATGGGTAATAAATCAAGAATTTCCCTTTAGTCGTGCATGCGTATCGGAAATAATTGAGAAGGGATCCTTGAAAAACTAGTGTTATCCCATAAAAAAGATAAAATGATATATATATTTGTGTGTGTGTGTGTTTGTAACATATAAACATAATTTATAATAATTATAAAAAAATAATGTAGAATTACATTGGTGTATAGTGGGAGAAGGCATAACCGGAATGAAAATGGAGGTTTGGGAAGAAAATCTCTTACCTTTTGTCTGAATGTGTCCTTCATGTGACCTTAGAATCCTGGATAATAAAATTAAATCCATTAATTAATTAATTAATTAATAACCTTATAAACTTGTTTTTTATTTATTAAAATTTTGTTTATGGATTTTTTGATGCGTTATAATATACAATTTTACTGCTCGAGAGCATTCGTCTTCTTGGTTTTCATGATCGGTATACTTGTATATGAGTGTAAAAGGTCATTTTAATTGTTTATAATTCCCTATAATTTAATTTATATTATATTAATGAACATATATAAGTATAAAGTTTTATATATATCATTTGGTTATAAAGTTTGAGGATGAATAATTAGATAATACATTTAGTGAAATTTGTTTACATTATTACGATAGTTATTGATCATAAAGAACTCATTTTGTTTTATAATTTAGAATTATGTAAATATTTTACATCCAGAATATAATTAAGGTTTTAATACATATATTATAGTCTTTCTTAACCATAAAAATGGATTCATTACTAACAATAAAGGAGAAATTGATGAATGAAAATTTGTCATCCACGAAGGTTGTAAATCGAGACCTCTCTTATGATGATTATATTTTTAAAATAAAAGAGAGTGAGAAAAGAGTTTGAGTATGGATATTCCATTAACATGATATAATTGTTTTATATATATTATACTAGATTTATCATGATCATATGGATAGAAGAGGTGAGAATAGAATAATTAAAAAAGAACATGAAATGAAATTAAAAGGAAAAGGATAAGGATTTTACCTCTTGAATAATCATCCTTGAGAACCTCTTTAAGAGGATTGGTTTTGGTATTTTGATAAGAAAAAGATCTCATGAGGTGGTGAGGGTGATATTTATAGTGTATGAGAGGGTTGATTTCTCATTATTTATTCATTATTTTATTATTTTGCTCAAAACAAGCAATAATGTTGATTCTTGTGAATAAATACAATAATATGTGCATGTGAGTTCGAACCAATTGTGATTACATCTACAATCATACCCTATGACTCAATAAATCATATAATAATCATTAATCATAAACTATTATATTTTACTATTCACAAAAAATTCATGTATTTTAGAAAAATCCCAATAATTTACCCTGACCATTTGTGAACATGTATAATTAAAAAATAAACTACATATAATGAAAAAAAATTTATTAGTATAGGGAAATTTAATATTTAACTAAAACCATCATTTACTCAAAAAACATATATTTTAAATCTATAACTTCTTTTATAACACATTTGAAAATTAACTAAGTTATCATAAAATTATCCTAAAATCATAGGACAATAAAATGTTATTTTATGGAAACATTTTATATAAATAAATTTTTATTTAAAGAATTTTATTAATTATAAAATTTTAATTAAATATTTTTGAATTAAAAAAGTAAAAACACTTAATTTAACAATTTATAAAAGATTCATTTACTTATACTATGATATAATTATATGATACTTTCATTTATAAGGTGCAAAAATTTATTTATAATTTCATGGGTGATGTTACTATTCATTAGTCTGATTCACTATTCATAAGGTTAGTATTAATATTCCTAAGATCAAGTTACTATTTCATCATTATATATTCCTTAATATATAGAAATACCTCGTTTTCATTAATCAATCATTTATGATGTTTGTATTGTCTTCTATAAGTGATTTTATATGGTCTATACTATATGAAATAAACATAAGAAGTGAAATTTCATTGATAGAGTTCCGGTATGTTTCAAACACTTGGCTTAATCTCAAACACAAAGATCATTTCTGATAGAAAATGTTTTCCCAAAAAAATAAGGAAGGTTAATCTATAAGAGGGAGGGTTAATTTTAGTAAAAATTTTGACTTATAATTTTTTCCAATCCCAATGTTTAATTTGATCAAACATTTGTTCCTCTTAACAAATCACAATTTACTAGCATATAAAAATAATTAAAGTGGAAATAAAAACTGTTAGATGTTAATACAACCTGAAAAAATCATTATTCCCTAGAAAAATAGAGTTTCTAAAAAATTATTAATACCATAAAAATAAAATGACACAGTCAGAATTAAAAATAAATCACAGTTTAAAAACAATTCGTATAGTAAAGATTAAAATTCATAAACTCCAAAGAGGATAATATTACCAAACAATGCTTTTAAACTCAAGTTCTAGGAGGATTAATAAACCATGTCCAAGGTTTTATATTTTCCAATCTTTATAATCCCTTAACTATAAACCTATAATAAGTTTCGTATGTATTCTTATCACTAAAATCAATCAATTAAACTGGTTGGGAAAAGGATTTTAATCACTAGAATACCTCAATCTTAAATATAAAAATAAAAAAAATACAAAATAAATTTATAAGAGATTTATAATTAAAACATCATGAAATGGTATCCCTTGAAAAAAACCTAGAATGAAAATATTAAATCGATTGGAACCTCTCTTAGAAAAAAGAAATTTTGTAACTTCAAAATGATAAAAAAAATATAGTAACAAGATATTTCATTGTTTTATTGATGTTATGGACTTATTTATAGATGATGTTATAACTAAATCAAATTTTGAAATTCCATATTATTCTGTATTTGTTGTAATGAAATCTTAATCTTTAACTTCATCTTCTGATGGAATAAATAATATTTTGAATATTTCAATGATACAAATCAACACCACAATATTCCTCAAAAATTATGTGAATTTAATCTAACATCAGACCTTTATTCTCTAGATTATCAAATTTCAACATAAAGATCTAGAATTAAATTCAATAAAAATTCAATTTTCACAATAACAAAAAACTAAAAAAAAACTTAAAGTTAATTCAATTTCTCCTTAAGGTTATTTTAATTTTCCAAAAAATGAATTTGCTGAGTAATTGAATCAACAATATGTTTAATTATTAGGTCTATAAAGGTAATTATAGTGAGATTTATCCTATTAGGGGGTAAATAATAGTATTAAAGGAAAAAATAATTTAAAAATTTTACCTTAAATATCTCATGGACATAATTGGATCTTCTCCTATTGAACTCAAGGGTCACACATTTCGATCTTTTTATTAACTTGATCCAATTACCTATTCACTTAAATGGCCCTTATTACCAGATATTTATTAAGTTTGGTTGACCCATTTTGGTATGCATGTTGAAATTAAATAGGAAAAGAGGAATTTACTTAGTTCATCTCCATATGGATACTCCAAGGATCATGGTACAATGATTTGTTGTGCATCAAAATAAATGATCTTCAATGAAAAATGGTGGGTCTTGGGATAGGTCACTCCTTTCTAGGGCATACTTCCCTATAATTGTTTTGTTCAACTCACTATCACCCAAGTCTTAGTAGCATTTTTGGATCAAAATCATATTCCTCCACTATTTCTAACTACTCTAGGGTAAGAACTACGTACATATTATAGTAATATTTTACCATAACTAATATAGTTATGTAATAGTAGGTTCACTAGACCAAATAAAAATAATTCTTTTCAATTACTATATCAAGTATAAATTGAGTTATTCATGATGTACACTTACAAAATATTGTTGATATTTTTTCCAATATTTACACTATAACATCAATATATTATCTTTTATAAAAAACATTAATAGAAATTATATGATATAATGATAACCTAGAGATACTATAATATTAATCCTAAATATATATTCCATGTTCCAGAAAAATCATAATAACAGGAAACATATGACGTGTAACGATCAGGTTATGGGGGTCATAAGTATTGATACTTCTTCTCATGAAGATAAAAATTGGTTATCATGGGTACATGAGATATTGAGGACTGGTCTTCCAATAGGAACAAAAAAAATTCAGGTTTCAGTTGTAGTTTGTATTTACAAAAACATGTAATAGTATCTTGAATTAATATTATTATCAATGTATACTATTTGATAACATACTTTGATGCAAGAAAAAAAAATGAAATTTATTTCATGGTGAGGTAACTTTGGTTAGGTATTCCATTGGTGGTATGGCATTGATTGAACAATCAGGACACAATTTTTCACATACAAAGAGAAGCTATATCCCACACCATGTTGATCAATATTTCACTACCTTCACTAAATCCATGGTTATAGTAGAAGAATGTAAGTCATTATTGTTAGGACCGAAAATAATAAATAAATAATGATGACACAATGTGTGTGTCTTAATATATGATATATCATGAGAAACACATATTATATTACATGGCATGTTTTTTAAGGAAAGTTTTTATTGCTATAACTATTCCATATCTACTTAGGGGCCTTGAGGGGTTGTTCGAATCTACTAATGGTTTATGAATTGTACTTTTTACTGTTGTGATAAGGTCCTCGTGGGTGACAAGATAATATTATTCAAAATTTTGACCTATTCTAATAAATAAATTAATAGTATATAGAGGGCCATATCATGGGGTCAAAGAGTGTCTATGTTTTAACGATTTCTAAGTAATAAATAAATTATTTTCTATTTTAGTATAGAATAATTAGAGTTTAATATATTTATTTAATGTATTTACTATTATATAAGTGAATCTATGTCAAAATATTTAATGATAGAATATTATTTTAATATTCAAGGATCGTTTAATATTTATGGGAACAAGAAGCCAATTCAATGGCTTGATTTAACCATATAATATAATTTATTATATTACAAGTAAAAGTTTAAAATATAAATGATATTTATGACATATTTAATTGGATATAACATTTAGTTTATGGATTATTTAGTTGTAATTACATTTATGGTTGTTGGGGATCAATTTTTAGGTGTTTCATGTCCAAAAACTAAGCAATAGAGGACTATTTTTTGATTTATTATTCATCCAGTTTCCCAGAGTTGGTGACATATTTTATTACAATGGCATATAAACAAGGAAAATTCATTCTAAAGGACTAAATATTTAATTTGTTTTGGAAGACCAGATACATTCATAAGTTCAACATTACTACATGAAAAGAAATACAATATAATAAATCCATTAGTAACTTCCATAACTCCTAAAATTTCCCTACTTTTCATTCATATTATACTTCTTCACAACCTCAAAAAAAATAAAACATAAGATGGGGTGAGCCCAGATGCTTAGTAAGGGTAAGGGATATAGCAGATGTTATCATAAACATAAATATTAGGCATGATGAATAACTAAAAACAGATGCCTTTATAAATAAACTTGATCATTATATGGAAGGAATAAAACTAATTAAATAATGCCATAAAAAATAAATAGGGATATTCTACTAGTCAAATAATCACATGGACTATCAATAAATAGTTTCATAATGAGGGAATGAGTAGTGTTAGACATTATAATCTTATGGTTAAGGCCTCAACCAAGATATCATACATAATTGGTAAAAACCCCGGAAAGTTTGTCTCATGAGACCTACCGATGCATCGAGGGGCTATAGTGGACCCCACCCATCACTTAATAAGTCCAATTCATTCCTCATGTAAATGTTAAAAAACATAAACAACATATACATTCATATTAAAACAAATATATGAAATGTAATTTACTTTCCCTAATTATTAATAAAACACTAACCATTCGGAGTAATATAGTCAATTGTATCAAGATAGCACATTCACAGTCAAACTAATCATAAAACATTAAATAATATATGTTAGACGATATCATAAAAAATTTATCCAAATTAAATATAATAATCAATAAGAGTGTTGAAATAGATGAAAATACTCTTATAGAATCATCGAGTAATTCTTGAGAGAAATAATATTCTACTTTGAAAGAAGATTTATTTTAGAAAAATATTTATATAACACCCTAAGTGAAATAATATAGTTTTTCAATAATAAAATGATTGATTTTAGAAAAATAATGGTTTCTTAAAACATATTATATATTACACTTGAAAGTAGAGAAAATTTTGATATGTTCCCCTGAAACGGGCTTGTTAATCGAAAAAAATTTGAGAAAGCTCCTTCAAAAACATGTAACTCCCCATAAAAAAAGAATAATTCTGATTAGTACACATATATATATAAGTAAAAAATATTTTTTTATTATTAAATAAGAATAATTTATAATTTTATTTGGTTAAAAGATAAATTGAGTAACCTGAAATAAATGGAGGTTCTTCTAGAAAACCCTTAACTTATGTCCAAACATGTTATGCACTTGACCTTAACATCCTGGGTAATAAAATTAAATCCATTAATTAATTAATTAATAACCATATTTATATTTATTTTATTTATTAAAATTTTATTATGTTCATTTATATCCTTTTGATGAGTTATAAGATATAATTTTATTGCTTGGAAGCATTCATTTTCTTGGTTTTCACTATCGATATACCTGTATATGAGTATGGAAGTTCATGTGGGATGGATATAATTATACAGAATTTAGTATATGTATTATTAATGAACAAAAATAATTCTAAATTTTTAAATATATCATTTATTTATAGGTTTTTAGTATTAATCATTAGATAATACATTTAGTGATAATTGTCTAGATTATTATTGTGGTTTTTCGATCACAACGAACTAGTTTTGTTCAATTATTTAATATAATGTATAAAACATAGTTAAATAATAATTAAATAAGATATAATATATATTTTATAATCTATTTCAACCATAAAAATTATTTCATTAATATACTTGAGTGAGAAATTAAAGAATGAAAGTTCATCATCCACAAAGATTGTAAATTAGCACCTCCAACACGATGATTTCATTTTTTTAAAAAAATTTAAAGAGAGTAAAGATTTTGATAATAAATGTTCCATTAACATTATATTATTTTAGTATGTATTTTATACTAGATTTATCATCATCATTTTGATATAGGAGTACAGTGGGAGACTAAGGAAAGAAAATAAAATAAAATGAAATTAAATGAAAAAGGAAGAGGATTTACCTCTTGAAATATCCTCCCTGAAAACAACCTTAAGGGTAGAGGTTTTTGTATTTTGGTAATATAAATAGATATTTGATGTAGGGAGAGACTAGGTAATAGGATTTGGGTAGAACATTGAAAATATCCATGCCTTAGTGGAGTGAGGAGAAGAGAGAATGAGGGGTGGTTTTTATAGTAGAGGAGAGGGGTGATTTTTGAATATCATATTCATTATTTTAATGTCTTTCTCAAGATAAAAAATAGTGTTGATTACTCTAACCAAAAATAGTAATTAGTTCATTTGAATTTGAACCAAGTGTTCTAACATCATACATACATCACCTATGACTCAATAAATCATGTATTTAGCATTTATCGTAAATTATCATATTTTACTATTCACTAAAAATTCAAGTATTTTCGAAAAATCCAAAAAAAAACACCATAACAATTTTTTGATATATAGAATTCAAAAATGGACACCATTTTATTAATATAATTTTCTAACAATGTGAAATTTAATTTTTAAATAAAATCATTATTGTATCGAAAAATACAGATTTTAAATTTAAAAATTATTTTATTACACTCAGAAAAATTAACTATGGTCTCATAAAATTATCATTAAATAATAGGGGGAATAATTATTATTTAGGAATAAATTTTATAAAAATTAATTCTATTTTAAATAAATTTTTTAATTTAAAATTTTAATAAAATATTAATTTCTCACAAAATATCAACTCTTAATTATTAGTTTTTAAAATATTCACTCTAATTTATAAGGTGCCAAAATTTTATTTATAATTACATGTAAGAGGTTACTATTCGTAAGAGTCATATTAATAATTATATGGGTAAAATAATATTCATTAAGGTCAAGTTATTATTCACTAAAATTGTAAATTGATCCTATCACACTCTAAATATCTTACTGATCGCAAGCATGTATGTGTATTTTTTAAAAATCAAAAAAGAGAAGCTGAAGAATTTTGTCTAACAACTAGGTCATAACTAACTGCAATAAATAAAAATGTTTTTGTTTCATAGAGACTCTCTGTTTACTGAATTCTATATTAAATTTATTTGAAAATCCCTGGGGTGCTACATTATTCCCCCCTTACAAAAAAAATTTTTCTGGAAATTACTAGAATCTTACCTTATAAAAATATTTGGGTAGTTCTTCATCATAATCTCCTAAGGATCCCACATCACCTCTTTAATTTTATGATTTTTCTAAAGAACCTTTACAAGCCAAGTAATCTGATTCCTCAACACCTATTCTTTTGTGTCTATAATTCAGATAGGCTCTTCATAGTAAGATATGTCATATTCCAATTCTATACCATCAGAAGTGAGTACATGTGTAAGTTATGGCATGTACTTTCTCAATAATGAGACATGAAAAAAATTGTGTACCTTGTAAAGGCAATGATTCATTTCCAAATGATAATACACAACTCCAAATCTTTCTATAATTTCAAAAGTTTCAATGTACATGGGGCTCAACCTCCCTTTTTTCCAAATATTATAACACCCTTCCATTGAGATACTTTCAAGAAAACATGATCTCCCACTTGAAATTCAAAATCCTACCATCAATTATTAGCATACCACTTTTTCATGCTTTGAGCTTCTTTGATATGGGTTTAAATAGTCTCTACCTTTTTTTCTTTCCTCCACATGCCTTGAGCCCACAATCTTCCTCTCACCAAATTCATCCCAAGAACTTGGTGTAGGAAATATCTTTCCATGCAATGCATTATATGGTGACATTTGAATACTTTATTGGAAACTATTATTGTAGGAAAACTCCACCAAAGGTAAATATTGATCCTATATGCCTTGAAAATAAAGTGATCATGATCTCAATAGTTTAAAAGTTTGTATTTTCCTTTTTGAGTTCCCATCAGTTTGAGGGTGATAAGCAGTACTCCAATAAAGTTTTATATCCAATGCCCTCTAGAGACTTTTCCATAATTTCAATGTAAATCATGGGTCACAATCTAATATAGTTGAGAGTGGTTCTCTGTGAATTCTTACATCTTCATTAATATAGAGCCATGAAAGGTGATCTAGTGGAAATTCCTCCCTTATAGCGAGGACATGTACTGATTTGGTAATTCGATTAGTGATCACCCATATTACTTCATTATTTATTGGGGTTTTTCTTAATTAAATGAAAAAATACATAGTAATTTCATCCCATTTTCATGAAGTAATAAGAAGTGGTTTCATTTCTCCTCTAGCATGTTCTCTTTTTACCTTCACTTGTTGACAGAATATACATCTTGATACATAATCAGCAGTTTCCTACTTCATTTTGTCCCACCAGAAATGCTCCCTAAAATCTCTATATATCATATTGATACCAAGGAGTATAAAGAAATTTGAACTATGGTAATCATCCAATAACTCCCTTTTTAGCTCGGTTATAGAAAGAACACATAACCTCTTATGAAATTTCAGAATTCCATCCCCACACACGAAGACTAGAAATTTTCCCATTATTCATAGATTTAATTTTCTTTTGAATATTCTCACCATTACACAGAGAAATTTTAATTATTTACAAAAAAGATGGTTGGGAAACTTGTTGAAAATGTAATGATATTTCACCTTACTTGATAATTACCATATCCATCCTTGTTATATCCATGTATACAGAGTCCTTGTCAATCCTCATTATTTTCATAGGTCAAGGTTACTTCCTACTCAATGCATCTGCTACCTTATTTTCCTTCCCTGGGTGGTAGTGTATTGAAAAATCATAAACCTTGAGCAACTCAAGCCATTGCCTTTGCCTAATGTAGAGTTATTTCTATGAGAAGATATATTTCAAGATCTTATGATCCATATAAATATCACATATTTCACCATAGATATAGTGTCTTCATATATTTAGATCAAATATTATAGTTGGTGACTCAAGATCATGAGTTGGATAGTTATGTTCTTGAGTTATTAACTACCTTGATGAATAGGAAATAATTTTTTCATTCTATATAAGGACACAACCAATTCCCTTGATGCATTACAATAAATCAAAAATCCACCATTTCCTGATGGTAGAGACAAGATTGGAGCATTCACTAACCTCTTATTTAATTATTCTAAGAATTATTTTGTCCATATGAACTTAACCCCATTATGAGTTATATTGGTAAA
Source organism: Viscum album (assembly GCA_963277665.1). NCBI lineage: Eukaryota > Viridiplantae > Streptophyta > Magnoliopsida > Santalales > Viscaceae > Viscum > Viscum album. The sequence goes on along the minus strand of OY728165.1, from coordinate 908,954,091 downwards.
CAACTTAGCTAATCAGGAAAAGTTCTGAAAAGAAAACATTGATAATAACCAACCCAACCAATGAAAATATGTAACTTGGTTATGTTCTTTGTTGTATTCTATTCATGAACTACCTTTTTCTTCGTATGATCAAATAGGATTCCATCTTTAGAGATAATATGTCCAATAAAAGAAACTATTTGATTCCAAAATTCCCACCTGTTAAACTTTCCATATAACACAATTCTTCTATGAGTCTTCTAAATAAGTCCCAGGTTATTCTCATGATCTTCATAGTTTTTAGATTATACTAAAATATCATCAATAAATACCACAAAAAGTCATCTAGATATTCCTTGAAAACTCTATTAATTAGATTCATGAAAACAGAGGGTGTATTATTCTATCCATAAGTCGTTACTATAAACTTATAATGCCCATTCCTGGTCTAAAATGAAGCCTTTGGTATATATTCCTTCCTCAAAAACACCAGATGATATCCAAATTTAAGGTCAATCTTTGAAAAATATTCAGCTCCGTTAAGTCGATAAATCCTCAATGAGAGGCATAGGATACTTGTTCATTATCGTAATATCATTGATCTCCATGTATTCAATTCACAACCTCATATATCCGTATTTCTTCTTAATAAAAAGAACATTAGCACCACCTATAGAAACCCTGGTGTAAATAAACCCCTTACTACTCAACTTCTATACCTAATTTTTCATCTCCACTAATTCTATTTTGGCCATTTTATAAAGTGTATTTGATATAGACCATGAACCAAGAATTAAATCAATAGAAAACTCAATTTCCCTCTCTATAGGATGTTTGTATAAATCCTTTAGAAATACATCAAAGAATTTTTGCAAAATAGATATATCCTCAATTTGAATATTTCATTCATCACTCATAGATATTACATTCTCTTCCTCTCCAAGAATTAAATTTAGTAGAGATTCTAGGGATGTATCTCGATAAGAATCATATGATGAGGTTTCTGCTCTAAATATAAGGTATTCTACATCATTCTCAAAAATTTCAACATCCTTCTTCTTACAAAATATTTTCACATCATAACCTGAAATCCAATTCATATCAAGTATTATATAAAATTCAATCATGGGTATGATGATAAGGTCAGAAACTAAAGCATGTTTATGCATTGTAAAGGGGATAGATCAACACTTCAATGTTATAAGGATACTTTCCATAGGATTTTTGACCAAAAACGCCTTTATTAAATCAAATTGAAAATTTCTAATTTTTATGGAAAATTGAGAATATATAAAAGAATGCAATGATCCATAATCAAATAAAGCATGTTTGAGGAAATGATTAAAGTACCTATACTTAATCACTAAGAACATCAACCTCAATAGTTGTGACTGTAAAATCTTAGCCTTTATCACTCATCCTTCTTTGGGTAAATTTCCCTTGATTCATAAGAAAATAATGTGCATAATGTATCGTCTTTTTGAAATTGTAGTATTTAACATTGGTAGCTAATTTCTTTCCCTTACAATGACACACTTGGTGTCCTTTTCATCCAAACTTGTAATAAACACCCATAACCTTTTAGAATGTAATAGGGTGTTTCTTTCTAAAATTATCGAAAGATGGAAACTAAATTCCTCCCTTCTTGCCCTTTTCCTTATTTTCTTTTCAAGAGTGTTCAACAGCCCTTTTCTTCACTTGCTTTCCTTTAAATTCAAAATACTTAGAGAATTATTTTTCTATCTTGATAAAACATGATACTATATCTTCATATGATGAGAAAGTTAGGGAGAATTGTTCCCTTTAGAGTACTGATTTTTAAACAATAAAATAATAGATCAATATTTCTTCCTGAATTATGTATGTAGTCCATGGAATTCCTTGCTAATCTTGTGATTTTATCTTCATACATTTCAAAATTCTCATTATCTTTTTTCTGCATATTCAGAAACCACCTTTCTATATCTTCTCTTTGTTCATGAGGAAAGTATTTTTATAATAAGAATTAATTAGAATCCCTTCATTCAATATTTTCAATCTCTTCCTCCTCCTTTTTGTTTTGAATTAATTACCACTATTCATCAACATCTCCTAATCGATGATAAACCACAATGAAGACCTTATCCCTTTCATTACTTCCCAAAGTGAAATATATAATCTCTAAGGAACGTATCCACTGCTCCACTATGAATTGGTTTTTAGTCTCATTAAATGATGGAGTTTTTATTCTAATAAAGTGTTATAACATTATTCCTCCACATTTTGGTTCAGGATGCTTCATACAGGTAAAGTTACTATTCATAACCTGATTCAGCTATCCCAGTATTGTTATAAGTTTCTCAACACCAGTCGCAGCTCTAAAAACAACATCATTCTATCTCGTAGGAGGGTAATCCTTATATGGGATATCTGAATTCATGAAGTCTCAATTCCTTTTACTAGGTTCCATTTCGAAATAATGACATAAACTTGATTAGGTTATGAATTTTAATATGTAATGTCAACTAGTAAAATACTTAACATGAATTAAAATACTATGCATAGCTAAACTCACAATCAAAACATGGTTTCCTTGATGACATATTTACATTTAAATCCTTCATAATGGTTAGTAAATAAAATGTGAAATATCCTAAGCATATCCCCAGGAAGTGTCAACTCAGGTGTACAGTAAGGCCTATTTTCATGTACCAGGTTACCCTGAGTTTGGCCCAGCACACCATGTCAGAGTTATTACTCCTAGGTACATTTTTTCTAGAACCACATACACTTGTAGTATCAAAAAATGGATGTATTTCTACGAATATTGACCTAATATATTCTTTACCAAAATTCTAAGATGTTCTTAAATTATTATCCTTAAAGACTATCTTAGGGTTTTTTCATTAATCCACATTTTCTAAATATATTTTATAAGGTTTTTACTAAACTTCTTTTAATACCAACTATAAAAACCTTGACCCCAGTTTCCCAAATTTCGTGCCTTATTTTTTTTTATAATGGCATATAAACAAGGAATACGCATCCTGGATGGATGAAAAACTTAGTAGTTTTGGAAGACCAGATTTATACATAAGTTCAACATTACAACTTAAAATGACATATAATATCACATATCCATTATTAACTTCTATAACTCCTAGATTCTCCCAACATGTCAATCATAATACACTTCTTCACAACCTAGGAAAAAATAAAAAATAAGAAGGGCTAAGCACATATGCTTAGTGAGGTTAAGAGATATAGTGGAATTCATCATACACATAAACATTAGGCATGATGAATAACTAAAAACACATGTCTTTAGAAATAAACTTGAGCATAATATTCTGGGAATAAGAACAGGTTAAATAATTCCATAAAACATAACCGTGGATATTATACTAGTCTATTAATCACATGGACAATCAATCACTAGTTTGAAAATGATGTAATGCATACTTTTAGATATCATAATCATGTTGTCAAGGCCTCATCCAAGACACCATACATAATGGGTAAAAACTCAAGCTAGTTTGCCTAATGAGACCCATCAACGCATCTAGGGGCTATAGAGATCCCCACACATCACTTAATAAGTCTAATTTATTCCTCATATGCATGGGGATAAACATAAACAACATGTACATTCATATTGAAATTAACATATTAATTGTAATTTACTCTCCCAAATCATTAAACATAAACACTAACTATTTGAAGTAATATGGTGAATTGTATTAAGATAGCATGTCTACTGTCAAACTAATCATAAACCATTAAATAAAATATGGTATATTATATCATGAAAATTTAATCCAAACTAAATATAAGAATATAAAATAGTGTTGAAATAGATTAAAATACTCGTATAGAATAATTGAGTAGTTCTTGAGAGAAATATTCATTTACTATGAAGGAAGAGTTATTTTTGAAAAATGTTTGTATAAAACCAAAAGTTAACTAAGATATTTTTTTCATAATAAATTTTTTTTATTTTGGAAAAATAATGGTGGATTAAAACAGATTGTATAGTTCAGTTGAAAATTGGTTAGAATTCAAAAATTTCCCTTGAATTGGGCTTTTTTATCAACATGAATTTGAGAAAGATCCTTATAAAAATAATTACGGATTAAAATTTTATTTATGTTCATTTAAGACCTTTTTGATGAGTTATAAAATACAATTTTATTGTCAAGGAGTGTTTGTTTCTTTGGTTTTTGTGATCAGTATACGTGTATATGAGTATGGAAGTTCATGTAGGATGGATATAATTATCCATAATTGAATTAATATATTATTAATGAAAAACAGAAGTTTAAATGGTAATATACATCATTTGGATAAATGGAATGAGGATGAATAATTATATAAGACATTTACTGATAATCTTTTAGATTTTTATGGGGGTTTTTCGATCACAATGAACTAGTTTTATTCAACTATATAATATAATGTATAAATGATGGTTAAAAAATAATTACATAAGATATAATACATATTTTAAAAAAAATCAACCATAAACTTGGTTTTTGACCAGTCTTGAAGGAGAAATTAAATAACTATAGTTCATCATCCATGAAGGTTGTAAATCGGCACCTCTCGGATGATGATTTTGTTTTTAGAATAAAATATAAAGAGATTAAGGATATTGTTATTGGATGTTAAATTAACATGATATTATTCCAGTATATATGTGATATTGGACTTATCATGATCATTTTGATAGAGGAGGTGAGTCAGAGATTAAAGAAAGAAAATAAAATTAAATTAAATTAAATGAAAAAGGAAGAGGATTTATTTCTTGAAATATCCTACTTGAGAACCTCCTTAATGGAAGGGATTTTTGTTATTTTAAAAATACCAAGAGCTCATAGATTTGGGGACAGACTAGGGAATAGGATTTGGGAAGTAATTTGACAAGATTAAATTTTTAGAGTAGTGAGAAGAAAAGGGAGTGAGGGGTGGTTTTTAGAGTGGAGGAGATAGGGGATTTTTGAATATCGTATTCATTATATTATTTTTTTCTCAAGTCAAGAAGTTATGCTTATTATTGTGACAAAAAAATAGTAATAAATTCATTTGAATTCGAACCAAGTGTTCTTACATCAGTCATACATCTCTTATGACTCAATAAATCATGTCTTTATCCTTTTTCATAAATTATCATATTTTACTATTCAATAAAAATTCATGTATTTTAGAAAAATCCAAAAAATTCACCATCACCATTTTCAAATGTGTAGAATTAAAAAATGGAATCCATTTATCAAAATAATTTTCTTACTACCTGAAATAAATTTTTTAAATAAAATCATTATTTACTTTAAAAATACATATTTTAAATTTAAAACTGATTTTATAACACTCTGAAAAATTAACTAAGGTATCATAATGTTGTCATAAAATAATAGAACAAAAAAAATTATTTAGTAATAAATTTTATGAACAATGAATTTTATATTAAATCAATTTATTAATTTCAAATTGTAATTAAATATATATTACTCCCAAAAATTCTAACACATAGTTATTACTTTTTTATATATTCAGTCTAATTTATAATGTGCCTAAATTTTTTTATATCTATATGGGTGTAGTTACTATTTATAAGGGTTTTATTATTATTCATAATAGTAAATTACAATTCATAAGGGTCAAGTTACTATTTGAAAAAAATGTAAATTGATCCTTTTAGACTCTAAATATCTTACTGATCATAACCATTTATATCTATTTTTCAAAATTTAAAATACACAAGTGGAAACATTATGTCTAACGGCTATTTCATAACAAACTCTTATAAATAACAAAGTGTTTGTTTTATAGAGACCCAGTATTTCATGCATTCTATATTAAATTTATTTGTAAATCCTTAGGGTGTTACAGTAAAGGTACAACATGTCTGGCAGAAAGGTATGCTCTACATAAGGGTATTCTAGCCCACATAAGGTTAAGGTAATCATTATGTGAGGGTATCATGAACTACATAAGGGTATGAATGTGATATGATAGGGTAATAGGTTTCTTCAGTAAGGTTCATTTGTGGTTTCTAAAGTCTATGTAAGTGTATCAATGGTCATGCTTGAAATTAGAATGTGATTTTGGATGGTCATGTAAGGGTAAACTAACACTATATAAGGGTAAGATAAACTTTTTAAAGGATATTTAATGGTATTTTTATAACCTTATATGGAACTTAGGAGAAATGTTAGGTAAATTCATGTTACCCTTATGTAGTGTACTTTTTGAGACAAATAATTTAAAACCATTTGTTTCCCTTCCTTCTCCTCCTGAATGACTCTCCAAACTATTTTGACAAATTTAAATGAAACAAATCTTGAAATTTAATTCTTTGGTTTATTTTCAACACTAATCCTTTAAAAAATATTTGGCATAAAAATGTAATTATTAATTTAGTCTATGGATTTAATTTTATGACCAGGTTGAGTGCATTGTTACTCTAAAGTATTGAATACTTTCAATTTTTTTAGTTGATCCCCTAAGTAAAATAATCTTGGGATTATCTTGACACAAGATCTATAAAGTTCTTATTTGAAAAAAACGAATCCTTTTTATAGTTTCTAGGTATATAAGTTTCTGTCTCTCCCTCTTCCATTATTGGTGTTGTGTGTTAGAGGGTGAAATTTTCAACTACTCTTTTTTTTCTCTTTCCAATTGAGTCATCTCATTTCCTTCTAAATTTTTAAGGATACATAATTTCTAAATGATGATAATATGGAAATTATAAAAGTGTGATAATTTATTTATTATCTCATATTATGAAAGGATGATAGTTTACTTTTTATCCTCAATTAGAAAAAAAATGATATGAATTGTTTCCCTATGATATCAAAGAACAATAATAAATAATTATCACATACATATAATGTATTATCCAAGGTGGTTTCTTATTATTATTTGAATATATAAATAATAAGAATATTCATTTGAATAAATTCAAAATTTATAAATTATCAAGGATATCTGAACTTTTTATCAGTTGAGATATTTTATTTCCTTTTCAAATAAAATATATTGATTTGTTTCTATGAATTCATAGTGTGCATTTTCATCCAACTAGTATATAGAAATGGATTATAAGAATTTCCATTAACAAACACTAAGATTCATCATCAATGAATTTTGGTACAATGTTCCTCATATTATGGGACTCTCATTTAAATATGTTTCATTGATATAGTCCATGAATTTTCATACTTAATTCCATATTCTTGATTTTGATCGCATGTGGGTGTGTGTGTTTCCCATGAGACCCATTATGATAATTGATTTACTATTTTTTTCTTGTATCATGTTTTACTTGTTTTATGTTGATCACATGTATGTATATTTCTACTTTATTCTAATGATGATAATTTTTTTCTTTTATTCTCTACCTTGTTATATATGTTACCTTTCATGGAGGTATCATTATTGGTACTCAAAACAAGTGGACCACTATGACATGATTATCCCTTAGAGGGGGAGTGTGTATCTCCTGTAATGATGTAAATTATGGACCTTAGTAGAGCATAGAGATATGATAATACCATAGAATACAATGTTGGTAATTCACTCAATGCCTACATATTATACTGATCAATGCCTAGTTGATTTGTGAAGCATGTTATGCTAAGGAAGAACTCGATGCCTTTTAGATTAGTGTTTAAAATGTCATACTTAAGGCCTAAAAAAAAGAGTTGTGTTTATGAATAATTCCATTATGTCATCATGAAAAAAACTCACTATCCTGGTGACTAGTTTTTTTACATCCGAATTCTTCTTATTATCCTTCCAGCATTGAGACAAAGCAGGTATAACTAGGAGTTTCTGGCTAGTGGGTCTGTTTGAAACCGCTCAGGTTTGGATTCTATTTTGTTAATATTATTTTATTATTATTAGGTAATACACCTTTTATATTTTATCAAACTTTGTTAAGGACACATCGGTGGTGTTTTAATGAGTCTTTTGCTCACACCCTGCTCCATAATTTTGGTGCACTTTTACATATCATCATAAAGGATCTGCTGAAGGGAAGGTGCCTGATGTGGGACAGATGAGTATAGGAGCATGGAGATAGTAGTGGACTATGATGTACTATAGAGGACCTCACTATTTTCATTATTAATTAATATAAACTTTATACTCTAGTTTTTCTCGCCACTTTTGGGGACCATTTATTACCAATATGACATGTATGCCTTTTTATTTTTTGCATGATACTATAATTATTATACTATTTATTAATATTTTTATTTATTTTTCCTATAACATGATATTATGGGTATAATATTCCCTCTAAGGGACTTAGAATCCCGCTGCTAGTCAGCAGTCTCTTGGGTATGGAGAGATGTGCATGAGGTCATGTGACCCTCCAGCTCAAATCTAGTTGTCTGGGATGGTGTGTTACAAGATGGTATTAGAGCACCGATTTTCTTCCATTCTTTTTGGACTTTATTGGGAAATGGTATAAAGGAGACAGATCATGTGACTCATGTAGGGGCGTTTCCAAGTATTCGAAAACCACATGTGTACCGGACCTCCTAGTTTCCTTGGAAAAGAATTTTTTACGATTTTAATGAGATTTTGGGTTCATTCATGTGTCATGATTAGGTACATTGGTCCACATTCCATATATATACCTATTTTTTGTTGCATATCAGTTCCTCGATTTAAATACTTGATTCATGATATCTATTTTGGAAAGATTCTATTTTGTGTGATATATCTATATTTCTATATTGTTTAGATATATACTTATTGGAAAAAAATTAGATGAATTAAGAATAATTTTTTTTAGTATATATAAGATGATTTTGACTAATGTGATGGGATGAGACTTTGGTAATTACATGGAGGGTTATACCTATTTTATGGGTAGACTCTAACAAAAACCATCAAGTGATCTCATCTACTAGTTAATACTTTTTTAGGTTCCTAATTTTCCTTCTCGATATAAAGATCTCACCTCATAGATGTTTCGTTGGACCACCTACTAAGAAGGAGGGGCACTAGATCATGTTCCCACACCTGCTCTAGTGGTGCAAGAAGTGATCCCACTCCAACTAGTAGTCCTTATAACAAGATCTATGGTCAATTAAATGAGGTACTTTAAGTTCCAACGTCCTACATCCATTTAGGTCACTAAAGGACTGCTGGAGGATGAGGATGGGGTTATAATCATTGAGGGTATCTTCGAGATTTTTGAGACATAGCTGGATATGAAGGTTAAGCTATAATTATTCAAGATAAAGGGGCTCTTTATGAACTTTTGGGGATTCATGGGATAGGTGGAAAAATGTGAGGGACTCATATGGGAGGAAATTAAGGACCTTTTCTTTTGGGATTTTATTCCATATATTTTGAAGGTTAATAGAGCTTAGAAGTTTATGGATTTGTAGCAAGTCACTGTGATAGTTTCCTCATACTCTTCTTAATTTTTTAATATTATTCACTCTAGACCGCTTCTAGCTAGGGATAGGGTCCATAAGTCTAGTATGTTTGATATCATACCTCATATAGTCATCAAAAAGTAGGTTTGAAGCTTTGATCAAGAATCATACTCAAAGGTTCTATGAAAGGCCTTAATCATAGAGATAATCATAGAGGAGGTTCAAGTTGTTGGTCTTCATATACCCTTCAATGCTAATGTTGGTGGACCTCCTACTTATATAGTGAGTACCTTTTCTAGTAGTATGAAGAGTAAGACTAGGGACATGTAGTAGAACAATATCATGTGTGTGAAGAAGAGTCTGGTTTCTTAGGTTCCCTTGGGTGGTGATCCACAATGCTTCTACTATGGGTAGTTTGGACACTATAGTAGGTTAGGAATAGAACCCTAGACCTAGTTCCAACTATACAATAATAAAATAAAACTCCATCATTTCTATGCTAAAGCATCGAGGATGAGGTTCCATAAGGGTGTAGGACAAAATCAATCTTAAACTATGGGATCCAGATGGTATCTCTAGCACTATGACTAGATGAGGAGGACTCAAATGAGACATTCATAGGGTTGAGGACTTGAGGTGGGCTATGTGTACGTAGGGTATCAGACTCCAGCTGATGTTGGTGTGGGCCTATCTACTGTATGAGATACATTATTGATCACATCCATTTTATCTCTTTCCATGTTCGATACTGATGTTTCCCATTATTTAATATCTAATTTTTTTGTTGTAATTGACTTACAAGTCAAGTTATCCTCTGATTCAATCTCCCTTGATATAATTTTGGGTGCCAATGTGGGCCAAATCTGACAATAACTAGATTCCTCTATATTCATTTTTTGTTATAAAAAATTTGTGGGACTTCATGATCTTAGAGATGATGGAATATGATGTGCTTCCTAACATGTACTGGATTACTCGCTTCTAATAACACATTAATTTATATTAGATATGAATGTAATTAACTTCACCAAAGGGAGAGAAGTTCTTGATGACCGAAGAGTGGGAATTTGGAGAGGGAAAAAGTTATCAAAACTTGAGTTATCTCAATATGATCAAAAAAGAAATGGAATTCTTCTCTTTTTTTGGAAGTATTAGTAAAAAGAACCTCATATTTTTCTCTATTCATGGATATTTATCATCACCACTTCCCATATAATTTCAGTAGAATTCATCCTAATAGTGAATCTAAATTTGTGGTTGATCTCGTGTCGAGGGTGTAGCCAATATCGATACCACATTATAATATAGATTCAACCAAGATGAAAGAGATCAAGGTATAACTTGATGAATTGGAATATAAGGGTTTCTTAGGATGATTACTTCACTATGGGGTGCAACTATGTTGTTCTATAAGAATGAAAATAATAGTCTTGGACTTTTTGTTAATTATCATATGATAAACCAGGTGGTAGTGAAGAACTGATATCCTTTTCCAAATATCAATGATCTTTTCGATCTATTATCAGGATCTCGATTGTTCTCTCAGATTAATCTTTGATTGGTCTATTTTTAGCTATAGGTTATAGAGGAGGACAACTTAAATACATGGTTTTAGTTTAATTATGAACTGTATGAGTATCTATTAATGTCATTTCATTTCACAAATTCCCCAGAAGCATCCATTTCCTTTATGAAAAATATCATTCATCATTACTTTGACACATTCTTCATGGTGTTCATTGATGAAATCCTCATCTACCTTCTGAAACCAGAGTATCGTACCAAAAATATTGAGATATTCCGGAGTATTCATTGATCACATCAACTTTACACCAAGATATCAAAGTGTAACTTATAGATTCAGGAGGTTATGTTCTCAAGGAATATATTGTCTAAGACAGTTATATATGTATACCTAGAGAATGAGGTGGAAGTGGTGTTAGGCAAACAACACCAAAATTTGTTCAAGATCATAAATTGTATTGGATTTTTTGGATACTACAATCCTTTTATCAAGGGGTCCTTTCGATTATCAGCATTAATTACTGTACAAAAAAAGGGGAGTAAAGTTATAGTATTTGGACCAGTGTGAAGAGGTGTTTCTTAATATGAATAGAAGGTTGGTTACAGCACCAATACTAATACTTATTGATATTGGGATCAGATATGCAGTATACTATGATGCATCATGTGTTTTTTTGGGGGTAGTACTAATTCTGAGGGGGGAGATAGTATCTTATGGGTCACATCATCTATAACCCCGCTAGTGGAAAAAATCTTCTCATGAATTTTATTTGACAGTTGTGGTTTGTAATTTAAAGTGTTGGAGAAATTAACTATTCAGTGAGAGGTTTTTTTTCTACATTGGCCATAATAACCTTTAATATGTCTTTACATAGTGGGACCTAGACCTAAGGTAGAAGAAATTGGTAGAGTGTCTTTAGATGTTATCCTTTTAGATGACTGATTCATTATGTAAAGGTAACACCATTACTGATTCTCATAGCCATAAGAAGTGGGTTGAGTAGGAGATTGGTGAGTACAATTTAGAGGAGTTGTGCCACTTAATGTATGTGTTTCCCAAGTTGAGGATGAATGCTTCAAAGGATAAAGTCTTAGTGACTTATAATCCCTTGGTTGTCACATATTCTCTGGTAGAAGGAGTAAAAGATATATTGGATTCATACCCAGAGTGTGATGTGGTTTAGGAATGATTGGATAGAGGTGACCTGATACTCAGGTGGTCATTGGATGAATATTGGGTGATCCTTGTCCATTGGAGATTAATAGTCCCTACTTCCAACGGATAGAAGATAATGAGGTACTTTTTTACCTCTTAGTGGGTGGTATATCCTAGTGAAAAAATTATGTAAAATTAATTTGGGTGAAATTTTTGGTGTCTAGGGATAAAAAGGGATATTAGTGGGTTTGTTTCTTAATTCCTTACCTACCATAGGGAAACATTTGTGCCCCAACATCCTCATGAATTTTTTTAGACACTTATAATGCCTAGGTGGAAGTGGGATGATCTTATAGTGTACTTTTTGATGGGCTAACTAGGACCTAGAGTAATCATTATGTTGTCTAGGTGATTTTCAATTAGCTAAAAAAGGGTTCTCACTTATTACTCATATGAGAGAGTCAATCAATAGATGATATAGTAAAGTTATAATTCCATGATATAATACACTTTAATGGAGTTCCACTATGCATTTTATCTAGTAGAGATTAAAATTTTGTGTCATGGTTTTGGTATGGATTACAGAATGGCCTAAGGACTCTATTGTGATTGAGCATAGTGTTCCATCCTCAAAAAAATGGATACTTTGAGTAGATGATACCCACACTGGAGGATATGATTTTAGAATTCATGTTAGACTATAGTATAATATGGTAATATCCTCTATCCTTGGTTGAGTTTTCATAAGATAATAATTAATATGATATGATTCAGATGGAACCTTATGATCCCCTTTATGAGAGGTCCTTTTGTTTGTAGATTTCCTGATATGAGGTGTATGAGGAATAAATTATTGGGACTATTTTGGTTTCGTATATATCTTATATAGTAAAAATAATTAAAAATAGTTTAATCATAACTCAGTGAAATCACAGATCATATTCCAACCATAGGAGGATAATTTTGGAGTTCTCTATGAGTGATCGGTTTTTATTGATAGTGACTCCTTGGTTAGTCCAATGGCGTCTGAGGATATAAGGAAAATGATCACTACATTTTATTGGATTCTTTGAGATCATAAAATGGTTTGGGATGGTGGCATATCATCTAGATCCTCCTTATTTCTATCGATGTATGCATGATGTGTTTCATGTGTCTTAGCTCTGGATGTATGTCCTCGATCCCGTTTATGTCATCGTCTATTAAGTTGTTAAGCTATATCTTGATGAATCATATGAGTATATTATATTTTAGATTATATACTGTGGAAATAAGGTATGGTGCGGAAATAGGGTACCACTTGTCGATATTTGGTAGTAGCATGGTCGGATCCTGGAGGAGATGTGGGAGCGGGAGTCTCATGTTCGAGCTTAGTGGCAAGAGTTATTTGAGAAATACCACTACATATAATTATAGAGGAATAAGAAGTTTTTATAAGTGAAGAGTTATAAGATCCCCAATTTTTAATTGACCCTTAACCCCTCTTTTTTACTTAATTTATTAGGGGTTTTATGTGAAAATCTATTTTTTCTATAAAAATCACACTTATACATGATTTTATGGCTTTACATAATAGTGATTTTGATTTTGGAGACAAAATGTAGGGTTAACATACCTTTTTAAAGGTTTATGTAAGGGTAATCATCCATGAATAAGGGTAACCCACTTGTACATGCACTGCATAAAGGTAGAGTATGTGTGTGTATGGGTAAGGTATGCACTATGAAAAGGTATCGCGGCCCATATAAGGGTATGTTGTGCATTTTATAATTGTACCATGCACCAATTAATGGTACCAAAGTACTATGTAAGTTTAACCAATGACTTTTATAATGGTCTATCGTGGTTTTCAAAGGACACATAAGGGTAAACCTTGAATTGCGTAAGGGTAGACCTTGACTTATAAATTCCACATAAGGGTATCACATAGCTATGTAAGAGTATACTATGATTTTTAAAGGATTTTTAAGGTTCAATTGATACCGTTATGATACACCTAGGAGATGAATAATGGTGAAACATGTTACCCACGGACCATGCCCTTTTTGGGAGAAATATATTAAAAACCATTTTTTAACCCTTCCATCTTCTTCAAATTGAATCTACAACCTATTTTAACAGATTTAAATGAAAAAAATCCTAGAATTTAATTCATTGGTTAACTTTTGATGATTCTTCTTTATGAAATTCCTAGGATAAAAATTAAATTTTTAATTAATTCTATGTATTTAATAATATTCCCTTATACATTATGTTGATATTATAAAATAGTTGAACCCAAATAACATTGACTTTTGGTTTATACTATGTGTTTTGGTAGCCTAGAATTTCCTTTAAGCAAGATTTGTATTGTCCTTATTCAACCAAACTGGTCTTTTCTTCTATTTTCCATGGGTTGTAGTTTTTGCCTCTCCCGCTGCCACTATTGGTATTGTGTGTTATACAAGAAAATTTTGTATTATTCTTTTTTATATTATTTGAAAAATTGATTCCTCTTGATACCTTCTTGAAAGTAAGAGATAAATAATTTATAAATGATGATAATATTGAAATTATCAAAGATGATAATTGAGTTATTATCATGTATTATCAAATTAATATAAGTAAATTATTATCCTAGGTTAGAAAATAATGATGAGAATTACTACCCAAATAATATCAAATAATAATAAAGGATTATCACATGAATATTATTCTAAAGAGATAATTTATTATCTAATGTGGTTTGTTATTATTCTTTGAGGAGGAAAACTACAAGAACATGTGTTATAATAAAATGATAATTTAGAAATTATCATGGCAAAAGGAACTTTAATCACATGTGTTATTTTATTTGTTTTGTAAATAAAATAGTTGGATTATATTCTAGGAATTCTTATTGATTTTTTTAAGTTAGTGATTATGGGGAAGTGGCTTGAAAGATATTCCCTTGACAAACCGTAAGATTATTCATCGATGCCTTGAGGTTGGAATTTCCTTACATTTTATGGGAAATCATTTGTATATATTTGTTTTATATTTTTCATGTGTTTTCATACTTTGTTTACTGTGACTGACTGTAATCTCATATAGATGTTTGTTTATCCCATGAGTCCCATTAGAATAATTGATTCCATGAGTTTTTCTTATAGCTTATTTTCCGTGGTTGATTTTGATCACATGTATTTATATTTTTACTTTATTCTCATGATGTCATGATTTCATTGTATTATTTACCTTGCCATGTATGTTAACATTATTAGAGGTATTTTTATTGGTGCTCAAAATAGGTGGAACATCATGATATGATTATTCTTTAGTGGGGGAGTGCACTTGGCTTGCGATGATGGTGATGATGGACTAGATAATATGGTGGATATTGGATGATACCATAGAGTTTAAATTTGGTAATGTACTCAATTCCAATGTATTTGGATGCTCGATGACTAGTTGATTATAAAGTATCATTCCATGTTAAGGAAGCAATCAATGACTAGTTGATTTACAGACAATATATTATACTTAAGGCCTATGAAACAATGTCACGTGTATCTGTGATGTCAGGAGGTAATCTAGGGACATATTCACTAGCCCAGTGACTAGTTTTCATGACATCTTAAATCTTATCATTTTCCTTCTAGAATGAATATGAAGATGGTATATCCATGGGTTTGTGGTGGATAGTTTAGCATCCAACCACTCGGTTTGGAATTGTATATTGTTATGATTGTTACTAATTTTTAAATATCATTGAATACAAATGTTTTGCATTATAATATTTGGTTAAGGGTGTATTGGAAGTCTCAAATTAAGTCTTCTACTCACAACTTACTCTTTAATTTTAGTGTTCTTGAAGATTTCATGACTATGGATCCAGTGAATTGTAAGGACTTTATGGTGAAAGGATGAGCATAAGCACATGGATCTGGTAGTGGACTGAGATGAACTCCAGAGGACCCCATGGTTTTATTTATATATTTATCTTCACTTTATACTATAGATTTTTTATGTCACTTTGGGAGCATATTTATTACCTGTATGACATGTGTTCCTTTTTAAAATCTACCTGATACTCTTATAATTATATAATTTATTATTCTATTTATCTATTTATATTATGACATGATATTGAGGGTAAAATCTCCCCATTTATAAACTTAGAACCTTGCTTCTAGTTGTAATCCTTTTTCATATAGGGAGACTCACATGATGTCATCTTACCCTTGGTTAAGGACCAGTGGTTTGGGTTGGGGGGGTTATACCTCCCGCATCTTAGAGACATAGCTATTTGTTCAAATAAATCTATCAAAATTATTCTTTATATATTTAAGGATTGGAATGGTGGTGGTCATTGAGGAACCAAAGTATTTTTTATTTCATCATTTATAGAAACCAGATATCAATTATTGACATTCCCCTAGAATTTTGAAGTGTGTGTGTGCTATCTAGAGAGATATGACTTCGGTTATTTTGAGCAACAGTCACCAAAAAAAATAGTTTTAAAATAAACCTTCAAATTGATCAAGGTGTTTATTTGATTTATTTTTGTTCTTGATTTATTCACATGTGATTCTTGGTCTTCATATTTGTTTGTTCATCATCAGAGATGACATAGTTACATCATGCGAGGATGAAAATTTTTAAATCTATGGCCTATATTCTTCCTTTATACACCCTCAATGACTTCAATTTGTATAAAATCGGTCTCATAATGATTGAAGACAAATTAAAATTAAATTTAATTAAATTCAAGTATAGGGTGTCCAAATGGCCCCTCTATAGTGAACCATGATTCGATCTGGTCTCAAAAATCCATGTTTCTATCATTTGAAGTTTCAATTCATATCAAATTTGGTGTTATTATGGGTTTAAAATGAATATCATGTGTGTGTGTGTCTATTAATTTTACCCAGGGGTAGTGGCATGTGGAATTGTTCTAGTAACCCCCTATTTTCTAGTAGGATTCCAGTGATTAGACTAGTAATTACTGGCTAATTAAAATTACCCACCTTTATGTAAATAAATTTATTTATTTATTATCACACCCCTAAAAGCCATGGGATTTGGAAAAACTGAAAAGGAAAAAATAATAAAGTAGGGAGTGGGTTGTCATGAAAATTATAAAAAAAACTAATGATGTTGGGGGCACATATTAGTCAATGAAAACAAAACGTATATTTAAAAAACTATAAAGAGGGTGGTGTGGAATTAATTTTAAGGAAAAAATAGAAAAGGTGGGGGTGGTTGGCCCCCCACAATGAAATTGAGCTACACTATTTTGTGAGGGTAGCGGTTGTATGAAAAATGTGCCAACATATAATGGGTAATATATTAAAAAAATTAATTTATTTTTCTTTTGTGATGCATCATGACAGTGGCTATTGCCACACACCACCTCCCCATTTCCACTTACCTATTGTCCCTCCACCCACAAACCAAGCCAACAGATGTGTCAGCCAGAAGAGCTATCAGGCCAGACTCTGCCTAACCCACTCGGTCCACTATGGCCCTAGATATCTTCTAAAATCTCATTTTTTGGATTTTGAACAACCAAGGGGACTAAATTTTTTAAAAAATATCAAAAAAATATGAATAAAATTTTACAGTGTTAAAATTTTCATGAGGACCATGAAGACATTATTTTATGAATTTAAATTATATAAAATTAATTTAATTCCTTTAAATTTCCTTAACTTTAATTTATTGGAATAATAATTTTATATAACATATATATTACCTACCAATATATCTAGAGCATCAAACAGACAATGTATGTTTATAATTTTATAATTTAATTAATTATTGTAATTTTGTGTGATGTATGTAATATTTAATTTATTTTTTATAGTTTATGAATGTTCTTACCCTTCTTTATCTATATGAGGTAATGTGCATCTATTGGTATAACTCAACATGTAGATTGTTTATAAATAAGTGTGTATGTATAAATTAAATGAATTTATATTATTTACACCACATTGAGATGAGGTTGTATTCTATATGAGGAATGATTACATTTTATAGGGATTCAAGTTTTGATATGAGTCATACTCCCAGGTATTTTTTTCCCTAGGGTCCTGGTTGATCCATTTATGTTTAATGGATCAACCAATAATAAATGATCAATATCATTCACTTTTTTATTTAATTTATTCATTGTTTACTATTTTTTTGTGAATTACTATGTTTATGTGATCACATAAAATAATAATCTAATATGCATAGATTAGGATGTGATGAATGTTTAATATTTAATGAATTATCAAGTTATGATTGAAATCACTATGTATAGGTGTATCAAATAGAAAATTATTTCATTAATCAACTAATAATAAATCTCTCAAACAAATATATTAACTTTTAATACCATAGATCATTTAAATTTGAACAAAACCAAGTGTACGAGGTGTTCATCTACCTTAGTTGAGGGTGCCTCCTTCTAATGGGGTGTTCATATGAATGATATGGGTCTAGTTATATAAATATATCCAAAAATAAGTATCCATAGATATCTTGATTCCAATTTATATCCAAATAGTTGATTAAATCATGTTAATGATTTTTAGAAGCTAGGATATTACTCAACAATACAATAAGTCATGAGTTAATAGGGTAGGCTAATCAAACACCAACATTGAAACTCTCTGAGTAGTGGGATAGCAATAAAATGGACTATGATGAGGGGTTTCAGAGATTCTTTCAACTAGAAAAATCAAGTTATGGGGTATTTTTAATCTAGTAGTGAGGGATACTGGGGTTTGATAAAATAGTGAGATGTATTTCATGGTGTAATTAATTCATACCTATTAATTGGTAATTAAGATAAGGTCTTAATATTATTAAGTTTTATTTTTTATAAAAAATCCTAGTAATATAACAAGTTCACTACAATCAATTCTGGACAAATAATAGTTCATATACAGCATGAATTTCCAAGTATAACATAGGAACTTACAAAAGGTACTATGATATAGGAAATTATTTTTCTAGAATCCCCACAATCTAGTCATCCATCTCAGGAAGCGAGGGTGAGAGTGATTCTTACAAAATAAACATAGATATCACATTTGATGATTATATGATAATTATATCATAAATGTATGATTATTTGTGAAAAAAATAAATAATTGGATGGTTTTATGTGTTATCTCATCTCTAATAATTATGTGAGGAGAATGTGAAGCAAGATATGTATGAGATGATGATTACACTGAACACATGTAAATTGAAAGATGTATTATGATATTTTAATATATCTTTATCTAATATCCTTATCAATAAATTATTATATTTTATTTTAGGATTATAAAAGGAACAATATAGGGAAAATAACTTCATTATATTATGGGTAATCTTCACTAAGAAAATAAAAACTTACCAAAAGATTAATCTTTAGTTCTCATAGTGAACAAGTTCAGAGACCAAGAGAAAATTAGAATGGAAAGTGTGTGATAAATTTACCTTGTAAATACATTTTATGATAACAAGATATTCATGATACATGAGGTTATTTACTTCTCATGTCACGAGATAAATCTATAGAAGGTAAAATGAAATGAATTGAAGTAAAAGAAATAATAAGCTTCCACAGAGTGTATGTTCATCATTGTATTTGATGTTTCTATCACACCTATTTAATATTAACTATAATATGCCTTTCAAATATTTGTATACAGACATAGTAACCAATTAAGAATTGTTTCATTATAATAATTAAGGAAAAATATCCAAGAAGCTAAAAAGGGGTAATTACTAAGTCAGTGGTGAGAAGTAAGAAAATTCTAATTTATAAGATTAATGGTTCTAGTTAAACTTATGATAAGTATTACTAGAAAATTTCCCTCATATTTCCATTGGATACAAGGATAAATAATTCCATTTTGGAAGGAATTTTTTTCATGGTGACTAATACTTGATTTATAGTAAATTAACTCTTAAATCATTGCCCATGAATGATGAATATTAAAATTAAGACTCAGTTATACGCAATTGTGGAAATATTATTATATATATAGTAAAACTAAGTAGTATTCAAGGATATACTTGATATGTTTTTTAAACTCCTTGTGGTTAAAAACCTTAAGTATTGTAAATGAATTTACTTATCCAGATTTGGAAAAGTAAACATTTATAAATAATGGTATGCCATAAATTGATCAAAATTAGTTCATCCAGAGAGCATGAACTATTAAAAGGTTATGTCAGAGGTAAATTCATATACATTATAAGGATTTTAAAGATTTTTGAAGATTGTAAAAGTGAATTATGAAATATTAATGGTTAGAATATATGTGTTTCTTTAGTCATATGTTCTAAAGAATATCTTTATTGGCCATTCATCGAACATTATAATTCATTGTGGAGTAACTCCAAAATGCACATTTCCTTATTAAGATCAAAATATGATATTGGTAAGGAGGTTTTATGATGTTTATTATATTAAAAAATTGATCAATAAATTATATTGTAGACCAATTCCCAAATTCACAATTTCTTATGCACATAAAAGTCGTGATTTAATTCAAAGAAGCATCAATGTTAGACTCATATACATTGTAGAAACTCCTATTATTTTTCAACACATTCTTAAAAAATTGAGGTGTTATACTATAACTATATTCCAAGAATAATAAAAAACTTATATAATATGATTAATAAAAATAAATAAATCTATCATTTCATATTAACATGTGTTTACATGAAAAGATATTGTTGAGGATATGAACAAACATATATCAATAAAAATACAAACTGCATCTATGATCATTTTATCTAGAATTGTATTTAAATACCACATTTCATGAAAGTGTCTATACTATAATACTAAAAGGATTTGGTGACACCATTGATTTCAAATAAGTGAGTTCAAGTTTCTAAAATCCAATTATAGATTGAATTATACAACAAAATCATAGAATATTTCTCTAGAATGAATTTTATACATGTTTCTATAAGTGGTTATAGGTGTGTCATTGTTTTTCAAGGAAAATATATTTTATAACATATGAAAAACAATTATTGATCATATAGTTATTTAATCCCATAATGAAATTATCTCTCCAAAGATTGACTTATTTTAGCAACCTAATATCTAGGGAAAATACCTTTAAGGTAGATCTAATTATTTTCTTAGACTGAGTTAAAGTACATATGATGATAAGGACTTGAAAAGTAAATGTTGGAACAATTAGAGAGATAATTATTTCTAATGTCATGTGAAATAAATCTCTTTAAGAAGACATGCATGAGACATTGGAGTAATTTATAGTGGTGATAGGAACTCTATAAGAGACAAAAATGGATCTCTATCACACATTCATGATATGTATAAGACATTATAATTCCAACATATACCTTATTGTTGGCGAATATCATTAAAATCTTGTAGAACTACACATGAAGTAGTCAGAACTATTAAAAAGATATAATGACACTATTTAATTCTAATAAGTGAGTTCAATTTGCTAAAATCCAATTTTATATTGTATTATACAAAAGATAATCAAATATTAATTTATAATGAATTTTCTCTATGTGTTTACTAGTTCTTAGTGGGTTTCAATAGTTTTATTATAAAAATATATTTGATAACATATGGAAAACAATTATTGATCTTATGTTTATTTAAGACCATAATGAAAGTGTCTCTCCAAATATTGACTTATTGTAGGAACTTAAAATCTATGGAAAATACCTAATAAGGTAGATTTAATGGTTTTATTATACCAATTTCAAGTACATATAATGATAAGGACTTATAAAATAAAAGCTATAACAAATCAAGAGATAATTATTCCAAATTTCTTGTGGCATAAATCTCTTTAATAAGACTGGCATGAGACATGGGAGAAGTTTATAGTGGTGAGAAGAACTCAATAAGAGACAAAAAATGGATCTATCACATATTCATGATATTTATGAGACAATATATTTCCATAACATACCATATTGTAGTGGAATATCATTAAAATCCAGGAGAACTACCCATGAAGTAGTTATAATTATCCAATTATACTTGATATAGTGCATGAGATATGTTCTTGGTACTTGGAGAGGATGGTACACTAGTAACAATGGTACCCCAGCATGTCTTCCTTTGGATCAATATGGTATAATATCACAATCATGTTATTTTAATGAGAAAGAAAATCCCAGTCAAGAATGTTGTATCAATATCTACAAATAATTACTATTTTGTGGCTTCCGATGAAACTGAAGAATCATTGTAAATTACAAAATGATTTGTTCAATTTTTTGGAATCTCATGTGGTATTTAAGGTATTATCATAATATAAATTAGGATAAAACTAATGTAATAGTATAATCGAATATGTCATGTTTTGACTATAGAAAAAAGAATTATACTAAGGGATATCATATCTTGAGAAATCTTACTCAAGGAGGTGATGTCAAAGATAAAAAAGTATCCACACGTCGAAGATATGGAAGACCCAACAAATAAATCCTTAACTCATTTAAATCATGATCTTATCATGTAAGAGGCAACAATGTTAGTTATAAAGTTGGTTCTAGTTAAAGTGGGAGTGTTGTAATAGTGGGTTACCTATACCCAATATTAATAATACTTTTCTATTACCATATCATGTTGATAGTGAGTTAAGAATAATGTAAAACTTACCATAATATATTTCCTATTTCTACATCCACTATTAACATAGAAATAACTAAATATTATTGTTATTATCTAGAGTTTATAGTAGTACATAGAATATAAAGAGAACTTATAGATACCATGAAAGTAATATTAAAATTGTGTCATATGGTCAGATAAAATCATACATATAAGACATAGATGATGTGTGAACATAAGGTTCTAGGGGGATTATAATTATTTAGACTTATTATCATGAAATTATCTCTCAGTAATCTCAAGTAGATGAGATCATGAGGACTTTCCTACTAAAAGAAACAACACATCTTTCAAGTGTTATTGGTAGCTCTGATCTATGAACATGAGTCATGGTCTCCTGAATTGAGATAATTATCAGTGTATAATATTTGATTATGTACTTTGATTTAAGATGAAGAAAAAAAAATTATGTCATGGTGAGGTATTATTTGTTGGGTAAAAAATTAGTAGTATATCATTGATAGGATAATAAAGATAGAACATATCACTTTTTAAAGGAGGATATATCTTGGTCCCAATTAATCTGGATGGTAGTAACATTGCTAAATCCCAGGCTATGGTTGAAGAAGGTAGGTTTTTCTAGTTAGGTTAATAAATAATAAAACAAAAAAGAATGATGACACAATGTGTTCTCTCAACTTAATGAGATGTTATGAGACCAAGAGATTATACTACATGGTAAGTGTTTGTAGAAACGGATTTAATTATTATTTCAATTCCTTATATATATTAGGGGTTTGATGGGTTTATAGACACCAATCATAGTTTTTGAATTGTATTCACTAATATTGAGATTATGGTCTAGAGGGTCTTGTATTAAGCATATTCAAAATTATGGCTTATTCTATTGAATAAGAGAAGTGGGAAATGTGGGCCCAAAAATATGGTCTCAGAGATGTTCTAGTTTTAATGATCTCCAAGTAATAAATTTATAAATTTTTATTCAATTATAGAACAATTAGTGTTCAATTTATTTATTTAATGTATTTACTAGTATTTAAGTGAATACATGAGAAAATATCTCACAAAAAAATATTATTTAAACATCTACGGTTATGTTGGTATTTGTGGTAATAAAATGTTATTTAATGGATCAATTTTATCATCTAGTATATTTTATTATATTAAAGTAATAGATAAACAAATAAATTATGTTAATGACATAGTTAGTAGTTCATAACTTTTTATTTATGGATATTTAGTGGAATTACTTATACAGGGATCGGGGAGCCCCTTCCAAGTTTTTAATTCCCACTATATAAAAAAGAGGGATTTTTTTTAGGCACTATTCATTCACTCGAATTTTAAACCTCCTCTCTCCTCACTCCAACATCCTAGAGAGATAAGTATTATTCCAAGTAATTAATCTAATATATCCTTCATGGATCGAAGTAAAAGTGTAGTGGGGACCATTGGTACATTGAATGGTTCATCAAATCTCCACAATAGAACCTAGATATCAATGATCAACATTCCCATAGACTTCTGAATTACATGTGGGAAATCTAGAGGGATACAAAATCAATTAATTGACCAACATACACCAGTGATGAGCAGATGTTGAGTGCACCTTCAAATTGATCGAGGTGTTTATTTGATTTATTTTTATTCTTAATCACTTAATTTGAGTTCATAATCCTTTATACTAGTATTTTCATCAATATATAAAATGTAGTTATTTTGATCAGTTATGAAAAATCTTAAATCCTCAGACCATATACTTCTACTACATACAGTGATACATTTACACTTGCAAGGTAGCACTGAATATAGATGGGTTCTATTGAAGCCATCATATTTCCCCTTCATAATTTATGAATAATTCATGTGTGACACCTTCTCTTTCCTAGAATGAAACTTGAAATCCTATTCTTTTTCTCCTTCTTCTACAAATGTTCCCATTGAGTGTAGACTCCCCTTGCTCTGTTTTACTTGAATATGAAATGTGCGCATAGAGTCTCTCTCCCTTCATTGCTTCATGATATAGATGATCCAAAATATTAATAAGATATATCTTAATCCACTGACCGGATTGTTGTCGGTGCTACATTATTTTATTTAAAACACCCATAAATCCTCTTTAAAACCACCCCCTAATCTTCTCAATTTTTAGTAAACCATAACTAGTTTGTGTACCTTTTCTCTACTTTTCATAAATAATTAATTCACCAATTAATACACCATAATAATGTCTAAAATCACCATTGATCTTTCCTTTTATCATGGTGAAAAACTGTGACACGTGGTGTGTGATCATCAAACATCCATCTCATTTATCTCCAAAATCATCACATTCACATTTGGGGCATCTCTAGCAGAAACACACACCAAAATGTTTTCCTTCAAAACACCATGGTGTGTCATGTGCATCTCTAGTAAAAAATACATTCAACATACCCATATCTATGGTCTGATTTTCATTCTTTTATTCTTTATTCATAACATTTAAACCCCATTTTATATGTCAACAAAGACCATTAAAACACTTGTTTTGGGAAACCCTTTTTGCATAAGTGGACTTTCAAACCACTAGGATGATCCCATGGTATAACCATATTCATATTGTTATTTTATCTATACCATGACCACTAAAACATCCATAAAGGGATTTACCATTGTCATATGTGAACTCCTGATGCACCATGTTGAGATATACAACATTTTCCTTACTTTCTTGGTTTTTTTTCCATTATGATATCAAGATGTTCAATTTTGTGAAATTGTTCAACCATGACCTTCCTAATGAACATATTGGTCTTGATCATTTTTCACATGTAATTTTGAATTTCATCATGGGGGCCACTTTTGAATGGTCACTTTCTATTTTACTGTGTTGTGAAATTAATTATTGATACACCTTATACTATGGTGATGGTCACACCTGGTAATCTCCTTTTCAACCTAAACCAAATTGACCACTATGGTATTTTCATATTTGGTTGTTTGTGTTCCACTCTTGTACAACTCTCTACAATTATCCTTAATTATAGAATTCCTCCATACATTATTATATTTGATAGAAAATGTATTCAATATAAGTTCATTCAAGATGCGTTATCAACACATAGAATCTTTATTAAATCTTTCACATTATTAAATGTCCTCTATGAAACAACTATTTTTATCAATAATACTATTCTCAAAAAATCCAAAACCTCTTCTTAAAAAATAAAACATAAGAATTTATGGGATAATATTCCCCCCATGGATTTTTATAACAAGATTCCATTTTACATCTTCCTCCCCTTCTTAATAATGAAATTCAAAGGATCAAACTCCAATTGGATAAGATTTCTATTATTTCTTCCCCAATTATTGAACATTTAACTATTACCCAATTATAAATATAGTCCTCCAATTTTATATCACACTTCCCATTTGAGTGGGATTGACTCCCAAGAGGGATTCCTCATGAGCTTACACTCCCCATATGATAATAGAGATTACATACTCGTCTTAGGTATTGTCACCTTTTGAGAATATCATTATACTTTTTCTTCAACAACATGTTGATCATTTGAAATCATTAAAACCTATCAATTTTTTTATTTTTAATTCCCAACACCTGGAAACATTCTTAATTCAAACTCCATTCCTATTTAATTTTCTATAGATATTTATTGAGTTAATTTACCGCTTTAAACTTGAGATTTCAACAAATCATTTAATCCTATTGGGCCTGATATTGGCATAAGAAATAAGAGTTTTGTACAAAATGATAAGGAATTCCATGTTACTCATTAATACCAATGAAAATTTCATAAGATATTTTCCTTTTTTATATCTCAATACTCAAACTATGATATCCGTCATACTTTCACACTAGGATATTATTATAATAAAATTTAATCATATTGTGCAAGGATCATACCATGCGTTAAAACTGATACCAATTATTAAATTAAAATTCATACAAATTGAAATATTTCACTCTTAAATCCTCAAAAATATATTTAAATAAAATATCTATAAATATGTTGAATTTTTATCATGACCCACCCCCCCCCCCATACTTTATATATTAAAACAAATTTTTGATGTTCAAATTTGGGAGTTCACTTGTGGGAATATCTCTTTCATCTCATAAGATCTTATATATCCTAAAGAAACATATTATACCAAACACCAAACCACTTGTTAGATAAAAAATATTTTAATTTCAATTTTATGGTTCATACATATTCCCATTTGATCTTCTTCTTATGGCTTAAAATCACTCAGTTTTTGGCCCTATAAAATCTTCTTCTCAACAAAAATTACATTTTCTTTTTAAATAAAATCTTACCATGGACCATATATTACACTTAATTGTACACCTCTTAAAAAATTGATATAAACAATAAATAATATGGGGAGAGGGGAACCTTAAACTTTCTTAAGTTGAGGATGATTTTGATTTATTATGGACCACTACTTTTCATTTTTATTTAAATTTAGAGTTTGTATTCATATCTAAACTTGATTTGATAGAATCTAACCAATTATTATATTATTTAGGTTTTTTCACTTTCACACAACCTAACTTTCAATAAATTCCTTATTAGGAGGATTCACAACTAAAATTTTCTTTTCTCATAACTGGTAAATTTTTATTTCTCCAAACCTACTTGTTTCCTTTATTATCCCTTGATTAATTATTAGTTTTTTCAATTCATACCTTTCTTATAGATGTACCTTTCTCGTAGTCCTACTTGGTTTCATCATCTGGTGATCTATTATCTTTCTTCTAAACCCTTTTCATATCCCTCTAAGGTGATTGAGGTTTAGGGATAGATTTGGGTTTTTTTCTTTACCTAAGATCTAGAAAAAGGACTCTTCTTCATATATTCATTGAAATATATTTCTCAATGTAATAGGCCATCCAATGTGTGGTCCTAATATTTTCTTTTAATATTTAATGAATTGCCTCTGAAACTTCTATATGATCCATGGGTAATATGATAATAATTTCTTAAATATTATCTTTTCCAATTTTACTATACTTAAAAAACTAATATCTAATACCTTTCAATGGCTTCACAAAATTTAATGCATTCCCAATCTTCTGAAAAAAACTATATGTATGCCCACATATCCCTCAAAAATTACACATATTTCTTAACCTTCTAGTAAGATTCTTACATCTTTCATCACCTTTTGTAGAAGAAATTTTAAAACTTTTCTTGGTACCCACCAGTATGTTCTCATGATACTCCATTTTAGATTTCATTTTATGAATAGATTCTATGAAGCATACCTTAAATTTGGTGTCCCTATATTCTACTCAACCACTTCATCCATATGACAAGCCATATCATCATTCTTCTCCTTTAGGTTTTTATCCTCATTATAGATTATAATCTTATATTTTGTATTTTCTTTATGTTATTACACCTTTATGGATATCATGTTCAACTCTTCTCCTTAGGAATCATTATTTTTATTAAGGTTAGTTGCAACTTCAACAGGCCTTGTGGTTTATCCTCTCATATATTCTAATTTAATTTACATTACTTTAATCTTAATGTTAAGATACATGTTTTCATATTTCAGGCTCAAAAATTCTTCCTTTAATTGTTTTTCCACTTCTTTGGATAAATTGTAATCTTTCCCTCTTAGTTTCCTCAGGATCTCTTCATCATCCAAGATTGCAATATAGAATTGTATGCATGGATCAAAATCATTAAATTAGAATATGAACTAATTATCTAAGATATTCATACCATCCATTTATGGGATACATATTTCATTCAAAATAATATTTCTCTTTCTATAAATAGTTCCACAATATAGAATTCTACAAGATTTCAATTTCTTCTTAATAGTCCAACCCATTTTACAAAATTAAAAAATTATAAGAGTAAGCAGATAATTCAATTTTAACAAAAAAAAATCATGTTGGATAAAAAAATATACTAAAGTAATCCTTCCCTTTGATACCACTTTTATGGTCTGAAAAGGTCCTTAGAGATTTATTTTCTCTATGATGTAGAGTGAATATGAAATTTAAATTCAATTAAAACACTTGACCATTAATATATTATTTCCCTTTTTGGACATTGACCTCTTAACCTTAGGGGATAAAATATTTTATCATTTAATTAACATGATCTAGTTACATTTTTTTTGAAAAAACATGATCCAATTACCTCTTCAACTGATTATCCCTTATTTCAAGATATTCATTATTGTTTCTCGACCCAATTTTGGGGTGCATAAAGAATATAAATAGGAAACCAAGAATTTTCTTAGTTCACTTTCACTAGGATTCTCCAAGGAGAAGCCTACGGTGATGTGTCATGCACCAAAATCCATTATCTACATTGAAAAATAATTGGGCTTGGTCTATCTCACTATTTCCATGGGATCACTACCTTATAATAATTCAGGTCAAATCATTGTTACTCAAGTAACTCTTCCCTCAAATTTGATCACAACCATTTGTGGAATGATGCCATGTTCCTCCACCATTTCTCACTATTATAGGGTATGTTGTCCATACATTTTACTGAAATTTATGTAAATTCACCAGTATAGCTTACATTTATGCACAAAATGTAACACCCAAAGCTTCCACATGACGCTTCCCTTTAAAAAATACAATAGCTTGCACTGTCTGCAACTTCGAGTTCTAGCACACCAGGACAAATCAAACTAGCCATTTTAAAAGCAGTTATGAATAGTAATACCCACTTTTTGAAATTTTATAAATTTCACTTTTCAAAATCAACTTCATTTTTGGATTTAGAATATCAAAATTAGCTTAGGTTGAATTGTTTGTATTTTTCTGAAAACTTTCAATTTTTAATGAATAGTGAAAAACAACGCCTTCTTGTTTAAAACCAGATTTTAATTAAATAATTATTATTATTATTTAAATTTATTTTAAAGTGAAAATTGTTGTACATCTCGTTCCCCTCGTTGTTTGATTTTCATGATCACAATCACCTTATTATTTATCTAATCCTCTTTGAAGTGTTTGTGCTGATAGGCAAAAGGTTGCCAAGGACTTAGGCCAAGAAGAAGCCAAAAGTGGACTGAAATCCAGACCACCGGCCAACCGGTGGCACACCAGCGGCCAGCCGGTGGCACCTGCACAGCAGAGGAGGCTACTGCCTCACCACCGGCCAACCGGTGGCCTCAGCACCGGCCAGCCGGTGGCACCCAGACTCAAGGGGTAGCTACTGCCTGACCACCGGCCAACCGGTGGCTCCTCCACCGGCCAGCCGGTGCAGCCTGCACTCAAAGCATCTCCAAATTCTCAAACACCGGCCAGCCGGTGGGACTGTACCGGCCAGCCGGTGGAGCCAGTCAAACTAGTCGTTGCAGTTTGACCAGGCTGGCCCACTTGGCTCCCAACGGCTCTTTTAGCCTCTCCAACGGCTCTGAAGCCTCCCCAAGGGTTCCCAGCCTATAAATAAAGGCCAAGGAAGCCCCGGAACTTCACCTAAGCCACCGGACACATTGTTGATCATTTTGGCGAACCTCCGGCGGATTTCCTCAAGGAACCCAACGTGCTCCAATCCAATTCCACATCCAAGAGCACCACAAAAGAAGCTTGGAAGCGGCCTTCAAACATCATCAATCAATCAAAGGCACCCAAGGCTTCTTCAATTACGGGTTTTATCGTATTTATTATTTTGAGCTTTAAATTTGGGTTTGTGCCTACAAACCCCAAACTTTTCTCATCCCCTCTTTCTTTTGGGTTTCACATCACCACTAAGGTGTGAAGAGGTTGCCAAGCTTTCCTTTAAATAGCTTGAGACATAGGTGAGCTATCCTTCACCTGTAAGAAGGATAGTGGGTTCTTGCTAAACCATTAAAATCAAGTGGGTTCTTGCTAAACCACAAAAATCAAGCTGTAATAGGTCCTAGTGCTACCTCAAAGCCTAGTGGGTTTCTTGCTAAAACCATTGAAAAACAAGCGGTAGGAATCTCTCAACGGTTGAGTTGGGAGCGGAGACGTAGGCCGGGTTTTTGGCCGAACTCCGTTATCAAGTTTCATGTGTCTTGCCTCTTTATTTCCGCTGCATTCTTTACTTTGATTTTAATTTGTTAACCTTTTTTTAAAAGGCAATTCACCCCCCCCCCCCCCCCTCTTGCCATCATTTCCCGTTTGTTCCGACCCAACAATTGGTATCAGAGGACGTGTTTGAGTAATACCCTAACCGGTTTCAAATTAAAGATCCTTTTTGATGGCTTCTACCGCTTCAACCTCTTACGCCCCCGAAGGACATTCTTTGGATCGTGCTCCATTCTTTGATGGAGCCGATTATAGTTTTTGGAAAACCCGCATGACTACATTTCTTAAAAGCATTAGCTATCCTATTTTTAAAATTGTCATGCATGGTTATACTCTCTCTAGTAAAGATGAATCTCAATGGACCCCCGCCGACATTGCAAATTTCGAGCTTGATGGCAAAGCCATGAATGCTCTTCATTGCGGGTTAGATAGAAATGTTTTTGATTGTATTTCTTCTTGCTCTTCTTCACATGATATTTGGAAATATTTAGAGCTAACCCATGAAGGTACTAGCAAGGCTCAAAAGCAAGAACCCGATGCAAAATCCGTACCCGCTTGCCCACTTCACAAGAAAAGGGCCAAGAAAAAGAAGGGAACGAAGAAGGATTCAAAGGCATCTTGGAGTGATAGCTCCTCCTTCTCCTCCTTCTCCTCCTCCTCCTCAAGCGACCAAGGTACAAAATGCCTAATGGCAAAACATGAGGTACCATCATCCTCTTCCTCTTCTTCCTCCTCTTGTTCTTCAAATTCAAATTCTTTAAATCATTTATCCTATGAGGATCTCCAATACACTAGAGACCAACTAGAAAATGGTTTTCATGAGCTTTCTTCAAAATTCGTTGCTTTGAAAAAGAATTTCAAAAAACTCTCCTCCGAAAAAGAACAACTTCTCAAAGAGAAGGAGGAGATGTCCCTTAAAATCCAAAATTTTCCAAATGTTGATTCCATGGAATCAACCATCAAAGACCTAAGGGAGACCCTAGCAAATTTCACCCAAGGGGAACAAAATTTGAACAATTTGCTTGGTTCCCAACGTATATCTAGAACCACCCAAGGGCTAGGATATACCAATGTAGCTTCCTCCTCCCATGCTCCCACTGTTTTTGTAAGGGGGAGCTCTAGATTTAAATTTTGTAACTATTGTAAAAAACCCGGGCACCTCATTTATGAGTGTAATTGCAAAAATGCCCGGTACGGCCAACCCAAATCCATTTTTTATTCGGACGAATTTTATAGGAGAAGACCCGCTACAAGGCAAGTGTGGATTGAAAAATCCCTTCTAGCGAGTCTCTCCGGGCCTAAAATTGTCTCTTTTCAAAATCTCTCTCCCTGGTGATTTGTTGTTTTTATTTAGGGGGAGTTAGCTTTGTTTCTGTCAAAACTGTCTATTCAAACTTTCAATTTCAACACTTGGTTTCAAAATTTTCATTTCAAAATATTCAATTTAAATTTTCAATTGGCTTTTGATTCAAAACTTTCAATTCAAATTTCAAATTTCAAATGGTTTTTGATTCAAAACTTTCAATTCAAACTGTTATTCAAATTTTCATTTCAATTTCAAAAATTTCCAATTGATCTTGATTTTCAATTCTCCCTCAATCAAGTTTTATGCCCCATTCTATTTTGATAATCACAAAGGGGGAGAAATTTCTTGATTGATTGGGGGAGAATCCTTTTCATCATGCTTAGCATTTCCTTTCAAATTCATGTTTTTACTTTAATTGTTTTGGTGATTGTGATCATCAAAATAGGGGGAGATTGTTGTACATCTCGTTCCCCTCGTTGTTTGATTTTCATGATCACAATCACCTTATTATTTATCTAATCCTCTTTGAAGTGTTTGTGCTAATAGGCAAAAGGTTGCCAAGGACTTAGGCCAAGAAGAAGCCAAAAGTGGACTGAAATCCAGACCACCGGCCAACCGGTGGCACACCAGCGGCCAGCCGGTGGCACCTGCACAGCAGAGGAGGCTACTGCCTCACCACCGGCCAACCGGTGGCCTCAGCACCGGCCAGTCGGTGGCACCCAGACTCAAGGGGTAGCTACTGCCTGACCACCGGCCAACCGGTGGCTCCTCCACCGGCCAGCCAGTGCAGCTTGCACTCAAAGCATCTCCAAATTCTCAAACACCGGCCAGCCGGTGGGACTGTACCGGTCAGCCGGTGGAGCCAGTCAAACTAGCCGTTGCAGTTTGACCAGGCTGGCCCACTTGGCTCCCAACGGCTCTTTTAGCCTCTCCAATGGCTCCGAAGCCTCCCCAAGGGTTCCCAGCCTATAAATAAAGGCCAAGGAAGCCCCGGAACTTCACCTAAGCCACCGGACACATTGTTGATCATTTTGGCGAACCTCCGGAGGATTTCCTCAAGGAACCCAACGTGCTCCAATCCAATTCCACATCCAAGAGCACCACAAAAGAAGCTTGGAAGCGGCCTTCAAACATAATCAATCAATCAAAGGCGCCCAAGGCTTCTTCAATTACGGGTTTTATCGTATTTATTATTTTGAGCTTTAAATTTGGGTTTGTGCCTACAAACCCCAAACTTTTCTCATCCCCTCTTTCTTTTGGGTTTCACATCACCACTAAGGTGTGAAGAGGTTGCCAAGCTTTCCTTTAAATAGCTTGAGACATAGGTGAGCTATCCTTCACCTGTAAGAAGGATAGTGGGTTCTTGCTAAACCATTAAAAGCAAGTGGGTTCTTGCTAAACCACAAAAAGCAAGCTGTAATAGGTCCTAGTGCTACCTCAAAGCCTAGTGGGTTTCTTGCTAAAACCATTGAAAAGCAAGCGGTAGGAATCTCTCAACGGTTGAGTTGGGAGCGGAGACGTAGGCTGGGTTTTTGGCCGAACTCCGTTATCAAGTTTCGTGTGTCTTGCCTCTTTATTTCCGCTGCATTCTTTACTTTGATTTTAATTTGTTAACCTTTTTTTAAAAGGCAATTCACCCCCCCTCTTGCCATCATTTCCCGTTTGTTCCGACCCAACAAAAATAGATATATAATACCTATATTTGTCTAATTAAATTAATGGGAATCGTTTTATAATAATAGTATATATATAAAATTTTATTAAACTTTTTAACGTCTTTTACTCCCATTCTAGGCACATTTGCAAATTTGAAAAAAAACATAATTTTAACACTTCTATGAATTGAATTTAAAAAATCTGAGAGACACATTTATATTTGTAAGTAAAATGTAGTTCAATAGGATGAAAATATTTTTTGATGAATAGTAACTTTTGAATTTTATTGACCACAGTTACAAGTAAATATGGTAATTAAAGATAAAGATGATATTATAATTACCCAAAAACGTGTCCTAATTCTATTGGATAAGTGTATATAGACCAAAATAAACCTTAGGAATAAAATATTATCCTTTTTCATCCACTTTGATGAGACTAGGATATTTATTATTATTTTATTTAAAGAAGAGCTAAAAGTGTAAAATTCAAAGTTTAATAACTAAACCATTTTTAATATATGGTTATACATAGGATAAAACCAACTATAAATTTTTATTGGAAAGCTAAAAAAATTCTACATCATTTTATTTTACTAATAATTTTTAGATATTAAATAACTAAATTTATTTATGACACAATGATGATGTAGTAATTACCTTATTAATGAAAGATTAAAATAATTGAGATTATAAATATCCAAATAAATGTAAATTGAAACTTTTGATGTATTAAAATAATTTTATAGGTTAATATGAAATTATATGATTGATTTAATGTATTATTTTTGTAGTAATCATGTTTTTTTGACTTTCACAAAAACCTAATACTAAATAGTGTCAAAATTGAGAAAAATGAGTTTTAAAAAAATACTATATTATTAAATGATATAATATTCCTAAAATATTAGGTTCAATAAAAGGACTTATATAATGATATATATGTCATTAATTAACCCCTTTAGGTTCTCTTGGAATTTCATAGTAAGTTTATTAACCATATAATATAAAAATATAAGGAGAAATGGTAAATGTTAAACTTTTTAACCAATAGTTAAATCTATAAGATAAGGTTAATATTGTGACATAAACTTGTCTAAAAACTATTGGTTGAGAATATTTGGACTCATACTAACCCTATCCTTGAAATAAAATCATTTCAATCCATTTTAAACCAAAATTATTTTATAATAAAATAATATTTCAAACTTTTCCTAAAGAGACACTCACCTCTCTTATAAAAGGGTACTTCCTCTTCTCTCAAAATCACACCTTCAAAGCCATTTTTCTCAACCAAACCCTATGAAAATATCCTCCTAACTACCCTATAGTCAACATATAGGCTTTATTGAGATCATAAATCCAACCTAAGGATCCCTTTTGATCAAATTAAAAAGGAAGAACTTGAAGAAAAGGTAAAAATTTCATCACCTCTTTCAAAGTTATTTTCTTCTTCCACTTCCTCTTTCTTTGTTGTTTACATACCAAAATAATAACAATAGTACCTTATAAATAATGTGATAAAATTAAAAATATGGTACAACCATATTCATTATTCAATCTATCCTATGAATGAAAAAGTCACCATATGTGTGTACGTACAACTTACCATTTCCACGTCATGGGGTAGTTTTTTATTCAACACTTTATTATTTCCATAGGTATAATAATGATTATAATTTATGTAAATAATAAATATAAAATTTTAATTATTCTTTATATATAATATACCATCCAATTACATAATATTTTACCACTAATAGAATGATATTGTCGCTCATGAGTACGTACGGATTACCGTCTCCATGAACGCAATGAAATTCATTCCCCATCGTAACCATTCAAGAATAATTTTCATTTTATGATTTAAAATAATGTTTAAGAACCTAATATCATTCTAGATATGAATCAAATAAATCTTTTCCATAAAAAAACATTACTTATGTAAATAAATATATAAAGTAAAATAAATCAGTTAACACCTGAAATAATGATACTACTGAAATATTATTAACAATGAAATATTAGAAGATAATATATGATATCATATTTATGTATGTGGATTCCTATATAATTTAATAATTATTATTTAACCATCATACATGTCACGACCCGTCCTCGGGGCCCGTGCCGTGACTACCCCAATCCCGCCTTCCATAGGCCAGGGGTTGGCGACTAGCACCAAGGCGTAAATCTCAACAAAAGGGAAGGCATTGCCTGTGAAAAGTAAACAAGCACCAAAGAGTAAGCAAGCGGAAAAGTGAACACTAAGTAAAAACGGTACAAGCTGTGCTGAAAGTAAAAGGGGCCGGAAATACAAGCCCAACTGTAAAGTACAACTGAAAGGAAAAATAGCAACTGAAAGGAAAAGCCGCAGCGTCGAGCCGTCCTCTGGAAGTCCCACATGAAGGGTGGGTACAGATAGCCTCAACTGCTCCTCGGGCCCACCTGACTGCTCCGAGTACGTCCCGCCCAGTGGTCCCCCTCCAGGTATCGTCCTGCTCCGCACGCCTCCACCACGATCAGCATTGTCCATCGTCTGCAACCAACACAACGTAGTGCGGGCATAGCCCGTGCAGGGGTGAGTATAAGCTACTCAGTAGGGACCCCGAGACCCCCGAAGGTCTCCCGAAATCCACAAAGGATAAACCAAAAAGGAAAGATACAATCACGAAGTAACAATCGACACTGCTTAGGTATATGCCCATACATATACCTAAGTCATCAATTCCCGTTCGGCTCCAACGTCTGAGCCCAAGCACAACCCAGTCCACACAGGAAAGCAAACGTATACCCACACAGGATAGCACAACACAATCCACAAGGAGAGTAAACAGTAAATCCACATAGGATAGCTCGACACAATCCACAAAGGCGAGTAAACAGTAAATCCACACAGGATAGCTCAACACAATTCACAAAGGAGAGTAACACAGGATTCAGCTCACGCAGGTATACATCATCGAAAAGGTGAAAGAGATGATCAGACATAGATACTGAATCATCTAAGCTTGGACCCACATAGGATACAAGACCAGCCGTCCTCATTGTTTCATTTATCTTGGGACCCACATAGGATACAAGACCAGCACGGAGTCATCTAAGTTGGGACCCACATAGGATACAAGACCAGCACTCTTCAATGATTCATCTATACTGGGACCCACATAGGATACAAGACCATTATTGAATCATCTAGGCTGGGACCCACATAGGATACAAGACCAGCACTCTTCAATGATTCATCTATACTGGGACCCACATAGGATACAAGACCAGTATTGAATCATCTAAGCTGGGACCCACATAGGATACAAGACCAGCACACTTCAATGATTCAACTATACTGGGACCCACATAGGATACAAGACCAGTATTGAATCATCTAAGCTGGGACCCACATAGGATACAAGACCAGCACACTTCAATGATTCAACTATACTGGGAGCCACATAGGATACAAGACCATAATTGAATCATCTAAGCTGGGACCCACATAGGATAAAAGACCAGCACACTTCAATGATTCAACTATACTGGGACCCACATAGGATACCAGACCAGTATTGAATCATCTAAGCTGGGACCCACATAGGATACAAGACCAGCACAGCTGGGACCCACATAGGATACAAGACTAGGTGTCTTCACCATCGCAGTCCACTGAGGATCTCTGCACAATCGTCGTCGCGGTCCACTGAGGATCTCTGCACCGTCGTCGAAGTCGCAGCCAGCACTAGGGTTCCCGCACACAGCAAGCTCGTCTGGGAGGGTCCGCTCCACGAGCCGAGAGGCCGATACATCAACTGTCACAAAGTCTGAAGTTGATGTATCCAAAAGTTCCATATCGTCAACAGGAACTCAACGTCGCAGACGGCGCGTCAATCGGACGCCCGGTCTAAGACTTATTGGCTTTTTCGTCCCAGGGGACCGGTTGGTTTTTAAGGAAAAACCAACCCGAACGTACTCCACCTACGTCCAAACCTCGGGCGGAGTGAGCCAAAAGATCCGCCTCACTTAGAGGAACTCAACAAAGCTGACGGCGCATCAATCGGACGTCCGTAGCTCAAGATATGAGTGTTTCCGCTCCGAGGGCCCGGTTGGTTTCGTGTACGAACCAACCCGATTGTACTCCACCTGTGTCCAAACCTCGGGCGGAGTATTCCAAAAGATCCGTCTCACTTAGAGGAAAACAACAAAGCTGACGGCGCGTCAGTCGGATGTTCGTAGCTCAAGATATGAGCGTTTCCGCTCCGAGGGCCCGGTTGGTTCCGTGTACGAACCAACCTGGCCGAACATAAAGTATTCCGAAACCTTAAGTGAAATATACCGAAACGACCGTCCCGATCCAAGGATCGTGTTGCCGCTGACGGCGAGTCATTTGGAGGCCCTTAGCTCAAGTTAAGGGCATTTGAACGAAAACCGTCCGAAGATGGGGGGTCCGGGCCCGGGCCGACCCGGCCCGACCCCCCCTGGGTCGGCCGAACCCGGTCCGACCCGGTCCGACCCGGTCTGACCCGGTCCGACCCGGTCCGCCCGGTCCGACCCGGTCCGACCCGGTCCGACCCGGTCCGACCTCGTCCGACACGGTAGGACCGGTCTGGCTCGGCCAGTCCGGCCCGGCTCGGCCGCGCGGCCAAGCGGCCGCCCCGCGTGACACCCCCGCGGCACCCGCGGGGTGTCAGCCAGACAGCCGGATGCGGCTGAAGCCGCGTCCCGAGTGACGCGGGGGGGAGCCGCCGCCCCCGCGTGACACCCCCGCGACACACGCGGGGTGTCTCCCAGGTGGCCGGACGCGGATTCAGACGCGTCCCGCGAGCGCCGCCGCCGCGGCCGGTGCCGCGGCAGTCTCGTCCGGCGGCGCGCCAGGTGCCGCCGCCTCCGGGCGATGGCGCCGCCGTGCCGGCAACCCGCGCCGCCGCCGGCTTCTGCGGGCCGCCGGAGTCGCTCTGGTGGCCCGGTTTTCTTTCCGTCTGCGCCGCTGCTCCTCCCGGGACTCGCTCTTCACTGCAGAACCATCACACCTCCATTGCGTCATGTTCCGTCGTCGCCCGCCAAATCCGCATAATAATGAAGAACGATGGAGGGTCTTCTGGTCGTGTTCGTTTGGCCCGCACCCTCCGCGTTAGAGATAACAACGGGAGGAAACAAATTCAACATATGAATTCAACAATTTCAATGGAATAAAATTGTTCTAATTTTTCCGGTTCTTTACTTTAAAAAAAAGAACGATCACGGGAAAAAGGAATAAACTCACAACAACCCCTACCTCGTTGGTCGTCGTCGTACGCACGTCCTTCACAGAATTGCTCATCGTGGAGGGTGGGGATCGCCGCGTCGTCGCGGAAAGGCGTCGCGTCATCGCGGAACACGGCGTTGAGTCGGCGAACTCAACGGACCATGAAACAACAGATTTAATTTAATTAAATCATTAAACCCGTGTTTTGGTAAAAACCACAAAGGAGATTTAAAAGAAAGTCTGAGACTCTTACCTCAAGTAGCCGATCGAAGATCCGTCGCGGAGGAAGAGATGTCGCAGAAGAACGTTGCAGGAAGGGAACGTCGGTGTCGCGGAACACGGCGTCGCATCGTCGATTTCCGGGTTCGGCGTTCTTCGTCGGAGACCGGCATTCTTCACGTTCTTCGCGTTCTTCGCGTTCTTTGCGAAGAAGGATAAAGGCATGAGAACTCTGTCAAACCTCTCAACGAGTAATCCTCCAAAAGACTGGTTGGTCTTATTTTATTATTATGTCAACACATGAAAAAGGGTAAGTAACGACCCATCAATTGGATGAATTAATTCAACGAAAGAAACAACTCATTTAATTCACGAATAAAACCACCCAATTAAATGGTCTGTTAAGAAATAAGAAAACGCGTCAGTTGACTTTCATAAAGACGGGTTTTCGCGGGTGCGTTACTTAGCGGAAAGAAACGGCTGGGCTCGTGCGGGCCCCACCTCACAAATATCCTACCAAGGGGGTAGGATATTTCGGGATAGCATCCTATACATTTTAACTCAGTTTAAGTGTCTTTCAAGTGGCTTAAGTGAAATAAAATAAAGTTGTCGAAAAATTATTTTATTTCTTAACTTTAAGCCCAAAAATTAAAAACAACACATGAGCAAATGCAACTCCGGAAGAGGCGTTTATAAGCGAATACTGGTGCTGCGATTTCATCGGTGCCCTCAGAATTTGATTCCGGGCACCGGTTCAAAAGTTAGAAAAACCCGCTCATCCGTTCACTGAACGTACCCGAGCCAAACTTCGGAAAATGATTCCGGGCACACCGGGCCTCGGAATCAGGTGCCGTCAGAAACCACGCTCTTGTAAAATTCCAAAGAAAATTAAGAAAAAAATTTCCTTGAAATTTACGGGTCTTTACAATACAGGAGGTTAACGTACCCTTAACTAAGGAATAATACAAGTTAAGTGTTAAATTTCACAATCTATTTATTATATGAGGTTTTTTATACGTGAGTATCTACTGGGACCTCTTTATAATTCACATCTATGTTTCTTAAAAATGTATTTCAAAACATTTTTACTATTTACTAGACTATGGGATAAATTCATTTATTCCCTTAGTTAACTTTTAATAAAAAAAATTTAATGGAATATTTCCATCACTTTCCAAATAAGGTACTTTATGACCTTTTCAAAAGATTATGGAAAGAATTTTTTTTTAACTTATACGGCAGGTGTGGCTATTTTCTTCCATTATATCACCTTCGAAGATTCCATTACAATCTTATAAGAATATTTTCAAAATAAATGTTTTATTTTCTTTTTAATGATTTCAATTTAGAAATAAATATTTCACCCAAATAGTTTTGGGATTGATTTCATATATGTCAACATACTTCGTTGGATTTTATATTTATTTGAAGTTAATTTATTATGATACAATCTTCCATATTGTATTGAAGGTTTTGTGATATGTTTGATGGTGGATGTGCTATTTTTATACCATACATTTTTTATGGTTAAAGTATTGACATTTCTTATGCTAGTATTAATACAAATGTCTATATTATGTTTCAACCTTTTCATATGAGGAATGCATTGGACTTAGTAAGTGACAGGTGGAGACCACTATAGATTCTAGATGCATCGGTAGGTATCATTAGACAAACTAGTGTCTTGGATCAAGGTCTTAAAAAATCATATTTTTACTCTTGGAATGAGGCCTTGACTATGTGGTTATGATGTTCGGCATTATCCATTCCATCATTATGAAATTAGCTATTAATAATACATGTGATTATTCGACTAGTAAAATATCCATGTGATTAAGTAAATGGAATTATTTGATTTATATTTTCCATATTATGTTAAAGTTAAAGTTTAAAAGTCTTGTGTTTTATTCTTATACATTGCCTTAAATGCCCATGCTTATTTATGATATTTTCTGCTATATTGTTATCCTTATTGTGCATCTGAGCTCACCCCTTTCTTATGTTTTATTTTCCCCAGTATGGGAAGAATTATATTACGATTAACATAAAGGATTAGGCTAAAAGATATGAGTGTGTTCAAATGGGACATAATGTGGTCGTTTAGTTTTCATTTCATAATGTAATGTAAAACTTGTATATGTATCTAGTACTTACAAGTATAATAAACTAATCAATATTTTGAGACATTATCTCCTGTGATCATGAAAATGTTATGTAATAATACATTGACTCTGGGTAACTAGGGCCGGGGAATT
This sequence comes from Viscum album, assembly GCA_963277665.1. NCBI lineage: Eukaryota > Viridiplantae > Streptophyta > Magnoliopsida > Santalales > Viscaceae > Viscum > Viscum album. The sequence continues at coordinate 908,912,752 of OY728165.1, read as the reverse complement.
ATAGTTGGTATCAAAGGAAGTTTAGTACAAACCTTGGAAGCTATATTTAGAAAAACTATGATTAGAGAACATTACCCTAAGATTGACTTTGAGGATTAGTGTAGAATAACTTCCTAGAATTTTGGTAATTTATAGATCTTGTGAATTCTACCTAAAATAAATTGATGTCTGGATACGATCAGGTAGAGGCAGCTCTGGAACATATGTACCTAGGAGTTAAAACTCTGATAAGGAGTTTCGGGCTTAACTCGGGGAATCCTGGTACACGAAAATGGGCATTGTTGCACTCTTGGTTATGAAACTCCTGGGGGATATGATTAGGATAATTCACATTTTATTTACAAACCATTATTAAGGATTTATGAGTAAATACTTCCTTAAAGTAAACATTTTTTTATGATTATGGATCATATGAATAAATTTTTCAATTTATGCAAGGTATTTTACTAGTTTGTATTTATGTATAGTAATTCATAAACTAATCTAGTGTACGCCATTGTTTTGAAATGGAACATAGTATAAGGAATGGAAAATATATCAACATAGATAATCCATGTAGGTATTTCCCTCCTACTCAAGATAATTATAGTAGAGATGATGATGCAACTGGTGTTGAACAACTTATAACCAAACTAAGACAACTCACTCAGGTTACGAATAATAAACATACCCATATAGAGCACCCTGATCCACGACATAGAGGATCAATGCTAGACTGATTCATGAGGAAACAACCACCAACATTCAATTAGACTACAGATCCATTTGTAGTTGAGCAATTGAAAAGTTCCTTAGAGAAAATTTTTCATGCTTTGGGAGTAGTGAAAGGGAAAAGGTTGTCATGGAATTTTATCGCCTCACGGGGGTTGCAGATCAATGGTGGTCATTAATTCAAAACACAATAGAGGATAAAGTAGTATTAAACATTGAATGGAGGAAGTTTAAAGAGATTTTATTTGAAAAATACTTTCCTCATGACCATCGAGTGGATATGGAAAGGCAATTTTAGAGTCTAAGGCAATAGGAGGATGTGAATGTTGCAAAGTATAAAGCTAACTTTATATGGTTAGCAAGGCATGTTGCACATTATATACATAACCCATGGAGTAATATTGATTGATTATTTGATGGGTTAAAATCATTTCTTCGTCAAGCATTAGTCTCACAATTCTTCTCATCGTACGAAGATATAGTCACATTTGCTATCAAGACAGAAAAGGAATTCTCTTAGTCTTATGACTTTAAAGAAAGGTAGGAGAAGAAGAGATCTGTTGAACACTCTGAAAATGGAAATAAGGGGAATAAGGGAAAAGCTTAATTTCTATTCTACAATAAATGTGGGAAGAAACACCCTGGTACATTCCTCAAGGGAATGGGAGTCTATTACTAGTGTGGTGGAAAAGGCCACCAAGTTCATGATTACAAGGGAAAGAAAGTGGTTGTCAATGTTGAATGCTACAATTTTAGAGAAATGGGGCATTATTCAAATGAATTTCCATATTCCAAGGAAACTTACCTTCAAAAAGGACAAGGGAGAAATTCCAAGCTTATGTGATCACTACTACTAAGGTTGAAGCTCCTAATGATGTGGTGTCAGGTACTTTAATCATTTCCTCAAATTTAGCCAATTATTTATTTGATTCTGGATCATCACATTATTTCATATCTTTATAGTTTTCCCAGAAAATTTGATATTTCCAATTTTATTTAACAATGGATTTTTCAGTCAAAACTCCTAAGGGAAGTATCATTACCAAAAAAAATTGTGAATTAGTTACAATTGTGGAATATAAATGTGCTTTATCTGTTGATATTATTGTCATGCCCATGATTGAATTTGATATAACCTTGATATTGATTGGATTTCGGGACATGATGCAAAAATTTATTGTAAGAAGAATGAGGTTACAATTTTTGATGATTATAAGGAATACCTAATCTTTAGAGAAGAATGGTCACCGTCTGATTCTCATCTAGATCCACCCCAAGTAGCTCTAATAAATTCAATTATTGGGGAGGAAGTGAGTGAAATAACTATGGGTGAGGAAAATAATGTTCAAGTATAGGATGTACCTATTGTTCAAGAATATGTTGATATGTTTTCAGATGATTTACCTAGAAATCCTCTAGAATGGGAAATTGAATTTTCCATTGACTTAATTACTAGTTCAAGGCCCATATCGAAGTCCCCTTATATAATGGACAATGTGGAATTAGTGGAACTAAATAAATAACTAGAGGAATTGAGTAATAAAGGGTTTATTCGCCCTAGTGTTTCACCATGGGGAGCCCCTATTATTTTTGTTAAGAATAAAGATAGATCTATGAGGTTGTGCATTGACTACAGGGAGATCAATGCTATAAAAATAAATAAAATGTATCCTCTACCCTGCATTGATGATTTATTTGATCAAATTCATGGAGCTTAATATTTTTCAATTATTGACCTTCGATCTGGATACCATCAGTTGTGCGTGAATAAGGATGACATTCCAAAGACAGCATTTCGAACTAGGTACAATCATTATAAGTTTACAATAATGCATTTTGGACTTACTAATGCACCCTTTATTTTCATGGATCTAATGAATAGAGTTTTTAAGGAATATATTGATGAATTTGTAGTGGTATTTATTGATGATAACTTGGTATACTCCAAAAGTGATTAAGATCATGAAAATCACTTATGTGATATTCTGAAAAACCTCAGAAGAAATGAATTATATAGGAAGTTTAGAAAGTATTATTTCTAGATTCAAAAGATTTCATTTCTTTACAATATTTTCTATAATTATATAATCTCTATTGATCCTTCTAAGACAAGAGAAATACAATAATGGACAACACATATGAGTATAACTGAGGTATGCAGTTTTATTGGTTCTGCAGGTTATTATCGGCATTTCGTCCAGAATTTTGCTCGATTGTCTAACCCATTAACCAAGATCACACATAAGGGGATAAATTTTTTTGGAAAAAATACTATAAATAATTTTTTGAAGAACTGAAGAGAAGATTAGTCAATGCACCTATCATGACTCTACAATCGGGGAATGATGGGTTTGTTATTTATAGTGATGCATCAAAAAAAGGACTTTGTTGTGTCCTTATGCAGAATGATAGAGTTATTTCTTATGAATCATGGTAGCTAAAAATTCCTGAAGAAAACAGTCCTACTCATGAACTTGAGTTAGCAGTTGTAATATTTTCTTTGAAGATATGAAGTCACCATCTCTATAGTTAAAAAGTGAGATATATACCGATCACAAGAGTTTGAAGTATATTTTTTCATAGAAAGAACTCAACATGAGGCAAATATTATATCTTGAACTACTCAAGGATTATGATTTCACTATACACTACCACCTGGGGAAGGAAAATAAGGTGGAATATTCTTTGAGCAAAAAAGGATCATGAATTTTTGAACAAGATGAGAGTTGAAAGGGATACTATATTCCTGGATCTAGTAAAGATGGATTTGGGAATAATCATGGAAGGTGAAACATCAATACTATTTAAAATGGTTTCCAAGAAATCTTTACTTGAAAGGATAAAATTTTCTGAGACTAATGAATAGGAATTTCAAAATAAAATTAAAGTTGTTAATGATGGGATATTGATTAACTTCATATATGAAGATGGAATTTTGAAATTTGGGAGGAGGAATTATGTTCCCAAAATACCTAATCTAAAAAGGGAATTTTTGGATGATTCTCATAGCTCCAATTTCTCTATACACCTTTGTATCACTAAGATGTATAGAGATTTGAAGGCATATTTTTGGTGGGAAAACATGAAGAGGGATATTGCTGATTATGTATCAAGATTTATGGTTTTTCAATAGGTTAAGGCTGGAAGAAAACATCCTAGAGGATTCATGTAACCTCTTCCCATACCTCAGTGAAAATGGGATGATATTACGATGGACTTTTTCATGGGGCTACCAAAGACTCCTAGAAGGAATGATGTAATATGGTTCATTGTTGATCATATTACCAAGTCAACAAATTTCCTTTCTATAAGAGAAGATTTACCACTTGAAAGTTTAGAAAGACTATATATTAATGAAGTTGCAAGACTTCATGGTGTACCCATATCAATTTTTTATGATCATGATCCTCATTTTACATCAGGATTCTAGAAAAGTCTTTAGAAATCCTTGGATACTGAACTTCATTTGTGCACTGCCTACCACCCTCAAACTGATGGAAAATCAGAACAGACTCATCAGACCTTAGAAGACAAGTTGAGATCTTTCTCATTTGACTTTCAAGGTATGTGGAATCAATATTTATCTCTGGTAGATTTTTCTTATAACAATAGCTTCCATTAAAGTATCTAGATGTCACCATATGAAGCATTTTATGGAAAGAGATGTCGCACACCAACTAGTTGGAATGATATTGGTGAAAGAAAACTCATAGGCCTAGAACTTGTTGAGGAAAAAATGGAAAATGTGAAGTTTATTCAAACCCACATCAAAGCATCTCAAAGTAGGCAATAGAGCTATGGTGATAACCAAAGGAAGGATTTGGAATTTCAAGTAAGAGATCATTTTTTCTTGAAGTTATCTCCATGGAAGGGTGTCATATGATTAAGTAAGAAGGGTAAATTGAGTCCCATGTACATCAGACCTTTCGAAATTCTAGAATGAATTGGAGTTGTAGCTTATCATTTTGTAATTCCCCCAAGTCTCTCCAAAGCTCATGATGTGTTCCATGTATCACAGTTGAGAAAATAAATGCCTGACCCAACACATGTACTCACCTATGATGAAATCAAACTGGAACATGATCTGTCTTATTGTGAAGAGCCTGTCAGAATTCTTGATACCAGAAAACAAGTGTTGAGAAACTAGATGGCTCGTTTGATAAAGGTTTTATAGAGAAACTATAAGATGGGAGAGGCAACATGGGAACCCAAGGAACTTATGATGAAGAACCACCTGAATCTTTTTATGAAGTAGTATTATAGAAATTTTGAGGATGAAATTATTTGAATTAGGGAATAAAGTAACACTCCAAGCTTCTACAACACGTTTCTATTTGAATAATACAATAGCTTGTGTTGTATGCAACTTCGAGTTATAGCACACCATGACAAATCAAACTAGCCATTTTAAAAGCAATTATGAATAGTAATAACCACTTTTTAAAATTTTAAAAAATTTATTTTTTAAAATGGACTACATTTTTGGATTCGGAAAATCAAAAAAATCTTAGGGTGAATTTTTGGATTTTTTCTGAAAACATTCAATTTTTGATGAATAGTGAAAAACACTACATTATTGTTTAAAACAAACTTTTATTTGAATAATTATTATTTTTATTTAAATTTATTTTAATGTAAAAATAGATATATAATACCAATATTAGTCCAATTTAATTAATTGGAGTCATCTTATAATAATATTAGATATAGAAAATTTTCTGGAACTTTTTAACGACTTTTACCAACCTTCTAGGCACATTTCCAAATTTTCATAAAATGTAATTTTACCGCTTGTATGAATTGAATTTAAAAAACATGAGAGACACAGTTGATATCAGTAAATAAAATCTGGTTCAATATGATGAAAATAATTTTGGTGAATAGTAACTTTTGAATTTTATTTACCATGATTAAAAGTAAATTGGGTAATTAAAGGTAAAAATGATATTATAATTACCCCAAAACATGTCCTAATTCAATTGTATAAGTGTATTTCGACCAAATTCAACCTTAGGAATAAAATATAGTCCTTTTTTATTCACTTGGGTTAGATTAGTACATTTATTATTATTTTATTTAAAGAAGAGTTAAAGTGTAAAATTCAAAGTTTAATAACTAAACCATTTTTTATATAAGGTTATAAATAAGATAAATCTGAGTATAAATATTTATTAGAAAGATAAAAATATTTAATAAATCATGGTATTTTATTTATAATATTTATACACTAAATAACTAAATTTATTTATGACATAATGATGATACAGTAATTACCTTGTTAATGAAAAATTAAAATAACCGATATTATAAATATCCAAATAAATGTAAATTGATACTTTTGATGCATTCCACTAATTTTCTAGGTTAATATTACATGTTAGGATTTATTTAATGTACTTTTCTTAAAGTAATAATATTTTCTTGACTTTCATAAAAATAAAATACTTAATATTTTTAAAATTGAAATAAATGAATTTTTTAAACAAATACTATATTATTAAATGATATTATATTCCTAAAAATTTAAGGTTTAGAAAAAAGTCTTATATAATGATAGATATGTCCTTAATTAACCACTTTAGGTTCTCTGGGCATTTTATAGTAAGTTAATTAACCATATAATATAAAAATAAAAGGAGACATGGTAATGTTAAACTATTTAACCAAGAGTTAAATATAAACGATAAGGATAATTTGGTGACATTAACTTTTCTAAAATCTACTGGTTGAGAAAATTTAAATACATCTCTACCCTAAACTCTAAATAAATCCATTTTGAGCCATTGGAAAGCGAAAATTATTTAATAATAAAATAATATTTCAATATTTTTCTAAAGTGACACTCACCTCTCGTATAAAAGGGTACTTCCCCTTCTCTCAAAATAACACCTCCAAATACATTTGGCTCAACCCCTGCTCAAATATCCTCCCAACTACCCTCACTTAAACCTATAGGACTTACTTTTATCATAAAGATAACCTGAGGATCCCTTTTGATCAGATTAAAAAGGAAGCACCCGAAGAAGAGATAATAATTTCATCACCTCTTTTAAAGTTCTTTTATTCTTCCACTTCCTCTTTCCTTGTTGTTTCTCTACCAAAATAATAAATCCAGTAACTTTTACATAATATGATGTTATGCTAAATATGGTACAACCATATTCATTATTATATTCATCCAATGAATGACAAAGTCACCATACGTGTGTACGTATGGCTTACCGTCTTCATGTCGTCGTGTAGTTTTTTATTCAACACTTCATTATTTGGATGGGTGTAATAATGTGTATAATTGATGTAAATAAAAAATATGACATGTTAATTATTCTTTATATATAATATATCATCCAATTACATAAAATTTTACCACAAATAGAATGATATTTTCACTTGTGGGTACATATGGATTACCGTCTCCACGAATGCGATGAGATTCATTCACCATCGTAACCATTCGAGAATAATTTTCATTTTATGATTTAAAATAATTTTTAAGAACTTAATATCATTATCTATATGAATCAAATAAATTTTATCCATAAAAACATGACTTACATAACAAAACATATAAAGGAAAATAAATCAGATAACACCCGAAACAATGATACTACTGAAATATTATTAACAAAGTAATATTAGAAGATTATATATAATATCATATTTATGTATGTGGAGTATTGAATAATTTAATAATGATTATTTAACCATCATACAAGAGGTTAACCTACCCTCAACTAAGGAAGAATACAAGGTAAGGGTTAAATTTCATAATCTCTTTATTATTCGAGGTTGTTTGTACGTGAGTTTTTACTGGGACCTCTTTATCATCCACATCTTTGTTTCTTAAAATTGTATTTCAAAACATTTTTACTATTTAATAGACTATTGTTTAAATTCATTTATACCGTTGGTTTAATTTTTATAAAATTGTTTGAAACTAATCTTTCCGTCTCTTTCCAAACAAGGTATTTTATGAACTTTTCGACAAATTAAGAAAAGAATGTTTTTTAACTTATACAGTGGGTGTGTCTATTTTCTGGAATTATATCACCTTGGAAGCTTCCCTTACAAGATTATAAGAATATTTTCAAAATAAATTTTTTCTTTACTTTTCAATGATTTCAATGTAGAAAGAAATATTTCACTCAAATATTTTTTGGATTGATTTATTCTATGTAAACATCCTTCATTGTATTTTACATTTTTTTGATGTTGATTAATTATGATACAATATTTCATATTGTATTGAAGGTTTTGTGATATATTTGACTGTGTATGTTCTATTTTTATACCATTCATGGTTTATGGTTAAATTATTGACATTTTGTATTCTAGTTTTAATACTAATGTTTATGTTATGTTTCAACCTTTTTATATGAGGAATGAATTGGACTTAGTAAGTGATGAGTGGAGCCTGCTATAGCTCCTCAGTGCATCGGTAGGTCTCTTAAGACAAACTAGTGTATTGTCCCAAGACCTTGACAAAATGTTATTTGCATTCTTGGCCTGAGGCATTGACTATGTGATTATGATGTCCAGCATTATGCATTCCATCGTTATGAAATTAGTTATTGATAATACATGTGATTATTCGACTAGTAGAATATCCATGGGAATAAGTAAATGGCATTATTTGATTTATCTTTGCCATATTATGCTGATGTTTAAGTTTAAAAGGCATGTTTTTTAGTCTTATACATTGCCTTAAATGTTTATACTTATTTATGATAGTTTCCTCTATATTGTTATCCTTACTGAGCATCTGAGCTTGCCCATTTCTTATGTTTTATTTTTTCCAGGATGCGAAGAAGTATATTATGATTAACCTGCAGGAATAGGCTAAGGTATATGAGTGTGTTCTAAGGGGACACAATTTTTTTTGTTTTTTTCACTTCATCATGTAATGTAAAACTTATATAATATATATATTACTTCCAAGGATACTAAACTAATCGGTCTTTAGAGACATGATCTCTTGTGATCATTCTAATGTTATGTAATAATGCATAGACTCAAAGTAACTAGGGTTGGGTCGTTACACCAAATGTGGATGGGTGTCATTGAATTCCTCATACTTATCCTTCGTAATCTGTGAATAACTCCATGAATAGAACCTTCTTCTTTCCATAATAACATTATAAATCAACTTATATGTCTTCTAATTATTCATATGTTCTCATTGAGTATATAATCCCCTTTACTCTATTTTTCAAGAATATAAAATGTATACAAAAGGTCTATATCCCTTAATTTTCTCCTATAATACCCAATCTCCTATTTTAATAAGAGAGAAAATGATATAAAGAATGGATAAATTCCATTGATTTATTGTGTAATTTAAAATTCCTATAATTCCTCCCTAAAACTACTCCATGATATTCTCTATTTTTATTAAACCATAAATACTTCATGAACCTTCTCTCTCCTCGATAGTGTAAATTTATTAACCAATTAATCTACCACCATCAATGTCTCAAATCACCTTTGATTTTGGCTTGGATAATGTTCTAAAACATAGACACATTTTGTATGATCATTAAACATCCATCTCATACATCACTTGAATCATTATCTCCAAATTCATTACATCTCTAGACAAAACACCAACCAAAATTCCATACTTCTTAACACCATGAAGTGGCATATCCATCATTAGGAATGGATCCCTTAAACACACCCATATCCACATCTAGTTATCCAATTTTTCTTTTTAACTCTATAATTTCACAACCCTACTACATATTTTCACCATGACCATCAAAATTACATTTTTGGGAATCCCATTTTGAATGGGTATACTTGAAATCCACCATTTTGAGCTTAATGGTGTGTCCATATTCAAATGGTTGTTTTACCTTGACCATAACCACTGAAACACTCATAGAGTGTGCCGCCATTTCTCAAATGTGAGATCCTGGTGCACTGCGTCGATCCCTACAACAGGTACTTTTTCTCTTGGTTTTTTCCCATTAATATATCTATATATTCCATACAGTACAACTGTTCGACCATGACCTACCCCATGAAAATATTATCATTGATTGTTTTTCATAGGTTCTCTATAATTCCATCATGAAGACCACCATGGTGTGGTCCCTTTAATGTTTCCCACGTTTCAAAATTTATTCTCAATATGATATACATTATAGGTGTGGTTGAACATAGTAATATCATTTGTAACCTTCACCACAATCCCCGCCATAGCATAGCGTTCTTCTTTTGGTTGTGTTACACTCTTGAGATACTCTCTCCCATTCTCTTCACTTTTGGATTTCCTCTATATGTACTTCCTTCTATTTTATAGATAATGTATCAATCACACTAAACCTCAATATTCCTAGTCAACACATCCAATCATCAAGGATCTTGGATGCAGTCCCTCAATCACAATATTGTTCTCTATAGCTCACTACCTCATATTTTGTTTCTTCATTAGGCCTCACTTACACCACACTCTAAAAAAATTTATTGGGGTAGAAATGATAGGACTTATAATCCATTATTAACACTTCCCCACACTTGATGTGGGACTTGTGTTCTTCTACCACATCATGGTCCTCACTGGACACATTGTAGAACATGTATCCAATATCCCCAAACAACATGGTCACACACTACTTTCAAATTGGGACTAAAAAACTTCCCCTTAGTGTTTTCCCTATGGTCTAGCATGCCCTACCAACCCCTTTCATATTGGTTTCAATGATCATGTATGCAGTCTTTCCATCACAAAATTGTCCACATTTTCTCACTACCACACATTTTTTTTCTTTATCAGGGATCACTGACACCTCACAATGAAAATTAATTTTGATATGGGGGATTTATAATTAATAAAATCCATGCATAACACTCCCCAATTACTTATTTGAGACTTATATTCAACCACAAAACAATGGATCTCACTGGCCACATCATGGATCCTGCATCCAGTATCCCCAAACACCTAGGGTATGCACTAATTTTAAATTAGGACTAACATAAATACAATTTTTAAATGATAAATGACACTGTGATTATCATTATGAATTATGAGGGGTTTTTAAACCTTTAAACTCAAATCATAAAGCATCTCTTTCACCCAAATCATTTGGGTGTAGGCACTAGTAGCATTAATATACTCAACCTCTATGGTACTGTATGTTAATAAAACCAATTATTAGTAATTCTATCTTACATATATTTATATAAAGAGTAAAATTCAACATGAATGAGTCATTCTATTATCAAAATCTCCTTCCACATCTATATCAGTGAATCCTAACAGATTTAGCTTATTCCACTTGTTGAACAGATTCCAACAACTCATAGCCCTTTTGATATATTTAAGAACTCTTTCTATATCCATAATATGTTATTTGTTTGGATTAATCTGATATTTATCCTAAAGAGTCACATAATAGAAAATGTCTAGTCTTGAAGTACTGAGATATAGAAATCTTCTAATCAGTTTTTTAAATTCTCATTTATTAATACTCTCATCTTCTGCATATTAGGATAATTTTAGACCCACTAGAATAGGTGTAGACACTAATTTAGAATCATTCATCTTAAATTTATTCAATAATTATTTGGAATAATTATCATGGGAAAAAAATATAAATTAATCTTATTATATAAATTTTAATCCCAAGAAGTATCTTATCTATCCAAGCATGAATATCTAAAATAGTTACTTAATATGATTTAATAATTCATTACAATCACTTTCTTGGTCACCTAAAAAATATTTCCATCAACGTAGAAAATTATAAGAATTGTACTAGACCTTATTTATTTGATATGTAGATTGTTTTTCACTTTCCTTTTGGTGAAATTTATATCACTAAATAGTTTTACAACATTTCATACTAGGATCTTGGGTCCAGATTCAATCCATAAAAATCCTTCATCATTTTTCACACATTAAGACCATTATTCTCAAACACAAAGCCTTCAGGCTTCTCAATATAAACCTCTTCTTCCATAAAACAATTCAAGAATGAAATTCTGAAATCTGTTTGGAAAATCTTGTACTTATTAGAATCTAAAATAACTTTTAACATTTGGATAGCCTATAATCCAGAAACTAGAGAAAAGTAACTTCAAATTCAACAACTTCAAATTTTGTGCATCTATTTCTAACATGCCTAACCTTATTTCTAATGACTTTTCCCTGATCACATAACTTATTACTAAACACACATTTAGTTCCAATGATAATGTTTTCATTATGAATTTGGAAATGGTTCCAAGTGGGGTATTTATTAAATTTATTTAGCTCCATATCCGTATATTCTATCTATTCTTTATGATGTATTTCATCATCTATTGAGTGTGGTTCATATTTATATATTATGGTTGTTTAATTTCCAAATATCAATATTTCTAATGTTTGGATATGAGTAATAAGATTTATAATTATATTCTCCTGCTAAACATTCTACATTAACTTCTGGTACTTCTATTAGTCATTTTGATCAGCCCCTTCTTGATCACCAGTTGATTTGAATTATATTTCAGAAAATTTCAAATAAATTTTATCTTATATAGCATTTCCTTTCTTTAAAATATTCTCACTATTTTCAATTGAAATTTCAAAATCTACTTCATCAAGGACACAATTATTGGGTATATTTTAAATTATTTTTACATAATATCATTCCACTAATTTATGAAATATTTTGTTATAATATCTACATTATTTACTATAAGATAAGAATATAAGAATGATAAACTCATTATTTTCATAAAATTTTACATGATTTGAGTCTTTGATATTAATGATGAAAGGGATTCCAAATACACTAAAGTAACTCAATGTGGGATAATTTTTATACCACCTTTCATATTATATTATATTAAAATTTTATCTTAGTAAGCATGTTTTCTTACTTTGAAAAAAATTCACACATCTTTTTTGTAGAAAAAAATTCATCTTCCAAACTCAACTGGAATTTTTCTTCCCATTTCAGAAATTTTTGTATTCATTCTCTCACAAGATCCATTTTATCTAGGTGTATATAGTGTGATTTATTTATTCATAATACTATATAATGAAAAAATAGTATTCAAAAGTATTCCTAGTAAATTCATTCTCATTATTAGTTCATAGCTTCTTGATCTGAACACCAAGTTATCTCTCAAACTCTTTTCTGAAAAGTTTTAACATTTCCATTGATTATGATGTGTTCTTCTAGAAAATAAAAATAGTTTTCCTTGTGTATTAATCAATAAATTTTATGAAATATAAATAACCTATAATTTATTTTTTTCTCATGGGTCAACAAAAGTATGAGTGAATCAACTCATGTGGTAAAACCGATTGTATCTCCACTCTTTTATGCCTTCCCTGAAACATATTACCCATATAACATGTTGTAAAAATATGGTTTCTTCTTTTCTAAACTATTATAGATCTCTAATATCAATTTATTTTGAAAAATATTTATTCTTTTGGTTGATATGGATACATATTATATTCTAGAGATTATTCACTTCATTGGAACTTGGATAAGATGAATTACTATGATCTCCAATCTGAAATAAATTACTACTAGTTATTTCCCCTAGTTTAATAACCATTTTATATTTTATTCTTTTAATGAGATAAGTTATTTTATTTAAAATCACCTCATTTACTTCATCATAGAGTTGACGCACACTTAGAAAATTATTCTTGAGTACGTTAACGAATATAAACCCCCATGTGAATTCTAACAGTGTAGATCAATTTTAACAAAACAAAATTCTGTTAATCTTCAAAGATCCCTCACTACTAAAAATTAACAACACCAATAACATTTTATTCAATATTTTCTTGGATCATGTCATCTCCTATAATGGTTTTATCTTCTTGTTGGATTTGAGTCAAACTTAAACAATTAGAGATTATTCAAATTCAGATTTCTATTGAGTATTATTTTCATTATAAATTTGTTGTTTTTGAAAAAATCAGGTACATACACTATAATGAATGATGATTTTGTTGGTCACATCACTCACAAATCTCCTTAAGCCTATAAAACCAATTTCTCATAAGAACCAATGGAGGACTTCTAATCTCATTTTTTCTTACTCATGGACATATTTATATTTTTCTAAAAGTATCTCCCTCTTAATTTTATACTTATTTTTTTATAAGGTAGAGAGATATTATCCTAGAAAATATAGTCTTTCTTCCAATAATAACCCAAACAAAATAATTTCCCTTTAAAATAGTTTTTCTATTAAACTACTAAGTTTGTCTTTGAAAATCTATTTCTTATATTAGTGCAGAATCTTCCTTCTTCTTCATATGTTTAGAGTAAATTTAATTTTTTTTACTATATTAACCTATCTTATTTATAATATCCTTATTTTGGGGGTTTTTATGACACATACTTTCCCATATTTACATTCTTAACTTCCACTATTATTTTAAATAAATTCAATATTTTTGAAAACAAATAACTCAAGATTTTACCTGATTTTTTACAGAAGATTTTTCAATAAAATATGATGGACCAACATTCTCATTAAAAAATATATTGAAGTAACTTCCCATATTTCTGAGCATCTTCTCATAGATAATACTGCTTGATTCTTCCTAGTTAAGAATTATTTCATATTCTGCCATATTTTTCTCACATTCTTTTATAATTATTTATATCTCATTAACATTCACTTTAAGGATTTTAATATCTTTAATATCATAATTCTCACTATTTTTGAAATTATATTCACCTATATTAAGATTAATAACTCTCTTCATGAGTGATTTAATTTCTTTCTTCTGTTGTGTGTTTATCTTGAGGTACAATTCATGTTTCGTTTTCAATATATGTTTTATATAGTTTTCTTCTCTTTATTATTCTTCACTACTTTAAATATCACATTTTATATAATTAAGCCCCTTTAAATTGATATTTTTTCTATCACAATATTCCTTTGAATCACTTCTTAAGGAAGAATAGTCTTCTTAATCTTTACTTATCATGCTTCTCCTCATTCTTATTTGTATTATATTTTTTCATTCATCAGACCACTTTCATAATTTGGTTGTCTCTCCTTTAGAAATCATCTGAGGATTATCTTTATCTTCTTAATCATCATAATCTATAATATTATTTATTCTTGTGTATTTAATAGAAAAGTGATCAAATCCTCTACACTTAAATCATTTGAGTGAGAGTTTCTCATTATATTTTCACTTGCCTAATTAAATTATTTTAGGATAAAACTCGTAACCCTTTCCCAAATTTCATCCAAAACATTATCTTATTTAGATTCACATAAAGATTCAAACTCATATTATTTTATCTTAAACATACTCATTTCTTTAAAATTTATCTCCTATTTTTTCATATTTATGAAAACTGGTAATTTTATCATTTAAAATTTTAATAGAGTATTATACAAATCATCTAATGTATGATCATCCATAACTTCAAGAGTTGAAACTTATTATTTAAATCATTCTAGAAGATAGTTCATTAATTTTTTAACCATAGTTGAATCTAATGGTTTTTCTCCAAATTATATAATATGAATGAATATTTCCTTAACCCTTGTGAAATAGTAAAAAAAATCTCATATTCATCAATCTTGATATCTTCAAATTTGTCCCACCAAATTTAGATCTTGGAATCCTTAATCTTGAAATATCTCCCATACATATTTTAAAGTTTTTCCCATGTTTATTTTGAAATTATGATCCATATAAATTTAGTATAAACTATTTTAAAAAGGGTGATAATATATAATTTATATCCTTCCTATATACCTCTATATTTCTCCTCTAAAATTTTTCCTCAAGGACAACCTTGGGGAAAATATAAGCCAACTGGTCTCTAGTAGGAATAAATTCTAGCTTGATGTATCTATTGGCCACACACTCTTTAATGAAATGAAATATAATTTAAATATTATTCGATATTGACTGTTGAGTAGGATTTTTAGAAATATAAATGGATATTTGATTATCATAATGAATTATGAGAGGTTTTTCAACATCCACCATCCAATCCTTATGTTTCTCATTCATCCAAATAATTTGTGTGTTGGAACTATTTGTAAGAAAATACATATTCTTTATAGCACTTAATATTCCTAAATTATTTTATTACAATTTCATCTTACATATATTTCCATTAAGAGATAAATTTCACCTGAATTGGGCCTTCTAAAATCACAAACTCCTACCCAAAATACATCAAAACATCTGAATAGATTTAGCTTCTTCCCCTTGTTTTCAAACATCCCATAACCCATAACCCCTATGATATATTTAAGGAATTTTTTAAACCATATGATTTGATTAATTTGGATCACAATGATATCTAGAATAAACAATCACATCACATACAATTTCTAGTCTAAAATCAATGAGATATAGCAGGCTATCAATCAGTTTTCTAAACTAATTTTGATTAACACTCTCACCTTGGGTGTCTTTAGGAAACTTCAACCCCATGAGGATATTTGTAGAAACTAGTTTGAAATACTCTATCTCAAACATCTTCGACAATTATTTGGCATAATAATCATGAAAAATAAGATAAATTTATATAATTTCACGAATTATAATCTAAATAAGAATCTAAAGTCTATTAGAATTGAAATGCAAAATATTTTTTTAATATTATTTGATTATTCCTTAAATTAAATTTTTTGATCACCTATAAAAATGATTTTATCAACATATATAGTAACAATGATTGTACCAAACTTCATTTCTTTGACAAATAGGATGTTTCCACTTTACCTTAAGTGAATTTAAAGTATTTAAATTAGTTTTCTATCCTAGAATACTATTCTATTAGGGACTACTTAAATCTATTAAAACCATTCTATTGATTCTACACATTAGGTTGATTAATAAGAATATTTTTTCACACAACCTCTCTCTAGAAAAAATTTGATATTTCAAACTCATTTAGCATTATTCTTACCATTTAATCTATGAATATATTCATTTTTTTAGAAAAACCTATTTTTGTGTGTTTTTTAGGGGTGATTTATTAATGATTAATAATATACTTGGAAACATGAGATTTAAAATAATTCTAATTAAATTTCATTCCATTATTAGTTCTTATATTCTTGATGTTAACACCAAGTTCTATCTTACCCTCTCATTAAAGATATTATACATTTACACTATTTGATATTTTTTATTTATAAAAATAACTCTAGTAAATATTTTACATTCATGAATAATTGTGATAAAATAAATATCACTTCTTGTGGATTTATATATCATGGGTCCGCATAAGTCATTGTGAATTAACTCACATTGTCTAGTTGATTGTATATCTACTATTCTATACCTTCCTTATACAATATTACCATCTTGGAATGTTGTATAGATAATATCTTTATCTACAATTGAAAAGGTAGATCTACCAAATAATTTTCTTTACAAAATTCCTAATATTATTTTTGATAATAATGTCAATTATTTTATACCAAAAATTATTATCATCTTTATAATTTATATAAATTAAATTACTCAGATCTCTAATCTGAAATAAATTCCCACTAGTTATTTCACCTATGGTGATGACCTTTCTATAATTTATTCTTTTAATGAGACACATAATATTACTCAAAATCACCACACTAACTTCATCATAGATTTGAATCCCAAAAAGAAGATTATTCTTGAGTGAACTAACAAATAAAACCTCACGTGAATTTAACCTATCTAGATCAATTTGAGTTGATTTATTTATATTAATATTCACATATCTTTCATTACCAAAATTCAAATCATCACCATCATGTCCATTAATATTTTTCAAAATCATGGAATCTTATTTCATGTGTGTAGAGAAACCACTATCATGTATCCAAGTTTTTTCCTTCTTGTTGAATTTATTGAAACATAAATTATGAGTGAATTTTCATATTTGGATTTTTTAGTCTTATTTTCTTTATCCATTTATTATTATTGATCTATAGTTAGGTTTATAGTCTTATTTATATTTACCCTATTGGACACATTGTCTATTAATATCTTTATTCCCATCAAACCTATTTTGTATTGGAACCATAGGGGAACCTCTACTCTCATTTTTTTACTCACATGATGGTTACTTATATTCTCAGTGTATATCACCCTTTAGTTTTACTTATTTTATTCCAAGTGAGAGAAATATTATACCAAAAAATATATTATTTATGCCTATAAGCACCACAACATCAGAAGCTTCCGCTGAAATTAGTTTTACATGAAGTTGTTGAGTATGTATCTCAAAATTTGATTGTCATATTGGTGTAACATCAAAATTATTCTTCATTGATTTAGATAAAAACAATATTTTGACCCTTATCAAATTTTTAGTTGTAATAGTCATATTATAATGGTTTTTTATCCTAATATTTTCCTTATTTACTACTAGAACGTTCACTATTTGATAAAATTGATTAAACATTTTTGAAAAAAAATGGTTAAAGTTTTAATTGAGTTGATTCGTAACCTTTATCAGTACCCTGTTATGACTCATCCCTCACATTAACAAATTTATAAAAGTCACTTTTCACCTTTTCAAGGGTCTTTTCATCCTTAATACACTTTGATTTATCCTAGTTAGTAATTCTTATTTATTTATAAATCTTCTTATCATATTGTTTTATAATTATTTATTTATAAACTACCTTCAATTTGATGATTTTTATCTCAATATGATCATTCTATAATATATGAAAATCATCATCACCCATATTCATTTTTCTAAATTTATTCAGAAGTCATTTTATATCTTTCTTCTATTTCATTTTTCTCTTAAGTCACTTCTTATTTTTTGTTTCAAATAATATGTTGTATATTGAATTTTTTCATAAAGACCTTGATGAGGTTGTATGACTACCATAAAAAAGAATAATTATGATCAGTTGATAGTCATTGTTGAAGTTTAACATAGATCTAAATTCTGATGAATAAGTGTGATGTTTTGAGGATGTGTATAATAATGTTGTGTGAATTTGTATCATCTGAAGGTTGGTATTATTTAAAACTCATGGATAATTGAAGTGTTTTATAGTTTTTAAAAAAATTATACTGTATAATTTTAGAGGTTATATCATCATCCATCCATTGTAGACACTATTTATGTTATAATGAATTTGTATGAGTCTTCATAGACATGAAAAATCACTGAATATCTATTATGAAAATTCAATAATTCACAAATCACACCATTGAACCATTAACCACGCCATAACTAGAGTTTTATAAGATGACTTATCCACAAATGATGTTTTTAGAGTGTTGAGTGTCACACCACAATACTAATGGCTACATCACAATTGTTTTTTGATAATGAAAAAAATATAATCCAATTTTGCAACATCATATAATATATCCACAATTTTAATGTATAACTAAGATAAATTGTAGTTCAAATTAGGGTGGCGGTGAAGGAGGAGATAGCCTTGTGTGGGTAAATTCTAGGATGTTAGTTGGACCACAGTGTAGGATGGAACCATGGACAAGAGCACCGTACGGGCCAGCACATTGAAACCTATAAATGGTTGGTCCCTAAGTGATTTTACAGTAAGTTGATTTCATTCCTAGTATAGTAAAATAGTGAACACTCAATTTAATTTGTGATGTGGGATTTAGAAAAAGTCAATTACACTAAAATTTATATAACCACGTCATAAAGTATAGAGAATCAATTCCACAAAGGTAATAAATAAAGATCATTCAGTAGCATGTTCCCCACAATATTAAGGGTGTATTTTTGGAATCCTGAAGGATTGAGATATTTAATATCTATATAACTTCACACCATGGAGTGGTAGATCAAAACACAGTTAGAATAAAGCTGAAGACTTCCACACAACATAATAGAATTTCACCATGGAGGGTTATTTTTGGTAAGTGTTTCAATTAGGGTAATTTATCATGTATATGGGAGGATACGCCATAATTACTTGTGAAAAACCAAAACTCACATGGATGTTGAGTTTAATTAATTTTAAACCAAGTCAATGTTCTAAAAAGGAGTATGTTGCATCATTGTTTTAGTATATTTTGAACTGTGTTGTTGAAGTGGAATTCATTTAATATCTTGGTGTTTATTGAGACATTAAATAATTACCATTTTGAATCTCATTAGTGGAGATATATTTTTATAATGATCCAAAGGATATTATTGAAGTGAGATAAGTTGGAATTTGATTATTTGAAAAAAAATTGTGAAATTAAAACACATCCCTAGATATATCATGTTGAACTTGTAGAATATGAATTAGATAGAAAAAGATCAAAATATAGTGGAAGAAATGAAAATAGAGAGAAAGAAATATGTTTTCCAAGTAGAAAGGTAGAAAAAATATTTTATTTATTTAAGAAATGTTTTTAGAAGATAATTGAGTTATTGTTAACTACAATCTTATTGAAAACCAATCTTGAAAAACATTTATTGCAGTGCAATTAGAATATAAAGGAATATCAGTTTTAAAGAATTTCATTAAAGAATAATTTTTTTTAATGTAAAAAAGAATAAATATTATAAAATAATTCCATTAATAAAATTATTATTCAGATTTTTTGATTAATTACATAAGTAGTTAAATTGATGATCAAACTCTCAAACAACCTCACATGGAGTTAATCATATCTTATTGTGGTATTGGGGGTAGTATGTTTTATTCACTAAATCATCAACATCTAGATTTTTTAATGTATATTTCAAGTATATAACTATGAGTATCCTTCATTTTTTAAGATTAATAATAAGATATATAAGTATAAGAAATGTTACCTTCACCAAATTAGTGTGTATAGAAGAAGAAGAAGAAGAAGAAGAAGAAGGAGTGTCCCTTAGGAAGTAGTGTGATACCTTTAATCCATCAACAACCAATGCGCCTTGGGAGGTAGTGATAATATCCCAAAATCATGTATGTATGGGGAGACATGGTGAGTAGTGACCTTACCTATATTTTTTATCCAACAAATAGTGAGTTATAGTGGATTTTGGTATACTACCACAATTCTGAGTGTACTCTCTTTTGATTATCCTTTTAATAATGAGTCAAGTAAAATATCTCTATGTTTTTAATTTACATTTCCATATCATTTTTTTGTGGATTGATCTAAAAAGTAAATTGAGGTTGAATTGTGTTACATCTGACAAGGGAGAATGATCTTAAATAATATAATAAAAATAAAATTTTAGATCAGATTACACCCTAATTAATGTGTCCTAGGTCCCTTAAAGTGGTATTATATCCAATAGGTTCTATTATAGATTCAAATATAAAGATATATTTTAATATTTTTATGGACTCTATTTCTTGAAAGGATAGAAATATTGTTCAAGATGAGAATGAACAAGAAGGAATTTCTTATCTTGAAGTTGAGCTTGATGGTACTTTGTAGGAATTATATATTCAATGGAAGAATAACTATAGGATTATAAGACTATTGGAAGATTTCTAGGAATTTATTGATCAAATATAGGTTTAATTTACTTATTATGAATATGTTTTTGAAGATCAGAATTAAATCCCTAAAGAGTAAAAATAAACATTGATTGGAATGAAAAGGCTGGAGAATAAGCTAAGGTGATAGAAAGTTTGAGTGCTCCTATTGAATAATTAGATGATAGAATTTTTTCTCATAAGTAATAAAATATTATGTTTAAAAAATAAAACATTTGATTATCAATTTAAATAATATTTTTATGAATGTAATATTTTGTGAGTCATTTATTTTTTATGGAAAACATGTTAACATGATGAATGATAGAAAAATGTTAGTTCTATTAATGAATCTATGGATGAAAAGAAGAAGTGACTATAACAGAGAAAAGATGTTATGAATGAGAGTATAGAATACATATTGTAGTGTGTTGTGATATAATAAGTGGTACTGATGTTGATGAACGGATTCACTTGTGATCAGAAATTACCTATTGATACATCACATTCAAGTAAGTCTATTAGAAGGTAGTAATGTTTTATCATGAGAAGCCATATATTCTCTAGTATTGGTTATGCTTAATGGTGTCTTATAGTAATAGAATAAATATAGATTACTAGATGAGATATCCTACTCCTTGGACAAGTCAAAGAAATAAATAGAGGAATTGGAAATATATCTTACTTAAAAATAGATTCAAGGATTTAGAAGATTATATGGAAAAAAGTAAACTGAGATCTTATCAAGAACTAAAGGTTGGTCATTCACATAAACCTTCTTGTAAATATAATAATAAGTTATTGAATTACATAAATAAATATGTTGTATCACATATAGTTATGGATAACTAGAAAGAGGAATTATTAAGTGGTTTTATCTATACCACTATGAAAAAAGATTATAAAACTAATGGAGAATACATTTCATTGAGAATGAAGCTTGAGAAATCATAAAAAATGGTGTATTGAAGGAGTTTAATTATACTGGAGAGTCTAATCCCACTAAGGAAATAAATATTATGTTCTCTAAGAAGAATTATAGATGTCCTATTATTAAAAAAAGGGAAGCCTTTAATAGTGGAATCTATGAGAAGATTACCCACATCAAACTTAAAAAAATCAAAGGATAAGAGTTGTAAGAACGAAAAAAATATTTAATAATATTGAATTAGTGGTTTAATTGTATTGAATTCCACAAAGAAGTTTTTCTAATAATTTAGAAAGAATAGGTTAGATTTTCATGGTCAATAACAATACCCTATATGAAGATGTTAAGAGGATTCCATCCCCCAAAGGTGTATATATATTTGTTATTGGTGTAGGATTATGTGGGTTATAAAATACATGGGAATATTCATTATGTGAGCACTGATAGAAATTGTGTATGTGTTATGTCTTTATTGAAAGAATATGAATGATGAGTACAAATTTGAATGTGCATTAAGAATTGAAAAAACTGCTACAAGTGGTATTTGATATGGTCACTATAATATCAATGAAAAAAATCTATTTCAATAAGAAACATCATTAGAATTATAAAAATTAATGTTTCAAACTATTATTTTTTTGAAAAATTAAAAAGAATTTATTTATTGAAATAATTTATACTTTAAATTCTATAGAATATCACGTTTTATGTTGGCCTAAAATGATTTCTAAGAGCTTTAAGGAAGTGGTATCTTGTTATCAACGTGAAGATTCAGAACTGAATCTAATTAGGCATGTAAGAAATAATAAAA
Organism: Viscum album; assembly: GCA_963277665.1. Classification (NCBI taxonomy): domain Eukaryota; kingdom Viridiplantae; phylum Streptophyta; class Magnoliopsida; order Santalales; family Viscaceae; genus Viscum; species Viscum album. Next base: position 908,889,911 of record OY728165.1, on the reverse strand, counting down.
ACAAATGTTAATATAGATTATTTTAATTTTTATAGTTATCAAAGACACGTCTAGGTTTAACAATTGATATCAAACAAATTTTGGAACTCTCTAGATTGGTATCAGACCTCACCTAGTGCTGCCATTCATTGAAGAATTATATGGACAACCTAATGGATAAATATCTATTTTCATGTGAAAATATTTTCTCTATTTTTTATAAACTAAAAATGTGATTTCATCTGTGTATATTTAAGGATACTTAAGGATACTGGGATAAATGAATTATCATATACAATTGGTGCCTTTTAGTAAAATTTTTAATATAATATTTGGTGTTCAAAACTGAAGAAACAAAGAAGATTTTTCTTGGACATTCCAAGGCAGTTTTTCTTTATCAATGAATGAATATGTCTTGTAAATAAAGAAGTTCCATGGATATCAAGTGGTATAACAAGTTTATAATATATATATAATCAATTGATTCATCATGTGTTATATCTCACACTATTATACTTAACTACTTTTTCACTAACTATTTTTTGTTAACATGATTGAGATCATAGTAGTTTATTAAGGATTTGAAATTATTATAGATAAAAGTGATCCTATGGTAATTAGTGAGTTAAATTGACAGAATTTATTTCATTGATTAGTAATCTTGTTTCCAACATTGACTTTTGACTCATTAGGCTGGGAGAATTTATTGATGGATCATTTCCATGTGATAAAACACTCACTAGAATTTTATAGAGAATCTTTCAGCTAAAATTTCAAGGAAGTTGGATGATGAAAAAGGGTTAATTAAGAGTATTCAATTTTTTTTTTGATATTTCAACAAGTGATATGACAATATCTGTGAAGGAAAATATGAAGGGGGATAAAATTCTCTCTAAATATTAAATTATTAGACATATGAAATTGCATTTATTTTTCTGGAAAAAAAAATTAGTGCAAGATGTTTATTGATTAATAAGGGTTAATAGATGATGAATTTTACACACATAAAATTAAAGAAGATAGGGGTGATATTATGAACAAGAATTTGTAGATACCTAAAGGTAAAAAGAACATAAAGCTAAAATTATTGGTGAGAAAACCATTTGTATTTTATTGAAAAATGGGGAGAGATAATATGTCTAAAAAATAAATATAAATGGAGGATTTTGGATAATTAATGAAAAAAGGAGAGATTATCTACACCACTTATGGTCATTTGATTTTACGGAAGCATTGTAAAAAATATATAAATATGTAGATTATTAAATCCAAGTGGTTGTATGATGGATTTTTTGATAAAAACTAAGGAGATGTTGTATGATGACTATAACCAAGAAAAATTATGATGTGTTGATAATCACTTTGGATGTTTAATAAATATTGGAAGCCTAATAAATTAGTATAAAACTATGATGATGTGTATTATGATGCTATGAGGATGTGTATCATCCAAAAAGATGGTGTTATTCTAAAAGTAAGAATAATGTAACCTTTTCTCAGTGTTTGTAAAATTTTGAGGATGTTTAATTTTGGATGTATTATCAACTACATGATATATTGGAGAATTATTAGGATATGGTGAATTTGGATAACCTATAATTGACTTGGAAGATCCTTGAAGATCTATTTTGAGAATTATATAATTTATGTACCATAACATAAAACCAGTGAACACATTATAACTAGTTTTTATATGGTTCTTTTTTCATATCTAGAATCTTTGGAGTGTTGATCTTTACACCACAATACCATTTTCTATACAGCAATGTTGTTTGGAGTTTGAAAAAAATTACAAGCAAAACTTGCAGCACCATATGAGAAAGGTTCCTCCATGAGATAGCACCAAGATCAACTATATTACCAACTAAGGTGATGGTTAATGAATAGAGAGCCTAATGTGAGTTAGAACTTGGAGGTTAGAAATACCAAGGAGTATAAAGGAATTGTAGAAAATATCACTATATAGGGATGAGTGGTTTTCCTTTCAAAATTTTTTGTCCTAAAGATAATTAACAGTGGGTTAATAGCATGTCTAAGGTAATAAAGGATTGCTCATCCAGCTGCATTTATGATATGGGATTTTTTAGAATTCCATTATGGCTCAAGCTATGTGACCACAATAAAGAATATATAAAATCAATATCACAAAATAAGAAATAGAGACCATGCCACATCATATTACCTAAAATGAGATAGTGTGTTTTGGCAGCATAGAGAATTAAGATATTTTGATTATTTACAACCCAAAAGCATGGAGTTTTAAATCATTCCATAGAGAGAATGAAGTTGGAAACCACCATGCATCAGAAGATGATTTTACTATAGAGGGATTTTTTTTGGAAGTGTTACATTTGTGTTCTTTTATCAACTTAATATAAGGGTTTACCATAAATACTTTCTACATGCCATAACCTACAAGTAATTTCGGTTCAGTTAATGTGAAACCAACTCAAAACAACACAAATGCGTATGTTTATCTATAGGGGATTGTTTCTATAGAATTTGAATTTCATCAATGAAGTGGAATAATTTCTTGGATTATGGTGATTTTTAAATTCAATAACTACCATTTTGAATCTCATTTGTGGAAATAAATTTGTAGATGGTAAAAATTTTGATATTGAAGAGGGAGAAGTTGAAAGTTGTTTGTTTGAATTTTAATTTTGAAATTCATACACATTCTTGAATATATTTGTAACACCCCCACCCACTCTTTTAAAAGAGGTAAATATTCTAAATTAACTATAAAATCCCTCTCCTTTTATTCTAGTAATGTGATTAAGGGGATAAAGAGTGGTTCAAGGGAGTTTGGGCTCATTCAGAGCCTGAATCACTAAATATTTGGAAGAGATGATTCAGTCATGTGGTTAGTGTATTTTTATGTATAATCATGCAACTCAACCATGTGGGGTATTCCAATGTACTGTAGAGGGTCACATGGTTTTCTTACAACTTATCCCAAGCCTCATAACCATGCAAGTACTGTAGAATTTTGATGTAGAGGTGATTTTCATGGGTTGTGCATGGTTAGTATAACTGTGTGCCTATCCTTTTTCAGGGGTGCATTGAACATTGATTGGTGCATGGTTTGGAGAACTGTGTGGAAAAACTACGTGACCACATAAAATTGGGAGAATTTAAATTTTTCCCTTCTATTATTTATAATATTAAAAACACTTTTATTTTATATTTTCTATAGAAGCATGTTGTATGAAGATATCATTCTCCTCCTCTGCTAGGCTTTGAGATATCAACCTCAAATAGAGTCCGATTTTTTCGGCATTGGTTGCATTGTATATGTACTAGACATTTTTCTATTTTGATTATTTTTTCTATTCTAATTTAAATCTAAATCCTATAATGGATAAGAAAATTTATAATAACTTAAGGTATGTGGTCTAGTAATTTTTCCCTAATGTTTCATTTTTTATATAGAGTGTTGTTCTGTCATGGCCTTGATCCTTCAAGTGATGCATCCAAAATTTCAAATTAATTAAATTAAATGATGTTTTTATTCTTTTTATAATTATAGAAACCATGAATCAACATTGAAGGATGGAAATCTTGATGTGATCCACCCATAAGGGTGAACTGTCCTTAAAGTCCTTAGATCCTCGTTCATTGGAATTAATTTTGAAATATCAAGTGAGGTATATTAAATATCCCCTTATGAATGTAATGTATATTAAATTGGCCCATGGAGAATGGTAATCCATTTAAATAGGTCACTTCCATTCATGTTATAGATTTAATTAACCATATTAAATTAATTTTAAAATATAACAAATGTTTATTATTTAATTATTTGAGTTTGATGCTTGATATGACCATTCCTTTAAATCATGATGATATTGATATAAGGGTCTTGATTAAGGACACATTGGATGGGCTCATTAGGATTGAAAATTAAAACAAAAATTAATTATAGTACATTGGGATTGATACATGGATTCTTTATAGAACATCATGGAAGGGATTGTTGGGAGGATGTCTTTATGCTTCCAATGATTGATATGTGTTTCTATTGTGGATTACCTCAAATGGGATTAGTAGGAACAATTACCATACCATTACGCAAGTGATACCCAATTTCTAATGTGTTATACCAAGGATAGACTTAGAGGGATATTATTTATACCATGTTGTGTGTGATATTTGGGTCTTTATATAGACACCTTGTATGAACTCCTAGGATGATGGGTTTTGATACAGTATAATTTGAGCAATACCTGGGTTCCTAATATGAGACACCATAAATGAAATCAAGATGATAATTAATCTCAAAATAAGGATTCATCCTCCAAGCCAAAGAAAAATATCAGGTTCAGTCCATTCCTAATATTTTAAATCATGATGGTCTAGTTATACCTCTATTCTTGAAGGTAATGAGTGCTATAAAACTTCTTATAAGTATGTACGGATTCCTTGGGATTACACCTTTAGTCCTGAATATTACTATATATCTTTATATATTCACATATATGTATATATTTATATGAGGAATATATATACATAGATTTTTTATATAATTTTACATGTAGGTTGACATATGTTCTGAGTAATCTGGCTTAGGTAAAAGAAGGTAGTCTCATTCAGGTATCATTTGATGAAATCGGTTTATAGTAATTTATTTATATACTATATGAAATTTTTATTACCAAAACATTTCTCATCATATATGAATACTCTAGGTAGTGTTATACACTGTTAGTGATGGACTACTAAGTATATGTTAGACCATGTTTGGTCCACTAGTTTGTACCTTAATAGACATTATATATGCAAGTAGGGACAAATGGAAGTTTCCAACTTCGAATTCCTAACTAATTTTCCTTGGATTGAGTATGGGAGTAGAAGATTGATTCTATGCTCATGATTATAGTGGAGATAGTTTTTTTCCTTTCTGTATTTTTTATATAGCATGTTCTATATGTTTGTACCTTTGTATCTAATGTGTACCCTATTTTGATTAGATTCATGACATGGTCATCATTTTATTATATGATGTTGATTTTATTTCAGCCTGTTATTTTATTTGGATTATTTATTATTCTATTTTTGGTTATTTATTATTGATTGTATTTTTTATCCTTGTTATATACATTTTTCCTAACTCTGAACTAAGGGAGAAATCTCTCCACTGACACACCCTAGAACCTCACAGCTAGTTAGCATCCTCTGGTGTATAAGGTGATGCACTAGCGTCTATGTGGCCAACCAAATTTGGTTACTTATGAGTTAACTCGGTATATGATGCTACAAAGTGGTATTAGAGGACCTTTTTCATTTTTTTATTACTGTTTGAGTTTTAGGAAGTAGACTACGGATGTGTTAAAATTTGGTATTGAGCCTGAACCTAGGAGTAGATAACCCACCTTTATGGGATATCCAAATTAACTAGGTTTTGATATAATTATTTTCGTTTTTTCCTGTTACAATTGTACTAATTTCACTGTTGGGTGACTCACATGTGTTCAAAAAAAATAATATTATTGTGATTTTCTACATGAACATTGGAATAATGTTTCATGGAGTTATCATTTCATGAATTATTATAGGAACATGAGGACTGACATGTCATGCATTATTTCATACCATATAGGTGTATCACATTGCTTACATTTCCTTTAATTCTTGTTATTATAGTAAGTTCATTGGAAGTTGTATTTGAAAATGTGCTAACATTTCGTGCAAAGATAAAATGAGTGGATTAATTAAAGTGTCTACATAAACATAAATGGTTTTTCCCATATAGCTTGATGGTAACCCCTTAATTAATCAAGTGTTCCATGTTTGAGTCATGGACCACTAGTTCCATGGGATTAAATGTAAGATGAATTTTATTAAATGAATGGAAATTGTAATTCATGAAGCATGTGATTATATAAATTGGGAATGGTGATTCATATAATTAAATAATTTTCTATGGCTTGTTACATCCTGATACTAGATGTAATGTTCAGGTCATAGTTACATGACGTGAGAATTAAAACTTAAAAATATTATGCATTTTCTAATTGGGAATGGTGAATCATCTAACTACATTGCGATATATACATGAAAATGTGTATGAACCTAACAAAATTTAAATTCTTAAATAAAAAATTTTTTTTGTTAAATAGGGATTACAATTGGAAAGTAAAGGGTGTTTTACACAATACCTTACAATTGAAATTTCATACATTGGGGCATCTACTATGTGATGTGAGACATTAAACATATCCTTACCTTAGTAGTGGGTAGTAGGCCTTGTCTCTTGTGAACTGTTGTGATCATCCTTACCACCATGCCCTGACTTTAAAAGAAGGTATATAGGTTTGACCTTTTCATAGGAAGTCTTGTACCTATCCTATTGTAATATATTTGATCTTATCTAATACTAAATATTATCTATTATGTGTTTTTATAAATTGTAGAGAAATGTCACCATGACTTCCTTGAGTCATATTTTAAGAGGATGGAAATAATCGGGCTCCATAGCTGGTGGGTCATGAGAAACTAGTACTGCTACCTACGGTTCCACATGAGGAACCTCCAATTATTCTTAATTTGGGAATTTATGCTCAAATGTGAAACATATTCCTATCTCCATGTATTCTACATATGAACCATTGTGACCTTCACCTATTAAGGTATATTTCACGTGGTAATTTTAGCAGTAGAATCCTCCAACATTCTCGAGGGATGGTGGTCCTCAGGATATTGATTCATGTCTAAAGACCTTGTTATCCATCTTCGAGCATTTATATTTTCCTCCATATAGGAGGTTCAAGATCACATACTATCTTCTGCACAATTATAATATGAATTTTTAGGATGTTGTCACATAGGTTAGTTGGCATTAGGGTATGATATTGGTGGACTTATAGAGAGCCTTATATGAAAACTTTTTCCCACATACACTAAGAGAGAACAGCAATAGGTAATTTAAGAACCTATAGTAGGGTGTTATGTTTGTGATGGATTATTCATCTTATTTAACTGAGCTTCATCATTTCTCACTAACTCTTTTTAGTTATGAGTTATCAATATAAAATAATTTTAGTATTGTATTATATACACCATTTGATAATTGGTGAATGTCTTCTAGTTCAACACCATTTTTTAGATAGTGAACCAAGACCTCGTCATTCAGAAGAACCTAAGGGAGACTAATATTATGAGCTATGGTGTTTCAGCATTGAGATAGGGTGGCAGTTTTTCTATCATTAGTAAATGTCACTTCGAGTCCACTAGTGGTGGTAGTTCCAGTAAGATGAAATTCAACAATAGATATATGGTGTGTAAATAGTTTGTCAGGGGACATAAGAATCTCCAATCAATAAAGGAACCAATTGGGTTTTGAGATTATGGCAGGATGGGACACCTTTTGTGTGTTTTTTTTTGACATTTCGCTCCAGTTCTTAGTGAGAAGGTATCTACAATGCCTCTACATATGAGTGCAAGATTAATAACTCCATATTAGGTAGGGTCTAGGATACTTCCAACTGATCAGGATAACGAGGTGGATGTGGTTGAGGTATCCATACTTTTGATGTATAATTCCAACAGATAAAACCTGCATATGTTTGTTAGGTTGCATCTCAAGGCCATGGATTTGGTCATATCTATGCAGTGAAACCTACTATTAATGGTTAGGGTCCCTGGAATTCTATAGTTTGAGGTATTATTCTAGTATCATATAATTTATATTCTTCTTTATTTGATATAGACACTTTTCATTCCATTATACATACAGTAATTTCATAAAGTCTAGTCTTAAGGATATAGTACTTATGTGGTGTGATGTCTCTCAATATACCATTGGGAATCCAAACTGAGAGTGTATGCTAATGTAAGGGATGCCACTAAAGATAGGTAGTTATCTTTTTATATGGGATATATTTGTCATTGGGATGATGGTCTTTGACATCAAACTCAACATGGACTGTTTAGTTCATTATCATGATCACATTGATTTCTATCATTGGATGGTTCCTTTCACATCACTTGAGGGTGGTACATATATTCATAAGAGTCAGTGGGGTGTCTAGGAAAATAGAGTTATAACTGATCATTATGGGATGGATAGAGTGACAGACCATATTACTTGTATCGTTATGAGTGATCAAGGAGAATGATGTATGGAATTCCCTTATATTTTGTATCATTTATAGGATGTATTATTTGATGAATTTTAGGGGTTACCTCCTCTGAGAGAGGTGGATTTCACCACTGATCTAGTGTTAGGAGTATAACGAGTGTATATCCCTCTATATAGGATGGAACCTATTGAGATTCAAGAACTCAAGAAGTAGCTAGAGGATTTGGAATCTACGGTTTTTAGACAACCTATTACTTCCCAATGGGGTTCACCTATCCTTTTCACTAAGATGGTGGATGGTACACTTAGATTTTGCACATATTATAGTCATTTGAACAAGCTTAGGGGTAAGAACCCGTATTCACATTCTCATATAGACATCCTATTTTATCATCTATGAGGTCAGATATGAGGAGTGAAGGTTTTATCTAATATTTATTTGAGGTATGGATATCATCAGGTGAATGTCAGACCATCATTGATACCACATAAAACATTCAGGAGTAGATATGGATTTTATGAATATATAGTTATTTAATTCTAGTTGAAAATGCACCTATCATTTTTATAGATCTAAGGAATAGGGTTTTTTCACCCATATCTGGATTCATTTTTTGTTGTCTTCATAGATGATATATTATTGTATTCTCAAACTCAACATGACTATTCCAAACATATTGAGATCATTATAAATACTATGAGAGAGTGACATCAATATGATAAGCTCAACAAATGTCACTATTTTATTGATAAGGTTCACTTACTGGGTCACATCATCTTATAGATAGGAGTATACATTGACCCATATAAGGTGAGCACTATAGTTTCTTGGGATAATCCCAATAACTTCATTGACATACAAAGTTTCATGGGGATGGTTGGTTATTGCAAGAATTCTATTAATGAATTTTCATGCCCTGAAGAACCTATAATGGGATTAATGAAGAAGGGAGTTATGGTTTTATTGTAAGAAGTTTTTGGTAAGTCATTTCAGAAGTAGAAAGGGAGACTAACATCAGTTCTAATCCTAATTCTACCAGATCCTAGTAAAAGCTACATAGTTTATTGTGATTCATCAAGAGTTAGTCTTGGATCTGTTTTGATGTATGGAGATCGAGTTATGTATTATATTTCCTACCAGTAGAGACCTTAAGAGTGGAATTACCCTACACAAGACCTCAAACTACATGATGTGGTTCATGATTTATGTTTTTGGAGGCATTATCTACTACGGGGGTGGGTCATCATTTACAGAGACCAAAAAAGTATAAAATACATTTCCACATAGCATAACTTGGATATTTGATAGTGTGTGTGGGTAGAATACAATCATTCATTAAAATTTTCTCTTCCATATACAATAGTGATGGGAAATTAAGTAGTTATAATCTTGTATCAGGATACTTAGACATTGGCTTTCCAAGATGCCAATAGTGAGTGGAAGTTGATGGACTTATATTCTAAGTTAAACCAAGATGTTCCACAATATTCTGGGAAGCTTTTTAAGCATCTTTGAAAGTAATATGTTCCTTTATGGAATGGGTAATGATGAGACTGATGTCAAATATAGAGGTCTTTGTCCTAAGGGAGATTGTATTAGGTGAGGACCCACCACCTTGTTGGGTCATCGATGAAGATGAGATCATGCTCTTCTATAGACTTATCTAGGTTCCCTTATATATACATGGAGAATTGATATAAGATTTCCATGAACCTCTTTAGGCAATACACCCTAGTAATACCAAGATGAACTAATATCTTTGTCATCAACACTCATATCCAATTATTAATAGGTATATAAAGGTTTTTATCACACGTGGTTCCACCATTCAATAGGTGAATTTGGAGCACCATCGGCCTTCTATACTTCTACAACCTCTTTCTATTATTCATTAGAAATGGGATAATATCAGCATGGATTTTTTAACAGGATTAACAGGATTATATTGAGGTATTTATGTGGTATGGGTGATCACTAATAGGTTAACCAAGGTCATAAACTATCTTCTATTCAAGAAGTCATTTTCTTTATATGATCTTAGGTGGATTTACATTTGAGTGATTTAATTCCCTCATTTTCCCCATTCAATCATATCTGACAGAGATTCTTGGTTTAAATAACTATTCAGGTAGGGGTTATAAAAATTAGTGGGTTCATAGGTGCATCTAAGTAAAACATACTATTGGTTTTCATCACTATTCACATAGGGGTTACAAAAATTATTGGGTTCATAGGTGAATCTAAGTACAACATATTAGCCTCAGACTGATGGTCATTCTAAGCGTACAATACATGTGCTAGAGGACATGGTTCAGGCATGTGTCCTTGATTTTTGAGGTTATTGGGAGAATTACCTTTCTCTCTTAAAGTTTCCATATCATAAAAGAATCTAGAAAATTATTTAGATGACTCTATATGATGACCTATATGGTAGTTTGTATCATTCATAAAAATTCCGGTTGGTGGAAGGTGAGGTAGCACTGATGGGACATCATCTCATTCAGGAGAGTTCATAGCAGGTATATCTTATTTAAATGTATAAGACTACATCTCAATCCATAATGAATTTTTATAATAATATTAACCACTAGCCTCTAGAATTTGAGGTGGGACATTGATTATTTATTCAATTTTATCCTAGATGGGGGCATATATAGATTCAAAGATAGGGAAAGTTATACCACATTACATTTAGCCTTTTGAGGTCTCGATGAGATAAGTACATGTATCTTTTTGGTTGGATTTGACTCATAGTTATCATTCTAGGAACAACATCTTACATGTATCACATATTCATCATTATGACTCTCACTCATTTCATTCATTTGATCCTAGGGATATTGATCTATATGTATTTGTGTCCTTTGAGGAGTATTTAGTGTGGATTGTCGATCGGAGAAAAAATTATCTATGAGGAAATTCAATTACCCTAGTATGGGTGATGTGATAGAATGGATGTTTATATTATGAGACCTAGGATAGATTGGTCAATGTACTTGCACAGTGGCTGAAACATTTCTCAGATGATGTTTTACCACCCTTGGAAGGGAAACTTGAGGATGTGTTGTTTTAAAGAGGGATAATTTTAACATCATATATTTTTAAAGAGGTAAGGATACATATATTACTAATAAAAACCTCTCTTTTTATGATATTAATGTGATTAAGGGGATAAAGAGTGGTTTGAGAGAGTCTGGGGATTTTTCAGAGTCTAGATATCCAATATTTTAGAAGGGGAGACTGATCCACACAATAAGCACATGATTAGTGCTAACCATGAAACTCAACTATGTAGGGTACTCCATTTCACTATAAAGGGATTAAAAGTTTTCTAAAAATGTATCCTAGGCCACATATTCAATCATGTATAATAGAAATTTTTTGTAGAGGTTCCTATCAAGGGTTTTACAACATTAGCCAAACTGTGAACCAAGCTTGTGTGAGGGTGTTCCTTATATGGATATTGCCATATGTTTAGCACATGATTTGGCCAACCTTGTTGGAAAACCTTGTGACCCCTTAAAATTCGGTGAATTTAACCTTTTACCTTTGTTATTTAAAATATTTAACCATATTTTATTACCTATTTTCTCCAGTATTGTCTCATGTGAAGAGATTATTCTCCCCCTCTCTTAGGCTTTGATCTCTCCTCCTCAAGCGAAGTGCGATTACTTCATCATCGGTTTTGTTGGATGTGTATCAAAAAATATATATTTTGATGATTTATCCAATTTTACATAAAATATAAATCTGATTATGAATGAAAATAGTTCTACCAACATTAGTTAGGTGGTCTATTTTTTCTTAAGGTATCATTGTTTTATATGGTGTGCCATTGTGCTGCCCATTGGACCCTTCTAGTAATTCCTTCTAATTGAAAATTAACTAAATTAAATGATGTTTTCATGCATAGTAAAATTCTATCAACATGTGAATCAATATCATAGGATGACCACCACTACATGATCCGCCCATAAGGGTGCGCCTTCTATAAAGGCATTAGAATCGCATGCCTTGGAATTAATTTTGAAATACAAATTGAGGTGTATTTAATTTATCCCTCTGAATGTAATGTATATCAAATTGGACCAGGGAAAATGGTAGTCCGTATGCACTGGAAATTTCTATTCATGTCGTAGCCTGAATTAACCATATTAAATTAATTATACAATATGAGTAAAGTATATTATTTAATGCTATGAGTTTAATGCTTGATATGGCCATTCTTATAAACCACACCAAGGGAAATACAAAGGTCCTAATTAAAGACTCCCCAAAAAGGATCATCAAGTTTAATTATTTGAAATTATTAAATGAATTATAGTGCATCAAGAGTGATACATGACCTCTTTATAGAACACCATGGATGGGCTCATCCGGTAGATGTCTATATGCTTCCCATGATTGAAAATTGGTTCCCTAGTGGAATACATTCGACAAGCTCATTAGTTAATGTTAACATACCATGCCTTGAGAGATTCCATGTTCCTAATTTATTATAAATTGGATAGAATTAGTTGTTTATGTCTTGTACCATACTCTGAGTGATACTTGGGTCCTTATATAGTGCATTGGATAGACTCCTAAGGTGGTGGGTTTTGATAGAACATACCCGGAGTAATACCTAGTTTCTTAAAATGGAACGCCTTGGTTGGTCATTAGATGAAAATTAATCTCTAACTAAGGATGAATCTTCTAAACCAAAGAACAATCATTATTTTGGTCCATTCTTCATACTTTAATTCAAGATAGCCTAGTCATACCTCTATGAAAATATTCTGTGAGTGTTATAAAACTTCTTATAAGTATGTATGGATAACTTGGGCTTATAACTCGGGTCCTGGCTATTACAATGTGTGTGTATATATATTCACATATATGTCTATATTTATATGAGGAATATATATATATATATACACATACCTTTTTATATAATTGTACATTTAGGGTGACATATATTCAATGAAATGTGACTTAGGCAGAAGTAGGTAGTGTCAGTTGTTTATATCGTGATGAACTATGTCTGATGTAATTTATTTATTTAATGTATTACATTTAATAATACCTATAAAATACTCATATTATATGAAAATACTAGAAATTTCTAGACACTATTCATGGTGGTATACTGAATATATCTCACACTCTATTTAGGCTAACAATTGTAACCAAAACAAAACATATGGATGTAGTTAGGGATAATGGGAAGCATCCATCTTTTTGTCCCAAACTTACTATCTTAGTATGGATTATGGGAGATGAGAACTGAGCCTATACTCATGATTCTAGTGGATATTTTTTTCCCATTCAGTATTTTTTTGATATCATGTTGTATAATCATGTACCTATGTATCCCATGTAAATACCCTTTTGACTTTAATCATGTCATGATCAGAATTTTTGTATATGTTATTGATTCTGTTCCAACCTTTCATTTTATCTCAATGATTTATTATTCTGTTGTTGGTTATTTATGATTTATTACATTATTTATCATTATTGTATACTAATGTTTTATACTATGAAATGAGGCCATATTCTCCCCACTAACACACCCAAGGCCATCACTGATAGTCAGAAGCCTTTGGCATATGAGAGGTTATTTTGAGGTTATTTGGCCAAACGAATTCGGTTACATATGAATAAACTAGGTATAGGATGCTATAATATTAAATATGATGTGAAGAATTATAATTGGATAAAAAAAAGAAGAATACTTAGAGGGAAAATAAAAATATCAGGGGGGACAATGTGTTCTGATGGTAAAGGTGAAAATAATATATTCTTTATTAAAGATCAATTTTTAGAATATAGTTGAGCTTATGATAATTAGAATCATACTAAAGATCTTCCTTGATAGAGATGAATTAGAGTGAAGTTTTCAAATCTTGGAAAATCATATTTGAATAATTTCAATGAACAGTGATATTTTTCTTAAGTAAATAAGATTACATATTATTGAATAATTCTACTATTGGAATTATTATATATAATTTTTTATTATTGTAGTAATAAGTTCATATGAAGATAAAATCCACAACTATCCACATAGGGAGTTTATCATATTAGGTAGTGGTATCGGGTTTATCATTTAAGATTCACAAAAGCATCAAAATATATAATTTATAATTTAGATTTCAAGTAGAATTCATGCAGTTACTACCATGTTGTTAAATTGAGAAGAATACCTACAAGTCTAAAAATGATACTTTACCAAATTAGTGTGTATGGGAGAAGAAGGGGGAGTGACCCATGGGAATTAGTGTACTATCATTAAACCATCTACAATAAGTGTTCCCTATGAGGTAGTGGACATATCAAAAAATCTTGTATAGGAAATAATCATTGGTTATTAGTGACCTTACATAAACATTTTATCAACAAAATAATGATTTATAGTGTATTATGGTACACCATCACAATACTGAGTGTATTTTCCATATATTTTCCATTTGTAGGTGACCAAAGAAAAATATTTATGTGACTTGAATTTATATTTTGTTGTATTTTATTTTGGTTTGAGTGGAATGGTCAAGAAATTAAATTAAGGTTGAATTGTGTTCCTTATAATAATAAATAAATATCCATAACAATGGAGAATAAAAAATAGTTTAATTCTACATACACCCTAATTCATCCCCATCTTTGGGTTTTCTAAGTCCCTATAATTTTAATTTTCAATATAGGTTTAATCCCCTTTTTGTTATTCACAACTTGATATTTCTTATTTTTTTCAAAACATGTTCCCTAAAATAGATATCTTTTTTATCAAAATATTCCTCTAACATACAGGATGAGGTATAAAATTCTTCTTCTTCTTTAATTTTCATTCTACTATTCTTTATTATTTGTATTTCTTCCCTTCATCCAACCTCATTTACTCTTTGGATATTTTTCCTATAGATATTTATTTAGGATTATCTTTATAATATTCTTCAACATACTCTATATTTTTATTTCTCCTTGGGAAGTTAACAACAATGTTCTAAACTCCTCTAAATTTAAATCATTTGAGTGGGATTTCACAATTAGTTTTTTCTATTACATCATTTAAAATTTTGATAGATAAAATCCATAACCTTTTTGAGACTTTCATCACTCTTATTATCTTCTTAAGATTAACTAACATATTCAACCTCCCTTACTTTAATCTTTAACATAATCATTTGATTAAAAGAAACCTGCTCCTTAACGATTATCTTGATAATTTATGTTTTTAATATTTCATAATTCAAAATATTATTGTGAAACAAATCCAAGGAAAGATCATCTATATCATTCATAATTGATAATTTTTGGTCAAAACTATCTAGAAAATTATTCATTAATTTTATAATCATAGTTAAATTATATATATTGTCTTTAAATCCTTTTATATGACCGAATATGTCATTCACCTAGGGAAATTATCATCAACATTATCATCTACAACCATATTAATATCTTGAAATTTGGACATCTAAATTCATAGCTTGGATTACTTGATATTAAAATTTCCTTTATACATGTTTTCTAGTTTTTTCACATTTATTTGTTTATTTTTATTCCTATAACATCAATATAATATTTTTTTTAAAATGATTATAATAAAAAATATCTATCCTTCCCAAATAACTCAAGATTTATCTTTTCCAAAAAATTCATAAGAGTATCTATGGTAAGAGGTGGAAATCTCTTAGTAATAGTGTCACTAACCTCCAATCCTTGAGAAAGAAAATAAGGTAATATATAGTTCTCCCCCCTATAATGGTTCAATTTTTTACTTCTAAAACACTGAAAAATTTTAAAGGATATTTTATGAGTTAGGCGTAGAGTTAGTGTGGGATTTCGAGTTTCATGGAGACTCGGTGTTGATATAATAAAAATATGAAACATAACATATCATGTGTGTGTAGTTTTCATAAAATAAGGAAATATCCTTGGTTTATTATTTTAAATGGGAATAAAGATATATGCATTAAATATATAATGTGACTATTATCTTAGATGAGACATAACCTTTGTCTACATGGGGTGTTTTGTTAAATAGTTGTTGTGAATGGAATAACAAAATTCTAAATTCAATATGTAATTTATTTTTTATTAATCAATCATGGGATAAGTCCTATTATATTTAAAAAATATTTCCAAATCCTGGGGTTACCCACATAAACCATTATGTTGAAGATCACCATGAATGAGAGCATTAGAATATGACAATGGGATCATGGAAAGATGAGTGATTTTCCAAGGATTTTGTCATAAACAATGGAGTTTTGAGATATTACCAAAGAAAAGGATGTGAAAATGATTCCTCACAAATTATTGATCCAATCTCATGGAAAGAATTCTTTTGTTGGACTAATCCCTATTTTTTATTCTTCCATATCGAACATTAATTCATTCCTTTATCAAATTACATCATAGATAAATTATTTATTTGTAGTTGGTGGATTTTATTATTGGAATTTTGAATTGATAAATAAATTTTTTATCCTTGTTTATTATTCATTGTTCATTATTTTCTCTATCAATAGATTATTGACAACCCAAATAATGGATGAAATTTATTCCCTCACTTTTTTTATTTTGTGCTTTTCTCTCCTAGTTCTTCGAACATTCATCAATAGCAATTCATTTGACTGGGGGTTCAACAATACCCAAAAACTAATGAGTTAATAGTTGATATTTGGAATAGTGGAACCTTAGTGCATATTTCAAATTGGTGTTGATGTCATTATTGGGGTGTGATAATGAAGATGGATGATTGGGTTTGGATCAAGGGTTTTTGTCTCGCAGTTTGGTGTTTCAACAATACGGTGTGATGGGAGATGATCTCTGAGTGGTTGGTCATTGGAATATAGATATCAGTGATGAATACAGTTTAGTTAACTCATATATAAGGTATATAATTGATCTTGTGGTGGAACAAAAGGAACTAGAATCATAGGTGAATATGCATAAAAGATTTTTAGTTTTTATAAAATATAAATATACATAGTGTATAATTCAGAAGAAAAAACACTAAGTGGGACCCTTTTTATGGTGTCTGTGTTTAATCCAAAAAATAAATATCACACATTTTGTGGATTATCCACATGTCATGATACTTGAAGCTACTGACTAGGCATGTACCCCTGGGTACACAGAAATGGGAATGACTAATGCCTAAAGGCATGACCAGACTACAAGGGCACAACCAATGTACATTGGAATGACTAGAGAACATGAAAATAAGATGAAGTATAGTGATGTAGACTTGGTCATTTCCAAAATTAGTAGGAAACACCATGAATTTTTTTTATACACACTGTACACCCCTTCCAGTACTATTTTAAGATTTTTTTCTCTTCCATATAGTTGTGTGTCTGTAGGGAATGTTTCCCTTGGTCCATCCCGATGGGGTATAGTATGGAATATCATATTAGGTATAGGATAAGAGATCCCCAAAATGGGTTTGTTCTTGATATATTAAATAATCCATTAGTTTGGAAAAGAATGTGACCCACTATCATTCTTCCCTTGGGTGGGTTAGGTATCTCATTAATGACTATCAATGTAACAACCCAAAATTTTATCAAGGGAAATTATCTTCTTATAATTATTTTATATAGTATAAATAACATAAAATCACTTATAGAAAATAATGAAAACTTTATAAATGAAAGATGACTAGTATAATAGGTATTTCTAGAAGTTAAGGAACCTATACCAATGGACTAGTAACTTGAACTTTGGAATTGTAATATGGACCTTATGAATAGTGAACTGGCCAATTGAATAGTAACCTCACCCATGAGAGTCTAAATAAAATTTAATCATCTTATAAATGTTAAAATGATATAATTATATAATAGTATAAGTGAATAATTGTTTTAGAAATTATTAATTATGTTTTGTTCTTTTTATAAGACATAAATATTTAATTATAATTTTATATGAAATATAATGACTAAAAATAAAATATATTTTCATAAAATGTATTTATAAATTAATATTTTATTTTATTATGATTATAAGATAATTTCATATAGTATTAATTAATTTTCCAAAGTGTTATAAAATCATTTATAATTTTAAAACTGATTTTTTCCAAGTAAAGGATGATTTTAATTAAAAATTAAATTTATCATTATCAGAAAATTATTTTCATAAAATGAAGATTATTTTTTAATTCTACACATTGATAAATGGTTATGGTGAATTTTTGGTACTTTTGGATATACTTGAATTTTTTGTGAATAGTAAAATACAGTAATTTGCGGTATATACAAATTACAAGTTAAATAAACTATTACTTGATTCATTGCTAATGTATACACCATAATATAAAAATAACCTTCATTATTTAAATATAATTAGTGATAATTATCAATCTATTCATTGTCTTGATATAAATAATAAACTAATGAATAAAATAATGAGAAAACACCCCTCTTCTACCCTATAAATACCACCCCCCACCACCTCTTCTCCTCACACCTTAAAAGATTTGAGTCTTACCCAAATTCTACCCAATACTCTTCTCAAGCCCCTCCCCAAAGTGTAGGAGCTCTCGGTCTCATCAAAAGACCATATCATTTTCCCTAAAGAGGTTCTCAAAGAGTAGTATTCGAGAGGTAAAATCTTCATTCTTTTCTATTAATTTCTTTTCAAGTTATTTTATTTTCTTATTTTATAATCACATCCACTCATAAAAATGATATGATAACTCAATTAGCTTATAGATACAGGAATTTTATTATGCTAATGTAATAATCCATCATCAAAGTGCTTCTCCTCTAACTTTTATTCCTAAAATGAAATCATCATCCGTGAGATATTGATTTATCGCCATCAAGGATGAAATGTTTTCATTTTACCTTACGACCATTAAGGCTGGTCATGAAACCATTTTAATGGTTAAAATATATTCTAAAGTTTATTTTAAAACCCACTTTATTCTTTTAGAAGTAACATATTAACATAATATTAAATGGAAAAACAAAATAAGTTTGTTGTGATCAAAAATCGCTGTAATAATCCAAATGATCATCACTAATGTACTATCTATAGATTCATCCTCATACCATATAACCAAATGATATATATAACCATTTAAACTTACGTATTATCATCAATAACCTATAATTTTAATTCAGGATAATTATTCCAATTCTACATGAACATCCATACTTATAAACAAGAAAACCGATCATGAAAACCAAGAAAACAAACACTCGCCAGTGATGAAAATAAACACTATAAATCATAGAAAATCCCATAAATGATCTTAATAAAATAATAATTAATAAAATTTGTGTATAAATCATTATGTATTTTTTAATTACTGAATTTAATTTGGTTATCCAAGATATTAATGTGAAGAAAACATTTGGACATAACGTAAGAGAAATTTTTAAACCCAACTCTCTTACTTTAGGTTTTCCCTCTTTCACTACATTTTCAGTATGGATGTTCCATAAATGTTACTTAAATACCATTTCTTTATCCCCCAATTTAATTTTCTGGATATAAATTCTTCCAATCTAGTTTTATAAAAAATGCACCAATTTTTTCCAAAGAACTCTTGTTTCTAAAAATACATCTTTTACATCTCATGATATTGTTTCTCCTCCACTCAAGATTGATGATTCTTATATAAATTATGATATTCCCTATTTCATTTGGGAACCCCAAATTTTATTCATGAATTTATTCTTTACGAAATGAAACTCATTCCTATCAGTGGGTAATTTTATGTCCAAGATCGATATAACTTCTATGTGGCATGCATGATAATGTAAATGTAATGATGTAACGGGTGCACCTGAAATTATATAGCACATGTAAATGTTATGATGTGATGGGTGAACTTGGATTGTATATTGATCCAATAAAATGGGTAATGTGATGATTCTTATAACATAAAGTAAAATATTTTCCAACATGATACTAGATTTTTTCACAACTATGTATGGTATTTGACCACTAAGAAAGGATGTTTAATTTTTATGCATTGACGTATTCCATGAATTAATATAATGTTTCTGCTCATGGTTATTATTATAATACCTTTATTATATTATTATGATGATGATTATTCACACCCATGTTTCATGTCTCTTATTCATCTTCTTACTGAGATTTTAGCTCACCCCTTTCTTTGATGTATATCCTTAGTTGATTACTTGTACTAAGGAAAATACAAGAAACAATGAGAAGCTAGAGAAAAAGGAAATAAATAATTTTTTATTATTATGTAAAAGTTATTATGGTCCTAATTTTCTAAATATATTAAACCTTTGGATCCTGATTTTCTAATGATTTTACATTGTTTATCTTTAAAATGATGTAACAGTTTTGTAAGAAAAATTAAGGTCGCTATAGTTGGTATCAGAGATAATTTTAGTTAATTTTGGAATTATGGTAAGATAACCTTATTTAAAATACTAAATATGAGACTAAGTATATGTAAGAACCAAAGAAACATTATTTTAGAAAAAAAATTAAACATAAGGATCTCACAATATATGCCTTTAGAATTAATTACATAAAATATATAAATAATATATTCATAAAAGGTTGAATTATATTATATTCTAACCTTTTATATTTTATAATACGGTGGGAACTAGGAGAAACTAGACCAAAAAACCAGGTGAGGGACAATGTAGTGATTTCTTGAATGGCATCCCCAAACCTTGGGAGGTGGAGTTCAAAATTTCATGGCGATGATTACCCAACCGTATTATACTATGAACAATAACATAAATAATGTCGAAAGTCCTTCTTAACCTAAGAGGTAGTGAATATATATCAATTATTTTATATGTAAATGACCACTGACATTTAGTGGATCCTCATATCTACTCATTCCAGAATAGTGGGTCAACTTAATGGGAAGATCTTTTATGTGCTTCACTGTTCTCAAATAGAGAAGGTGAATCTAGTTGTTTATCATTTAGATGAATAGGATTACCAATGGTGGTATTTGATTAAGAACATCAACAAAAAGGATAAAATTTAAGAGACAGAGTAGGAAGACTTTAAGATAATGTTTCTTATTAGTTATTTCCCTCGAACTTTTCATACAAAGATGAAGAGAGAGTTCATAGAGCTGAAGAAAAAGGATGGTGAAACTATCATGGCCTAAAAAGAAATTTTCACAATGATTTTAAGTTATGATTTGGGTGTTGTTATAAAAAATTATAGAAAAATTGATAGATTATTTCATGGTTTAAAACCTCACCTTTGAAAGCCTATAGAAATTCGATACTTTGGGAGTTATGAAGATGTCATTTGATGTGATCTCAAAGTGGAGATCAAGTTTGGAGAATAGTCCCATGGCTATGGTAATCATAAATGAAATATAGAGTCTTATTTTGGAGGATCTAATGAGAAAGGTGGAATGAAAACTCAACCACACACATGTCAAATATATGGTAAGAAGCATCATTAGAATTTCCTAAAAGGGATGGATAAATGTTATAAGGGTGGGAGAGAAGGCCACCAATCTCATGAATGTCGAAGATACATGAGTAAGTATGAAAACTTATTGGAGTAAAGGATAGAAAAACCTATGATTCAATGCTAAAATTGTAGGGAGAATGTGAAGTATGAAAGCTAGTTCACAAACCCTGAGTCCTTGAGAGTAATAGTCATCATCATCCACTAAACCCGAAGGAGCAAGGGAAGGATTATTCCATAACTACTATTGTGTTAGAGCCTAAAAATGATATGGTGATAGGTATATTGTCTATTAATTCATGAATATCCAACATACTATTTGATTCTAGTTCTAAAAATTCTTTCATATCATTCATGTTTAGTAGAACTTTTCAAAAACCACCTTAGAATGTGGTGGTGTAGTTATATTTGAGAATAGAAAATGGAGAAATTATTGCATCCAAAGTATATAACTCCTCCCCAATTATTATTTTTGGAATGAACCTCAAATAAAACCTTATCTTACTTCCTTTGGTGGAGTTTAATGTTATTTTGTCATGGATTGGATATCATTATACAAAGCCAACATCAACTGTCGGGAAAAGGATATCACCCTTCATGCCCCAAATCATCCTCCTATTCTAAAAAAGTGTAAGGAGGAGGATGAATATTATTTGGATCTATCATATCAAGTGTGAGTATTATTTCCTTATGAGAAATCATATCTAACTAAAATAATTATGTAAAATGATATGATCATGATCGAAGACATGGCCATTGTGAGGGAATGCACTGATGTTTTTCCTAAAGAGTTGTCTAGTCATCCTCCTCATCTAGTGGTTGAGTTGTCAATTAATTGCATTACTATATATATGCCTATATGAAAGACACATTATAGAATGGATACCATTTTTTGGGACCAAGTTAGATGGAGAATGATGTAAGAAGAGTTTTCTATTGCAAAGTGTTGTCTTTTGTTGTCAAAGAAAATAAATCAATTCACTTTGTAAAGGACTTGAAAAATTAGAAGATTCTTTACTGATTTTTATTTCACAAATATCATAATTTAGGAGAACTCTTTATGTAATCCATATGATTTAAAAGGGGAGTAAAGTTTTTTCCGTTCATATTCAATTTTTATTGGAAGGAAATATGCTAGTGGGATACATGGAAGTTTTATTACTTTCTGTATAAAATATGATGATGCTAAATGTGCATGATCAAAGACTATATATCATGGAAGAAAAATTTTGTGATGAGGTTGGAATGAAAGAGACTTATGTGTCAAATGTGACATCAAATGGGGTTTCACGCGATGCATTGGGATCTTGCACAACACATCAGGGTTTTTTGTTCGTGGGGGTTAGTGATGCCTATAAATAAGAGGTAACCCCCTCTCATTTTAGTAGCTCGACACTTAGAGAAATTCAAAGCTCTGAATTGTGGAATAATTTTTGTTAAAGTGAGTTGTGTGAAAGAAGTAGAGTTTCATGTAACAAAGAGAAGTTTCACACAAGAAGATATTTTCATACAAGATTAAATTTGTGCACAAGAGTTGTTTCGCAGCAAATGACAAATCTTGCATGAGAGGAATAAAAGTTGCACACAAGACACCTAAAAGGGTGTGCTAAATATTTGAGTTCAGAGAGCAGTAATTTGTGTGAAAGCCAGTTCTTACGAGCTTCTAGGTAGGAAAAAGAAGAATTTTTTTGAAAGATCAAACTATGAAAGTTTATTAAGAATCATTAAAACTTTATTTTTCCCTATTTGTGCTAAGAGGGTGCACACATTCTTGTGGATTGTTTTCCAATTGCTACATGAGTATAATGTTATATCCTACTCTTTTTATTCCAAATCAAAGGATTATTTTCTAGTGGATTTTTTCATATTGGATTGTTTCTGTACCATACCAAGGATGTAGCTACTCTTGTTGAGTAGTGAACCTTATAAATATTGTATTCTTATGGCTGGGTTCTTTGATTGTGTTTAGCAGGGAAATAACTCTTTAACTAGAGACGAAGGTTGATTCAAAAATATACTAAACATAAATGAAAAATATATAACTGATTCACCCCTACCCCTCTTAGTGATACATGGATTATGACTGGGTAACTTCACCATTGAGATGGAAGAACTAAAGAAGTGGTTACAAGAGAATATAAATAAGGGTTTTATATATCTGAGTGATTTACCATGGGGTGAACTTGTCCTCTTCATCTAGAAGAATGATAGAACAACACCCCTCGGCATTGATTATTGTGAGCACAAAAAATGTAGAGATAAAGAATATGTATCCCCTTTCATAGATAGATGAATTGTTCAATAAATAGTGTGGTGCCATGTATATATATAAGGTGGAACTTTGGTTGGGATATCACCAATTAAAGGTGAGGAAGGAAGGTATTCTAATGTGTTCCTTTTAAAAAGGTATGGAAAATGTGATTTCATAGGGATGCCTTTTGAACTCACTAATAATACAACAATATTCATGGAATTCATGAATAGAGTCTTAATAGATTACCGCTTCAAATTTGTGGAAGTCTTTATCAATGATATTCTGGTATACTCCAAGAGGAAGGAGGAACATGAGGAGTATTTTAATACTATGCTAAAGACTTTGAGAAGGGAGAAACTTTATGCAAAGTATAGTAAATATTAGTTCTATATGGAGGAAGTATCATTTTTAGGGAATTTTATCACCAGTAAGATAATATATGTTGACCCATATAAGACAAATGAAATCTTGGAGTGGCCCAGGACAATATCTGTAATGGGGATCATAGTTTCCTCATTCAAGATGGGTATTATAGGAAATTTGTGAATAACTTCTCATGACTATAAAATCCAATATCCAAGCTAACTTGGAAGGGAGAAGATTTTGTTTGGACCAGTGAATAAGAAGAAAACTATAAAGAGTTAAAAGGAGACTTTTCACAGTGTCAGTACTCACACTTACAAAAATTGGGGAACTCTTTGAAGAATACATTTATGATTTAAAAAAAGGATTAGGTTGTGTAAAAATGAAAAATTATAAATTGATAGATTACGGCTCAAGGTAGTTGAAAATTAAGGATCAAAACTATCCTACACATGATTTGGGGTTGGAAACTATGATATTTTCATTAAAAATCTAGAGACATTATCTCTATGGGGAGAATTGTGAAATATATACTGATCATTAGAGTCTCAAATAGGTATTCATGCAAAATGAAGTTAATATGTGATAGTTAATATGGTTATATGTGATCAAGGATAACAGATACTCAATCCACTACCATCCTAGTATGGTGAATAAAGTGGTAGATGCTCTATGTATAAAGGATCCTATAACATTATTAAAGATGAGAATTGAGAAGGATCCAATATTATAAATTTTTAAAAGGATGCACATGGTAATCATTAAGGAAGGAACATCGTCAATCTTTTATCAACTGACTTCTCAACATTCCCTCATTGAAAAAACAAAGGATTCTCAAAGAAATTATGTGGAAAATCATAATAAGGTTAAAGCTATGACAAATGTTAAATCCTAAAATTATAAAATTGATGAGAAATGAGTTGTAATATTTGGGTGACAACTATGTGTATCATCTTATATAAAGAAAAATATTAAGATTTTGAATGATGCACATATCTTAACCTTGCCTATTCACCTAGGGAGCACAAAGATATATTGAGATATCTCGGAGTACTATTGGTGGGATAATATGAAAAATGAGGTCACTAGATATACATCAAAGTTCTTGATATGTCAGCAAGAGAAGGCGAAAATAAAAAAAAAATCTAAGGGGATGATGCAACCATTACCTATACAAACATGGAAATGGGAAAACTTTGACAAAGACTATGTCACTATACTTCCAAATAAATCTAGAGGAAATAATGTTACATGGGTTTTTGAGAATAATCTAACAAATACATCTCACCTTACCAAAATTTGAGAGAACTTATCACCGGATCAACTTTCATGAATATACATCAAAGAAGTGGAAAGGTTACATAGAGTACCACTATCAATTGTATCGAATCAATATTCGAGACTCACCAACATGTTCTAGAAAAAATTTTAACATGCTCTAAACACTGAGGTGAACTTCATTATGTCTTATCATCCTCAAACTGATGGCCAATCTGAACAAACTATCCCAACAATGGAAGACTTATTGAGGGAATGTTCAATGGACTTTTAAGGATGATGTGACCAATATCTTCCTCTGGTTGAGTTCTCTTACAATAATAATTTCCAATAGAGCATCAAAAAGGACCCATATAAATACCTTTATGGAAAAAGGTGTAGAACATAGGCATGTTTGGATGAGGTCAATAAATATAAGCTGATAGGACTAGAAATCATTCAAGAAATGCTGGAAAAGGTGAAAACCATTTAACGGCACATCAAGGTATCCCAATGTTGACAGAAGAGCTATGTAGATAACAATCGATGATACCTTGATTTTAAAGTTGGAGACATCGTATTTGTCTACATATCTCCATCGAAGAGGATTATGAGATTTTTGAAGAAAGGAAATCTGGGTCCCAGGTACGTAGGCCCCTTATAGATTCTTGATTGAGTTGGAGTTGTGGTCTATAGACTAACACTTCCACCAACCAAGTCCAAAGTACATGATGTATTCCATAAATCCCTCTTGAGAAAGTATATAATAGATCCCTCACATGTACTGAATCCGGAGTTGGTATAGTTGGAAGATGATCTCTCTTATGAGGAGAATCTAGTGAAGACTTGGACCACAGAGATACAGTTCTACACAACAAGACTACTCACCTGCTCGAAGTACTATGTTTGAACCATAAGTATGAAGAGGAAACAAGGGAACTGGATGAAGTAATGAAGGAAATTTACCCTGACTTGGTTTCACTACAGTGTGTCAAACAAAATTTCGAGGGAAAAAATTTATAAGGGATTAATAATGTAATGACCCAAAATTTTAAGAAGGAAAATTTCCTGCATATAATTATTTAATATAGTAGAAAACACATAAAATCACTAAGATAAGACAATAAAAACATTATAAATGAAGAATTAATGGTATAAGAGGTATTTATAGAAGTTAAGGAACCTATATCAATGGATTTGTATCGTGAACTTTGGAATAGTAATATACCCCTTATGAATAGTAAACTGGTCATTAAAATAGTAACATCACCCATGAGAGTCCAAATTAAATTTAATCATCTTATAAATTGAAATGTGATATAATTATATCATAATATAAGTGAATAAATTTAATAGAAATTATTATTTAAGTGTTTGTATTTTTTTAAGTAATAAATATTTCATTGAAATTTTATATTTAATATAATGATTAAAAAGGAAATTTGTTTTCATAAAATGTATTTATAAATTAATAATTCTTATCTAATTACTATAAGATAATTTTATGAGACCTAAATTAATTTTTCAAAGTGTTATAAAATCAGTTATAATTTTAAAATCGATATTTTCCATGTAAATTCTTATTTTAATTTAGAATTAATTTCTCATACATATAAAATTATTTCCATAAAATATAATTAATTTTTGAATTCTACACATTGAAAAATGGTTATGGTGAATGTTTGGAAATTTTTTGAAATACTTTAATTTTTGTGGATAGTAAAATACGGTAATTTACAGTATATATATATTACAAGTTAAATACATTATTCCTTGGTTCATAGCTAATTTAAGAACCATGATATCATTATACACTTAATTATAATAATATATCTAGTGATAATTCTCAAACAATTCACATTATTGAGAAAAAATAATAATGTATTGAATAAAATAATGAGAAAACGCCCCTCTCCTCCCATATAAATACCACACCTCACCACCTATTCTCCTCACACCTTCCAAGATTTGATCCTTTTACAAATTCTACCCAATACTATTCCCAATACCCTTCTCCACATCCATGGTCTCTTGGTATCATCAAAATACTAAACCCTTTTTCCTAAGGTGGTTCTTAATGAGAAGGATTAAAGAGGTAAAGTTCATTTTCTTTTCTTTTAATGTCTTTTCAAGTTCTTATTTTTCTTATTCTATACTCACATAACCCCATACAAATGGCATTATAACTTCAATAACTTACATATACTATAATTTTATTTTTCTAATGGATTTATCCATCATCAAACCCCTTCTCCCTTCCCTTTTATTCATAAAATGAAATCATTGTCCGTGATGAGTTGATTTACCACCTTCAAGGATGACATGTTTTAATTTTACCTTGATGCCTTTAAATATGGTCATGAAAAAAATTTAATGGTTAAAACAGGCTGTAAATATATTTTATAATCCTTTTTTATATTCTGGAAGTAACATATTTAAATAATACTAATTGTTAAAACAAAATGAGTTTGTTATGACCCAAAACTGCCATAATAATCTAAATGATTATCACTAATGTCATATATAATGATTCATCCGCATACCATAAAACCAAATGATATATATGACCATTTCAACTTATGTATGATAACAAATAACTTATAATTTATATTCTGGATAATTATTCCAATTGCACATCAACTTCTATACTTATATACAATAGAATTGATCACGAAAACCAGGAAAACGAACACTCTTGAATTATGAAATTAAACTATATAACTCATATAAAAGCCCATAAATGAACTTAATATAACAATAATGAATCAAGTTAATTTATAAAAGGATAAATCTTTTTAAATTAATTAATTTAATTTTATTATCCAAAATATTAATGTGAAGAAATCATTCAGACATAAGGTAAGGGGAATTCTAGAACCCAACTCTCTTCCATTAGGTTTTCCCTATTTCACATTTTTTTAGTATGGATGTTCCATTAATGTTAATTAAATATCATTTATTTTCCCTCTTTCTTTGGATATACGTGTTTTTAATTTGGTTCCTTGAAAATTGCACATATTTTTTCAAAACAACACTTCTTTCCAAAAATACATCTTTTACTTCTCTTGAGATTGTTTCTTCTTCACTCAATATTTATGTTTATTATACAAATTATTATATTACATATTTAATTTGTGAACCCAAAAGTTTATTCCTAGATGTATGATTTATAAAATAAAACCCATTCCTATCCATGGGTTATTTTATGTCCAATATTGATATACATTATATGTGGATGCATGATAATGTAAATGTTATGATGTCACGGGTGCCCCTGGAATTATATAGTACATTTAGATGTTATTATGTGATGTATGAACCCAAAATTATATAGTTTTATAATCTATTGTGTAATTTTATGAATCTCATGACATAATTTTAAATATGTGTGAACATGATGCAACCTTTTTTCATAACTATCTGTGGTATTTTACAACTAATACATTATGTTTCATTTTTCTGCATTTCCACATTCCATTCCTTTATCCAATGTTTCCTATCATGATTATGATTATGATATTATGATTATATTATTATTATTATTATTCTCACCCAAGTTTCATGTCACTTATTCATCCTCTTACAGGGATTTTAGCTCACCCCTTTCTTTGGTGTATATCCTCATGAGGTTACTTTTACTAAGGAGAACACATGGAAAAATAAAAAATAAAGAATAAGGAACTAAATAAATTTTTATGGTTTATTAATTAAAATTTATCTGTGGTCCTAATTTTCCCATGACATTAAACCTTTGGTTCCTGGTTTTGTAATGCTTTTATGTTTTTTATCTTTAAAATTATGTAATAGTTAGGTAATAAAAAGCAGGGCTGTTATATTATGGGCATGTGATCCCCATCGTAATTGTTTAATATGGGTAGGTTTATGTATCATCTATAGTCCATGTGTGTGATCCCTTATCTATGTGTCAAAATCCTCTAAGTTATTTCACGTACCTCTTCATTACAAGACCCAATGATAATGACCTCTTACTTGAGCTCCATCAGTGTTATAAAGACTTGATGAGTGATTTCTCTTAGATGAGCATTACCTTAGACCATCAAGTAGAATATTAGGTTGGTAATGTGTATGTGAATTTAATTTGTGACTTGGTGCCTATATTTTATACTATATGGTTTTTTATTGTCTCACTCTCTATTAGAATCACCTTTTTATATTGAGATAACTCTCTTTGATTCTTAGTGTTCGGTGACTTCAGGGTGTCATATTGGGTATGATTATATTCAGCCCTATATGAGATAATTTGACAAATTTTATGTATTATATAGATTACATGCCTTTTTATTGATTATTAAGAGGACCAAGAGAAGATGGATCTTAGTTGAGCTAGATAGAATGCATTGGGTTCTAGGAGTTTCATTTTGACAGAAATTATATTCATACTGGAAGGTTGGAATCTTGTTTAGTTTTAGTGGCCTTATATTCTTCATTTTTTTTTCCCATAACTATTTCATACTATTATGTGTTATTAGTTTTATGAATTTAAATTTGGTATCAATTATGTATTTCCTTTCCATGATATATCTGTGTTTGGACATGTTTGTGTGTATACAAGTACCATAGGCTAAGGGTACCCATGTGTGCGATATGCCAACTATATGCTAGTCACCAGCCCCTCGCATATTTATGGTGGGATTGGGGTGCCAAAAATGGATTTCCACTAGCTAGTAAATCCCTAGTTGTTTGGGTTTTGATAGAGGGGTATCAGAGATGTTCATCTTAGGACCAAAGTTTGGAGATAGTCTAAATTGTGGTTTTGTTTGGGAACTAAGGTATGAGTGCTATAGTGCCTCGAGATATGATATCATGTTAGGGATTCTAATAATGGTTTTATGGATAATATATCCATTCACCATGACTTTGATAAAATCCTTTTTGACTCGGTAAATGTAGGCACTGGATGTAGGGAAAACTTCAATACACGTTTCATATAGTAACGAGTTGTAACTTTCATGTATTTATTGAGTCAAATCACTAGATATTATCTTTGGACATTATTTATCTTGAATTTTTTATGATTCCTCCATTGTAAAATACAATTAGGATTTTTGTAGTGGGACTATGATGATGATCCTCTTAGTGGTAAGGCTTCAACTTAAAGGCATGTGTAGGAGGCAGTACCATCTTGTGGTATTTAAATCTTACCTATGTGCTTTGAGTAGTATGTTTCTTCATAAATAATGGTAAATTATGTGCATAGGAAAAGTTAAATTCATGAATTCCAGAGGTAGAGATGCCTCAGGTTTCATGGATATCTCAATGCCAGGCAGTAGAGGATTGGCTTGATGAAGTTTGGTTTTTTTTCCACAACATTTAGTTCTATCTAGATTATATGTTTGTCCTAGAAGTTTTCCTTCTCCCTAGATCTATAGGGTGATGGTGTATCATTGTGACATAGATAAATGATGAGGTGACTCTCACTTGGAATTAATTAAAGATCCTCTTTAGGGAGAATTCTTACCTAGTTTTGTTGGGGGAATACATATCCAATAGATTCTTATTCTCCATCAGGGTAGCATATTAGTCACAAAGTTTGTGTCAAGGTTCACTAACCTCTCATGGTACTCTATAGAAAAGTTTTGTGAATTTTATATTATTGAAAAAACCTTAAATAATGTACTTTACCATGATATATGGGCTCGAGTGGTATCTCTTAGTCTCCCTTTCTATGATGGGGTGTTAGAGCGTCCCTTGGTGGTGGGTATTCTTTTAGCCAAGCAGTCTTTGTTGGTTGGTTCTATTTGTGGGGACAATAGAGCTGACAGTAGCTATTAGTTGATGACAGACTCCAGGATCCATGTGTGTGATGAATTTCTAGAGACCTTCTCAAGGTAGAGGTTCTATCATCTTGGGCTCTAAAGATGGTTTCAATTAGCTGAATGAGAGGTTATTCTAATCATATGATGGTTTACATCATATCATGAATGATTTCCCGACCCACTAAGAAAAATATATGGGCATAGTTAATGGAAAACATATTCATTGGAAGAGACTATATAAGGGAGATCATCAGGGTGGTGGACATGGAAGATGAGTTTGTATAGTCATGATCGCTGGCTACTGTTTTAAATTTTTTTAATAACCATTAACATGTAATTGGCCCACATTGGGATCAAGGATCTAGTGGTTAGGGATGTGGAAGTTGTGGGTCGAATAGTCTAATGGTTGGGGGGTTTATGAATAATTCATATATGATCTATATATTCTCTACTTTAGATATGGAATTTATACTCATAGGTGCAAGATACTCTTTTCTTTCCACATCCCTTGTTCAAGTTCTGGAGATTCCAATATAGGATTTGGCTCAACTATTGCATTTTGAGACTCTTTCAGGGAGAGATTCTATAATAAAAAACTTTTCTAATAGTTTTAACTGAATACCTAATGATAGAGATTATTATGGGACCTTTTTATAGTCATGAAGAGGCCCTAAAGTTTCATTATAGGTATTGGTTTTATCTCCATAGTTCATGGTCAAATTAAAAAATTTATGTAGAGGATGTGGTTCATCTATGTTGAGGGGATGATGTTTTCCTCCATCGGTGAAAATTAAACCCATATAGAGTGGTATGGGCCTGTATGTAGGAGGGTAATGAAAATTACTCATTAATATTATAGTATTACCCTTCATGTTTCTAATCTTATAAGATTTTAGTTTCATGCAGTAGTGTCGTAGTACGTTGAAATATTCCCTAAGGACATGTTGGGATTACCTCCCCACCAAGTGATCGATTTCATCATAGACTTAAACCTAGAGACTTTTACAATATCTAAAACAGAATATTGGATATCCCCCATAATTTTTTAGAGTTGAAGGTTATGTTTTAGGTTTTATAGGGTAAGGCCTTTATCTCACCAAGGGTGTCCCACTAGTAAACCCTAGTGTCGTTCTCTAGGAAGGTGGATTAGAGATTGAGGTTATTTTAGGATTACCATTACCAAAATTAGGTGACCATCTAGAATAAGAATCCACTTTTGATAATTCATGGCCTCTTTGACTAGATTAATTTCGTGAGGTGGTTATCAAATATTAACCTAGGGTGGGGATATCACTAGCTCCATGTTCAAGAGAAGGGTATAGCAAAGAAAACATTTTAATGTTTATATAGTCACTATGACTATTTGGTGATTCCCTTTGGCCTAAATAATTCCCTAACAGTGTTCATTGGACTTATGAACTATATAATTTATCCCTCTTTGGACTTGTTCGTGGTAGTCATCATCGATGACATCCTTATGTGTTTAGTATATAAGGAGGAGATTGGAATACGTTTGAGGGTGATCCTAGACATATTCTAAGAGAACCAACTTTACGGATAGATATCAAAGTGTTACTTCTGGATTTAGGAGGTCCAATTCATGGGAAAAGTCATTTCATAAGAGTCGGTAGTAGTGGAACAAACAATAGTCGATGTCGATCAAGTTTGGGATCCACCCATGAGTGTGACTAAGGTTTGGAGATTCCTTAGGGGGGAAGGTTGCTATCAGAGATTCATGATTTATTTCCCCAAGATGTTGGAACCCCAGACTACTTTGACCCAAAATGGGGATCTTTTCATGTGGAAATAGAAGTTCCAATTGTATTTTTAGATGTTTTGATAGATATTGGTGAGCACCCCTACATTGAGACATATATAGGAGGTTGTTGAGTATGTGGTGTTTAAGGATTCCTATGTAACTAGGATTAGATGCATTATGATGATAAGGAATGAAAAGATTAATTATAGGTCCCAACAGTTCATAACTCATGAGAAAAACTACATGACCCACAATTTGGATCTTCTAGCAATGGTCTTCGCCCTGAATATGTGGTGAAACAACCTCATATGAGAGTGTTTTATTATCTATTCTGACCACAAGAGTCTCATGCGTATCTTTTATTATAAAGATATTAACTTGAAAGAGATACAATATATATATTTATTACTAAATTATGACTTTGATATAGTCTATACTCCCAAAACAAGGAATGGGGTTGTAGATACTCTCATCAAGAGATCATATTCATGGTTATTGAGTAAGGAATTGGAGTAGTTGGCCTCATCATAGTTGTACTTAGTGGATGATGATAGTGAAGCTCACCTTCATTTGACGGTTCTTACCAATATACGTCGCCATCGTGTTACGTAGGCTCAGAATAGAGATATTTATTTTGATTACTTTCATGCATAGATATCCATGATATATTCTCCTAATGTATTTTCTGATGGTTGAGAACATGTCATCATTTTTAGGATAAATGGTGGTACTAGGCCAACTATGAGAGGAGGTATTAAGGGAGTTTCATACAACCCTTTTGGAAGTACATATAATACTATGAAATATGTAATAGGATATTTAGCATCATTTCTGGTGTCCAAGTATGAAGACCTGTGTAGCTATGTTTACCTCTAGATGACTCACTTTCCAAAAGGTGAAGGCCAAGAACCAGGTTCAAGTTTGTTTATCTCAACCATTTGAGGTGTCAAAGTATAACTAGATGGTATATCCATGGACTATATGATAGGGATTCCATGACCATATAGAGGTCAAAGAACTATTTGGGTGATTTTTGAATAAATCACTATGTTTACCCACTTCCAAGAAATCTGAGAAAAGATTTCAGTGGAGATATTAGGTTGCCTTTACATGTAGAAGATAGTTTGGCTTCATGTTTTTCCATCGATGGTCATCTCAGACCATGATACTCACTTCATGTCATGATTATGGAGAGGATTATAAGAGTATTTTGGGACTTAGTTATGTTTGAGCAGGAAATTTCACCCCCAAGTAGATTTTCATACATAGTAGACTATTCAGGTTTTGGAGGATATTTTTCTGGATTGCATGTTATACTTTGGCCATGGCCGAGAGGTTCACCTACCCTTGGTGGAGTTTTAATATAACAGCAGTTAACATTCCACTATTATTATAAAACCATTCAAGGCCTTGTATGAGATACCTACAGGTCACTATTGTGCTCAATGGATCCATAGAAGTCAGCACTCATAGGCCCAATGTTGGTAGGAGTGATGAAAGAGAAGGTTCAGATCATTTAGGATTGAATGAGGAATACCCAATTCCATTGTAAGTCTTATACTAACTAATGATAGTGGACTTTGGGGTAATATTAGGGAGTATATGTGTTCTTGAATTTCTTATTCTGGTGATTATTGTGGAGGTTTGGCCAGAGAAGAATGTTATCTATAAGATTCATTATCTCATTCCATATATTAAATATGGTTGGAAAGGAGGTACTACTTATCGCAGCCACCACATTTAGATTCAGTGCAAAATTTATTCCACGTGTCACAATTGAGGAGGTATGTGCATGACTCGTCACATGTTATCGACTGGGGAGATATGGAAATCAATGATGAAGCTACATTTTTATAGTACCTAGTATATATTGAAGATCGGTAGGAGAAGACACTTCATGGGATAGTGATTCCCTTGGTGCATGTTTGATGGATTTATAAGATCTTCATGAGAGAACTTGGGAGTGGACAAACCTGATACGAGTTCAGTACCCTCATCTTTTTTATTAAGTGTTTTCTTTTTGGGATGAAAATACCAAAGGTTGGGATAAATTAGCGATTGTTTTCCCTTGTAACACTTTATAATACTTTAAATAATATTTTGAGAGTTAGGCATGGATTCATTTTCGGCATTTGAGGCCCATGGATCCTCATTGTTGATATAATAAAAATATTTAATATAACATATTACTCTCAATATGTTTTTTTGAAATAATTTAATATCTCTCAAGAACCAATGGATATGGGAAAATCAAGACCTTTGTTACCCTATGTGTGACATAACCATGTGCACATCAGTTTTTTTGTTTAAGAGAATCCTCAGGCAGAATAATAGAAAAAGAAATTAATTAAATAATTTATTGTCCAATAATTGTCAGTTTCCTAAATCCTATTTTATTTAAGAATGGTTATGGATAAATCCTAGGGTTATCCACATAACCATAGATATTTGATAGGACTATGGATAAGATATTTGGAGAATGAAAATAATATCTTGGATTAATGATCAATTTTCTATGGATTTTTTTATCAATAATGGAGTTCTTGGATCTCACCAATGAAAATGATGTGAAAATAATTCTTTATAATTTATCAGTACAATTTTCAGGTAGGGGTTTTTTATCTTGTATTAATCCCTATTTTTTACTCTTCCATGTCTAAAATAAAATTATTCCCTTAGAAAAATAATTCATAGATTAATTATTTATTTAAAGTTGACGATTTTCCATCCAATAATTAGGAATTGATAAATAATTTTTTGATCTTGGTTTATTCTTATTTCTTAATTGTTTTCGATGCCAACAGATGAAGGCCAACCTAAAAAATGGCCGATGTCAATTACCTCACTTTTGTGTTTTGATGATTTCTTCCCTCATTATTTATATTCTCATCAATAATAATTATTTTGACCGATGATTAAACTATACCCAAGAAATTATTATTATGAAATTGATCTTTGATACAACAGATCAATACTGCGAGTAAATATTTGGGATCGAAGGTTTACTTTGGGTTTTATGAGGATGACATAAGATCAGGGTTATATCAAGGGTTTTTTCCCAATGGGTTCAAGTTTTGGTGATGTGGTATGACAGGATATGAATCTAAGTGGATGGTGGATAGAACCCAGGTAGTGGAAATAATATCATTTCAGTAAACTCAGATCCAAGATCTATAGCAAATTCCATGATTGGATCACAGGTAATAGTGGTGATGGTAAAGATGAATGTGATTTTTTGACATCTAGATATACATATTGTATAGTTTATAATAACACATGTTGTTTGGGACCCCTTATGTATTGGATAGGGTTATGCACAAAAATTAATATCACATGTAGTGTGGCTTGTCCATGTGTTGTGTGACCTGAAGTCAGGGACCTAGAATGTACCCAAGGGTACATAGAAATAGTCATAACTTATGAACATAGGAATGAACATAGTATAGAGGTAAGCCAATGTACATGGGTATAGCCAGAGAACATTTTCATGGAATAAATTACATAGAAAATAACTCGATCATGACAAGACTGATCAAGAAATATCTTCTATTCCATATACAATCCATATACCCCTTCTAGGGAAGTTTGAATCCCCCTTTATCTACTATTTAGTTGTGTATCATTAGGGTATGTCACATTTGGTCCATCCCTAAAAGGGTAAAATGAGGTGTCTCGTCCTTAGAATATGATAAGTGGTCCCCACTGTAAGTTAGTTATATATATAGTTTTGAATCCCTATTTATAGCCTAGGGTATGATCTACAATCATTCTTCTCTATGGTGGGTAAGGTATCTCACTACCGACTTTCATGACATGTGATACCTATACTAATATGCTAATTTTTGTATGGTTAGTTGTCCCCTATAATCCCTAGGTGTGATCCCCTATTTTTTATCAATATCTTCTCAGTTCTGACATGTACCTATTCAAGGAGAGACCTAATAATCGTAAACTCTCAGATGAGTGCCATCGGTGTTAGAAAGACTCTAGGAGAGACTCCTCTTAAATTAGAATTACCTTGGAGCCTCAATAAAAATCCTAGGATGGCTGTGTGGTTGTGACATTAAATTGTGACTTTTTGTCTATCTTTGAGAATATATAGGTTGTTATTGACACACTCAATATTTGACTAACCTTTTGATATTGAGGTGGCTCGCTTTGATTCTTTATGTTTGGTTATTTCGAGGTTTCCTACTGGGTATGTTTATACTCACCCCTATATGGGATCTGCCTACATGTGTCGGGTCTTATGTAAATAATAAGTAATTTTATGGAGGCCTATGATTGAGAAGAGTAGGTAGAGATTAGTTTTACTACAAATAATGTAATCAGTTCCAGGAGTTTTACTTTGATATTAGTCCCATTCTTATATGAAGAGTAGACTCTTTTATAGTTTTTGGGGTGTTATTTTTTCCTTTTTCATTCCCATATTTATTTAATACTCTAATTTTGAATTATTTTTATTCATTTATATTTAGTATTAGTTTTTTCTTTTATTTATACATTATATTAGTTTTTAGATATGTGGTCATGTGTACATGTACCTTTGGCTAAAGCCTCCTATGTGTGTGATATTCCTACTCAGCATTACGCTCAAACCCTTGGCCTATTGGAGGAGGTATTGGGGTGTCACATATGGCTTTCAGTTTTCCATGTTCACCCCATTTGTTTAGTCATGAAAACCCATGAAATTGTTTACCATTAATGGGTGAAACTCCTTTCTTGTTCAAATAACCCAAATTCACCATGATTCATTATTGAAATAGTATAATCTTGGGGGTAACAGGTTTAATTTGATACCACATAGTTAACCTTAAGGTACCAAATACATCCTTAGGGATGAATTTTGAGAAAATATCATCCAAATGGTCTTTGGTAGGAATAAATTCAATATAAATATCATCATAGGCCACAATCTCATTATTGAAATAAAATCTAATATAAATATTCTTAGACATTGAGTGTTGAATAGTAATTTTAGAAAAATCAATGTAATATTGATTATCATAAAATTTTGTATGATTTTTTTTAAAAATCACCCTCAAATCATCAAGCTTATATTTTAATCAACTAATTTTTTTGTAGGAGCTACTAATAGATATAAAATTATCTTTTATGGTAATAAATGTAATGGAATTTTTCTTTTTACAATTCAAATTTACATATCTTTATCTCATGTGGAGAATTCCACTTGAAGTAGACCTTGTATCATCCTAATATCACATTCATCCTACATTAATAAGTCTAAAAAAATATAGTTTATTCCCTCATTTATTGAACACCCCATAGAACAAATCCCCTTGTCCATATTTAAGGAATATTTGTAGCCATGTGATGGGATTATTTTGGATCACTATGATATATATAACATATACTCATCTCATAGACAGTGTCTAGTCTATAAGTAGTGATATATAACAAGCTACCAATTAGTATTCTAAACTCCCTTTGAATAACACTCCACATTTATCATCTTTGAATAATTTCATCCCTACTTTAATAGGTGTATAATATAATTTTTAAACCTATATCTCAAACTTATTCAATAGATATTTGTAATAATTCTCTTGGGATAAGAATATAAATTTCACTTGATGCATCGCTTATGATTCTATGAAGTGTCTCAGATATCCTTGAATGAATACCCAAATATTTTCTTAATATTATTTGAGAACTAAATATAATTACTTTTATTATCACCTAAAAAATGGTTTCATCAATTTATACATTTATAATGACTATGCAAAAATTCATTTCAGTGATATATTTTCATTTTCCACTTTCCCTTTAGTGAATTTTACCTCTTTCAAATAGCTATCATACATTGAATTCCAGGTTATTAAGGCATACATAAATCTATATAATTACTTATTTAATTTTAACACATCAGAAACACCACTATTAAGCAGATGACCTTTAGTATTATCAATGTGAATAGTATTGAACATTGATTATTTTATAAAAAAATTTGATCTTTTTAACTTAGCTAGCATTGGCATCCCATTTCAAAAATGCATTTATTCATTCTTCCAGCAACACTATTTTTTTGAGGTGTTTAGGGGGTTCTATATTTATTATTAATCAAATACATTGTAATGAAAGAATACAAAATCATTCCTAGTAAATTCATTCTCGTTATCAGTTCTAATATTTTTTATGTGAACACCAACTTCTCTCTCAACATAACTTCTAAAAATTTTAAAAATTTCATCTAATTTTTATTTTTTCCTCATAAAAAGATATATAATAATCAATGTATAGTCATTAATAAATGTGATTTAATACATTTCACATCTTTTATAATTATGTCTCATGGGTCCACACAAGTCTAAGTGAATCAACTCAAGTCGTATAATTGATTATATATCTACTTGTTTTATCCCTTTCTTAGACCATCTTCCCCTTCTGAGTTTTTTTAAAAATAAGACCTCTATATCTTCTCAAATAGGGTAGATTCTTCACAAAATTTTCATTTAAAACTTCTCCCATATTATTTCCACTAATATATCAAAGTCTTTTATGCCATAGATAATTCTATTCTTTTACACTTAAATAGAAGGAATTATTAGGATATCCAATCTTGAATAAATTCTTTCTTTTTGTCTTAACTATGGTGGTAAACATTACATCTCTCATTATTTTAATTATCCAAGTTATTTTATTCAAAATCAACTCATTGACTTCATCATAGAGTTTACTAACACTTAGAATATTACACTTGAGTCCATTAATAAATAAAACATCATTTGAATTCAACCTATATGGATTAATTTATACTTAGTCAATTCCCTTTTTCTTTAAAGACCTCTTGTCACACCCATGACTTTTTTTTAAATTTATTATTCATTTAATTTCCATTCCTGATTTTTTTTGGGGGTTTACCACTCATTTTGGTGAAAATGGTGGGTTTTGAAAATTTGGGCCAAACCGTGAGCCCAAATCCAGATTTAAAAACAAATTTTTATTATTCTATAACTCCTTCAATTTTTACTATTTTATACTCATTCCACTTCCCAATTAGAATACCCTAATATATTAAAATCACCATATCCCTTTTAACCACATAGAAATCCCAAATCATGAGGGATTTGGGTTTTTAATTAAGGTAATGGGCCTGCCCGTAAGCCCATTTCCTGCTTTAAATTATTTTTTTAAAATTTCAATATCTCATTCGTTTTTACTGTTTTTTGGTGATTCCAAATCTCACTCGAATACTAAAACCTAAGGATCACCCCCAATATCTATTTCGCCGCTTTGGAGCTCATTTGTGTCCCGAATTTGGGCGAAACTTCTTTGGATTTCTCAAATCGTCCAGATTTGAAGAGGTAAATCATTTCTTTCATAACTCCTTCAATTTCTTCTCTTTTGCCCCAATTTCAGTCCCCACATTACCTCATCATCACCATTAGATCCTCCATATCAGGTTTGGTTTCTTGGAGATTAAAATTGTGGTGTATTTGGTTCGTTTGATTCAAGATGTTTCAAGTAAGTGTTTCTTTGCTTGATTTCTTCCCCTTCCTTAGGGTTTCTTTCACCATTTCATGAAGTTCCTCATGTCCAGAAGTTGAGTTTCGAAACTATTGTTTGATTTTGTGTCCTTTTGGTCAAATATTTTGGTCTAGGTCTGGATTTATATTCCTTGTGGTGCCAGGTTGGTGCGGTTGATGTTCCGCACCATGTTTTGAGGGTTTCGTCATAAAAGGTAGGTGATTCCATGTGTAAACATTTCTAGATGAGTTATTTTGCTTGAATTACTTATTATTAATGTTACTAATATGTTGTGTGTGGTGCGTGAACTGTTTATGTTGGATTTAGTAAAGCATTTGTTTTTATAGTTTCATTCTAGCTTAAAATTTGGTGTTTTCAATTGCAACCCTTTGGGTATTGTTTGGGATTGTTTTATAACATATGAATTTTGTTTAATAAATCTTGTTAGGGATGAAAATTCTCATTTGGTTGGGTATTGGTGTGCCACTAGGTCTTAAAGATGTTTTTTAAGGGTTTAAGGTGTAAAACTTTATTGTACTTCTTGAAAGTGATTTTGAAAACATGTGTGTTTCACGTGGATCTTTTGTACTATTGGTTGAGGTGTTTGTATAAAACATGGAAGTTGTTTAATAAATGTTTTTGGGGATTCCAATTCTGTTTTGAATTTTTATTGGTGTGATTTTGTCCTTGAAATATGGTTTTGAAATGGGTTTTATTTGAAAAGCTTTGGTGCACTATTTAGAATTGTTTTATGAAAGTTTTGAGTGGTTCAATGATTTATGTAAGAGGTGAAACAATATTGGAAAACTGTTTTGGATTGTTTATACTTTCAAATGAACCATTTTAAATGTGAATATTTCTTTTATGTGATGTTTATCATATTTTTAGGGACTTCATAAAATTGTTAAAGGATGTGTTGGATTGTGGATGTTATGAAGAAAAGTGTTGTGGGCTATTTTGGTGTGAGTTTGATTTCAAAATGAATTTGAATGAAAAGTTAAATTTTTGACTTGTGTGATGTGCATGGGGATGTTTGTATAATGTGTGATGTGGAAGTGATATTTTCATGTGAAAAGTATATTTCTTGGCTTGTTGAACTTGTTTGAGCACAGAGGGAAAACCCGGGTATCTAGGTGGGTGGACGTGTACTAGTATGCTAGAGAATCCGTGGGGTTTGGCCTCAGTTTCACTTAGCAGTATTGACACTTAAAACTCTAACTAAACTATGATGATGATGATTGGGGACCACTAGTTTATGGGTATGTTCCCTACTAGTGGCTCGTGCACGAGAACGGATAATTTTTGTGATTACTCTCACCGAGATACGAGGTACCTGGGACCCACAGCTAGCTAGTGCCTAGGGGTTATTTCCTATTGCTTGTGCTCATTAGATCCTTTATAATTACCATCGTCATATGGTATATTTTTCTGGAAAATTCATTAGCTTTTGAATTTATTTTAAAAGTGTTGATTCTTTAAATTATCCCACTTGAAAACTGTTTTTTTAAGTTGCATCTTTTAGAAATTGTAACTACAAATTACATGTTTTTGAAAACTTGCATGCTTTTCGTCTTTGAATGTTTATCACATGGAATCTCTTAGTGGTGGTATCCTACTGGGAATTGTCTCACACCCTACTTACACCTTTGGGTGTAAGTAGACTTGGTTATTTTTGTTGTCGCAGGTTTGGGTATAACATTTTTCCCAACAGTTCAGATTTTCACCGGTCATTCATGATGTGGTGTTGTGGAGATGGATTGAGGGAAATGCCTCTTGCCATGTTTAGGTTCTTGGGATGTTAATTTTTTTTTGTTCCTTTGTTATAGTCTTGTTTATTTGTTTTAGAATATGTAATTCAGTTCTGATTTTCTGTAAAACATTGTTTGCTTTGAAAAATCCAGATTTGTTTCATTGGATTCTTTTGTTGTTTTATGTTTACAAACTCGGGTAAATCATTCCCAATTTTCATTTTATGATACCCGGGCACTTGTGCCATCCCGTGGGGATCGGGAACGCCCTTCGGGCCTTGTCACGGGCCGTGTTTGGTGCTATTTTTGGTGGCGATTGATTCGGTTCGTGACAAAATGGTATCAAAGGAGGTTCTCTCTCTTTGGGTCATGTTATTTAGGGAAGAGTCTGGATAATATGGAGATCAGATTCTAGGGACTTGGTATTCTAGTTATGGGTAGTGTGCCTGATCACTACACCTCATGGCAGGATTCAAGTTTCTAGGGGAAGTTGGGACCCTTCAGAGTCCTTTGGTTTTCTTGGTTTAACAATGATTAGGGGAATTGAAAAGAGAGTTCGGTTAATGGTCTCAGTAAGCTCGCAAGGCCTGGAAAGCCATCTGGAGCTGGGGATATTCCCTAGAACACTCTATGTGACAGTGAAGTGATTGGAATATGGCCGCCAACCATATGTCCAAGTCACCCACTGAAACTAGTTTCCTCTCGCATTGTCTTGTGTTCTTTAGTTTTGAAATCTTGGAACTTTTGTTTTAAACTGACTAGGTTTTAAGAAGTGTAAAGTTTTTGTGAAATTATTTTCAAATAAATATGGAATGTTTTGATTTATGAAATGGTCGAACTAAATTGTCAGAATTGTTTTGAAATGGAAATTAGTATGCTTACACCTCTTTTGAAAGCCGTAACCATATTGAAGTTGGTTTTCAAAAGTGTTTCCAATATAGTTTTTTAAACAATCAAAGGGTGTTTTAATGGGATGAGATGTTTTGAAATTGATGTATATGAATTGAAAGTGATTATTCATTTGAATTATTGGTTTTTTGGTTAGTGGTTTTGAGAAAAAGGAAGTATTGGTTGACCGTTTTGGTTTTGAAAAGTGGAAAGAATCTTTGTTTTAACCTTTGGTATTTCCGTGAGTGACCACATGCATGGGGTTATATGGGATGATGGATGGTTGATGGCATGACTAGATGAGTTTCGGTATGTATATGAGGAGGGTGCCCGGTGTGGCACAAAAACATGCATGTGTGAGGCCCATGGGGTACCATTTGTGGATACGTTTACTGCTAAACAATTTGTTTTCAAAGAATTAGTTTTAAATAAAATCATGATGTCTTGATGAATTGTTTGGGATGGTGTATATTGTGTTTTTTTGGAAAATGTTGATGTTGTGGGATGTTTTGAGTCCAAGAACCCCTCTGGTTTGAACTGTATTTTGGGTTTGTGTTTGGTCGGTAAGCTGGGTAGAAGGACAGGTTAGTAGTCTCTTATGAGATATGTTTCTGGACACCTTTATGGTGGTTCCATTAATGTGTTTGGATCTATTTTTTGGCATGTTTTTACCAATTAAATAGCTTGGTTGGGTCCTTGGGTTCTCCCGTTGGATAGGGTACGCCCCCATTAAGGGTTAGGGCACACCTGAAGTGCAACCCGGATTGTTTCGCCATTGGAAAATCCTCCAGTTGATCAATGTAAGGAATCTTTTCTTGAGCTTTGTATAATGAGTCTACACCATTTACATTATTGTTTTTTTTTTGGATCCTCTTATTGCGGAAGAGTGCTCATGGATGGTTTAAAGATACCTTAGTTTCTTAAGCTATCCGATGCTTCGAAGGTAGAAGTTGTCTAGGGTTGTCAATATGGATAGTGTCTAAGAGGGTCTTTGAGTCATTTATAGTCTCTTCGAAGAAGGGGTTTATGTTAAACCACCTGTGTGGGAAATCTGGCCATGATAGGCTGTTATGGACACTTTATGGAATGCTGTCATGTTTGGGGATGTTGTATAAGGCCCCCTCCTTGTATTATTTCTATCAGTCGCTTTGGTCATGTTTGTTAACGCGTTGTGATGTTGCGTGTTCGTTTGATTGTAAAGGTAAACTTGTACAATATTTTGTGATTCTATTTTTTTAGCAGTGTTTATCCTTTCTGGAGATCTTGACATCCTCTCTTTTAGAGGAAGGTGTTTATATGTGTCCTTTATTTCTGTTGTTTCTCACCTGAAGAAACAAGGTGTGATGTGAGTGCATCCTCTAAACCCTTATTTCAGTGAAATCCCAAGTAAGGGGAAAGTGAGTTCTGGGGTGTGTTATGTCTTGGTGAACCCATATAGGATTGCATGTAGTTTTTTGTAGCATCGGAAGAAGAAATTCTATTCGGGGGTTTCCAAATCCTAACTGCGAGGCCGAAGATTCTTCAATCATTCCAGCTCCAGCCATAGGTCTCGGAGAGAAGTTGGCACGTAGTCAGAGGAAATCCCAGTGTTGTTTTTAACCTTGTACAAAGAACTATTCTTGTTATGAGAGTTGGTAATAGTTTAAACATTTTTTGTTGTCATTTGGCTTCATTTTTTCACGTTCGGTGGAAAGAGGTGATGGGCCTCATCCCCATGTTATCTCCCAATGACTTTCTTTTCCCCTTTGGTTTCCTTTGGGTTCGGGGGAAAGGTTTTAGATATTTTTAGACATTTTTAGTGAACATTTATTAGTAACCATTACCTAGAAAACCATATAGGTATAAGGATCCACATGGTTAGTGCACAGTTTCCCAAGCTGTGCGGGCGAACTGTGTTGTCATCCCAACTCTTTAAGTTTTGGGGTTTT
This sequence comes from Viscum album, assembly GCA_963277665.1. Classification (NCBI taxonomy): domain Eukaryota; kingdom Viridiplantae; phylum Streptophyta; class Magnoliopsida; order Santalales; family Viscaceae; genus Viscum; species Viscum album. Next base: position 908,844,958 of record OY728165.1, on the reverse strand, counting down.
TCTATGCTGGCCCATATTGGTCAGTTAAGATGGATGGTTCTTATGGTGGGGAGACCAACTATGAGTCTCATGTATATTAATTTGAAAATTACTAATGGTATTCTACCCCTTGTACTGGGGAGTTTGTTCGGGGCTCCCCTGTTGGTGTCTTGATTCTTTCTCAGAAAAAAAATTTTAAGTTGTCTCTTATGGTTGGGGAGCCCATTTGTGTATCCTTGTACCAGTAACTCACTTTTGTAATTGGTCTTGGATTGGATGTGGGTAGTCTCTTTCGGAGCTATATAACCACATACATCTTCCTTGGGCAAATTTTCGGATTGGAGAGTTCCCAGTGGTTTAGTTATATCAAGGTAAGTGTAACCTTGTTCGATGTTCTTGTTTGTTTGGGTAAATTGCTTGAGCCTTGTTCAGATAGTTTTTGAGGAGTTTTATTTTGGGATAAATCCTGAATGATCTTGATAATTTCAGTAATGAGGTGTATGTTTTGGTTGTGAAGTATTCCTTCCTTAATTGATCACTGGAGCTGTTTTGGCCTTTCGGGGCGAAGCTTAGCAAAGGAGTCCATTTCTGCATTTCGGTTGAGTTTGGTTTTTGCTTTGTCCGTGTTGTGGCTTTCCGAGGGCGGAAAGTTTTATGGTGGGGATAATTGTCACACCCATGACTTTTTTTAAATTCATTATTCATTTAATTTCCATTCCTGATTTGTTTTGGGGGTTTACCACTCATTTTGGTGAAAATGGTGGGTTTTGAAAATTTGGGCCAAACCGTGAGCCCAAATCCAGATTTAAAAACAAATTTTGATTCTTCTATAACTCCTTCAATTTTTACTATTTTATACTCATTCAACTTCCCAATTGGCATACCCTAATATATTAAAATCACCATATCCCTTTTAACCACATAGAAATCCCAAATCATGATGGATTTGGGTTTTTAATTAAGGTAATGGGCCTTCCCGTAAGCCCATTTCCTGCTTTAAATTATTTTTTTAAAATTTCAATATCTCATTCGTTGTTTACTGTTTTTCGGTGATTCCACCTCTCACTCGAATCCTAAAACCTAAGGATCACCCCCAATATCTATTTCTCCGATTTGGAGCTCATTTGTGTCCCGAATTTGGGTGAAACTTCTCTGGATTTCTCAAATCGTCCAGATTTGAAGAGGTAAATCATTTCTTTCATAACTCCTTCAATTTCTGCTCTTTTGCCCCAATTTCAGTCCCCACATTACCTAATAATCACCATTAGAGCCTCCATATCAGGTTTGGTTGCTTGGAGATTCAAATTGTGGTGTATTTGGTTCGTTTGATTCAAGATGTTTCAAGTAAGTGTTTCTTTGCTTGATTTCTTCCCCTTCCTTAGGGTTTATTTCACCATTTCATGAAGTACCTCATGTCCAGAAGTTGAGTTTCGAAACTATGGTTTTATTTTGTGTTCTTTTGGTCAAATATTTTGGTCTAGGTCTGGATTTATATTCCTTGTGGTGCCGGGTTGGTGCGGTTGATGTTTCGCACCATGTTTTGAGGGTTTCGTCATAAAAGGTAGGTGATTCCATGTGTAAACATTTCTAGATGAGTTATTTTGCTTGAATTACTTATTATTAATGTTACTAATATGCTTTTTGTGGTTCATGAACTTTTTATGTTGGATTTAGTAAAGCATTTGTTTTTATAGTTTCATTCTAGCTTAAAATTTGGTGTTTTCATTTGCAACCCTTTGGGTATTGTTTGGGATTGTTTTATAACATATGAATTTTGTTCAATAAATCTTGTTAGGGATGAAAATTCTGATTTGGTGGGGTATTGGTGTGCCACTAGGTATTAAAGATGTTTTTTTAAGGGTTTAAGGTGTAAAACTTTATTTTACTTCTTGAAAGTGATTTTGAAAACGTGTGCGTTTCACGTGGATCTTTTGTACTGTTGGTTGAGGTGTTTGTATAAAACATGGGAGTTGTTTAATAAATTTTTTTGGGGATTCCAATTCTGTTTTTAATTTGTATTGGTGTGATTTTGGCCTTGAAATATGGTTTTGAAATGGGTTTTATTTGAAAAGCTTTGGTGCACTATTTAGAATTGTTTTATGAAAGTTTTGAGTGGTTCAATGATTTATGTAAGAGGTGAAACAATATTGGAAAACTGTTTTGGATTGTTTATACTTTCAAATGAACCATTTTAATTGTGAATATTTCTGTTATGTGATGTTTATCATATTTTTAGGGACTTCATAAAATTTTTAAAGGATGTGTTGGATTGTGGATGTTATGAAGAAAAGTGTTGTGGGCTATTTTGGTGTGAGTTTGATTTCAAAATGAATTTGAATGAAAAGTTAAATTTGTGACTTGTGTGATGTGCATGGGGCTGTTTGGATAATGTGTGATGTGGAAGTGATATTTTCATGTGAAAAGTAAATTTCTTGGCTTGTTGAACTTGTTTGAGCACAAAGGGAAAACCCGGGTATCTAGGTGGGTGGACGTGTACTAGTATGCTAGTGAGTCCGTAGGGTTTGGCCTAGGGGTGTCCAAACCCGACCCAACCCGATCGACCCGACCCGACCCGACTGGGTTGGGTCGGGTTGGGTCGGGTTACACAGGTATATAGATGGGTCGGGTCTGTTTGGGTCGGGTTGAGATCGGGTTGGGTCGGGTCACGGGTTGGAAGTATAAAGACCCAACCCGACCCATCGACCCGACATTAATTTTTTTTGGTCGTCGTTATGCTTCGGTTCCAGACTTTGCTCGACCCACTGCCTCTTCCCCTTCCTCGCACCGGTGTACACTGCCTCTTCCCCTTCCTCCCACCGCTGTCAGATTCGGTCTCCGGTATTGTCTTCCCCTCTACGCACGCAACACATGCCCACCACCTCCACCGTCGCGGAAAGATCCAGCTGGATCCCCATCACCACCTCCATGCATTGCCGGACCTCCCTGGCGTTTTCCTCCACCGCCGTCGCGATGCGAATTGTTTCCTTAGAAGCCGGCTGACGGCCCATATGCACCACCCTCGATTACCACCTTCAAACCAATACCAGTGTATCAAACAAAAATCACCGATGGATAAAACACCCAAATTGATGCAAGAATGAGTCACAGGAAAAACATAAAATCCAACTGAAAACCTATTAACACTTTCACAAACCAGATCTGAAGAACTCAAAATATCGAATTCAAAAATTAGCAACCTCACCATGACCAAATTAGATCTCTTATCAGTGACCACCATCTGAATCCGAGCACCTCCGAACACCCCGGTTGAAGCCGACTCATACCTCATTCCCTCTGCTGCTCGAGAACCCAAGCCACCCGAAGTAGAGTCGTTGTCCAAACCCCCCATTGAAGCGCCGCTGCGGATCATCCCTCACCTCTGCACACCGTTCGTACTTCGCCGCCATCCTTCATTCGAAGAAACTGCCTCCGTTGATGAAGGTCGGATGGTCGGACCACCGTGCGAGCCACATCCCTCCTTTATGTTGAGCGAGTGCTCAAACCCCCCTTCTCTCACCCCCAAATCCCCCCACCCCCTCTGTCTCCCCTGCGCCCCCGCTGTTTAGGCGCCCAGAACTGTGGAGGGTTCTATTTTTTCAACGATTTTTTTTCTGGTGACCCAATGGACCCGACCCGACCCAACCCGATCTATGACAGGTTGGGTCGGGTCGGGTTTGAATGAGAAATCATCTCAAACCCGACCCGACCCGACCCGACATTTTTTGATTGGGTCGGGTCAAAAAAAGCCTCCAACCCGACCCATGGACACCCCTAGTTTGGCCTCAGTTTCACTTAGCAGGATTGACGCTTAAAACTCTAACTAAACTATGATGATGATGATTGGGGACCACTAGGTTATGGGTATGTTCCCTACTAGTGGCTCGTGCACGAGAACGGATAATTTTTGTGATTACTCTCACCGAGATACGAGGTACCTGGGACCCACAGCTAGCTTGTGCCTAGGGGTTATTTTATATTTCTTGTGCTCATTAGATCCTTTATACTTACCGTCGGCATACGGTATATTTGGATGGAAAATTCAGTAGCTTTTGAATTTATTTTAAAAGTGTTGATTCTTTAAATTAGCCCACTTGAAAACTGTTTTTTTTTTAAGTTGCATCTTTTAGAAATTGTAACTACAAATTACATGTTTTTGAAAACTTCCATGTTTTTCGTCTTTGAATGTTTATCACAGGGAATATCTTAGTGGGGGTATCCTACTAGGAATTGGCTCACACCCTACTTACACCCTTGGGTGTAAGTAGACTTGGTTATTTTTGTTGTCACAGGTTTGGGTATAACATTTGTCCCAACAATTCAGATTTTCACCGGTCATTCATGATGTGGTGTTGTGGAGATGGATTGAGGGAAATGCCTCTTGCCATGTTGAGGTTATTGGGATGTTAATTTTTTTTTGTTCCTTTGTTATAGTCTTGTTTAGTTGTTTTAGAATATGTAATTCAGTTCTGATTTTCTGTAAAACATTGTTTGCTTTGAAAAATCCAGATTTGTTTCATTGGATTCTTTTGTTGTTTTATGTTTACAAACTCAGGTAAATCATTCCCAATTTTCATTTTATGATACCCGGGCACTTGTGCCAGCCCGTGGGGATCGGGAACGCCCTTCGGGCCTTGTCACGGGCCGTGTTTGGTGCTATTTTTGGTGGTGATCGATTCGGTTCGTGTCACCTCTCATTATCAATTTTCATAGCACCACCATAATTTTATTCAATATTTTCTATGATTTTGGTATCTTTTTTCATCTTTTAGGAGAAACAACTATTAGTTTTTTATGTTTTGATCTTGTTTTTTCATTGAGTATAACTTCAAAAATGATATGTTTTTCATATTTTTTACTATTTAGTTTTCTTTTCTTTGTCCACTGGTTATTTTATTCCTAGAATAATGGTCATAAAATCTTATAAATAGTGGAGTCACTGATCGATTATTCTATATATCTCCTCAAACCCATCAAACCTATTTTTAATAGGAAGAACAGGTGGCCTCACTGATCAATTATTCTATAGATCATTTAGGTAGTTACACTGCTAACTCTTAAGCGCATTCATCAAGGATACGAGTTCAAGGTCATGAGTTGGATTATTATTCTCATTTAGCCTAAGCAGTTGAGAACCATAGGCTACCACAAAATCACCCTGTATAAGAACATATCCCAAACCCAAACTTGATGCGTCAAAAAAACCACATAGCCCTTCCTTGCCTCTAGAAGAGTCAACATTGGCACAAAAGTAAAAAGATGTTTCATCTCAACAAAATAGCTCTAAAATTAATTATCCCATATAAACTTTAATCACTTTTGAGTGAGAATGGTCATAGTAGAAGCCTAATTTGATAAATCCTTCATAAACCTCCAGTGGTATCCCCCTAGACCCAATAATGTTTGTATCTCAAAAACATAACGTGATTTCTCCTATGTAATAATAGATCTCACTTTCTCATTATCAACCGAGATACTAGGTTCTGACCACACATTTCCCAATAATTTCACTTCCCAAATCAATAAATTACACATTTAAAGTCTCACATTAATTCTATAATATCTTAAAATTTATAGATATTTTCTCAGATGATGCTCATTATCCTCCTCAAACATAAAGTAAACCAGAATATCATACATGAAAACCACCATGAACACATCAATGTTCTCATGAAAAAACCTTTTTAATTAAATACATTAAGAATTCAGGTGCATTGGTTAGACCAAATGGTGTGACAAGATACTCATAATGGTCATACCATCATTGTAATGTAGTTTTCTAAATGTCAGAATCTTTTTTTATCAACAGGTGACAACCAATTAGAAGATAAATCTTTGAGAACCACTTCAAACCTTTAAAATAATCAAATATATCATCAATATATGGTAATATATACTTATTATTTACCATAACATGGTTTAGTTTCTGGTAATGTACACATAATCGAAGTGTTCCATCAGCTTTTTTTACAAAGAGAATAGGCAGAACCCAAGGTGACGCACTTGGGTGTATAAATAATTTCTATAAGAGATCATACAACTAAGTATTCAACTATTTAATTTCATTTAGTGCCATATGTTATGAAGATATAGATATAGACTGAGTATGAGGCACTAAAAAATAGTAAACTCTACCTCTCTTACTAGTGGAAAACCATAGAAATTAGAAGGAAACATGTTAGAAAACTCTATGAAAATTGGTGGGAGATCTTCTCTCAAAGACTCCCACTCCAAATTAAAATCAAACACTGATATCACTATCCCTAAGTCTAGATAAGAATTTCCAACTCTACTCAACCTTAGGTCGCATTCTACTTGAAAGATACTATACACCCCATCAGGCATAGCGATGGAGAATCATCTAAGATAATAGTCAATATAAGACTTATTAGAAATGAGCCAATCCATCCCAAAAATTAAACCAAGATGTTTCAATTAAAGAACCAAAAAATCCTAGCTAACCTTGATCTTTGATAAAGATAAGAGACAATAAAGACAATAGAGACCCTTCTCTCTCTTCGTTCTGAGTGGTATAGAAACATCCATCACATAAGGAAAAATATCTATAGAAATATTTAGCATGTCCAAAATATTATTCAATATAAATGAATAATATGCACCAGTATCAAATAAAGTAGTCACTAAAGATGAATCTATAGTGACGGTACTACTCACGGTCACAGGACCTGTATTCAGTTCCTTTGGAAACTCCTCCACTATGTGAATAAGCTTCCATCTAGATGCATGCGGTTGTAACCCCTTTTTTCCTAAAGTACTTGATTGCACCATAATACTTTTAGGTGAAAATGATCCTAGGAAACTACTTGGGGAATAAAAGATAGTGTCAAAAAGAACTTTATATCTTCAGAGCCTTAGTGAAAAAACCATTTTGAATTCCTAGGATTCCCATACAAGAAACAAGTCAAAGGGATTATAACAAGAACATTAGGAGGCCAAGATAATTAATTCTATCAAGAACCGCCATTATATTCCTTTAATATAACTAATAGAACTACCACTCAGAGAAAAAGGAACACTTGTCAACCATGAATTACCAGCCAGTATAAGTTCAATCACCAATACCCTATTTATCACATCAACATAAGAAGAGAGATTCTGTAAGAATACCTATGAATGTATATCTACTCAAATGAACAACTCAAACCATCGAGTATTCATCTTATCATTCAATATAATATCATGTGAAAACTTCACAAGCAAGGAAAATCTATTCGCATATTCTGTCATGGTCATGTCAGCCTACTAAAGGTTGAAAAACTCTATATACTTAGCTAAAACCATTTATTTAGGACAAAAATGGTGAGGTAAAATAACTCTAAATACCTTTCACTCCAAACCCTCATGCTTCTTTATTGTTACCAATGAATCTCGCCATCTCCTAAAAAGTCCTTCTAGCTTGAAGGTGGAATATTTTACCTTAATTGAATCATGAATTTCCAAGAAATCAAAAAAAAATTATATCTTTGTCAACCAATACTCAACCTATTGTGAATTACTAGAGCCATAGAACTCTAGTGAATTCTAGTTAAAGAACTATTTGGCATGATTCTAAAATTTTTCCCCATAGGGTTCCACAACTGGATCTTGAATAGGAATGGGTGTAGCTGTCTATCCTAGATTTTGGATATCACACATAATTCATGCCTATTATAGGGCATGAAAAAAGGAAATTTATTTTCCTAATGCAGCCCGGAGGTTGACTAAGGCCCTATCACTTGTGGATCATTATTAGTTATTCACATACCTAATCTAATTCACCTAAACTACTTATTTTTGGTTTTTTGTTTAATTTATTAAAGTAATTTAATTTGAGAAGAAATATAAAATGCTAAAATTTATACTATCATGTAATGAAAAAATAGAACTATTAAAGTAATAACATGGCCTTGGAGAATTGGTTTATGTGTTCCATAATTCACCTTGTTAGTGTTTAAATTCAGTTTAATAATTCAATTCTAAGATCTCATGCAAGAATTAATATTATTTAATTTAGTGGTGTGAAATCTTGAATGTCTTTAGCTATCTAAATTCAACCTCGTCCTAAAATTAAGGTTAATGGAACACCTCAATTAAGAGTGTGACATCTTCGAGGACCTCAGTCCATCATATTCTATTTCATCAACTAAATGGTCCAACTCCATTATATGAATATATTGTATCCAGTATAAGGGAGTAAAAATATTTAAAAATATATATAAATGAGTTTGAGTTCAGTGTTATGGTGGGAAATATCCACACACATGTACTTCCCTCTTTCTCACCACAAACATAGTAAAACATTAGAATCTACATGCAGAATGAAATAAAAACACCATTTATCTCCCACAGGAAAAGCCTCAGGCAAGCCCCTCAATTTTTTAGGGAAAGAGGTAACAATGGTAATTTGAGAGGATAATAAGATAAAATTAAATAAAAATAATAAAATAAAAAATAATATAATATAGAGAGAGATAAATAAAATATAAAATTAAAATAAAATAAGCACAGATAAAATAAAATAAAAATAAAAGAATGAAATTAAAAAATAAAATAAAATTAATGATCGAAGAATAAGAATGATTAGAAGAAAATAAGAATAATAGGGGTTCCCCTACTTCCCTTAAAAGGGGTTTCATTGATAATAAAAACATTTAAGGCCTTCGGGCCATTGGACAAAGAAGAAGAAGAATAAGAAAAAAAGGATAATGGGTGGAACAAACACTTGAAAATGATGCACGGATTAATTTTATTAAAAATAAAATAAAATTTAAAATTTAAAATAAAAACTAAATAAAATAAAATGAAAACAAGATAAAAATAAAATGAAAACAAGATAAAGCTTCAGCCTATCGAACATGCATCCTCCATAATAGTGTGGAACACCCCTTGGGAATTGGCCAAGGCCTCATTTTATAATAAAAGGATGATCACTATTTGGTAATATAATATCCTTGGAATATATGTTTTTAAAATGTAAAATCTCACATAGATCACTCGATCTAAAAAGTTACACTTGAGAAACTTGTGTGTTTCCATTCTTCATCACGGACAAAAAGTTTCATCGGGACTTCTTCCAGCATGGTATTGTGCCCCCGTTGTGCATGGAGAGGAGACAAATTTCAAGGTATATAAGACCTGTAATAGTGGTTATTAGATTGTATCAGTGGTGGTGGAAATTGTCCATGTCATCTGGCCTTCACAAGGCTACATGAATCCTCCATAGTGGTCGTATTAGGTATCAGATATGATCCCTAGTGCGATCAGCTAGTGAAAGTGTATAAGTGGATCAATGTTGAGCTTGTGGTGGTCATCCATGGTAGTCTCGAGGTGAATCAATTGAGGACAATGAATATGATGGGTGGTAGTGTGGTGGAACATGGTGGAGGGGTCTATCTGAGCATGGGTGAGCGGATACAGTTTGAAGTAGTGCCATTTTTGTAAAAAAATAAATAGTATCTAGGAAAATGTTATCCCACTTCGAAATGAATGAGTGGTTTCATGACGGTTAATAATACAAAGATCATATACAACCCTTTATATTCCATTATTGTGGTGGTCTCTAACAAATACATGCACACACAACCCATGTGGGCCTTTAGCCTAAGTGCTACTCCCATGAGATTGACCACCCATGATCCACCAATGCATGTGATTAATACCATATGTAGCTATGAGGTGCAGGGTCTCCCATGGACCTAGTTTTTTGGTCGGCCCCTATGAGCTGGCTATGTGGCTGGTGGGTGCTGTGGTTGAGGGCTATCCCCTGGTTGGCCCATGAATTTTTAATAAAGTAAACACATAAAAATTCAAATCAGTTAACATATTAATCAAAAAAACATATGAATGATTCAAATCCAAAATTTAGAATTTTTATTCCTTTTAAAAAAAATTAATTCCATATTCATATTTTTAAAAAATTTAATAAAAAATTGAAAACTATGGTTTTTTATCGTAAAAACATTTAAATCCATTTAAAATTGTTTAAAAATATTCAGAAAATTTTTGTGTTTCAAATACCTTCACACTTAAACAATTATTTTCCTCAAACATAAATTATAAACATTGAATATCATAGGGAACCAATGTTACCATTATTCAAATTTTAATACAATAATATAAAATGATTTTTGAAGTCAAACCAAATTTTCAAATGTCACATAAAATATCAATTCAATATCTTATTTTCAAACAAAAAATAAATTCAATTGTTTTAATTTCTCCCTTTTGAAAATGATTGAACTTATTATTTCATTCATTAAATTTCTTTAATTCAATATTATTAAACATGAAAAATAAGGATTTACCTCTCTTGAAGCTTTTCTCTCGTAACTCCTGATACAATTCAAGTAGAGTTATTCCCATATCAGGAGAACATGATCCTTATCCATAGTCTTATAAATGAACTATTTTCTCTACTTTTTAAATAAAAAAGACACATGAAATCATGAGGTCTTTTCAATCAAGGTTCATATAACTCTGAGAATTAAGGTTGGTAGGAATTGATGTTTAACAAATCAAGGTTTAAATAGGAGGCTTCTATCTTAAAGAATAAATCATTATGTCATAAGTAAAAGTGTAATTAAATTATTCCCTTAAAATTGTAACAAATCTAACATTCTCCATTCTCAAACTATGTTCATGATCAAAGTAAAGAATAATGAATGATTTGTACATCGTATTGAATTTTTTGATACTTTTATACTTTTTTAAAAATTACTCTTTTCATTTTTTTAAAAAAAATTTTGTTTAGAATGAATCTTAGACCCACCACCAAACCACATATGATAAAAATTATCAGTCTAGTGATGGTGATTTTTTATCCTTCTAAGTCACAACCCATTCCTATTTTTTCATTTTCTTTTTCTAAGAATGGAAAAAACTAAATGTAAAAAGTATGAATTAAAAAACCTTTCTCTTTACCTAAAGTGGAACCCCCGCACATTTTACTTAAAATACATTTCATCCCTTTATTCTTAACTCTCTTCACCCCAACGCTTTAGCTTTAAAATATAATAAAATTACTATGAGTAGGGTAGTAATGGTTAAAAATGGCTTGAATTATGTATCATCCCTAAAAATGTCGTTCTTGGTTTCTATGGGATAAACAAGGATTAATTTAAAGGTTTTCTTCAAGTTTAAGGTATTTTCAAAATATTCCTTAATCATTTTAAATGTTTTCTACATATTCTTATCTTTGATAAGTTCAAATTCATGTTCTAACATGTGGCACATATAATATCACTCAAGAGATATACTGAAGATAAAATAGGAAGTACTTGGTCTATAAATCCTCTCAATAATGGAATATATGATTTTGTAAAATCACTCAGGGATTGAATATTAATAATAAATCAATTTATATAAATTTTATAAATTTGGATCATGAAAAAATGTTTGGGAATTTTCATTTACATGAATTAACTAATTCCATCAAATAATGAGTCCTTATATTAATATTCATGATTAACAAAAAAACATTTAATTCACCATTTTACGTATTCAATGTCATTAACATTTAAATCCAAAACATGGAATAACAAGATTCCTAAGAAACTCTTGTATCCTAGATAAGTCAAGTAAATCATAAACCCAAGAATGGGCATGCGATTTTCTAATTTAAAGATAAAAAATAGGTTGTTAGAAAAAATAACTATAGAGTTTAAATGTATAAACCCTAAAATTTAACTCCCTTTCTTATGAATCATTCGTCATCTTCCTTCAATTTTTTCTTGGGGGCTTCCCTATGCCATCAAGAACCTATAAAAGAAAATTAATCAATTAATCACAAAAATCAAGTCATTTATACTCAAAAAGAAAAGAGGGATTGGGATGCATATTGGAGTAATGCCTAAGAATGAAACTAAAATCCAAGAAATCAAGTAGAAATATAAATCTTGGTATGATCCCCAAAGTGGGACTTGAATTTTTACTACCTATATATGGAAATAACAATTATTATCTAATGTCTGATGGTGGTGGGTGCTTCTTGGATTTGAACCACCACATGTTTCTTTTACCATATTTCAATTCTTCTTGGTAAGTGAGGAATTACGAATGAATAGAGTATACAAAATCCCCTTCACAATTAATCATATCTTGTGTGGTGGGAGTAAAATGGAGTATGAATCATCCTATTTCTTGGTTTCTACTTGTGCAACCTCATTCTTCTTGTCCAATGTTGGATCAACATGATATTCATGAATTGAATATTTAAATGGAAATTAATAATTTAATTTAACTTCAAAAAAATTAAATTTTAATTATTAATTATAAATTTATCCCTTTCAATATGAGCAGCCTCCGTCTTGATTTCCTTAAGATCAGCAACATGGACTTATCCATGCATCTCCTCAAATGTATGTTCATAAAAAAGAGGAATCTCTATGTGTTCCTCAATTAGATAATGTCCATTTATTCATATTAGAATAATTTATAATAGATGTTGTATGAATCTGAAAATTCAAAATATTTGGAATTAATAATCAATTTAGATTGAATAAAATCAAATGAAATAGAGTTTTAGATAATAGAAACTCCCTAAATTGTTGTAGTTTCAATATCTTCTTCAATTGTGAGATCATTTTGAAGTTTGATGGTGGAAAATATAGGTAGGTAGTCAGGATCCTCTATATTTTATTCAAATTCCACTACTTGAGTGGTGTATTCTTCCTCTATTTCTAGAAATAGGTAGTCTGGTGTTGAATCTTCAATATTGTAGATGAAAGGATGTCGTTGAATTTCATCTTCTATCCAGTTGCTCTAAAATTGATCTGAACCTTTTCTGATATTCCAATTAGTATATGAGTGTTCATCATAAATCTCTAGATCTTCATGGTACACTTCTATTTAATATTTTAGATGGTTTGACTGTTGATGGTTCCTTTTTTTATCCACAACCTCTTTGATTTATTCAATGAATTTTGGAAACTACTTTGGCACTTGTTTCTTGGCCTTGAATCATTTCAAGTCAATTCGGAGTTCATAAACCATGCTCATCAACTCTTTATGAAATATTCCTATCTATATTCCTCTTTGATTCAGCTTAAAAATTATCATAATAGCATCATCCCTTCATTGGAGGTCCTCCTTGATATAGTCTTTTTCTCGTTCTTGTACCTATGAGAAATTATTCCACGAATTAAAAACAATTTTTTCTTGAAAAAATAATTGAAAAAAATAATGGTTTTTTGTGTTTGTTTAAGGAATTAAAATTATCTAAAACATTAAAATTAGAAAAAAATAAGCAAACATTGATTAGATCCCTGGAAATGGTTTCTGTTTTGATGCATGCCTATTGTAGGGAATAGAAAAGGAAAATTAATTTTCCTAATACATCATAAAGGATGGATAGGGTCTTCTCACTTGAGGATCCTTCTTATTTTTTCACCAACTTAATGTAATTCACCTAACTAACTTATATTTTTGTTGTTTTTATTTGATATACAAAATCATTGTAATTTAATAAGAAATATGAAATGAAAAGAAATCCAACATGAAATGACAGAATGTGATTAGTAAATAAATAAATTGGCCTTTCTTGTTTGGTTTATGGGTTCCATAATTCTCTTTATTAGTGTTTAATTTTTTTTGTAATTCAATTCTCAGATCTCTTGCATGAATTAATATTATTTTATTTAGTGGTGTGAAATCTCAAATGCCTTTATCAATTTAAATTCCACCTCCTCCTGTAATCAATGTTGATGGAACACCTCAATAAATAGTGTGACATCCCCCAGGACCTAGCTCCATTATATGTCATTTCATCCACTAAATGGATCAACTCCATCACATGAAGATATTGTATCCAATATAAGGGAGGTAAAAAATATATAAAATTATAGGAATGAGTTTGAGTTTAAGGTTATGGTCAGAAATTTCCACTCATTCACTTAACTCATTCCCACCAAATAATAAATAAAAAATAATGATTTACATGCAAAATGAAATAGAAACACCACTTACCTCCCTTAGTCCAACACTCAGGTTATTCCTTCATTTTTTAGGGTAGGAGGTCATTGTGGTTATAAGATAAGAAACAAAGAAAATAAAATAAAAAGAATAAAATAAAAAAGAATGTAAGAGAGAGGCAGAGGAGAAAAATAAAATAAAAAATAAAAATAAAATATCATATAAAATAAAATAAAAATAAAAATAATAAATTATGAAAAATAAAATTAAGATAATGATAGAAGAATAAGAATGATAAGAATAAAGGAAAAAATAAGAAGAAGATAATAATTTTTGGAAGAAACACTTAAAAAAGATGCATGGGTTAATTTATTTAGAAGAAGCTAAAAATAACATTCAAAATAAAAAAATAAAGAAAATAAAAAAGGGAAAAAATAAAAATAACGATCAAAACAGGATGAAGCTTTGGCTTGTCCTGCATGCAGCCTCCCTTCGGTGTATGGAACTCCCCTTGGGTAGTAGAAAAGACATTATTTTAGAAGAAAATAAGGATCTCTCTTTGGTCTTCCAAGATTCTTGGAATAAATTTTTTAAAATTTTAAATCTTATATAGATCACTAGGACTAAAAAGTTACACCTAAGATACTTTTTTAAAATGTTAAATCTTATGTAGATCACTAGGATTAAAAAATTTTATAAATATTAAACCATTTTACTTCCATATTCATATTTTCCCAAAATTTAATAAAAGTTTAAAAACTATGGGAATTTAGATCAAAATTTATTTCAAACCCATTGATTTTTTTAGAAAATATGCATGAAATTTATGTGTGTAGATGCACAATAATCTCAACAAGATTATGGTACGCATCAGGATATTCATACTATGGTTCACCACAACCTTCCCCTAGATCATATTCAAACATCTTCTCATAGGAATGATGATACACAACATTAACAAGTAACACTGAAGACATCATAATATTACTTAGATCAATAACTCAAATAAGGGAAAGAGGAATATCAATCACATTAGATAAGATACCAAGATTTGAATTTCAGCCTATCCAAATAAAATGCAGGGAAAATACTTGAATCATATCAAATTATTCCTCAAGATTTCTTTCCCAAACAACCCATGGTGAATTAAGGCTCATTATGATGATACCTAGTTAGGCACTCACTCATAACTCCCTCCTA
The DNA here is from genome assembly GCA_963277665.1 of Viscum album. Classification (NCBI taxonomy): domain Eukaryota; kingdom Viridiplantae; phylum Streptophyta; class Magnoliopsida; order Santalales; family Viscaceae; genus Viscum; species Viscum album. Next base: position 908,829,874 of record OY728165.1, on the reverse strand, counting down.
AGTCCCAAAAAGACATCCCAAACTGCATACTGACATCAAGGAAATATGATCAACCTCTCTCTGAGATAAATTTTTCACTTACCATCTTAGATACCCTGGTAACTTGATACCCAATCCATCACTAACATGGTCTGAAGGTGAATCTCGATCCTCATGGGTTTGTGTCCAAAACCTAGCATTATACAAGATAAAAAGGGAAAAAATTCCACAAAATAGTAGAAGATAAAAGATTACAAGTTAGTTTGATCAAAAATCCAAATGGAGGAAGTACTAGAAAGAAAATATGTATAATAAATCCCAAAGTAGTACATCATCAAATTAATCAACATCTATCAAGAAAAAACTCAGATGTCTCATGTAACAAGTGGATCACATCTTTACTGATCAAATCCATCACTCAAATCCCAAAGGATAAATAAAATCCACAACCTTCATGTATTGTTTTACCATTTCTTGGACATATCATAAGAAATTCTATAAATTCCCAAAGTAAAATGTAGTGTGTAAGCAATAAATCCTAGTACGGTATCACTAAGTTTTCTAGAATAGATTCCATAAAAATAAACTAAATAATTATTTAAATTAAAATAAAATAGGGAATGGAATGACATACCATTTTCATATCTAAACCAAAATATTCTTTCTTTTCAAAGAATATAAAAAATTTCAAACATGGAATAAATAAACATTTTATATAAAATAATACATATAAATCATTTGGCATGAATAAAATAGTTCTATAATCAATGGAATATATTTTCAAAACATAAACAATAAGAACCATGGTCATCTACCCTAAAGTACATTAATTTTTAGTTATTGTATCCTCACACTTCTCAAATAATTGATCATAGTTAAACATGTGTGCACACATCCCTTACGATCTGGCTGAATATGACTCATCAACATATCATCGGGCATAATCATTCAAAACTAGATTTTTTCTAGATTTTTCATTGTCAATCAATTTCAAGGGGATCATGATCCTAGAGTTATTGTGCTAAATAACCCACTAGATTACAAGGATTTCATGTTCTCAATCAATAAATAAATAAAGGGAAAATAATATCATTTTAAGTCAATCATCATTCATAATTTTATTTCCCAATTTCAGTAATCTAATTCAATTTCAAAACAAAAACATGCGTTTTTATTCTTTTCATGCCTTTTCAATAACAAAACAATCCTAGGTTTTTACTATTTCAATTTAATCCATTTTCCTAAAAACAAATCTCAATTCATTTCATCAATTCTATTATTTTCAAAATTCATTCCCCAATTACAATTCCATTAGAATTGGATTTTTTTTCAAAATCCATTCCATTTCAAATATTAATTTTGAATCATATCAAATTAGGGTTTCAGAAATCTATTTAAATATATTTCAAATAAATCAATAAATTCAAGGTTTCAATTACATGGAAAATCTCAAATGGAACCACCTAAATTTAAAATCAAAGATATAAAAATTAATACCTATGAGGAGACTCACTAAAATATAAATGAAGGTATGGTAGATATAGAAACACAACCTAAAATCAAGATCCAAAAAAATGTAGTTTAGATACATCAAGTGCATGATGATTTGTCGAACTCTATGGAAGATATAAGTAGAAAATAAAATAAACTACACTATAGGAGATCTACTTTCTTGGAGAGATGTAACATAACTACCATGAAGATCAATAACTGACCAAAGAAAGTTAGATGGGTCAAAGGTCTCCAAAACCACCCCTGAGAGCTTCTAGTTAAATAGGGGATAGGGATAAAAAGAAATTAAATGAAAATTTGATTAATAGTGAACTTAAAACTAAAACTCACAATAATTACATGGCATATAATCCCATATCAGGTCGTTTAATCCAAGAAAGACGGAAACGCCAATAAATTCATCGCATTTTTATTAAAATTATAATTTCCCTTACATGTTGTTAATTACAAGTATATGATGTGTAACCTTTCATGCCCTATAAAAACCTCATTGTATCTACCTCGTGATAAATACTTAATGGTTAATCCAATTACACAGCATATAATTTACCAGCAGATAGTAGAAAATCCATATTTTTCTTAAAACCCCAAAACCAAGGAACCAAAGGATAAGAAAACCCATATGAGATGTAATAGGATGTTATAACCATGTGTAAGCATCATATTAAAGTTATCTATTAATAGGCATGTGTGTAAGCATCATTTTATGACCTGTGTAAAAATTATCTTGTATTCCATAAGAATAATCATGTATTCCGTAAGTATCATCTTGTATTTCATAAGCATAATTCTATTTTTTTTAAACATCATTATTTTTTGCATGAACATCAATCTATGTTATATGAAAACAACTTTCTACGTTACATAAAAATCATTTTATGTTCAATTCAACATCATTCTATGTTGTGTAAGAATTATCCCATTTTGAAAAAATTAATCTTCATAAGGATGAAAATAAAAACTCTAAGGATCATTCTGTAAAGACTAAAATGTGAAATTATAGTTTTAGATAACCATACAGATTAATCCTAAATCTATAAGAATAATTTGAAAAATAAGTAAATAATTTTATGAGAAATTATAATTATTCAATTACAAATGTTTTAGTGTATTATTTTTAACACAACTCATACTAGAATGGATTTTCTCCAAAATCAGTTCATATGACACATAAAAATGTGGATAAAAATATCACCAATAATATTTTCCTCTTAAAGTAGTGTAATATTTAAATAAATTTCTTCACTCATGTTAGAGGGAAAAAATAGTAATTTTATAAATAATAAAGCATAAATAAATAAAATGTATACTTTTACTTTTCTAAAAAATATTAAGTAGCAAGGATACACCCAAAAATATCAATCATTTTTATAATTATAAATCCAATAATATTTTTAAAAACTACTCCCTATTTTTTAAACTACCAAAAATATCTAAAAAAATTGTTTATCAAACATGTCTCAACCTATTTAAAACAATCACTCTCCTTTTTTGTAAATAATTGTCAAAAAAAAATATTCTTCCTAAAATTAAAATGATAACTCTTCTTGAAATAAATAACATTAAATGAAGGGTAATACTTTTAAGAAAATTAAATACTAATATTTCAGAAAGTTTAAAAAATTTCAAAATATATATAAATATATTTTAATGATTTAAATATCCAAACATAAAATATCCCCAAAATTCATGTATTATAAACACATAATTAACTAATATTTATGTAAATATTTGAGATTAACAAGAAAATTCGTGAAATTCACTCTTAATATAATATTTTTCCTCTATTAAATTTATGTATCTCAAAAACTATGTGTTTATAGAATTTAAAATCTAATAATATGAAATAGTGAAATTGACTCGCAAAAAATACTCTAAAACCTTCAAGGATTCATGAAAACATGTCAATATATTCACATAATTATACAATAATATATGCAATGAATCAAACGGTAACCAATAGGGAATGAATATTCCAGTGAACCATATAATATAATATATTTAACGTGAACATTATCTAAGAAAACATATGTATGTTCATGCTAGTAAACCATAAAATTCTAGAAAATAATGATTTCTTTCTTATCAAAACATAACAACATGTCATAAAACTGATTAATTACAAATAATAAAGTTGAAATTAAGTGGTAATCTGAAAGTGGGATGATTATAGCCTTGAAAAACATTACTTTTATACAAATAGATTTTATAAGAATATTCATGTTAAAATTATATTTTAAACATCCACCATGTTAATTTCATATTTTATTATCCCAAACAGAGTTAAATCTAGTTTTTTTATAAATATATCAGCTAGTTGATCATTAGTTGGAATATATTCCAAACAAATGTCACATTTTGAACATATTCTCTAAATTAATGATATATATATCCTCAATATATTTTGTTCTAAAATTATGTAAAAGGTTATTTTAAATTACAATACCATAATAATTATCACATGAAATATGTAACATTTCAAGGTAAAAATTAAATTTAGATAAAAGTTTCTTAATCCAAATGAATTTAGCACATCCACTTCCTATGAAAATTTATTCTATTTTAAAAATAAATTAGGCAACATGATTTTGTTTCTTAGAACTCCAAGAAACTGAAAATCTTTCTATAAAATGAATCATTCACATTATTATTTTCCTTTCTATTTTACAACCACTAAAATCAAAATCTATATAAATTTTTAACTCAAAAATCGTTTTTCCAACATAAAATAGTCCAAGATTTATGAAAACATTAACATATATTATTATTCTTTCTACAGCCTTTAAGTGAATTTATTTAGGGTAACTTTCATATCTATACCAAATAAAAATTGAAAACATTATATCTATATGAGTATAATTTAAATAAAATAAACTACTGATCACACCTCTATAAATTCTATTATCCCTAGATTTTCTAGATTCACTAGTATACAATTTGCATAAAGTACTCATGAGATTTTTTGAGGTTTTACAACTATCTAAAATAAATAATTCAACTAATTATTTATCAAAATTATATTGATTTAAAAATATTCCATCATTACTTTGAAAAATATGGATTAAAAGGAAGAATTTTATTACACCCATAAGACACATTTCAAACTCACATGCTATTAATTCTAAAAATTCATTATATAAAATATAATTTGAAGATAAAAAAATTTAATCATCGATATATATTTGAATAATAAAGATTTATTTATAATTTTTATTTATAAACAAATTAGGATCTACCATTTCTTTTATAATACCACTTTATAAAATAAAATTTAATAATATTTCATACCAAACTCTTAGAGAATATTTAAGTACACAAAGTAATGGTTCTGAGTGTAGTGGAAGTGCATAGGGGCCTATAGCCAACATCTATTTTTCAAATTTTGATAGATCTGTTAAAATTCATAAGAAGTAAACATCATGATCAAAAAAAACAAATAATATTGGAAAATAAAAACAAAGAACCAATAGAAAATATTTTTCAAATCAATTTTATAATTAACTTTACAAAAACAAGAAATGTAACCTCAATATTGGGATCATTCATTATTGGGGATATATAGAATTCTAACCAGATTGGTGTAGTTTCGTTGTGTTGTGAGGACTCAAACTATATCCCCCTTAAATTTTAGCCATGTATTCTCTTTTGATCATTGAACAACACTGATGAATTGCCATATGTTGGCATAACTAATTGATCATATTATGTTATTATCTATTTATCACTTCACATTCCTTTGAGCTTGAAGGATTATCACTTGTTCATTTTGTTAGTAATAGGGTGATAGGAGGAAAATCTTGATAGGAATCCATTATGAGCAATGATTATCAATTCTTGATTAACATTCTCAAGAATGTGATCTCATTCAATATATAGACCTAAGGTTAGGGTTTGATATTTAATTAACTACACAAGTATCCTCAATAAAATATTAAACTGATGATTTACCCCATTCCATGTAATAAAATCATACTATTATTTTATTCAATGGTATGTGAAAATTTGAGCGATGATAAATATTATTTTACAGTCTTGGAAACTAATATTTATTTTCAAATACAATCTCATTCCACTCATTCTCCTATGTATTTATCAAGAACCCAAATAAATATATAGTTATTAATAATTTATTAATCCAATAAATAAATAAATATTATATTAAAATATTGGATAATAAATATTTATTTAATATCTATATAAATATATAATTCATTTATTTAATAAATAATTATTTATTCATTACATCAGGAATAATAAGTGATAAATAAATATTATATATTCACATAATTAAACAATTACCTTGAAAATATATATTTATTTAATACCTTGAGATCATTTAATAAATCCTTAATTAATATTTTCTCTCGGTCTGGAGAATAATATTTATTCCAACTGATAAATATAAATAATATTTAACTTAGATCAATGGAAACAATTTTTTTGTGACCCTATATGAATCTTGCATAGTGGATTTAGGTAGGCTTTCTTGAAGTCTAATATCACTAACTAGAAATGGATCAAGGAACCCATAGAGGAAGAAGGTATGTTTCAATGACAACAACCACCTTTGAACACTTATTATGTAATATAATCCTTTTTTCATGATATCTCATCAAGAAGGTTGTACACCTGCTTCATCAACCAATATACATGATAAATATTTGTTTGAATATATGAAATAAACTCATCATTACCCCATGGTCATGGAATTTAATGTGATACTTATATTTCCATAAAAGGGATAATATATCAACTTCTATTAAGATAAAGGAAAAAATACTTCCTAGACTTATTCATTAATAACATATTATTCATGACACACCCAACATACCCAACTTCTCCTTGAACTATTTTTTTCATAATTTACGAAAATAAATAAAAGTGTGTGAGTCATGACAAAAATTAATAATAATCTAAAAGTCTAGGGATCATTATACACTCTCACAGATAAGAATAACTGATGACACTTAAACATGCAAAATTTTTATAGATGGGTTTGTTCTCACAATCTTATGTCTTGGAAATTACCAACTATGAAATTCATGAGATAAATTCTCATCTGCAAATGAGTACTTAAACCTGAAATTCAATATACTATGTTCCTCATCATAGAATGTTATCTGAAAATATAACTTGTTTTAATAATATTATCATGGAATTTTAAGGTTCTCATCATTGTTCGGAATTGACATTCCCTTTTCTATATGATAGATACTCTAGGAATTTATTATATTAAAGTGACACATAAATATGAACGACATGTAATAAGATATTTTAATTAATATTCAATTGTTTTAATATACACATAATATAAAGTAAAAATTAGTTGTTTATGTGGAAAAAACATCAAAACACACCCACTCTCACTAGATACAACTACTAATGACTGGTTAGTTCTAACATGTTAAACATGCTTCTACTGAGTATATCTATAGATATTGGGCCTACCACATTTTCTTAACTTGTGTTGGTAATGTCTTATGTCTATGTAGTGAATCTACTTACTACAACTTCACTACCTTGTGAAAATCCCTCAAGTTGCAATATTACTAAGTATATTCCTTTTTCCCAAGTCAAAAACCTAACATCTTGATTAATTATATAAACCAAGATTTTCATAATATTGATAAAACTTTTAATTTTGGTATAACCCTAAAAATAATAGGATGCTTCTAAAAATTTTATTAATCTACATTACAAGTTGAAGCATACTTAGATATTATATATATGGAACCCACTAGCAGAAATAAGTTTGTGTGAAATATTTCTTTAGACTTATTGAGATACTTGATCAAATTGAACTAAATAAATATAATTATTCAATTCCCATGATCACTCATATTATTACTTCTCTAAAGAGTAAGAACTTATCTAGTTCTACTTATCTAAGTACTATCATATAGTTCTAACTATAAGTTGGCGAAGTTATGTTAGATCAATTTAATATTCACATATTATACATCATACACCAGTGATATCAAAGATCAATATATATCATGGAATATGAGATAAATTCCTAGCACTTAAGCTTGTAAAATTATTTTAATCTCAATAATCTCTTTATATTACCATTCATGTTCTACTATAAAGATTATATTTCAACAAAAATTTGGTCTTGAATTATCTTAAATTATATTTTTCAACACATTGAAAATATATGTGCTATAAATAGATTTAGAAAACACATGGATATATTTTGTATATCTTCTTCCCTAGAACATGGTTTCTCTTTTAAATCATTCTTGGAGAAATTCATTCCTCATTATTAACGAGCTGGTAATAAATAAAATTTGTTTTCCATATGTTATCAACATATATATCTTAAAAAATTATTATTCTTCCACTAACCTATTAGAGACAAATGTCATTCATTCATTTCCAAATAAATAGTTTATGAATATTATACATGATTTATCCATAAATGAATTTATGTAATATGAATACCTTATTGGAATTTATTAATGTCTCTAACCATTTCTAGTTATGATTTATAGGCACATACCATTAGGTCTCCTTTTTTGTAACGTCATATAGACATCTTCCATAAGATTTACTCAAAGTGAGCTATCCTTGATAGTCAATAGACTAATATTGTGATCATAAAAGTATTCTTTGATAAGTATAATTAAAAATAATTTTAGACATGATGATTTGTGTATAGGTTTTTTTATAAATTAATCATTTCAATAACTTATACTTTTTCATTGGTACCTTATTGTACCATCCATTACTTTTTTCTGTTGAATACTCACCAATAGAATCATGTCTTGGAAAAATTTTAAATACAAATTCCTTGAATCTTAATACATGGAATATATTATTTAAATTTATACCTAATTTTCAACCTTAGAATGATTTAATTTACTAAATCTATGTAAGAATATTTATTATCAAAGAATTATATATGTTTCACCCATTGCAGTAAACATAAACCAACTCTTTAGTTATGAATTTCCACATAGTATGTTCCTTTAGAACTACTCCACCTATAGAACTTAGAAAATTTGATCATTCCTATGCCAACTTATGTTCATCCAGATCCTTAACCCATAGAGTTTAAGACTTCTCCCCATATCCTTAAATTGATAGGTTTTATTTATAGAAATATATTTGGTATTCACTATATTTTAATATTATTTTTTATATATGAATATTAACTAAGATGAAAATAGTGTTTTATGATATTTTGTAGCTAAAGAAATTTTTTACCAAATGGTTTTCAGAAAAAACTTGTGGTTGTGTCCTAATGAATTTTTGTTATATCACAATTGATATGATATCTATTAGTAACTATAGTTGACATATGGTTAGTTGTCTCACGGCTATTTGAAAAACATGTCTCGTATGAAATTATGGAGTAATTTCAATATATCTAAAACTCATAATTGATATTATTTTTTACATATGTCACTATATTGATGCACATTCAAATTATTATAGAGGTTTTAATAGTTATATGGGTCACCTCAAATGATTAAACAAACTATGTCCCTTAACAATACAGGTCACATGGTTGTGCTCAACAGTTAGTACTAACTATGCGCCAACCTTGTGCCTAAGGTTGTCACTCCCAAAAATGAGGTTTCAAAGCCTGGTGCTTCCAAAACTCATCCAAAATCTTGAGACACATAAAATGACTTATACCTTATCTAAAAAACACATTTATGTGTTCTAACTCTTGGATTCACATTCTGAGGATCATTTTTATATTTGGCCTATCCACCAAATGAAAAACTCAAATTATCTTAAAAAATGGTCAAAAAAACACATAACTTTACAATCTCCCCACATTAGACATTATTCTCATAACGAATCCTTTGGAAACAATTAAAACATCATCTAACCTAAATTGGTCATGAATTTATGTAGAAATAGTTCTATTGAGGTTTCCACACCCAACACACCAGCAAGAACTACTTTAAACATGTGGTTCGTAAGCTGCTAAAACATGATTCAATTCTCAATGAAAAACTAAAACATCAAGGAAAATATTAATAAATCATATCAAACCCAATACACAATCATATCATCATCTATCCAATGGTTCAACCCCATATGTTTAAAATTTTGATAATAAAATTTGAGCCCATGATACTCACACCATCTAAATTTCTTATTTAAATTTGGCCTTAGAATCCCAAAAATGCTTCAGGATTGATTTTCAATTTAGTAGAGTGGTCAAATTCCAATCGACCCAACATAGCCTATCTAGGTCATTTCTTCAAAAGCCTCAAAAAACCCTCTATGATGATCATGTTCCATCCTAATATTATTCCCAATGTTATTTCTCACTAATAAGCATTAAAATATTTTAGAAAACTAAATTTGAACTACATCTAATCAACTATTTTGGAAATGATCTATTTCCAACACATCACCAAAACCAGATTCTGGTTCCTTTAATCCAATGTACAGTGATAAAATTTAAAGCACACTTAATGAAGCTCATAACTAACTTTCAGAGACATCTTCTAGAAAAACCAACTCCCAAAAAAAACACCATCATGCTAGTGCACTAGCACTGACTCTAACATGATCCAAAATCCATGGATCATAATGATATACTTTGGTCTTAACACCCATACCAAGAATTTACTGATAATTTTGGTCGAATTTTGATTCTATTTATTTAGAGGTATAGGAGTTCCAAAACAACAATCCAATGATCAGCCTCAAGGTCTCACAACCCAAACCTATAATTTAATGATATTTTTATCTGCATGTTGATTCCATTTATTTAGTGGTATATGAGTTCCAAAACAGTTATCCAACGACCATACTCAAGGTCCCATGACCCTTCTCTCATGAGGTTCATCTACTACTAACTGATGTCTAACTCCCCACCTTAGGAGAATACATTTCATCACTCCAAAAAATGATTTATTGATTACCATAACCTATTCCTAGATAAAACATCTAAAATCGACAAGAACATGTTCATCTTGAGTGCTAAAATAAACAACACCCATCACTCATTCTCGTAAATCAAGAGCAGTTTCTATGATGATCACCAATTTCAAGTTGCAATGTTGGTCACCACCCTTAAAGGACCACTAGTATACTACTCACAATATGGACTATTTTAGGCCACTCATTGAGAATAACTCACAAGGAGTTATTTCATATATCCACAAACACTATTCGGTTAGATATCTCAGCATATAGATGAAGCTCTCTCGTTAAACTCAGGACGATGTCTAGATACAGGGCATGATCACCTCTAGACTAAGAGTACACTAAGATTTTATCAATAGGAATATATAAATCCCAATGATCCACACCCATAACAAACAAAGCTATATTATCCTTAATGAACCCCTAACACCATGTCACTTGACCATATGTTTCATGGTTATAGCATTGGTAAACTATCTCATGTTACCTACTGCATTACTATATTAGTCATCATCTTAGGAACTTCCTTTTATTTTACCCTAATCTTTGGTTTACCCTTCTCATAAGTGTCATATTTGAAACAATTGATCCTCAAATTTTACTTGGTCACTCACTAACATTTAATTCTAAAAATATATAGCATGCAATAGACGTATGATAAACTTTTCATACATAGAGGGTGTACATCCTATCCCACCTGGTTCAAACCTGACTCATGCTACCATGAGTCATCCTTCAATAAGGTCAAGATGACCATGATACATGGAACACCAGTTTTACTTAATCTATAATTTCACTTGGAAATCAAATTCAATATTGGGAATCATAACTATGACATTATTTATAGAACAACCGCTCTCCTCATGACATCATTTCTAAGAAGAAAGTGTCAACCGCACATTCTCTGGTCAAATGAGATAGGAAACCAAATAGTCTAGCTCATCAAATATAGTTTTGATATCCATCAACCTAGGATCAATCTTGAAAACTGAAGGAATCATCAATAATGTACACAAAACCATATCACTTTCCATGCATTGGTATTAAAATGATTATAAACAAAGTTTGTTTCTTTTATGAAAACTTTAATCCCTACATAAACTTCTCCCAATTGTTTCCCTAATTTTTTTTAAAAATGTACAGCTGACCTTCTAGGATCCAACCCAATAGTAATGGAATCAAGGTCTCTGACCTAACCCTATGAATCATGCTCAAAATAGGGCCACTATGTCTGACCACATCTCCAAAAGTTTTCTCTCACAAGAACCAAATTCCAATTAAAGGATTTTATTACACTATTTCTAGCATGCCTAAAAACACTCTTTTAAAAGAGGATAAACTGAAATAGGTAAAGATGTTTTCAACCTACAAGGTTTATAACATCAATGTAAAAGGTAAAGAAGCTAAATCTCACTGATAATTCAAATACATTAAAACTTGATCAAGGTTCAACCTACCAGAAAACCACCTGTCTACCTAAGGGTATCGTTCTATTATCTAAGAGTCATACTCAACTCAACTGGGTTAAATGAAAATCATTTACTATTCTTAGAAACTCAGCTCAAAAGTCTATAAGTTCATTATCACTAATGGTGATACCTCAATTGGTTAACCCCTCATTAAAATAAGACGTTGGCTTTTTAAGTCATAGCCATGCCTAAAAGATCACTATAATCAACCACCTATCCTTTATGTACAAGAAACCTAGGAGTAATATAACTAATATCAATAAAAACACTCATATTCCCATTTCAATAATCTTCCATGGTAAAAATAAATCTAACCCTTGTAGGATGGTTCAAGCTAGAAACACCCATAAAGGTTTCATTTTAGAGAATTTCATAAATTATTTTTTATCACAGCATTTAATAAATCTTGTATATAAAGAATATCAAGTATCAGTTTTAAAAAAACTATACTAATCACATTATTTAGTTGACAATATGAAGTATTAGGTAAATTAACTCATAAATTCCATTTTAAACATTGATTTATCCATATGTTCTCATATCTAGGCTCGGATAAAGAAAATATAAATTCAAAACTATATAGTAAAACACACTTTATTTTGTAATAGGCATTTTCATTAACTAATACCTCCTAATAGTAAATCTCAAAAGAAGATAGAAAGTATTTTATTGATTAAAAAGGGGGTCGGTTAAGTAATATTTAACCATAAGTTTATATGTAATATCATATAAGAAGCTACAGAAATTTTAAATAGACATTCCATTTATCATAACATACCCCAATAGGTTAGATTACCAAGTCGTAATAAAAACTAAAGGTGGCCTATGAGGGTCCCGTCGTGTCAACCTAGATTTAGTTAGATGGGCATCCATTACTGATTTAAGGAGTCAACGCTTTATAAATTAAAATTATCATCCCATGTAAATGAAACATTGTAAAAGATGATTCATAAAAGATTTATAAATACCCTTAATTGGTTTATCTCATAAAAAAACATTCCCCGACTAACCTACTTTGGTCAAGTTTTGCATTTAAGGATTTAGTTATACGGTCCATCATGCCCAAGTTTTTGTAGGTTCTAGCCTTCATAAAGGTTACCATTTAGAGTTTCAATTTAGCATACATGTATAAGCCTCATAGTTTAGTTAAATTAATAAATATTCCAAATTCATAAAGTTACTTACCTTTATAAGCTATAATTTCCAATCATGTAATAGCCACTAGGTTTTCATCTTCGTTTTTAGAATATAACAAGTTCATTTATAGTGGTTTGATCATATGGGTTACCCTTCCCAATTTATAAAGGACAATACACTTTATTAATTTTTATCGTAACTCATTTAATAACAACCATAAATGTATATTTTCATGAAACAAATGGTCTATGGCACAAACATGTCATAATTGGTTGATTATAGTGCCACCATCAAGCTATACAGGAAAACACCATTGAGGTTGATGTAGAAACTTTAATAACCAGTTATATATATAATAAGTATATCCAAAAATTCTTAATATAAATAATAAAAATAAACCTGAAAATAATCATGGAAAATTTTACCCAAACATGCTATACAAGCAAGCATTTTATATAATCACTGAGGCGGGTTAAACAGAGAAGCATGTTGATAAATCACACAAGCATAGTATCATAATAATCATGCATTTGGAAATAAATAATGAAATATACATGGAATGGAATATACATGACATTTTAACCTTTATGTGACTATAATGATTCATGTTTCAATGCTTTCTTGTCATACTTCTCCAAGGTAAAAACTATTAAATCCATAAATTAATAACCAACGGAAGTAGAATAGTCACAAGAGGAGAAATAAAAAACTATAATAGAAAAAACATAAATAATACCTTCCATAGCTATAACAATCCAGGTAATGATCTATTAAATAATTTTCATGTTTATTAATACGAATTATATATTTATATTCATTATAGAAATAGTAAGTAATTTTTACATAAAAAAGTAAATAGTTTTAACTAAACTCTTCTCTTATTAGGTTTTAATTTAAAATATTAATTTATAAATTTTATAATTTGAATTAGAAGAAATAAATTGAATTTTTTTAATAATAATATCAATTTTAACTTAGGGTGAAATTTTTTATACTTCAAAAAATATTGATTTTTCAGTAAATAGTGAAAAATACTGATTTTTGTAAAGAAATCATTTCTTTTCAATAAATTAAGTATTTTAAAAGTACCATTATGTTTTAAATATAATTTATAGAAATATTATTTCTATTTATTTATATTTAATTAACATAATTAATTTTTAATCATCTTTGTATCAGGTTTTAGTATAAGTTTGTTTTTGGGTTTAAAATGGGTTTTTTCTGAAAATTGTTCTAAAGTGCATAACGTTTTTCTATTTCAATTAATTAATGTAATACCTAATTTGGAATGTCTAAAATTAAATTTATATATTTTATATAAATTTATATTAATTTATATTCATAAAAGTATTATTATTAACCATAGAGTTAATATAAAATCATTTTTTCTTGAAAAACACACTTCTTGAAAACCCACTTTTTCATCACATCTACAGGTTTAATTTTAAATTAAAAAATAAAAATTAGGTGAATTGAATTTTTTAAAATGGATTAAATATTTTGAATCAGAATAATTTATATTATATAATAAGTTCAACTTATTTTTTTACCATAATGAATAGTGAAATAGTGAAAATTTATTGTCGCAGTTAAGGTGAAAACTAGTTTATTAGGGTATTGAACTAAAAATATAAGGGTTAAAATGACCCAAAAACTTGTATAAAATATATTTAAGGGACTTATTTTGATATTATAATATCTTTTTATTCGTAATTTACCATTTTTTAGCCTTTTTTATTTTGAAAATTTGGGTGCGCCTTTCTCTTTTTCAAAATTGCAAGTATGTCACTCACCTAACTTATAAAAGGCCACCGAATCTTCTAACCTCTTAACATATTAAAATAACTTTGAATCATCATATACCTACAAAAATAAATTCTAAAAATACATCCCCATGACCAAGATACCTTATTTTTATCATAAATTAATTTTAAGAAGGCTTTTGATGCTTACCTAAGGATGTTGTCCGAAGAAGAGATATTGTGTTTAACCGTACATTTTTATTTTATTTCTTCATCCACATCCATAAAATATTATTAAATTATTATTATATAATAAATCCATTATATAACATATACTTAGATTTTATTATGGTGATTACATAAACTAAATCTAAATCCTCATCCATTAAAAGGGATATGAAATTATCATCTGTGTGTACGGCAGACAACCGCCTCATGAACCGATGTCATTCGTTTTCCATAATCACATCTAAAATATTTTCATAATGATGTATTTAAAGTATATATATGATATTTGTATAAGATTTATACTTTTCAAGTTATTATATCACATATACTGTCTTAATTTCTATTCTGTGGGGTTTATGATAATGTCACTCATGTGTACAATGGACTACTGCCTCGCGAAGAGATGAGGTTAATTTATCACTAATGCATTATATGGAAGGTATTATGGAAATTTTTAATGAATATATCTTATATTCAGGACCTAGTTATTATATTCATGACATATTTATCATTCTTAATTGATAATATATCATTTTTAACACTGAAAAATTAGAATGTTGTTTGTGCGTACAAGTGGTCTACCACTCCACGAAGAGATGTAGCTCTTTTATCATCCCAAAATCACATGAATGATATATATATATAAACATGTAAATTTTAATTAATTATCTGGTTTTTATTATATTATGATAATTCTATAATGGTAAAATAATACATACCTTCTTTCCATAGTGATCATTGAAAAATGGAAACATTACCCATGAGTATGTATGACCTACCATCAACATGGTCATGATGTGGTTCATTTTTCATAACCATAATTCATGATTGGATTTAAAAAATTATAATTCATGTATAATTATGATAATTATTTCATTATTATTAGTCTATATTAGTTTAAATAATGACCTCTTTAACTATAGTCATCCTACCAAAGTCTTTTTGACATATAAGATGAATACTGTCAAAACTTCTAAAGTTGGGCTAATGGATTAAGTAATTGTATATAAAATGGTAATAAGTGAAATAAATGGAATAAAAATTTGAAAATTTTCTTAATAAATTAAATAATCGACATAATTTTATTATTTAGGAAGATAAATAACAGGCATGATGAATCAAACTCAAGGTAAGGGACTTCATCTCAATTTCCTTTCATTGAGAAATATTTTGATGTTATGAACAAATATTCATTTATGCAGTGTATATACATCTCGTTTTACATGTTATATCATGAATTTATATATTTTCATGATATTTAATGTTTTTTAATGTTATTATTTCATGGCAATTATGATAAAAATGTTTCCAAAGTGGTAAGAGACTTTTCTTTAAACAAAATACTCTTTTAAGGTTTTTCTTAAAAATATATTTCTATTACATGTAATTATTTCAGAAAAAAAATTATGAATGTAATTATTTGGAAATGAGAGTTTTATGGAGTAAATTTTTGTCTTTCTATCAAAGTTTTCCAAAAAAAGTAATCTTTGGATGGAATTTTTGACTTTATTTTCAAATAATAAAAGGAATGTTCTATTTTAACATGTACAGTAACAAAGACTTATCCATCCATTATAAATATTATTTTAAGTTTTTATTCCTTTGAAATATTTCATGTTTTCTTAAAATTAAATCCCTCTTTCCCTTTTTATGAGTATTTTGTTATTGAAAATGAGTTTTTAATAATAAAAAGTGTAATTTTGTATTGAAAATGGTTTTTAAAAGAAATTGGTATTTTGATATTGAAAATATTTTTTATATGGGATTAAAATTGTTTTTAAAGGGTATTATAATGAAAATTAAAGATTTCATTATTTATTATTATGTTATGGTTCTTGGAAGTTGTTTTTAATGATGGGTGGTTTTGTTATAAAATAGGTATGGGTGGTTATATTATTAACCAAGGATCAGTGGTTAAATAATAAACCAAGGGTGGGTGGTTCCTTGATAAACAAAGGATGCGTGGTTTCATGGTAAACCAAGTATGGGTAGTTTTGTGACAAACTAATGATGAGTGGGTATTTGATATCCCTCCAATGCATTAGGTACTCTGGAGATGCAAGTTTCTAATATTGATTATTCAATTTGTAAGAGTGATATGAATGATGATGTCCTAAGTTATATAAATTATTTATATTCTCTTGATATGGGTTTTAAATGATTTATTCATGATATAAATGTGTGATTTCATGTAAAAATGATTTATTTCATTTTTTTCAATGAACTTAGAGATAAAGGTAAACATTTCACGGGTTTTCATGTTTTTTACTGCACTAAATAACATATTATTTTTATAAACCATTGTATTATTTTTTCTTCTCATCCCATTTCTTAAACAAATCATATGGTTTAAGGATGGCTAAGGTAAAGTAAGATGTCAACTTAAATGTCGCAGAGATTTTTCAGGAAACAAATCATGTTTTATTTTAAAAGTTTTATATTACTGAAAAAATTGGTAGTGATCAAAAGTGTCCACTTGGTATATATATAGTTTTTTAATGCATGATTTATGAACTAATTATCTAAAACTATAAAACTAAAAAGATCCTCAAATGTAATATATTTAATTCTTTGATTAAAACTCAAGATTATGTAATGTTTAAGGTTGGGTCCTTATAATTGGTATCAAAGGAATGGTTTACATAACTTTAGATTTTAGGATAATTATAATAGCATACTCTTTAAATATTTTATGTTATGATTAATTTTAAATGATATATAATTTAAATATTACCATGTTGCTTAATTGAAACTATGTCTATTCAAAATGTTTTTCCACCGAGGAAATAGGAAAGTTGTAGTGGAAAGGTAGTGTGAGGAAAATGTCCTTCCAAATCAGCATCCTCAGATGGTTTGAATTAGAATATAATAGTTTGTTTTAGTGATGGATCAGTTGACACGAGATATAAATGGATTTTGTATCCATGCTAGAGAGGAACCCATACTATAATGAAGGAACAAGTCTCTAGTGGAGCATTTTATGAGATAACATCTTCAATCATTTAGTGGATCTTCATGATCTAGTGGTAGTAGAAGGATGGATTAATGCTCTGGAGAAGATATTTGAATTCATGGCATTCAGAACATAAAAAGGCAACTCTTTCCCTTTATTATTTTGAAGGTGAATCTGATTTATGGTGGTCTCTAGTTAAGAATACTAAAGAGAAAGATAAAATTGAATTCATCAAATGGGAAACTTGTAAGGATATTTTCACTTGGATATATTTCCCTATGTTTATTTGAATATGGATGGAGAAACAATTCTTTTAATTGAGTCCAAATGATGATGATTTGGTGGCCATGTATGAATAAAATTTTACATGACTAGCTAGATATGTACCGAATTTTATTTGGGACATTGATAGTAAAATTATTAGATTTTAATCCAGATTTAAAAAAAAGTTTATGAAGAGATTTGTCCACATGGAATTTAAAATATATGAGAAATTATTTCATTGTAGTAGGAAAGTGTAGATGGAGTTCTCTTACACTTATTTTCCTCGAGATGACAATAGAAATAAAAGGTCCATATAGAAGGTAATGGAGAATAATTCATCAGAGAAATTTGGTGGTAAGAAAACCATGTTCTCGTCTTCGGAGAATTATAGTAAAAAGAATACTAGGTAATTTCATATGAAGTCTAGGAAGTGATTATAATGTGGAAAGTTTGAACATATGTCTTTTCAATGTAAGTAAACTGAGTAGAAAATTTATAAAAACTTAAAGGTAAGATTCTTTAGATTCAATTAGTTGGGGAATTCTGCTATCGTCTGTCCAAAGTTAGACACTCATGGCTAGAAATATTTAAGAACAGAAGTAGAAAAGTGTAAAAAACTTATACAACTACTACGGTTGATGATGGTCAATCAAGTAAAGTGGTGGAGCTATGTTACTTGTTTATTAAAATTACTCCAATACCCTATTTGACTCTGGATCTTTTCATTCTTTTATTTTTTAAGAAACATACAATTAAATTTGTAATATCACCTCATGAAAGTAAGATGTAACTTTTGTTGAAAACAATGGGTAGGATTATTAAAGAACCCAAGGTTTATGAGAATCGTCCAATTTTCATTAGTGGGATGGTCTAACATGAAAATATTTCTGAATTAGATATCATATAGTTTTATATCATCCTTGGTATGGATTGGATTTCAGTTTATCATTCTAAGATATAATATAGAGCTAAGAAAGTTTTGTTCAATGATTTTATGACTTTGATAACTTACCAATAAGCTGAGAAATTGATTAGATATGGATGTAAATGTCTCATATCTCATATTATTGAAAATAAAGAAACTATTCAAATTATTAATGTGGTAGTAGTTAATGAATACATGGATGTATTTCCTGATTAATTGTTTAGTATAGTTTGTGTTCATGAGGTTGAGATTAATTTTGACTTAGTGCCTGATGTTAATCATATTTCTAAACCTTTTTATCAAATATATCAATTGTAAATTTTATAATTAAAAAATAAATTATAGGATTTACTTGATAAAGGTTTCATTATCCCTAGCACTTCATCATGGGGTTCTCTAGTTTTATTGTTAAAAATAAATATGGTTTAATGAGACACTTCATTGACTATATAGCTTTCACAATTGAAAAATTGATTATTTTTTATGGGGCAATTGCAATATGACCTCATCACAAATAGCTATTTTTAATGGGGTCCTGCCGTAAATGCCCTGTCATAGAAAATGACATAGAAAAAGGCATTTTTTGCGATGTACCATTGCAAAAAAACTATATTTTTTGATGGACCACCCTTTCATCACAAATAGTACTTAAACTGATTATTTAAATAGGTATTTCTTATATTCCAAGTGACCCATTGCAAAAAAATTAATCGTGATGGTACTATATTCCATCACAAATAATTTTGAAAAATAAAAAAAATGAAATGTAAAAAAGATAAAAATAATAATTTAAAAATAATAATAAATAAAAATATAAACATTTGAAATAATAAAAATATCGCACAAAATATTTACATTAAAATGTTAACATAATAAATGTGTAAAACATTGTGGAGGGAGAGTGGGAGTGGGAGGGTCATCTGAAAGAGGAGTGAGAGGGAACTCCGTCCCAACACCTTGAGCAAGTTGTTTCCCATACTCCATGATCTGATCATGATGCTACTGGTGTCATCATTACATCTCCTCTTCCTCCTCATGTTGTTGATAGAGATATTCCTACACCTTATGCATGGCCTCTATAACCTCACATTGTGGTAATAGCTCCTCCTTATATTGTGAGTTTGATTATGACAACTCTCTGTGAGATCACCTAGAGTTGGAGGCTAAACATGCAGTAGAACCATAACAACTACCAGACCTCAATCGAGAACTGATACCAACCACTCATTCCTTCTCTAAAGCATACTAACTCTCTTTCATCCATATTGTATCATCAAATAATACTACACTAGTGGCCGGACTCTCAACCTCATCCTGACTATCATCTTGTTTTAGAGAAATCACAACCTCATATGACTCCATAAATTGTAATTTGAAATTAAAATAGTTAAAATATTGTATTTAGTAAATTTTAAAACTCAAAAAAAATTATACTAACCAAAATATGACACTGGAAACCACCTGTAATCTCTCTACTATCGAGATCGTTGTACATCCTCTTATAGACATTTAACTCCATAATATCAAGATGTTCAACTACCTATATAGGTCTAAAATAAACAGTTTATATTTACAGTTATATAAATTATGAAAAAAATTACTTACTATATGTCTTCAGCGCGCACTAAATGTATGACTACAAGCAAAATGTGTCACCTCCTACCTCCCATGGTTATTACGAACTAATAATTCCATCCTCTAAAAACTATCTCTCATCCAGTAGGAACATAATCCACCCCAAACCTAATATGAGATGTAATCTAATCATTCGATGTAGCAAGACTGATCAAAATCTATGACTCTCGCTTTCTTCATGGATTTTATTATCATATTGTGAAAAAATGATAATAAAAATCATGCATAAAGACTTCCAAGGCCTCCCAGATATAATTCTTCATTCCATCATTGATGTGATACCATAAACCCTGCAAATAATTAAAATTTTCAAGTTAATAACTAAATAAATTTCAAAAAAACTAATATTTATTTACATATTATCCAATGATCAAACATGTAATGTCGAACATCAATGGTAATCTAATCCCACGTCACCCATTCTTTAGAAAAATATTTTTTAAAAATATCACTCCCCCGCACAACAACTATATGTATAAAGATATGAAAAAAAACCAAACAAATAATCAAACAATTAGTACATAAATAAATTAATGAAATTTGATGAAAAATATCTAAAATATACAATTAAAAATACCTTTTAATTCGTGAATCAAACTCAATATGTGTACATCACTCGGGAATAGGTTCATGATTCATTAATATTAAAATCCCTTAACCCCTCTAAGTCGATTATGAACTACTTGGGACCTGAGGGTCAAATGAAATATAATCAGGCTCATCAAAAGGTATTACAACATGTTTAAGGCTACATAAGATATCATCATAAGTCTCATCATCCATCTAAAACATGAAAATAATGTTATCATCAAATAATTGAAAATTATTATTATTTATATATTTATTTTATTAAAAGTAACAACTAATAGTGTCATTATTTATCATTATCCACATCTTTTTATATGAATATGTAAATATCTTCATCTCCCTCCTTAGTATCATCAATTTCCATAGGATTTACATCTTTTTCATCACTTATTAATTAAAATTAATTTGATACATAATCAACATCATTGCCACCATTGACCCATAACTATTGGGTGTCATCATCTATATTCATCTATTTTCATAGAAAATATATATTTGGATTTGTCCCTTGAAACATTTCAATTCCTTGCACTTCAATAAAACCATATCCTCTATTCATGAACTAATTTTCATGGGATTTCATTTTTATAATGCCCCACCAATCAATTAACTCTATTGAAGCAGAAAAATAGTTGTCATATTATATTTAGTTTGATTGATGAGCTAATAAAAATGGTTTATTTAAAATAAGACTTTATATTTAATAACAATGATTCCATGGATTGGATGAACACACATGCCTCAATTAAGATCAAACTAATGACATTTAAACATTGTTACGTAATTCTATCCCAGATAACACAACTCAATTATTGCATCTAGAATACCATAAAAGTGAACCTCACTTTCTCTGTAATAATATTTTCTCAATAAAGAACAAATATTCATTGTTTCTTTTTTATTCACCATAATCACCTTTATAAAATTAAAAACCATTCACCACATATGTATTATAAGATTTAACCATTTAGGATGGTGGGTTACTCAATACACACAATAGATTTTCAATTTTATCAGCATGTTGGTATACCTGAAAAAATGAAAATCAATTAACAATATAAAAAATAATAAATTTATTTCATATGTTAAAAAATAAACAATTTTTTGTACTAGACTATGAAACTAGAATGAAAAATTATGTTGTTTAAGTTCTCCAAGAGAAGCTACTGTAATTTTTGGAGATTTTTTCTTGATATTCTAATCCTATAATCAATAAATAAAATAATATTAATTTATTTTAAAAATATATTAAAGAATTTGTGGTTGTAGCACTCACACTAAAAATCATTTCATTTCATCATAAGTAAAATATATATTTGATCTCTGTGATGTTCATCATCTGTAGGGAACCATACGTGAAATCTACAGAAGCCAAATTAAGATAATTAAAAACTAATAATTTAATGTTTGGTGCATCATCAACATTTCCCTCATTAAAATCCAATCAACTATGTTTTGAGGGATTTTCAGGTTATAAATAATTGGAGCAAAAAAATAAATTTCCTCCTATAAATAATATTCTACAACTAAAACTTTAACAGATGCTTTTTTGCATACATTTTTCTTCCGTTTCTTCACACGTCTCTCATGTGGATACATCTCTCATAACTATACCATCCCTATACATTTTTATTCATTCGAAAAATGTAATATAAAATGTTCCATTGAATTAAAGAAAGTTGACAGGAATTTTTTTTCTATTTTACATAAAATTAAAACAACATCTTCTTATAGTTTACTAAGTACATAATAGTCTATTTTCACTACAAATATATATAGAAAAAATATGATATTTATGTTATCACATCACAAATCAAAGAATTCAAAATACCTATAAATATAATTGGCTCAAATATTAGCAATATAACATGAAATTAAAGAATTTTTAACATAGTAATATGTCTTTTTTACACATCTATCCAAATTGGAAACATAACCATCTGATAGTATCAAATCCACAATCCATTTACAAAATAATGAATGGTTTTCTTTGGAAAGTGTATAAGTCTTTTTGATTCATTAACCTCTGTGATCTATCATTTTTAAATAACTCAAGTTCTTGTCACCTAAATATTTGGGCAAGATCTAATCCAATATCTTTGATCTTACCAAGTGTGTCCAAAAACTGTATAGAATATGTTATCAAACCATTCTTCTCAATATTCATTACATCTAACATATGATGGACTAACAAATTAGTTAAATACAAAAATCCAAAAAAATATTTCATTTAATCCAACTATGATCTTTCCCAAAAGCATCTATTTTTTTGTTGGTTTATAGTCTTTACAAAGGTGATGAGAGGTAATTAAGAAAAAATAGATTTTAAATAAATACATGTTATCATCTTTGTAGGTATATCTCTTTCAATTTCACCTTTTCTAAAATGATTCTTTTCCCTTTGGGAAGGATGCTCAATAGGAAAAATATGTGATGACAGTAAAAAACATGGGTTTCCCCCATTGATATGTTCAAATTCTTTTCTATCACTCATACAGTATATACATGATTTTAGATCATGTGTAATCTATCCAAATAATATTTCATATGCTGGGAAGTCACTAATTTTCCACATTAATGAAACTTTCATTAGAAATTTTTTTTTTGGAAACAACATCATATGTACTGACACCATTACTCCATAATTAATTTAACTCATTAATCAATGGATTCAAATAAACATTGATATTATTTTTTTTGGATTCTTTGGAATTAATAATGTCAAAAATATATGTGCCTCATTCATCAACATCCAAAGAGGAAATTTTTACAGAGTTATAAATAAAGTAAAATTAGAATATTGACTATCATAATAACCAAATGCACAGAAAACGTTAGTAGAAAGACCTAATCTCATGTTTCAAGCTTTAAAATAAAAATAAAAATGTACCTGGTCAACATGATTCCATGAATCACCATCAAAATGATGATTAAAGATATTACTGGTTGAAAATTTGGTTTTGTTTCATGACATCATCGATATTATATTCTAAGACGTCAATTAATACAAAAATCTATGTGTAAATGGTAAATACCTCAAATGTTTAATAGGTTTCAATCCAGACATCCCTATTTGATTATTTTTATACCTTGATTTTCCAAATGTAGGAAAACTAAACAATGACTCGTTTTCACCATAATATAAGATGCAATAATTTTTAAATGAATGAATCTTCTAATAACTAATATCCAAATTACAAAACAACCACTTTTTCTCATAAAAATTTGTATAAAACACATTTCCTTCAGCTAACAGTTCTTTAACCAAAGAAAATATCTAATCAAAACAACTATTTTACATTTTATTATTTGATTTAGTATCCATAAATTTTTGGACAACTTCAGATTTTATTACCTTGCAGCTAGGATATTAAGCAACCTCAGTAGACTTTGTCAACTCATAAAATAAATATTATTCTAACTTGATAGTGAAATCAATATCTTCTAGAGTTTTGGTTTATTTAAAAGATAAACCAGAAACCTCGTGTACTAAATTTTTAAACTATGATAGATCTGGAATGAAATTATTAATATCTTCTCTAAAACGATGTTCACCATGTTGATACCAAAAAATATAATATTTTAGAAAACCAAATGAAATAGATAACCCCCAACATTGTTAAATGTGTCAAATCTCTTCAGATCACATTTTTTTCATGGATGCTTAACTTTATGTTCTAAAACAAATTTTAGTCTTAATGATGCAAATGATAAAAAAGCATGAATACCCTTAATATATAGAGGATTTATACAAGAACTATTTGGATTCATACAGTGATTTATCCGATCACAAACATGTAATAAATACTTTTTCCAACTTATTTGTTCCATATTTCTCTAAATATATATATATATGTTTAGTATTAACTTTATATATGAAAAATATGATCTAAAAAATAGTATAAAATTTAAAAATATATATATATATAATTTACATGTAAATGTTATCAATTTTATTTATTTACTGCTAATTTATAATAATTAGTGGTGACTTTTACTAACTATTATTAATTACCTCTAATAACATGTAATTTATACTGATTAAAAATATTTTTTAATTATATCCATTAATTTTTATTAATCACTACTAATTACCAAAAAACAGTATTATTTACCATAAATTATTTCTATTTAAAGTAAATTATTACTAATTGTCGCTAATTCTTTGTAATTACCACTAATCTTTTTTAATTAAAACTAATTTTTAATAATTACTCTATTTTTTAGTAATTATGACTAATTTTTAGTAATTACAGGTAATTTTTACTAACTATTACTGTTTTTTACTAATTAATCCTACTTTTTATGAATCAGTTCTAATTTTCACTAATTTTTACTAAGTAGTTCTAATTATAGCTAATTTTTACTAAGTACCTCTTATTATCGCTATCTTTTAGTAATTACTGCTAACTTTTACTAATTGCCACTAATTTTTAATAATTGGTTCTAATTATAATAAATTTTTACTAATTATAACTAATTATAATTAATTACCACTAATTATAACTAATCAATTATAATTATTACTAATTACTATTAATTGTCACTAATTACCACTAATTTTCACTAATTGCCACTAAATTTAGTAATTACTACTAATTTTCACTAACTGACGCTTATTTTTACCAAATACCGCTATCAATTGAAAATTTTCACTAAGTACTGCTAATTATTAATAATTTTTACAAATTTTTATTAATAACCACTAATTTTTAGAAACTTTTTCTAATTTTTTATAATTACCCCTAATTTTTACAAATTACAGCTAATTTTTACAAAGTACCGCTAAATGTTTACTCATTGACACTAATTTTTACTAATTACTACTAATATTTAGTAATTACCTCTAATTATCACTAATTTTTATAAATTATTGCAACTATTACTAATTACCACTAATTATTACTATTTACCACTAATTTTTACTAAATACTACTAATTTTTACTGAGCATATTTTTCCTAATTTCCCAAAATATTTCCAAACTACTACTAATTATTAAACAAATTTACTAAATAACACTAATTGCCATTAATTATTTATAATTGATGCTAATTATCACTAATTATCACTAATATTTACTATTTATCACTAATTTAAACTATGTGTCACTTCTTTTTAATAAGTACCACTAAATACTGAGAATTTTTACTAAGTACCACTAATTAATTCTATTTTTTGCTAAGTACTGCTAATTACAACTAATTTTTAAGTAATTATCACTAATTAAAACTAATTTTTAGTAATTGGCCCTAATTTTTTCAAATTGCCTCTATTTTATTATAATTACAGCCAATTTTTGGTAATTACCACTAATTTTTACAATGTACCACTGTTTTTTAAGTAATTACCACTAATTTTTACTAATTACGACTAATTTTAACTAAGAACCTCTAATTATCAAAAAAAATTACTAAGTACTACTAATTACCACTAATTTTTTGTAATTATCCCAAATTTTTACTAATTATTGATAATTTTTACTAATTACCTCTAATTATCGCTAATTATTACTAATTGCCACTAATTTTTACTAATCACTGCTAATTTTTAGTACTTACTGCTCATTATTGCTAATTTTTAAAAAAAAATCCTCTAATTTTTACAAAGTACCGCTAATTACCACTAATTTAAACTAAGTACCGCTAATTTATTCTAAATTTTAGTAATTATGTCCAATTTTTACTAATTATTGCAAATTTTTAGTAATTGCCTTTAATTATTGCTAATTTTTACAAATTACCACTAATTATTACTAATTACTGCTAATTTTTGAAAATTACCACTAATTTTTAGTAATTACCTTTAATTGTCACTAATTTTTATGAATTACCACTATTTATTACTAATTACCTTTAATTATTATTATTATCCACCAATTTTTTGTAAATATCGCTAATTTATTGTAGTTATAGATAATTTATTATAATTATCATTAATTTCAAATAATTGTCATGAATTTCTAATAATTACCACTCATTTCTAATAATTACCATTGATTTCCAATAATTATTGTTGATTTCTACTAATTACCGCTCATTTATAATAATTATCATGAATTTTTACTTATTGTCGCTAATTTGTACTCATTGCCACTAATCTTTACTAATTGTTTTAAAATTAGTAATATTTATTGTTAATTATTAAAAATTAGTATTAATTACTAAAAATTATTAATTACTATTAATTAATACAAACTGCTTTAAATTTATATTATTTATTACTAAGATCTGTAAATTATTACTAAGTTCTATTAATCCCAACATGTTATTATTAATTTTTAGAAATTTCACCTTATTTCTATTTATTTTTAATAATTACCTGATTCTTGAGACTAATTATCGCTAATTTCTAATAATTACCAATAATTTCAAATTATAACCATTAATTACTGATAATAAAATCGATGTATTAATAATTAAAACTAATTAATACTAATTTAAACTAATTACTTATAAATAAAAATATTTATTAACAATTAAAACTGAATACTTTTAATTAAAAAAATTGTTACAACTTAAAACTAATTACTGCAAAATAAAACTAAGTAATTGTAATTAAAAATAATTACTGCTAATTAATAATAATAATTACTAATATAAGAAAATTAATTAAAAATTAATTAATATTAAATAAATACCTTAAAAATAAACTTCTTATGAGAAGAAAAACAAAAAATTAGCTTCCCTATAAAATATAAAACATTTAAAAGTTTAAGGAGAAGAAGAAGATAGAAGAGGAAAAGAATAATGTTCAAAAGAGGATAGAATTAAAAAAATTGGCATGTGAGGGGTTATATAGGTTATATTTTTAGAGATCTGTTTCCTATCACAAATAGTCTTATTTGTGACGAGACCCGTCATAATTAGTACCCAAAATTAATAACCCTATCAGCGGTTGAAAAGTTATTTGTGATGGGTCCTGTTGTAAATACTCTCCTACCGACAGTGTTATTTGTTAAGAGAATTAATTCTCGATAAAAATAACAATAATGACATAAGGTATTTCTGATGGGGGTACATTCCCACCGCAAATACCCTTTTTATGGTTTGGTGTGCTAGTCACACCAAAGTTATCTGTGACGGGCTAGTTTTCTCATCGTAAATATTTTTTTATTAAGGGGTATTTGCGACTAGATTTATTTCTTGCTACAAATAGTCCCTCAGTAAGAACAAGTGTCATTTTCCACGTATCAATGATTTTTTTGATCATTTCCAAGGAGCATAGTATTTTTCGTAGGATGGTCTTAGGTTGGGGTACCATCAGTTGAAATTTAAGCAAGAGAATAATATAAAGACTCCATTTCAAACTAGATGCGGGCATTATTAGTTTGTTGTTATTCCCTTTGGGTTATTTAATACACCTACTATATTTATAGTTGTTATGAATAGAGTTTTAAAATAATTCTGGGATAAGTTTTTGATTTCTTTAATTGATAAAATTTTGGTATATTCTAAAACATAAGAGGAAAATGAAAGACACCTAAGGATTATTTTTTCAAATTGTAAAAGAAAAGAAACAGTATGGAAAATTTAATGAATGTTAATTTTGGATGCAACAAATTTCTGTCCTTGGTCATATTTTTTTTAAATATGTCATATTTTTTTAACCTATTAAAACAAAATATGTTGAAGAATGGATCATAAACACAAATATCACATAGATTTGTGGTTTTCTTAGATTATTGGGTTACTACCAGTGATTTTTTGAAAACATTGTTTGGTTTTCTAGCCCACATACTAAGTTAACATGAAAATGAGTTAAATTCATTTGGAAAAATAATAATGTGATGACTTTTTTTTAGGAACTAAAAATAATATTGGTGAATTTTATGGTTTTGGTCCTACCTTCTAGATATTTCTAATTTTTCAACTACATTGACGATTCTTTAAAAGGACTAGGTTGGTTCTTGATGGAGAATGATCAAGTCATTCCTTATGCTTTACATTTTTTGAAACCACATGAGTTGAATTACCTTACATGTGATCTGGAATTAGCTATTGTAGTTCATTTTTTAAAATTTTGGTTGCATCATTTATATGGTGTAAATTTTGAAATATATACTAATGATAGAATTTTAAAGTATATATTCACTTAGAAGGAATTGAACATGTGACAAAGAAGATGGCTGGAACTTATCAAGGATTAAGATTTCATGAATCATTACCATCCTTGAAAATAAAACTAAATGGTTGATGCTTTGAGTTGAAAAAATATTGTTTTACTAACCATGTTATATTTGGAACATGACCCCTTAGTTAATTATTTGGTGAATTTTGTTCTAGAAGTTATGGAAGCTAGAATATCCTCTGCTTTGTTTTAGTTTTCAATGCAGACAACTTTTTCAGAAAAAATTAATCAAGATCAAAATCAAGATCATTATTTGTTGGAAAATGTATAGTCCATTAAGAATGGTAAGTTTCTTAAGTTTACTATTGATGAAAAAGGTGTTATCAGAGTTGGAAAAATATTATGTGTGACTTGTAATTCCAAGTTGAAGAAAGAGTGTTGAGTGAAGCTCATAGTTTCTATTTTCCATACATCTGGGTAGCACTAAGATATAGAGAGGCCTTCTTGAGTATTACTGGTTCAATGGTATGAAAAGAGATATTTCTGACTTTACCATGAAGTTTTTTACTTGTCTATAGGTTAAATCATAATAATAATTACCAAAGGGAATTCTTCAACCTTTTCCAATGTCGGAGTGGAAATGGGAAAATATATCAATGGATTTTTTGGGGGATTACTAGAGACTTCATGAGGTAACAATGGGATTTGGGTTATTTTTGATTGATTAACTAAATCAAAAAATTTACTTCCTAATCAAGATACTATGTATTTAGATGATCTTTCCCAATTTTATCTAGAGGATAAAGATTGGTTATATGGATTTCCTCTCTCCATTGTATCAAAGTGTTATCTCATATTCACATTTAATTTTTCAATGAACTTTAGAATTCATTGGGAACTAAATTAAATTTCAATACAGCTTTTCATCTTAAAGTCGATGGTCAATCTGAGAGGATGATCAAGACCATGTAATATATTCTTCATTCTTTCTCAATGGATTACAAGGGAATTTGGGATCAATATCTTTCTTTGGTTGAATTTTCTTATAACAATAGTTTTCATTATAGTATATAGAAGGAATATTTTGAGGCATTATATGGAAAGTGATGTTGAATGCCATTTCTTTGGAATAAAATAATAGAAAGGAAGTTTATGGGACTATAGTTGGTAGAGGAAGTGGATGATAAGGTTCAATTAATTCATATATTATGAGGATGGATTAAATCAAGCTGAAAAGTTATCTGGATAAATGAAGTAAATATATTTCTTTTGATATAGGTGATCATGTTATTCTTAAAGTATCTCCATAGAAAAGTGTTGTTTGTTTTGGTAAAAAGGGGAAGATAAGTCAATATTTCATTGGAGCATATGAAATCCTGGATAGAGTTAGATTATTTTCTTACCAATTTTATTTTCCCCAAATTACATCCTAGGTTCAAAACATTTATCATGTCTCAATGTTAATAAAATATTATCCTGATTCATATCATGTTTTGAGTCCTAAAGTAATTCAGTTAGAAGAGAACCATTTTTATAAGAAATATCATGTTCAAATTCTTGACTGTAGAATAAAATTTTTGTGGAATATGGTGATTCACCAGGTTAAGGTCTTATGTAAAAACCATATTGTTGAAGAAACAACCTGGGAATCTGAAAATGATACAAGGGAAAGATATATCCACTTGTTTAATAAGTGAAAAAAATTATAATGATGTAATTTAAAAAATGGTAAAATAATTTCAAGACCTAGTTAATAATATAATAAATCAATTTCGTGTTTATTAATATGAATTAGATTGTAATATTCATTATAAAAATAATACGTAATGTTTATATCAAGGAGGAAATACTTTTGACTAAACTCTTTTCTTATAAGGTTTTTGTTTCAATGGTTAATTCTAAAATTTATAATTTGAATTATAAAAAATTAATTCTATTCTTTACATTAGAATATATAAATTAACTTATGGTGAAATTTTTGGACTTTTCATAAAATATAGATTTTTTGTGAACAGTGAAAAAAGATGATTTTTGTAAACAAGTCATTTATTTTCAATAAATTAAGTAATTTAAAATTAATATTATGGTTTTAATATATTTTAAGTAACATAATTATTTTTCAGTTATATTTAATCCACTAAATTACTTTTTAATCAACTTTTTATTAGATTTAGTATGAGTTTATTTTTGGGTTTAAAAACAGTTGTTTCTTAAAACGGTTTTCAAGTGCATAATGTTTCTCAAATAAAATTAATTAAAATAATTCCAAATGAATAATTTTTTAAATAAAATTTATATATTATATATAAATATATATTAATTTAAAAATATATAATGATTATTATTATTCATATAGTTAATATAAGAACATATTTTACTTGAAAAGCGCGCTTCTTGAAAAACTACTTTTGGTCCTGCCTGCAGGATTAATTTTATATTAAATATTTCCACTTATATGAATTGAATTTGGTAAAATATATTAAATATTTGGAATAATAAAAATTTATATTATCTAATAAGTTCAACTTAATTTTGACTATAATGAACAGTGAAGACATTAAAAATTAATTACCGCAGTTAAGGTGAAAACAGGTTTATTGAGGGGTTAAACTAAAAATATAAGGGTTAAAATGACCTAAAAATTGTCTAAAATCTATTATACGGATAAATTTAGAACTTAAAATATATAATTCACTATATTTTTATATTTTTTATCTTTTTTTCAAGAGAAAAATTTTGGTATACATTTTTCTTTTCAAAATTACAAGTGTGCCACTAACATCACTTATAAAAGGTCACCCCCTCTCTGATCCTCTTCACACCTTTAAATCCATTTGTATTGGCCAATACCTACCCAAATACATTAATAAATTCCATCCCCATGATCTATATCTGTTAGTTTTTTCATAAATACATCTTAATAAGGCTTTTAGTGCTTACCTATAGATGTTTTCTAAATACAAGGTATCATGTTTAGCTATGCGTTTTTATTTTATTTCTTTTTACAACCCCTTAAAATATTTTCCAATTATTATTATAGAAAACACCAGTACCTATAATATACTTATATGTTGTTATTTTAATTACATAACCTAAATCCATTTCCTCTTCCATCAAAATGGATGCAAAATCATCATTTTTGTGTACAGTGGACTACCACCTCATGAACCAATGTCATTTGTTTTTCATCATCACCTCTCATGGATTCTTATAATGATGTATTTAAAGGATATATATTATTTTTTTAATATATATAAATATATATATATATATATATTCATGATATAACATATACCTTCTTACATTCCATTCCTTGGGGGATAGGATAATGTCGCTCGTGTGTACGGTGGAGTACCGTCTCTCTAAGCAATGTGATTCATTTTTTACTAACTCTTTACCTAGAAGGTAATAGGGATAAATTTAATGAATAAATGTGATATAAATTAAGTAATTATTATATTCATGACATATTTATCACTATTAAATGATAATATATCATTTTCCTTTTTTACACTGAAAAATGATAATGGTGTTCATCCGTATGTGTGGACTACGACCTCTCTGAAGCGATGTGACTCTTTTTTCATCACTAAATCACATGGATGGTATATATAAGCATATTTAAATAAATATTATGGCATTATTATATTATTATCATTATAAAAGATAAAATAATACACACTTTCTTTCCATAATTATCACTGAAAAATGGAAATGTTACTCATGCGTACATACAGCCTCCCATCTCCATGACCGTAACACAGTTTATTTTCATAACCATAATTCCTAATTGGTTTTAAAAATGAGTAATTTATGTATAAATATGATAATTATGTCATGAATATTATTTTAGATATGTTTAAATGATGACTAATTTTTCCATAGTCAACCTACCAAAATCGTTTTTTACATATAATCTGAATACCATAAAAACATATGACGTAAAATTAATTGATTAAGTAATTTTATATAACACGGTAATAAGTAAAATAAAAATAATAATAAACCTGAAAAGGGTTATTAATAAAGTAAATTTTTAACATAGGTTTATTATTCATGATGATAAATAAGGATCATGGTGAATTGAACTCGAGGTAAGAGACTTTGTCTCAATTTCCTTTCATTAAGGCATATTTTGATTTCATGCACCTATATTCTTTTATAATATGTATATAAATCCACTTTGACACATTATATAATGAATTTATATATTCTCATGATATTAAATTTTTTGTTTAATTTTATTCTTTCATGGGGATTATAATTCAAATGTTTTTAAAGTGGTAAGAGACTTTTCCTTAAAAAATTATCTTTTTGTGTTTTCCTTCAAACCCTATTTTTATTTCATTACCATGTTTTTAAAATCATTTTATAAATTTAATTATATGTACATGACAGTTTTATAGAGGAAATTTTCATCTTTATTTTAAAAAAATCAAAAAAAGAAATCTTTGTACGAAATGTTTGACTATCTTTAAAAATTATAGAATGAATTTTCATATTTAATGTGTACATCAACAATGAATTTTCCCACCACCATAACCATTATTTGAATTTTTTATTCCTTTTCAAGATTTAATGTTTTCTTAAAGGAAAAAACCTCTTTCCCTTTTTATTATTTTTTGTATTGAAAATGGGTTTTTAAAAGAAAAGGGTAATTTGGTATTCAAAATGGTGTTTGAAATAAATGTGTATTTTTATATCCAAATGAGTTTTTCATATTTTATTAAGAGAGTTTTAAAGGTTTTCATGTCGAAAATGAAATATTTTATGATCTATTATTATGTTGTGGTTCTTATATTTTTTTATGATGATGGGTTATTCTGTTATAAACCAATGGAGGGTGGTTACATTATTAACCAAGGATATTTGGTTCCATGATAAACTATGGATAGGTGATTATATGATAAAAAAATTATTATTGGTTCTAGGATAATGAAAGGATGGGTGGTTATATGATAAACCAAGGATGGTCGGGTTAGTGATATCCCTCCAATGCATTAGGTACTCCAGATATGAAATTTGGCCATATTGGTTATTCCATTTGTAAGAGTGATATGAATGATGATGTTTCAAGTTACCTACAAGAATTATATGTTCTTACTAAAAGTTTTAAATGATTTATTTAAGAAACAAATGTGTATTAATTCAAGTGATAATTATTAATTTCATTTTTCTCAAATAACTTTTAGATGTAATTAAACAATACATGGGATTTCATGTTTTTCACTAGACTAAGGAAATTATTCTTTTTATGTCTCTTACTCTTCTTTTTAAGATCATACCATATTTTAAAATTTTTTTCATAGGGTTTAAGGATGTTTAATGGAAATAAATGGGTAAAGTTAAAAGTCATGAATATTTTCCATGAAAAGAAATCAGGTTTTACTTCAAAAGTTTCATATTATGGGAAAATGGATACTGATTAGAAGCTCCACTTTTTATATTTATAGTTTTTAAATGAATGATTTATAACCGAATTATACAAAAATATAAATTTTAAAATATCCTTAAATGTAAGAGAATGAATTATTGACTTAAAACTCAAGATAATATAATGTTTATGGTCGGGTCCCTATACTAGAAACTTGGTCATTCCCCCATGGATGGGTCGGATAGATGTATAAATAAGATATTTTCCACATGATGAAGCATTCCTAGTCTACTATATATCATCCAAAAATAGTAAAATAAATGAAAAAGATATCTCATACCACTTTGTAACATCCTAACCTAGAAGACACTAAATCGGTGCCTTGATTCAGTGAGTTACATAGCCTAAAGCATGCTTCCCCATAAGCTATAAGACTGGGACTAGTAGTGAGGGTCTAATGGTGGTATGTTGAGGATAATATAACCTCATGATAAGAGTATCATGGATGTATATACAATAAATAAACAACAGAATCAAATAATAAGAAGATAAGTAGAAGATAATAATGACTGAAAATCAATAATAAATAAATAAACAACCATAAATAAACATGAAACAATGTGTGAGAAATATACATTAAAAAGATAATATATAAACATGCATAATAAGATAATAATACCCAAAGGATTTATCTATGAGAATCCTAATCATCAGCTCAGTCCTTTGCACCTAAGCTCCCATGTACATGAGTAATAATACACAACATAATCTATAATCTTGAACTGACACCAATGAGGTATTTTGGGGTACCAAATGTCAACTAAAATAAGGTGTGAGATATAATCAATAGGATACCACCAATGATGTATAATTCATCAAATATATGAATATAAAATAAAGCAAAGTGCAAGTATATCAAAACTAAGGCAGTGTAGTAAATGTAAATTTAACTAGTTTTGGATCAAGTTCCCCAAGGATAAATGGCCAACCATAATAGCCATGAGATTATCCTTTCAATAAATTCACTTTATAAATAAGTAGGGATAGGTGTCTTGACTATGTCTTTCACCTATCATTTATCAATTTCCTATCTCATTTATAAACAAAAAAGAGGTCATTAAAAACCCCCATGTCATAATAGAAAACATGATGATACATTTCACTATTCAATTCCCATTTTTATTGGTATTAAAGCACACCTCAAAGGTGGAATTATTATAAAGTAAAGGTATGGTCATAATATTATTCATTTAATTAAATTCAATTAATAAAATCAAACAATTCAAATTGGTCAATCATAAGGGAAGTTTTAAATTAAAATAGTTTTATCAAAACCACATAACTTATTAAAGAGTTTATAAATGTGCTCAGTCATTTAAATAACTCATCCAAGGGGTGGTTTAATTAAAAGGAAATAAGTAAGAACATATTATGTGAATTAACACACCTTAAGTGGTGATTTTGGTTAAGGTATTCAACATCCAACCATAAAATCAGCTAGGATGTCATTTTTTATCTATGAATTTCATTGAAGGCATTTTACATTTAGGGATAAATGTGTGGGAAGTCTAGTGTCTGACATAACGAAATGTTATGTAAACAACAAAAATTTAATAGAAATACATATATACCACCTTCCATATACGAATGATGCTTCACTCATCCATTCTCTAGATTAGATTCAATATGAGGTGATACAAATCAAGGAAATAGAAAAGTTCCCTGAAAATATGTTAAATGATCTCATATGGATTTAGCATTCCATACGGTGAGATAAATAAAGGGACAGGATTGAAGAGATTACAAATATTCTTATAACATATCTGAAAGTATTTGATTTAGAATAAAAATGAGGGATATCCATGGAAGCCTAGGGAGGAAGCTAAAGGAGAGCTCGATTGTCTGTTGGGTGTGGAAATGTGAGAAGAATGAGGAGTAAAGGAAATCAATGGTGGTAGGAAAAAATCAACATTTCCCCAATTTTTAAAGGTGTACATAGTTTGTCTGCACATTTTACCAAACTGTGCACCAACCAAGTGCACCAACTGGTAAACTAGAACTAACCATGTAGGCTAGATACATGGTTTGATTGAACATGCTTAGCCTATGAGGAGCTATTATCCAAGTTTTCCACCCCCTCATGCAGTTTGGTGTATGGTTAGAAAAATCATGCAACAACCATGAAATACATTTGAAATTGATTTTAGGGGGTTGCACGGTTGTCTGGGTCACCTCTCATAGTTAAAAAAATCATGTCCCTTAACAAAATAGGATACATGGTTGTGACACATGGTTATCACTAACCATGCACCAACTGACCACCTAATGATTTCTCTCTCAAAAATGTGGTTTTGAATAACGATTCTTGAAAAACTCATCTAAACTCCTAAGACACATATCAGACCTTAAACCCCATCTAAAAACGCATTTAATTGTTCGGTCTCTCAGATTCACAATCTAAGGATCGGTTTACAATTTGGCATATCCACCAAATGAGAAACTCAAATTCTCTTGAAAAACAATTGGTCCAAATACATAAGACCTTACAACTTTTCTTTGAACTATATCCATATTCCCTATAATAAAACTTTTTACATATGTTTTATAACTCACACATAAGAGAGGGGGTAAAAATTATTGGTTAAGGGGTTATATGAAACAACCATAGACACATAAGTCTTATATAATAATATAGGGAGACTTGATAAGTAGGACATTGTATTTAATTTAATAACAAATCATTACAAACCTAATAAATAAAATAAAATAAAATAAAATAAAATTAAACCAACACATACATAGGGCTGGTAAAATTTCATGATCATTGACATGTATGAAACAAATTTTCATTTAAAACAACTAGCTATCATTCATTTTTATTCATTCTTTAATTATATTAAATGTTCATGAATTAATATGATTAATTATATTATTAATAAATTAATTCATTTTATCATACTCTATATAATTATCCTAGATATTCTCATCCATTGTGATTTCAAATAAAATAATAATATTATTTTATTTAAAATTTAATAAAATAGTACACAGCTTTGAAATTGGAGGAAACTTGATGAGTACCTCTTTGAATTACTCTATATGAATTGAGATCGCATAAAATCAACTCATGTGGCATTTAGTATACAAATTTTATCACATAATTACATGGAATGTATAAGTCAATTAAAGGACACACAGAACACATTTTAATTAATGTAGTTTGTAATGGTTTTAAATGCACATGGAGTAGTCAATGCATTGCAACTATATATAGAATGTAGTTCAGATTTTATGAAAAATTTAACTAAGCCTTTAATTTCACATAAAAAATATATCAAATAGAATTTAAAAGAAAATTTAATGAAATAGGGAACACATGATGATGTCGTTTATAAAATAATAAATTAAATTAAATATTTCTGTAAAAATAGGTAAATTGCACGATGTGTGCAAGCTAGCCACATGACATGTAATGTGCTTCATTGAATGTATTCAATACACATATAAGGAATTAGAGTGTTCTACTCATGAACATTTATGAGGTACATAGAATGTAGGGAGGATAAACTACATCTGCATTAATTTGAAAAGATTCAATCTTATCTACATCATGTAATAATGAAAAATGGTGTATTAATTACATGACACATCTTGATCCCATGTTTTTATCCATGAAAACACATGTAATACATGAATTGTATAAAATATACATGGAATCTAGTTCATAAAAACAATGGTTTACCCAGGATTGTCAACACGTGATGAAACTAATGCACTTGGCATATGTATTCATTACACAATGACCTAGAGTCCATGTATATATCCTAGTGAAATGAACAAGGATACATAGAAAGTGAAAATGGAGTATGTTTTCTGTAACCCTATGTTATCCATACAAAGTTATTCACACTTCTGGATGGATTCTTTGGATGTGATCTTCATTAATTATTAATTTATCTTGGTTATAAAAGATAGAAACAAAGAGGAAGAAGTTATATCAAATATTCAACAAAGAATAAAAAAACATGAAATGAAATTTAACTTTTAAATTCATAATTATCAACAATATAATAAGTTATTATAAATTTTAATGTGATTCGTATGATACCAATTGATGGTTTCAGATATAGAAGAAGCATATATGCACCTACAAAATACTTATATTTTTTGTATTCAAAAAATAATTCACAATATACATGATGTAAACATCATTACCAACCAAAATTCTTATTAAGAATGTTGAAAAATAAAGTGCTAAAACCAAAAGAAGATATTTTTCACAAAAAAACATAATTAACTTAACCATAATAAGAAAGGTTACCTCAATCTTGAGATCTTTCTTCATTGAGGATGTAGATAATCCTATCCTGATTGGTGTAGTGTCATTGTATTGTGATTACCCAAATTAGATACCTTATAGTGGTGATCCACACATTATCCATTCATCTCTAAACAATAGCGATAAATCATCAGGTGCTAGTAAAGCTGATTGATTATCATTCATTATTTCCCTTTGATTTCTCAAATTTTCTTGAGGATTAAAAGAATCTATCTTATCCTTCTAATTATTAAGAGGATGGGAGGAGGATTAATATCTTGGGAGGAATCTTATTTTCACAAAAAATATTGATTCTTGATTAACCTTCTCAAGAATGTGATCTTAGTCTATATATAGAACTAGGGTTAGGATTTCATATTTAATTTATTTCACAAGTACCCTTAATAAAATATTAAACCCATGTATGACCCCATGTCATGTAATAAAATATTTCAATTATTTTATTTCATGGTGTACACTAACTAGCATAATGATAAATATTACATTATGGTCTTGTAAATTAATATTTATTATTGGGAGTAAATATTTTCCTCTCATCCTCCTTGGAATTTATCAAATACCCAAATAAATTTATTTTTATTAAATATTTATTCTTTCAACAAATAAATAAATATTCTATTCAAAAACTATTGAATAAATATTTATTTAACATTCACATAACTAAATAAATTATTTATTTAATAAATAAATTATTTATTTAATAAAAAAATATTTATTTATTATTCTATGAATAAAGAGAGATAAATATAAATTATATATTCATGTAATTAAAAAATTACCTTGAGAATTAATATTTATTTAATAACTTGCGGTCCTTTAATAAATATTGAATAAATATTATCTCTCATTCTATAGAATAATATTAATTTAAATTGATAAATATAAATAATGTTTAACTTTTAATAATGTAAACACTTTGGGTGCGACCCTCTAGGACTATTTCTCATTGTAATTAGGTATACTTTCCAAAAGTACAAGATTATTGCCTAGTAATGGATCGAGGCACCCATAGAGGAAGAATATTTCTATCGATGAAAAAAACCACATATGAATGCTTGTTGTGTAACATAATCCATTTTTCGTGATATCTAATCAAGTACGTTTTACACCTGTGTCATAAACCTCTATGTTTGATACGTATTTATTTAACTATCTGAAATAAACATTCCATTACACCATGGCCATGGAATTTAATGTGATGGTTCTATTTCAATAAAAGGTCATATATATCAACTTCCATAAATATTGAATGGAAAATCCTTCCTCTAATTATTAATTAATATCATATCATTCAAGATGCACCCAACGTACCCACCGTCACCAAGAAATGTTTTCTAAATATTTTACTATAATACATAAAAGTGTGCAAGTCATGAAAATCATTAATAATAAAATTTAAGTATAAGGATAATTGCATGTATTCGCATATAGAAATATATGACGACACATAAACATGTTGAAATTCCTACAAGAGGGTTTTTTATCATAATATTATATCTTTGAAATTACCATGTGTGAACTTCATGAGATAAACTCTCATCTTCTTTTGAGTAATCACACATAAAAGTCAGTATACTATATACCCCATAATAGAATGTTATCTCAATGTAAAATTGTTTTTAAGAATATAATCATGTAATTTTAAGGTTTTCATCATAGTGGGGAATTATTATTCCCATTTTCAATGTGATAGGTAACTTATTTCATTATTACATTGAGGTAACATAGAAATATGAATGATGTGTAGTAAGATATTTTAATTTATATTCACTTATTTGAATGTACATGTAATCTAATGTACAAATTATTTGGTTCTAGGTCACCAAATCTAACATAAAGTGATTTAACTGAATTTCAAAAATTATTTAAAAATCTTTTATTTTAAAAAATAGGGAGGTTTCTGACATACATTTCCTTATAAATATTATAATTTAGGAATACACTTTTAATATCCATTTGAAATAATTTATAATCACAAAAAGTTTTATAAACTAATAAGATACTTGTATCTTATAAACCTAAAATTGAGGGAAAATATACATAAAAATATTTCCAATATTCTTGTAAAAATTATTATGCCACTAATCTGGCC
Organism: Viscum album; assembly: GCA_963277665.1. NCBI lineage: Eukaryota > Viridiplantae > Streptophyta > Magnoliopsida > Santalales > Viscaceae > Viscum > Viscum album. The sequence goes on along the minus strand of OY728165.1, from coordinate 908,788,673 downwards.
TTATTTCAAACAAAATTTTTAGATTCATCTAGTTTGTTTCTGAAAATACATTTTGAACCAATTAATTGATAGTTTTTAGAGGTTTAACTAAATCCTAATATTTATTTCTATAAAACTTGTTAAACCATTATTCTATACAAAGTATCCTAATTGAATCATTTAAACCTTTATCTATATTTTTTGGAAAAAATTGAAATAAAATTATGATAAGAAAAAACATTCCTTAAATAATTTCTTGTTTGAATTCTTGAATTGAAATTTCAAATTAATTTTTTTAAAGAGTGATCTATATAAATTTTCCATATTTTTCATGGGGGTGACTCTCTACCTCAATATGTACATTTTCATTTTGGGTTTCAACTTATCCAAATTTAAAATTTATAAACTATTTTTCTAGTTGTTCCAAATCAATATTATTTTATTTTGAAATATATTCATCAAAATTAACATTTTCAAATTCTTTAACTAACATGGATACTTTATTATAAACTCAATGGGATTTACTAGATGTTAAATAACCTAAAAATTTTACCTTATTATATTTGGATCAAATCTATATAATGATACTTTAGTGTCAATAATATATACTTTACAATAGAATACTCTAAAATATCCAAATTTTGATTTTATATCTTTCCTATCATGAACTAAGTTAGAGTGCCATCAAATATGACACTCGACCCAGCCAGTGGCATGTCCTGAAGGGGAATACTAATCCACATGGACTTTAAACTAGTGTTTGGGTATCAACAATAGATCTTGGGAATAATTTTACCTAATTAAATAAACATAAACAACCAACAATAATATATAAAAAATTATTAATAAAGGAACCACCTACCTCAGGTGAAAAAATGTTTGGAATCTGGTGGAAAACTACACCTGCACCACAATTGAACCCTAGAGAGGCTTGATATGACCATAAACATCAATATTTAACCATATGAATCAATATATAACCCTAAAAACAAAACCCAGCCCATTAGTGAAGTAAACCCCCTAAGAAAGATGGGAGAAACCCTATAAAAGAGGGGGGCACAATAATGAAGGCACTAACTTAAATATTTGAAGAGAATGGCACCAAAAATGCCACCAAAATAGAGCCCAAGGGATAATAAAGGAAGGGGAAGGTTCACCTAGAGTATAAATCCCAAGTGGGGTTTAGTTTGAGTGTTTTGGTGTTAAAATTGGGGAGAGTGAAAATGAAAATCCCCAAATTTTAATGACCTGGTAGGTTGCACGCTTTTCCCACACTGTTTGAAAAACCATGCAGCAAACATGCTCCCATTACTATCCAAGAAGGACATACTTCATGGTTATCCTTTATGGTTTAAAAATTATGCGCTAACCGTGTGATAAGACACTATCCAAAAACACTACTTGGCATCACAGTTAACTAAGTAAGGGTGCAGGTTTGTCAAACAGTGCACCAACTATGCGAACCAATTCTATTTACCCAAAATTTATCATTTTTATTTAAAAATTCAAAGGAAATAAAAAGGAAAAAATCAAGACCAAAAATAAATAGAAAAATACCTCAAAAAATCATAGGTGTAAAAATTCTCCCCACCATGAAAACTTTTCGTCCCTGAAAAGTCAACTTGAAGCTTGATCAGAGAATATAAATGGATATTTTTTATCAACCCATGACTTATACTCCCAAGTCTCATGTTCATCATTGTCATTCCTCAGATGAACATGAACCAGTGGAATAGACTACCCTCAAAGAACCTTCTCTTGGGAATCTACAATCTTTATTGGTCACTCAAACACAGATAAGTTGGGCTTCAACTCCAACTCTTCTCAATTCATCATATATGACGGATCTAGGTTATACTTTTTCATTTGGGATATATGGAACACATCATGAGTTGACGTAAACTATGAAGTAAAATATAACATGTATTCCACCTTTTCAACCCACTCAATGATCTTGAAAGGTTTGGCATACCTCAGTGTTAACTTCCCTTTCTTACCCAAATGATGATGATGTAAGCGAGGTGCTGCTTTCTAGAACACCCGATCACCCATGAAAAACTCAATATCTCAGTGTCTTTGATTAGAAAAAGATTTATGGTGACTCTAATATGTCAATAATCACTTCCTAATTATCTTGAAATTTTCCGATGTCGCTTTCACTGAGCTCGGTCCTAACAATGAGGTCTTACCCTCCTCATCCCAACACAAAGGAGATTGACATGGTCGGCTATAGATCACCTCAAAGGGATCCATTTTGGATTGAGTACTGATAATTGTTATTTTATGAAAATTTTATTAATATAAAATGGTTATCCCCTAACCCATAAAAATCTAGGACACGTTCTTGGAGCATTCTTCTAAAATTTGATTCCCCCACTCTGTCTGACCATCTGTTTGAGGATGGTATTCCATGATCAAACTGACTTGTGATCCTATTTCCTTCTGAAGGCCTTCCCAAAACTGAGAGGTAAAATGTGGGTCCTTGTCAAAAATAATAGCTGATGGAACACCATTAAACCTCACAAACTCCTAAAAATATAATTATCCCAACTCAACCACCTTTGATGAATCTCTGATCAGAATGAAATGGGAATATTTGGTCAGATGATCAATCACTACCCATATAGAATTCTTCCCTACGGGTGTACAAGTAAATCAAATAATGAAGTCCATGGTGATATCATACCACTTCCATGTAGTAATGGGTAGTATTTGAAGCAAACCTAAGGGCCTTTGATGCTCTTCATTTACATGATAACACGTATAGCACCTTGATAGGAAGTTGGATCTTTCCTACCTCATACCTGGTCACCAAAACTACCGAAAAACATCATAGTACATCTTGGTAGCACAAGGATGAATGGATTATTGAGACTATTGGTTATCATACATCACCACCTTTCTCAATGACAATGGCACCACAAAGAGTCCCTTAAAGCACAAGATTCCCTTTAGAGAAAACGATAAATCACAAGGAATCTCCCTTCCATGAAGGAACCTCATGGACTACGGGTACAACTCATCACCATGTTGCTTCTGCGAAATCAACTCTAAAAGGAAGGGAGTTAACTAAACACTAGCCAATAATGCAACTTAACTGTTCTCATTGGTCTCTAAGTACATATGAGCAAGGAGCCCCATCAAATTCCACTCATCACAAGACTCTTTTAACTTATTCACTAGTACTTTTCTTCTCAGAGTGTATACCACAACATTACATTTACCTAAGTTATAGACTATATCGAAATAAAAACCCTAAAGGTACTCAACCCAATGGTGTTGCCTTAAATTTAAATCCTTTTTGAACAAAATGTATTCTAGGATCATACGGTAAAATTACACCAAAAACTTTTCTCCAAAAAGAGAATGATGCCATGTATTTAGGGCATGCATCACCATTGATAATTCCAAGTCATGGGTTGGGTAGTTCTTTTCATGTGGTCATATTTGGTGAGAACCAAGGCCACCACTTGATCATCCTACATAAGAACATGCCTGAGACTCATACCTAATGCATCACCCTTTACTTATTCTAGAAAGATAAAAACAAGAGTGGTACTCAACCTTCACTTTAGATCCTAAAAGGATGCCTCACATTCTGGGCTCCATTAAAACTTTACCCCATTTCTAGGTGAGCACTATCATGGGTGAGGGAACCCGAGAGAAGTCCCAGACAAACCACCTAGAATACTTAGCCAAGCCTAGAAATATTTTGATCCCAAACACATTTCTTGGTTTATCCCATGACATAACTTCATTGATCTTCCTAGGGTCAACTGAAACCCCTTGTTCTAAAATAACATGGCCTAGAAACTTCACCTCTTTAATCCAGAAGGTTCATTTCAAAATTAGGCATAGAGACGATGGTCCTAAAGTGTACCAAACATGATTCTCAAATTTCACTCATGTTCCTTCTCTGATATGGAATATAAAAGTATGTCATCCAAAAATAACACGACAAAAGGATTGATATACTGGTGGAACAATTTTTTCATATGTTCCATGAAGACTGTTGTATCATTCATAAATCTGAAAGGCATGATCAAATACTCAAAATGGTCATACCTGCTTTGGAAATTCATCTTTGGAATATCCACCACTCTAACTTTGACTTGGTGATAACAAGAATGCAATTAAATCTTGGAAAACCACTTTTCCCCTTTTAACTGATCAATCAAGTCATCAATTTGGGTAAAATGATATATATTCTTGATGTTTACCTTATTCATCCTCTATTAATCAATGTATAACTAGAGGGATCTGTCATCCTTCATTACAAACAAGAAAAGGGATGCCCAAGGAGAGATTACTAAGTGAATGAATCCTTTGGATTCTAAATCATTCAGTTTTACCTTCAATTCACTCAATTCAATATGGTCCATATGATATGAGGGATGAGATATCAGTTTTTTTCTCAGCGCTAAATCAATAAAAAACTCCACATCCATCTCCAGAGGTAGACCTGAAAAATTATCTTGAAAAACTTCTAGAAATTCATCCACTAATGGAGCTAATCTATCCTTAGGAGAGCCACCATCATCATCCCATGTGGTAAATGATAACTGAAAAACAAGACTACCCAATTCTAGGAGTGGATGTCTAGAACGACCCAACTAAGGATCTCATTATCCTTGAAAAACATGGGTACTTCCATCAGGTATCATGAAAATCACCCACCACCTATAGTAGTTGATATGTGCCTAAAATCCCACCATACAATATATACTAAGTATTACATAAAAAATATCCATATCTAAGACTAGTAAATTCCATTCTAGCGTGACCCCAAACACAGCGAGTGCACATGATGGACTCATGAGACCCTTCTCTCACATTTTTCTAGGAAGTGTTACCACATCCATCACATATGACATGACCTCAGTTGGAATATTTAACAAGATTACAAGGTGGATAGAGATAAATGAAATATAATCACCAGTATCAAACAAAACAACAGCTATATATGACGTAATTAAAATGGTACCTCAAACCATCAAAGTCCCAATATATGATCCTACTGGTGCATGATCCACTACATAAAGATACTTCACCTAGTTCTAAACATGATAACGACCAATAACTTGAGGCTCTCCCCTAAATTGGATCTTCCCAGAAGTTGATCCATCCCTACCTCCATGACCACCAAATAGAGATCCCATTGTCCTGGACAACTCTGACTGAGCTGACATCCCCCTAGAGTCCATAGATCTTACTCCATCCTAATAAGAATGTGTGGCTCTACAGAATCGATGCAAGTGCCCCATCTCTCTATATAGGAAAAAATATTTATGAGGAGATGTAAAAAATGGTCAAAGGTGCCCTACCTTCCCACACTGATGACACACAACCAAACCGGCATAAGAAGCTACATAAGAAGACTATCAAGAAGGATGACCTGAACTACCACCTCCCTTCTTTCCCTGCTCATCCCACTTCCTCTCCTTCTCAAATGAACTCCCACGGTCCATTGCCAACATATCCCCAGAGGAAATATACCTACCTTTATGTTCAATCTATACCATACAATCATGATCAACCACTTTAGCATATGTCTTCATCTTAAATATAAATACTTAAGAATAGATATCTAATCAGAATCCCTTCTCAAATCTCTAAGCCTTAATCTTCTTATTGGAAAAAAATTGGGTGCGTACCAAACCAGCTCAGCAAAGCGGTTGGAGTACTCCATCATTGAATGGTCTCCTTGAACAAGATCCATAAACTTCCAAGATCAGGCATAGACTGATACCTCAGGATAGTACTGGTCATTGAAGATATTCTTGAAGTCTTTCTAGTTCATCTACTTATACTTTATAGTTTGGATCACTGAATCCTACCACCTCTGACAGGGACCTTCAATAAAAAACAAGGTGCATTTCACCCTGACTTCCTCATGAGTGTCAAGGAATTCAAGTATCCTCTCAATTTTCTAAATAGATTACTTGTATTCTTAAGGTTTCATGATACCTAATAATGGAGGAGGTTTGTTATATAGAAACTCCTAGGATTTTCCTTCCTAGGAATAGGTTCATATTTAATAACCAATTCAAGACTAGGACATGCTCCCTGTACCAAATCTTGAATAGACAGCACCACAAATTCCACTGGTCTCTAATCAATTAGTGAGGTATAACTCTCTTCAGAATCTTCTTGTGGATTCATAGTAAGTCTCTGGGGAGTCATCTTGCAACAAGAAGAAAGAATCACAAAGAAAACCATTAATACCATCATTCTGAAAAATTACAGAAATAACAAAAGGCACCAACATTTCATAAATCCAAACAAATAAAACCCAACACAATAACATGAAAACCCAACCAAAATACACCACTCCCACACTCAGTGTTTGCATGCATTCAGCAGCCTGCACGTCCCACCTAGAGGAGAAGTCAAATAAAAAATCCATACATCCCATGGAGACTCAAGATCTATCATGTGGTGTGATATATGGTCACCATACTCCCAACCATAACCTCATGCAGCGATATCACTAGCTCCATTATATCTAGACTCATTTCAAATATCATGAACCAAAAGAGAAAACCTTCTCTGATACCATTTTTTCCCAAACCAAGCCATAGTTCTATCAAACCCAACACCCAACCAAGCCCATGGCATGGCCCAAAGGGCATTCCTGACCCCCACAGGCGGGAAACTAGTGCCTAGGTATCAAAAATAGATATTGGTAATGATTTTATCCAATTACATAAACATAAACAACCAACAATAATAAATAAACTAAAGATGAATATTCACAACCAAACAAGGGATAAAAAATTTAAGATTCTAGTTTACAAATTTAAATAAAAACCCAAGAAGGTCTATAGAAAAAAAGAATTACACATTATCCCAAGAACCCACATATGAAAAGAGGAGTGTCTTACTCAATCCACCACCATAACACCCACAAGGGGAAACCACTAGCATCTTAAACCACCATCTCCAAACATATGACTTTACCTATGTCAAACATAACCATGTCCACTTATAACCAAATATGTAAATAGTGTGTGAGACAAGGCCCAATAATATGCCACCCCACAAAGAGATTTCATGCTATAGACATTATTAGACAAAATAAAATGTAGGTTTTTTACAAAGGATAGAAATAGTTTTTATAGAAAATATTTTTAAAGGAAGACAAGATTTATTTTTAAATAACAAACAAGGTGGAACATAGGACTATGGTGTGTACGATATAAAAAATAGCACTAGTCATGGTGCTATCTAAGATTGGGACCCTAGATACATTGTATATCATGGGAAAGTCATATAGAAACCACAACCATCCATGTCCTTATGCACGATCCACTAGAGAGGAGAAACATCCAAAATTCTAGTGGTATTCAATCATAATCAATATTTAGTTAGTGTTTCAATTGTAAATCCCTACAAGTGAATCTAGAATGAATCCAATTACTAATCACTAAAATACTAGTCCTAGTCCTCCCACTTAGTTACCTAGGATTCCATTTGTGCTACTTTCACATTCCACGTATCACATACAATGACATTTTCACATATACTTAAAACAAACACCATAATACACATGATAGACCACTCTTTCCACATTAAAAAACAATTTTGAAACCAAACTCACACCAAATACATTTCAAAATAGGCTTTTTACCATCCACACATTTTATCAAATACCTTGAGTACATAAAACAAGGTGTCCCATATGAAACACACATGGAATATAACACATTTCCTTTAAAACCTATTTTTCAATATCAAAGCACCTTTGATAATTTTAAAAACATATTTCACACCTCATATAAAATCCATAGAACATAAACAAGGAGAAAATAAAACATATTAAATTCATCAAACAATGTTTAAGCATGGAACCCTCTACCTTAAGTGAATAAACTTTCAGAATTAAGTGGAAAACTATGATCACGCCTCAATCAAACACTATAGAGGAAAGATTGGACCATAAACATCAATATTGAACCATAAGAATCAATATTAAACCCTAAAAATAAAACCCAATCCATTGGATAAGTGAAGCCATAAATAAAGAGTGAAGAAACCATATAAAAGAGGTGGAACAAGAAACACGGAATTTACTTAAATATTTGAGCAAAAATCACACCGAAAATGCCACCAAAATAGATCCAAAGGGAGAGTAGAGGAAGGGGAGGCACGCCTAGACTATAAATCTTGAGTAGGGTGATTTTGGGTTTTTTTGTGGTTAAAATCAAGGAGAGAGAAAAAGAAAACCCAAAATTTTAATAACCTGGATAGGCGGCATGATTTTTCCTGCACAGTTTTCAAAATCGTATGGCAAATGTGCTACCCTTACTGTCCAAGAGGGACATGCCGCACAGTTAGCCCACATGGTTTACAAACAGTTTGATAATACACTATCTAAAAACACCACTTGGCCACATCGATACCTAGGCAAGGGTGCAATGTTTTTCAAACCATGTTCCAACCATGCACACCAATGTTGTTTACCCAAAATATCTCGTTTTTCTCTAAAAAAATCAAATCAATTCAAAAGGGAAAATGTTACAGTAAAAATAAATATAAAATTATCTCAAAATAAATCATGGGTGTGGCATTTCCAATGATCACAAAAATTTTTATTTAATGTCTATCTAAAAAGATCCCTATTTGAAACATAAAAAAATTAGTTTACAAATTCTACCTAAAAATATTTTAGAGTTAAAAAAACATTCAATGTTTTTCGACTCATTTAGCCTAAATTTATATTTTTCAATTCCATAATATCAATTTTTTGGTGTCCTTGAAGATGAAAAATTATGATAATAACAATTATCTTCACAAAAAATTTCAAAATTATAAATTTTAAAATTACCCTCCCCTATTTATTCCAATAGATATAATTAAATAACCTTTTTTATTTTTCATTATCCTATAATAAGAAAAAGACTCATATAAGGTTTTATATTTATTTACATAAAAGTAAGACCACATAACTCTTCTAAATTCATCAACAATGATAAATATATAAATTTTTTCACCTATAATAGCATTATATATTAGTATAAATAAATTAATATTTATTAGTTGTAAAATATTTTTTATAGGCACTTCCTTGATAGGTCTAAAAGACTCTTTATGATGTTTACCTTTCATACATGTGCTATAAAATTAAGTTTTTTCCATCTTTAAATATAAAATCTTTTGAACCTTTTGATTTTTTGATAGTTTGTATAGCATTCTAAAATTGTAATGGTCTAGCCTCTTATTTATAGATCTTTATCTAACCATTCCACATTTAATCACTTGAAAATTCTAATAGTTAATCAATAAAATTATTTAATATATATATTCTTTTATAATTTCATAAAATAGGGTAAATTAATATTTTTAAACAATAAAATTATCAATTTGAAATTTAATATTTATCCATCATCACATAATTGTTGGATAATAGTCAAATTATGTCTTAATCCTTTACTAAATAAACCATAAGATATGATAATAGAATCAAAAATTATAACTTCATTAGATTTTTTTATTATAAATTTTTAATTTTCACCAAATATTGAATGATTTGAATTTCACAGCATCACCTGTCATATATCATGAACAACCATTATCTATATAATATGTTTTCTTTATTAAATGTGAAAGGAATGTGTCCTATAAATATATTTTTAATATAATTTTGGTACCCATGAAAGAATAGGTCTAATGTAGTTACAAAAGGATTTCTTAGGAACCCAAATCGATTTAAAAAAATAGTAATAAGTAATTTATAAGATGAGGACTTCAACAGAAAGATTTTGGTGTGTCTAAGAGATTATGGAAATACTAATAAAAATTCACATACATTTTGTCTTTTAATTCTATATTGAAAACATGTAAATGTTGAATTACTTCCTTGTAAACATTTTCCAAAAAATATCTTATGCATTTTATCAAATTTATTGTTGTAACCAATACCCATTTTAATTTTATTTAATTTGTTCATTTTTACCATTTTATCATTTTTTACCATACTTGAATAAATATGGACTGATGTTTCTTTAAGATTTCAATTTAATTTTTCGTCTTATCATTTCCATCCATGATATTATTAAACATTATTTATTAAGCCTCACCAGATTTTGAAATATAATGCTTAAGTTTAATATTTCCCTTTTGAACATTTTTTAAAATTAGCACATCTTTTATCATTACTACTAAAAACAATATTCCATAACTTTTCATTATCAATAAGCAAGATATTTTTTCCCTTAAAAAGTTTTTTATACTTCTTCTAGAGTTCCTTGTGTATTTTTGAAATATTGGAAATATCATTGTGTAATATTTTTATTCCATTATATAATTCACACATTGAAAATTGTTTAGAATTAGTATTAGAAGAGTTTTTTTCATAATTATTTTTCTGATTTGAAGACTCCATTAAACATAGGTTTAATAATTATTTATCCAAAAAAAATATTTACTAAAATCTAAGTCTTTAGTACAACTCTATCCAGCTAAATGTTCCCTCTTTTCTATTTTATGCATCCTATAATTCTTCTACACTTTGTTCAAATTCAGGCATTCTAGTTTAATATTCCCATTCCTACAAAATTCATCATTTTTTATATATATAAATTATTTAGATATAGTATTATATTTGTATTTTTTTCTAAGATCATCTCTTGAATAATCTCTATTATTCCTTCTTGAATATCACTTCTTTCCATTATAAGAACATTTAACAAATTGACCAGCTTCATCACTATCATTTTCCTATAACTCAAAAATCCAAGAAGTAGTAACATTTATTTTATATTTTAAAGAAACACTTTTTATTTTACTAGATTATTCATAATAAATGTTTTCTAATTATAACACATATTTAAATAAAGATCCAATACACTCATTAAGAGTATACTATTTAAAATTCTTAATTTCATCAAATGATACTTTATTAGCATTCCATTTTTAGGTAGAGATCATAAAACTCTTTCAACTAAAATAATAATATCTAGAGACTCTCATAATGAATTCATTCAACTTATAATTCTAGTGAAATGATGAAACATCTGATTAAGAGTTTCATTTTCACCCATCATAAAATATTGATATTTTTTCTTTAGCATTCAAATATTTGTTCTAATTATTTTATTAGAACATTAATGAGTATTTTTTAATATTTTCTATATATAATGTGTGGTTTTAAATAATAAAATGTGACTAAATAGATTTTAATTAATATAAAAGAAAATTATTTTCCTGATTTTATAATGAAGACCATATTTCAAAGCATCATTTCTGGAGAGAAAATTAAGATTATCCTTGGGGATTTTGTATGATTTTACCATGTTTGTCCAATGGTCAATACTTAGTTTTTTATGATATGATTACATCTGAACATGCCAAAATCCATAATCCTTTCTGTTTAAAAAAGTGTCATTTATGCAGAATAACCATTATTGAAATATATTCCTACCATCTTGAATATATACTTTCCTTATATTGTTAATTATTGGATATGAATAAAAAAATGATATATATAATAAAAATTTAATAATCCTACCAAGGTCTATGATTTTATACCAATTGTTTGGTCCTGAAGGTAATATGGTTGATTGTTCAAGAGAAGGGTGAATTGAATTCTTTAAAAAAAATACTTATCAGAGTTTATTTAAGTTAAATCTAAAAAAAATTAACAAAAGTATTTCTAAACTAGTATCGACTAAAGTTATCCAACATATTCTATTCAAACAGTCAATGTGAGAGTATGGAACCCACTAATATAGTGACCTAAATTTTAAAAGTTGTCATAATATTTTACAACTTCCTTTTTAACCCCTGGTGGAACAACCCAATATTCTACCTTTTCTCGCCTAAAGGAACAACACATAACCTTCCTTTTTAAGTGGAGGAGGAGCCAAAATTTCCTTTATCCAGACCAAGCCACAACAAAATCCCCTTCCATTTATCGAATATAACATAACCTGACATACATTGTATAAGGGTATTATAACCTAGACACTAATGTCCTTATTTTTTATGAAAAATCATAGACTACAAATTATATAGTCAAAAATATATAAAGAATTTATAATCACATAAACTAGTTGAAATAGTGAATCTTTGAATGTCTAGGAGTAAGGATTACACCAGTAATAATAGTTTAAAATGATGAGTTTTAGCTGAGAGTATTGTAGTGAATATAGAAAAAGGTTAAAGAAAAGTATAGATTGAGTATCCTTGAAAATTCCTTTAATCTAGTTACTTTGAATTGGTTCTGTTAAAATATTTATATACTTTTTATTTATGAGAAGAATCCATCAAAAAAGTTGTAAATTATGTGAACACTGACATGAATATTCTATTCATTTTGTTTTAATTTTCCTGAATCATCATACGCATATGTTAATTTAAAAAAATAGTTTTTCAGGCTTGTTTTCAATACAATTACTCATTTATATTCTACATTTATTATGAATTTACAACACAATTAATCTCTTTGAAACTTTATCCTATATTACTGTAAATAAAAAAACCTTTGGAACATATAGTAGAATATAAACTCTCTTAAAACCATGTGATCCTCATTTAATCTCACATAATATGTTTCCAAAGAAAATTAATTGAATTAAAATAATTAATAAATAATTATGAATCAATTAAGTTAATAAAAACAGCTAACATGAATAGACATAAAATAGATATATCAAAAGTTAGTAACAACATGTTATATTTCAAACTTTATCAACAAACAGATGAAGTATGTGTATGAATCATTCTGGAATAAGTATAATTCTACATAGGCATGAAAATTCATAAACCTAATCTTATGTCATGAATAATCATGAGTGTGCATAATAATAATCCTAGTCTTATTAATAAACATGAGTGCATTTAAGAATACATTTTTGTCTTATGTATACATCATCTTATATTTTATAAGCATCATCCTGTATTCTGTAATCATCATCCTATATTCTATAATCATCATTCTATTTTGCGTAAAAATCATTATATTTTTTTCTATGCCATTATATATTACATATAAATATAATTATATATTGGATAAACATCATTTTACATCCTATGTAAACATCATTATTTATTGTGTAAGCATTATCCCTTTATGAAAAAAATCTATATTTGTAAGGATGAAACTATAAATCATAAGGATCGTTTTGTAAGGATTAAAATTTAAATGGATGGTTTCATAAAACCATAAATATTAATCCTAAAATCATGAGAATAATTTAATAAAAAAGTAAATAACACAGTGAGAAATTATAATTATTCAATTATGAAAGATTAAGTGTTTGATTTATAACACAACTCATATTAAAATGGATTTTTCTCCAAAATCAGTTCATAATAAACATAATGAACAGAATAAAAATATAAATAATAATATTTTCTTCTAAAAGTAATAAAATATTAAAATATATTTCTTCACTCATGTTAGAGGTAAGAAAATAATAATTTTATAAATTCTAGATCATAAATAAGTAAAATGTATTTTAGAAATTATAAAAAAAAGATTAAGTGGAACAGATCCACTCAACAATCCTATATCATAATATATAACTCAATGGGGAAAAAGAGATTCAAAATCATGTTTTATGGTATAGAGTATAAATGTCTTTATGATTTCAAAAACATTCATTTTCAGAATTATTTCATGAATAAAAATGCATATTAAGGATTTAATTCTACTTATGGGTTTCTAAGGAATGATAAATGATTAATAAAGTCATAAAAAATAGAAACCTTAAAATCTAAAATTACCTTGTGTTATAAATTAAAATTATATGAAATTGAAAATGGAGAATATTTACTATACACTGATGTTTTCAACTTCCTTTGTCTTCCTTTGGTGCTAGCTAAAGATCACTATTGAACAACTTAAAGGATCTTCCCTTTAAGGTGTATCCATGGGTTGCACTGAATCACCAAAATTATTTGGGTAGGACCTTCCAATTATTCATGATATTCTAGTATCTCATAAGAAAATAAAGAAGAAAAAAATAATGATTTGGGGGGATAGTTTTGGCTAGAGGGTATTCAAGAATCATATACACCCGTAAACCCATGACATAGACTCCTTTATATAGACTACAAGGATTATCCCCAAGCATGTGAATTTACTCATATATTTCATAAACTAATGGGTAAATTCATTTAGTTACATATCATGTAACTCTCATCCAACAAATCTCTCATAATTTTTATCTTATGAATTGACTAATCAATGATATCCAATGCATAGAATATTTGAACGTTAACTCCTTAACATTTAGATGGATTGTTGGTTCATGGAAGTGAATAATTAATAAAACCATTAAACTCATGGCACTATGACTCAACCATATCATAAAATATGATATGAATAAGAATATAATATATAATATCACTATATTGTAAGATATGATATACCCACAGTGTTAAAAATAATCTTTTTTTCATATGTATATCATACTCTATGACACACCATATCATACTATATGTTAACACAAGGATTTAAGGAATATTATTTTCAAGTAAAAAAATCTATGAGTTATGAAAATAGTTTCACATCAATATAGTTTAAACATATTTATTTGTTGTAAGGAATATGATTCCAAATTAAATTATAAGAATCATGTATACCTGTAAAAGGAAATGCATGAGATAATATTTTGAGATTAAATCCTCTTATAATTATATTATGTTTTAGATTCCTTCTAAAGTAATCACATGTTAAGACCTAAATCATTCAATCATGTATGATTTTTCAAAGTAGGGTGACCATGGATTATCTTGTGTAAATCATGGTGGAAATATATAACCCTATGAGTTCAGCTACCAAATTTTGATGTGATCTTTGTCTTGCACTTAGTTGGGAAACCCTAAGAGTTAGGATACCAGAGTAATGATGTTGATTTTATCCATATGATGGATTGGATTAAGAGTTTATACTCAACCATATAAGATTCATATATTATATGATTCATATGATGATCTTCCTAAATAACTAAGTGGTGATAGAAATTCTAAAGTGTCTCTTTTCTTAGTGAAATATAGACCTTGACCAACTAATAGATCTGATGAGTTCAAAAGGGGTTATCATTTTATTGGGAGAATATTTAATAAAATTCCTTATTAAATATTTTTAAAATGTGATAATTTCATGATAAAAGCATCTATTATTGATAAATATAAGTATCATCATCAAACATGACCATTAAATAAATCAAATAAAAGGATAATCTTATTATAATAAACTTCTTAAACTGGTATATAACTTTATGAATCATTCATTAAGAAAAATAAATTTTAATGTGTGGGATTATACCCTTCCTAAGTAACAAAAAAATTAAGTAGTTCAATAAATGAATCTAGATACCTATGAGAAGTATATAATTATTTTCTCAAGGTTTCCTTT
The DNA here is from genome assembly GCA_963277665.1 of Viscum album. Lineage (NCBI taxonomy): Eukaryota > Viridiplantae > Streptophyta > Magnoliopsida > Santalales > Viscaceae > Viscum > Viscum album. The sequence goes on along the minus strand of OY728165.1, from coordinate 908,773,330 downwards.
AGAATTTTAATGGAATGGGAATTCATTCAATAGTCATCAATGAAAATGTTCTGACAATATGAATCATTTAAAAAATCTTCTTCTAAATATTCACAATTTTTTGAGGATATTTGAACTATTTAACACCTTAAGTTTTTATGAATTATTTTTTTGAATAATTAAAACTTCTTTGATAAGTTTCATTATATAAAATATGGAGTTTAACTTGTGTTTCATGCTATAATAAGTATTAACAAAATATAATATATTATAAATATTATTATTTAAACATGAACGTTATAAAATAGTTTTCAAACTTATCAGCATGAATAATAACAACAAATTTTTAAATATTAAGTATAATTATTTTATATAAATGCAATATATTGATAAAAGGTAATTAATTTTTAGAAAAGTCTTTGAATGTTTTGAAAATACTTTTTTCTCAAAAAAAAAATTATATAATTTTGTGAAAATATAATAAATATAATTTTTACTAATTATAAAAAATTTAATTGAAAAAAAAGTATAATTTTTTAAATCTACAAGTAAAAATTATTAGTTTGAATTTTTTATAATTTTAAAAAATATAAATTTTTAGTGTATAGTGAAAAATACTAGTTTCTATTACGAATTTTATTTTCCTTTACATCTTTTAGAAACTTAAAAAAAATTAATAGTGTTTTAAAATTAAAATTACTCCAAATATATATTGATTAACAAAATTTAGTTCATTTTAATCAATTCCATATTTAATTGGGTTAATAAAACCTTCTATATGTATTATAATTTCCTCTTTAGAAATTTTATTTCTTATCACACCTATGGGTTTAATTTTAAATTAAATTATAAAACATTTGTGAATTGAATTTTTAAAAATTGATATTATATTTTGAATCATAATTATTTATAATTTAAAATAAGTTCAACTTAATTTTTTACCATTATTAATATTAGAAGCAGTAAAAATTAGTTTTTGCAGTTAATGTGAAAATGGGTTTACCGAGGGTTAAACTAAAAATATAAGGGTTAAAATTATTTAGAAACTTTTAAATGACTCATTTTTAGGCCATATTTTGACCTTATCTCCTGTAATTTTTTATAATGTACCTTTTTGAATCCTTTTTTTATATAAAAAAACACTTTTACACCTTTTTCTTTTCAATAATCACAAGTGTGTCACTCACCTCACTTATAAATGGTCACCCCCTATAATCTCCTCATCACACCTTAAAATCAATTTTTCTCAGCCAATACCTACCCAAATGTATTTCTATATTCCATCTCCATGAAAGAGATACCTTATTTTTATATGAAATTCATCCTGATAATCCTTTTGGTCATACCTAATGAGGTTTTTTGAAGAAGATGTATCATGCTTAACCGAGCATCTTTATTTTATTTATTCTTCCACCCCTTAAAAATTTATTCAATTAAGATGATATAACAGTAAAAGTATATAATTTATAATTATATTTTATTATTTTAATTTAATAACCTAAATACATCCCCCCTTCCATCAAATGGGATAAAATATCATTATTCATATGTATGGGGACTACTACATCACGAACTGATGTTATTCATTTTTTATCACCACCTATCATAGATGGATATAATTTTTGATTAAATATTTATATATTATATTTATGATATTATTATCCGTCTGGAATTATAATAAAACATATACCTTCTTACCTCCCAACCCATTGGAAAACAATAATGTCGTTCATGTGTACGACATACTACCCCTCACAAACTGATGTGATGTGTTTTTCATTTCTATTTTACATGGATGGTAACAAGGATAGATAAAATATATGATATTAATAACATAAATATACTTATTAAATTATTATATCACATATACATCCTTAATTTACATTCTATGGGGGATACAATAACGTTATTCTTGTGTATGGTGAACTACCACCTTGCAAAGTGATGTGATTCATTTTTCACTAACACTTTTCATGAAAGGTAATTAGGGTAAATTTAATTAATATATGTGATATGTATGAAAAAAAATGATTCTTTAAAGGTAATATATTATTTTCCTTTCTTTTATTTCATCTTTTTATAAAATGGAATCAGTAATCATATGTATATACTACCTACTGCCCCCATAAATAGTATCTTTCATTTTCTATCTCTAAATTTTATGGATCAGTATAAATACATATATATAAAAATATATTATATTTATATCATGTTAAATTTATTTAGTTTATTTAACCATGATCAAATTAATAGGATTAAAAATCCAAAATCAAAACATACATTAAAAGCAAAGCCGTTATTACCCAAAACATGATTTTAACAACAAATTGTTAATAAATTGTTAAAAAAATTCATAAGAAAATCATATATGTTATGATATTTATAATTATGGTTCTTTAATATATTTAAAATAAACTTATATTTATTATATATTAGTTTATAACATGTATTAATTAATTTGAAACTTATGGTAAGGGATTTCCTCCCCCACTTTTATTTTTTGTGCGAAAAATGTCATATTCACCATGTGTTTCTTTTATGTGGTGTATATAATAACCATGAATGTATTTTATAATTATTACCCTAAAAATTATGGGTATTTAAATATCCATTTTATTATATCTATTTTATTGGGTTTATGTTTTTAAAGTTACAATGTCATAAGGGGTTTTTGTCTCGATTTTCCATCTTAGAGACAAATATTGTGTTATGCACCTGTCTTATTTTTTGAGATGTATATACAACCCTTTTGAGATGTAATGTTAAGAAATTATTTATTCTTATGATATTTTAATATTTATTTAATGTTATTTTCTCGTGGGGATTATGATTTGAATTTACCAAAGTGGTGAGGGTTTTATGATACAATCTCATCGTTTATCAGGATTATTTATGTGTATAATTTTGATGATGAAATATTATGATAAATCACTCAAGAAACACACGAATTTTATTATCCTCAAGTTATTTCATGATAATACAATTTTTCCCATCATTTTCATCACTTTATTTACTTATGAGCTCAAAATAAATGTTTTTCTTAAAATCATATTTATTTCTCCCTTCGTTCGTAAACCCTTTTTTTCTTATATGTCCATGTTTTCTAAAAATATTTTTAAAAATGTTTTAATTTTGTTTTATGATTGTATAAAGTCAATTTTACCCTTTTTTGTATTTTTTTTTAAAAAATTAATATTAATATTCTTGTAATTTTCAAAAAAAACAAGTCTTATTTGGCTTTTACCACAAATTTGAAAGGAAATTTATTTTAACGTACATAAAATGAATAGTATTTACCACTATCATGACCATTCATTGAGTTAGAGATTAACTTACATGTTTAAAGGTTCTTTTAAAATAAAATTTTTTTGTTAATATTTTTGTAAATTATTATATTTTAAATAAATTATTTCAAAGTAAAAAGTTATTTTCCTTAAGAAATGTTTTAAATGGTTTTTAAAGCTGTTGTTATAAGTTTAAAATTTAATTTTAAATGAAAAAAAAATGAAAATATTTTATGTCTTAATATGTTTTTTTCAAAGTGGAAATGATATTATCCTCCAGAAATGTTTTAAATGATTTTTAAAGGTAATTTATTTGTTTCAAAGGATATTTTCAATGAAAAGGATTTTGAAAATGTTTTAGGTTTTAAAAAGTTTATTCAAAGGGAAAGGATATTATCCTCAATAAATGTTATGTGTGATATTTCAAAATCATTTTACACATAATATTACATCATTCTATATTAATTAATATTTACTAGGGTTATAATCTAATTATACCATCCTTATTCTTTCTATAGGTGGATTATGATTAGGGTGAAGATATTTTTATGAAACACATCCCCTTTCCATGGGTTAGAATATGATGAATTGATGAAATGATTATGAAACCCATTTCTTTTCAATGAGTTTTGATATGATGAAATGTTTATGAAACGTATTTCTTTTCATTTGTTCTAAGATGATTAATGATTTAGAACCTTTTGGAACACATATGTATTAATTTCATTATGTGAAAAGTAGGACCTATATCTCCCTCTAATGAATTGGGTAAAGATAAATAACTCGTGAGTAAATATTATATGAGTAAATATGATATGTGTAAATGTGATTTCAAGTTAATAATGTTATTCATGAACCTAGTGATATGTTTATAATGTTATGCATTAACATGATTACATGTTCACAGTGTTATGCATGGACCTATATTTCATTTCCATAAGGTTATGAATTCACCTCTTTGTATCTCTATAAGTTTAGGTCATGGACTAATTTTATGTCCTTAAATTAATGATTCAAATTTTTTCTATTTATGCATGTTCACAAATTCATAAAAAAATTTGTATACCAAAAATAGAGGTCTTATGACAATTTTCTGTTCTCATGGATCATATTCTTTGATTCCATTATGATTCATGTCTTATTAACTTCAAATATTAATTCCTTGAAACAAGATTTTGATCTTTAATATGTAGGGTATGGTTTTAATTTTTTATGTGTGTGTTATCATAACCTTATGTTCCTGTTATGTTTATGTATTTTTCATGTTTACCCTCATTGAGCATCTGAGATCACCCTTTCTTATGTTTCCTTTCCCAAGTTATAAAGAAAGGTTTTAAGTTGGGTATGTTTATGAAGAGTACTATAACATTTATTACTATTTTAAGGTACTCCAAAACCCATCTCTTAGTTATTATTTGGTTGGGTTTCATTTAGGGATGCTTTGGGTGAAATTTTGGAAATTTTAAAGGGACCTTAGGCAATGCACAGTTAGTGCGTGGCTTTCCCAAACCTTGTACCCTACTAGTGAAAAATATACAAAACCAGACACTAAGGTTTTGTATGGTTGGATCATATTTTTGACAAAATTTATTCCCAACAAAGAGAAATATTTCAACCCCACTAGTAATAGAACATATCTAGGATGCGCAGTTTGACAAACCAAGCAGCCCTTCCTAGCCAACCATGCTTGCAGATTTTAATTATTCTGAAAATTAACTTAAAATTTTCAAAACCACTAATTTTTCCCCTTCTTATCCCTAACATAGTATTTGACATCCTCCAATGTCATTAGAGCTCTCAAGGATCCATTTTGACACCTAAAAACAACTCACATAGTGAATCAAAGTATAAAGATCATTGTTCAATACTGTCTTGGTAATAACTCTTTCCTCATTCCTTCTCTATCCCCCCTCCTCCCTTCTCTCCTCCTTAGGGTTTGTTAGATCATCATGTTGTTGTTGGATATAATCTCCATTTTCTTAGATATCCAATATATGTTTGATTCTAAAATATCTTTTCCAAATGTTCCTCACAGGAGTTTCCCATTGAAAATTTTGTTTTATGTGATCTATGTTAGGTGGTTCCATTTAAGCTTTTCCAATTGATATATCCTGAAATTCCTTGATTTAAATTTAATTACATTCAATTTATTTTTCAAAAACCCAATTCCATGGAATTAGGGATTTAAATTTGATTTGGAATGAAATTTGGGACCCCCCCCCCCCCAATTCCATTGAAATGGGGCATTTTGTAAAATTTTATAGAAAATTGTGAAAATTAAATTGTGGAATTTAAATTATGGAATTTAAATTGCGAAATTTAATTGAGAAATTGATTTTTGAAATTGATTTTAAATTTTTATTTGATAAAGAAGTCTTAAATTATTTTGATAAAATATCATTGGTTTTACACAAGAAAAATCCATGATTTGATAAAAAAACTCATTTTAGTTTTTAAATGGAAATTGGTATATTGAAAAGGAAAAATTGTTTAATTATATTTTGAATAGTTTTAAAATAAATTTACCATTATTGAATTTTTTTTATAAAATTAAAGCCTAGGTATTTGGTGATTTATTGTGACAGACACGCTAGGTGGGAATTTCCCTAGAAACAGATTGGCACTTTACAACTATAACATAAACTTATAGGAAAATCTTATCCTCAGTGGGATGTTAGTTAGTCTTCTTTATCTAGTGTCAGAGATATGTGTGTGCATATTCTCGTTATTATTATATGAGTGTGTGAGGAGCCCATAACCTGGAACTATCGTACCTCTTGGAAGATGACCATGTTTCTCATTTGTGATTATTTTTATATATATGACATTTTTATAAAATATTTTACACATGCCTTGTGAATTTATATAAACTATTTTATATAAAATGTTTATTAATCCATTTTTTAGAAATATTTCCATCAATTGAAATGTAAAGCATGAATAGTTTTAAATATTATTTTATATTGTCTTGTCTATTTATTTAAAATTGAAATGTTTATTTGGTTAATTAATTTGGTATCTTATTATGGAATCATTGGAGAGACCCTGATAGGATTTTTTGTCACACCATACCTATGCCTTTGTGTGTTTGTAGATTTCCTCCTGCCTAGTTCAAGTAAGGGGAAAGAACCACTTGGAGGTGTTAGTTGTTGTCGGCCTTTGGTCTTTGAATTTTGTGTCCTTTAGGAAATGGGAAGTTTATACTATTTTTTGGTACTTTTTTGTGTTAATTTGGGTGTTTTATACCTATTTTACTTCAGGTACAATTCTCCCTATGGATTTTTCTTTTGATCATACTTACTTGTATTTATTCTTTTATTGTTTATGTGGAAAAATGTATTCCCAACTTTATCTTGTATAATTCTAGGTACTAGTATCCAAACCATTGGGGATTAGGAAATCCCTACATTTAATGTTAGGATTGGCCTGAGAATTAGTGTACCAAGGTGTTTGTACCAGTTCAGGAAAAAAATGGTATCAAAGGTGCAACTTAGGCATCTTTCCTTGATGTTAGTATGCAGTTGTGTGATCTTTTCGGGACATAGAAGGTAGTTATGTTTGAGTGTGTGGTCAGATATCACTGCAATGAGCCTTAAGTCACTATGGATGGTTTGAGAAATATTTATTAAGGATTAGTTATAGTTTTTTCCCTACTTTTTATTTGGATATATTGAAACCCAAATATTGTTTATCTATCTAATGGGATTGAGTTCCATGTTTCTCTTGTTTGAGAGTTGTTACGTACAAAATTTATGATGCCTTCAATATTTTCTAATGATTTTTTGTAGCATCGTGCCTTTGATAAGAAGTGTGAATTAGATCTAGGAGGAATATACTGATGAAAAATAGTGAGAAAATCCTATTATGGACCAGAATCTGGTTGAAGTTGTTGTGGGTGTTCTCCAAGCTCTAAGATAGGCACCTATACCTGTTCCCATTTAGGATCCAGTTGTGTAACTTTTGAGGAATGAACTTGGAATTCATTCTTAGTAGTTCCTTCATCAAAATTCACCAGTGTTTAAAGGCTCTAACTATCCTCAACTGGGTGAGTATTGGTTTAGAAATATTGATATTCTATTTGAGTTCTTGGAAATGCCAGATGAAATCAAGGTGAAATGTTCCACCTTCAATATAGAGAGACCTAATAGAAGATGGGGGGACGTGATGGTGATAGAAAAGAAGCATGAGGGGTTAGAGTGGAAAGACTTTAGAGTTATTTTAAATGATCAGTTCTATTGAGATTAGATGGTGTTGGATAATGCTATTGAGTTTTTCAAACTCAAGAAAGCTGACAGGACCCTGACAAAATATGAGAATCCCTTTACTGAGCTTGTGGAGTTCGAACCTGATATTATAACAAATGATAAGATAAAGACTTGATGTTTTGACAAGGGAATTTTATCTGATATTATTTATTATGTTTTATTTATGAGTCTCCCTTCTTATGATGATGTTATGGAAAGAGTTCTGATGGTGGATATGGACCTGGCTGGTAAGTCATAGTTAAAGGGAGTTCTTTTTTATCCAAATGGAAGTTCTATGAGTTACCATAAATGGAAGAGGAAGTGTAACGATTCTCATGTTGGTTCTCAAAAACATGGTTTTTCTAGACATCATGAAGTTTTTGATAGATTCCCTTTTATTTATTACCAGTGTGGAAAACCTGGGCACCCAAAACATGTTTTCACCAAGGTACCCAAAATATTTGGATCCTACAGATGCTCGGGTCACTTTCAGAAGTCCTTCCATGTCTATTCTAATCCACATAGTGGAATGGGACCATCATTACCTACTAAAATTATGTTTAAATCATATGCTTCATGAACAAAGGGGTTCAATACACAGGAATCTATAAAGAAGCTTATTCACATAGTGGAAGAGTATCCAATGAAAATAGATACGAGTCTAGTGACTGTGAGAGGTACCATCACTATAGCTTCATCATTAGTGACTAGTTTATTTGATACCGGTGCATATCATGTTTTTATTTCAATATATATTTTGAGTTTTATTAATCATACTTGTAAAGACCAAGAAATATCAAGGAAAATTTCTTTTTCTTAAATTATTTGGAATTTTACGAGTCCACAGTTTCTGACGGCACATGATTCTGAGGCCCGGTTTGCCCGGAATCAATTTCTGAAGTTTTGTTTGGGTACGTTCAGTAAACGTACATGAGGGTTTTTCTATCTTTTGAACCGGTGCTCAAAATTGAAATCTGAGGACACTGATGAAACCGAAGCACTGGTATTCTCTTACGAGGACCTTTACCGGCGTTTCATTTTATACAGAGCAGAAGTTAATTTTTGGGTTTTGTAAAAAATTAAATAAAATTGATGTGATACACAATTTTATTTAGTTGGTAGTTTTTATCTCCAAAGGGAGGTTGGTGGTGGGTCCCACCCCCACATAACCTCTCATGAGAGGATAATGTGTGGTGGTTCCCACATGAACTCAAAAATTTCACATCCCCTAAACTTTCTTAAAACTCCCCATTAACACCCCATAATTAATTTGACACCTCCCCTCATTAATTTGGACTCTCCACCTCCTCTAAGATTTGAATTTGAACAAACCCTAAGAATTAATCACCTCATTTAATTAAACACAACCATGTGTTGTTGTGCGAAAGGATTAATATATATCATCTATATTTTATTTTAGGGTTGGAATAATCCTTTGGAAATGAAGGAGAGAGGAGAGCTTCATTCTTCCAACGAAGAACAGCCGAAGAACGACGAACTTCTCCTTAGAACTTCAGGCAAGCCAAAAGAGAAGGATCCGCCCGCAAGGAACGCCGACGACGCGCCATCCTCGGCTCCTTCTTCCCTAATGTCAACAAATTGACGCCACCACCCTGCGAATTTATCTTCGAATGACAAACGAGGTAGGGGTTATGATCAATTTTAATTGAATAAAATTGTTCCTTGTTCTTCGTTGAATACCTTGGATTGTCTTCGGCCTTTGATATTGCCTAACGCAGAGGGCGCGAGCCGAACGAACACGGCCCAACGACCCTCTATTGGTTCATGATTATTTTGGAAATGATGACCGGAGGTGGCGGAGACCAGAGGAGACGATGATCGAAAGCGGCGACTGCGCACTAGTTGCGTGGAGGAAACCGCGGCCCGTTTCAGCAGGCCGCTCGGACGAACCGAACCGGCCGGCTATAGCTGGTCGGGCTAGTGAACCGTGAAACCCGTAGGTGCTGTGAAAAGGAGGTGCATCCCGCATTCGTGGGCCTCTTGCTGGATGAACCAGCCGGGCAGAACACTGTGTCGCCTCATGGTGCCACGCAGTGGAGGAACCGCAGCCCGCGCTGGGCGGGCCGCTTCGGCGGGTGAACCGGTCGGCCGCCTGCCGGCCGGGTTGAAGGAAGCCGTGGCACAAAAAGGTGTCATGTGGGATGACAGCGGCCCACTGTGCGGGCCGCTCGCACTGGAGAAATCCTTCTTAATTCGGCCAGCCGGGTAGGAGAGGTGGTGCCACTCGCCACCACCGTTACAGGAAACCGCCCCCTTCTCTTCTCGGCCAGCTGGCCGAGCCGAGGTCTGTCGCACGGGCTGGGCCGCCCTCGCGCAGGCTGGGCCGTTCGTGCGGTTCAGGCCACAACCACCAGGCTAGGCCGCGCCCCATCGGGTCGGGCCGACCCCCGGCCGGGTCGGACCTGCCAAACCTGGTCGAGCCGCCCGCCAGCCCCCTGGGCTTGACGAGCCGGGCTCGTTTCGCTTAAAAGTGAATAACTTCTAGACCGCACGTCCGATTGACGCACCCTCTGCAGCACTGGGATTCTCGTGACGAGACGGTCCTTTTGATGTACTCTAAGAGAGTTTTGGACAACTTTGGAAAATGGCCGGTTTTGGAACGAGCGTAATTCCAACTAGGCCCTTGGAACGGAAAAGCCAATAACTCTCAGACCGGGCGTCCGATTGACGCACCATCAGTCGCGTTGGGTTTCTTTTGATGAGACGGAACTTCGGAATACATCAAATTTAGACTTCGTGAATGTTGATTTATCGACCCCTTTGCTCGAGGAGCGGATCCTCCTGGAATCGAGCGTGCTGTGTGTGGGAACCCTAGAGCTGGCTGCGACTGTGACGATTATTGTACTTGGATCCTACGTGGGTTCGACAGTGATGAATTCTGTACTGGGATCCTCCATGGGTTCGGCAGTGATGACTACTGTACTTGGATCCTATGTGGTTTCGACAGTGACGACTTCTATACTAGGATCCTACGTGGGTTCGGCAATGACGACTTCTGTACTAGGATCCTACGTGGGTTCGGTAGCGACGACTACTATACTGGGATCCTCCGTGGGTTCGGATGTGATGACTACTGTATTGGGATCCTCCATGGTTTCGACAGATTAGATGAATCAGTGAATACATCTGATCATCTCTATCGCTATACGAAAGATGTATACCTATGTGAGCTGAGTCTTGACTTTCAATCATTATCATTGATGTGATAGACTTTACTTCCTGTGTGGACTGGGTTGTGCATGGGCTCGAGAGTTGCAGCCAAACTAAGATTGATAACTTAGGTATATGTATGGGCATATACCTAAGTAGGGTTGGTTGATACTTCATGATTGTATCTTTACTTTTGGGGTTTATCCTTCGTGGATTCTGGGAGACCTTCAGGGGTCTCGGGGTCCCTACTGAGTATCGTTATAATCACCCATGCACGGGCTATGCCCGCACTACGTTGTGCTGGATGTAGATGATGGACAGCGTTGACGGAAGCCGAGAGCAAGCCAGGACCGGATGGGACCCAGAGGTGGAGCACAGGGCGAGATGGCACACGGAGCGGACCGATAGACGTGGAGTGCTGAGGTGGACATCTGTACCTACCCTTCAGGTAGGGTACTCGGCAGATATACTAGGAGCTTCCCTTTTCTGTTGTTGTCCCTTTTTCAGTTGTACTTGTTTTTTGTTGTACCTGTACTTTACCATTGGGCTTGTATTTCCGGCCCCTTTTACTTTCAACACTACTTTTTTTATACAGTATTCACTTAGTGTTTTGCTTCCAGCTTACTCTGTTTGTGTGTGTGTTACTACTATAAAGGCAATGTCTTCCTATCTTAGGGATTTACGCCTTTGGTGCAAGTTTTCAGCCCCTGGCCTATGGAAGGCGGGCTTGGGGTACTCACGACACGGGTCCCAAGGACGGTTCGTGACAAATTGGTATCATAGGAGTCGGTTCTACCGCAGAAATCAAGACTCTGATCATTCTTTTCTGTGAATCAATAGTGTTAAGAGTATTGAGTGTGGTTTTCAGCCCAAGGAGTCCAGTGTTGGTGTTGCGGCTGACGTATCTATACACAAGGACCCTGACCTCTGATTTCCGATTCAGTGCACGAAAACACTGATCGCGTGTGTGTTTCCTTTGAAAATGTTTTCTTCATGATTACTTTGTGTCAGCTCACCAGGTATATTGTTTTAACTGTGCTGCACCTGTTACTTTTTAAGATGGCCCCATGAAGGCAGCCATCTAGGGTTCCGAGTTACGTACGAGATGGTATCCCACCAAGCGACGAGGCCTCGGTGGAGGGCCCCATCACAGCGGAGGCACCAGCGATACCACTACCCGCTAGGCCATCGATACCACCAGCCCCATCTGTAGAGAGTGCAGGCCAGCTGAGTGCGTTGCACGAGTTCCAGCGACAGAGGCCGCCCAGGTTCCGGGGAGAGACGGACCCACATGTATCTGAGGATTGGCTGGAGGATTTCATGATATTTTTCAGATTGGTAGGGACACTAGCCAACCATATGGTGATCCTTACTACGAGTCTCCTACACGCAGTAACAGGTAGATGGTGGAGCCTGATGCTCCAGGTGCATGACGAGGCATCTATACTCTGGATAGACTTCGAGAGTATCTTCTGCTCAGAGTTTGTTCCAGCCACCCTTCATGTGGGGTGGATTCAGGAGTTACTACATCTGCATCAAGGCAGCATGACAGTAGCTCATTACTCAGCGAAGTTCCCCGACCTCTCATTCTACTCCAAGGATATGGTACAAGACCCGTTCTTTAGGGCCCGGACCTTCGAGTAGGGAATCGGGCATGAGATCAGGGCTTTGACGATTCCCCTCAGCATCCCGACACAGGTGGGGGTGCTGGAGCAAGCCCTTCTAGTGGAGATTTTACTCACTGAGCAGTTACCCGCGGTGAGACCCTCCGTAGTACAACACATAGTGGAGTCTTCTACAGCTGGTAGTAGACAGTTGACGCAGAGGTCCAAGTAGACCAGGCCATCAGGTGGGCGACCTCAGGATACAGGTTCAATTGTGCGGGGAACACGACACAGATCCAACCATACGAGTGTCAAATAGTGCAATGCATGAGGTGTGCAGGGTCACATGGCTCGAGACTGCCCGACCCGCCATGCGAATGAGCAGCAGATAGTAGAGGGACCTCCCAGACAGAGGCAGAGGTTTGACCGTGGTGGTCCATCGGGAGCAGGCAGATGTGGCAGAGGAGTTGTCCGAGCAGCGGGTGGTGGACGACGTTTCGAGGCACTACCACCACCACTACCAGGAGGTCCACCCTGACCACAGGGAGCTGGCGGACAGAGGCATGCTCAGCTCCAGGAAGTCGAGTCCTACGACCACAGCGCACCTGAGATGATTCGAGGTACTAACTGTGTCTACTCCACCCTTGCTACAGTACTTATAAACACAGGTTCGAGTCATTATTTTATTTCCGCTGCCCTTGTTCAGAGATCGGAGATTCCGACGAAGCCGTTGGCTTGATCCTTACGGCTAGAGACTCCTACCGGAGCAGAATCGACGATTACGCACTGGTGTCGGCAGTGTGATCTTACTCTAGGAGGTGAGAGCTTCGGCTGGGATCTTCTTGTAGCAGCGTCGAGGCCTTATGACGTCATCTTGGGTATGTATTGGTTTCCCCATTTCATGCTCAGATTGACTGTATTAGCCACAAAGTGCGGTGTGTCCGCATGGATGGGACCAGGTTCACCTTCATCGGTGAGAAGGGATCCTTTGCAGTGCAGGATAGACTTACACAGAAGAGGGGGTAGCGGATCACACATCAATTGGCTAGTCTCATCCTCAGATCGGTTGATGTACGGAGTCCGAGTTTTCCTATTGTGGTGGATCAGTATACGAATGATTTCCCTGATGACGTTCCAGGATTACCTCTTCGTAGAGAAGTAGACTTCTACATTGATATGTACCCCATGATAGCATCAATATCTACTCCAATATATTGGATGGCTCCCGCCGAGCTTCGTGAGCTGCGGGTACAGCTAGAGGACTTGCAGTGAAAGGGATTTATCCAACCCAGTTTATCACCCTGGGCATCACTGATTTTATTCACCAAGAAGGCAGATGGGTGCTTGCGACTGTGTGTTGACTATCATCGCCTGAATCAGGTGACCATAAAGAACAAGTACTCACTCCCGAGGATTTATGACCTCTTTGATCAGCTCAAGGGATCACGGTGGTTATCGAAGATAGACCTCAGGTCAGGCTATCACTAGCTCAGAGTTTGAGACGAGGATGTGATGAAGACGGCCTTCAGGTGTCGGTATGGCCACTACGAGTTATTGGTTATGCCCTTCGTCATAATCAACACTCCAGTAGTGTTCATGAGTCTCATGAACAGGATCTTCCAGCCTTATCTCGATCGCTTTGTCGTAGTCTTCATTGAGGACATACTGATTTACTCGACTACTGAGGAGGAGCACGGCTACCATTTGCGGGTAGTACTGGACACACTCTGAGAGAACCATCTTTATGGTAAGCTTTAGAAGTGACAATTCTAGATTCGAGAGGTTCACTTCTTGGGACACGTCATCTCAAATGCTGGATTTGTAGTGGATCCAGTGAAGATCGAGGCAGTACTTTCTTGGGATCCACCCAGAAGTGTGACGGAGGTACGGAGTTTCCTGGGTCTGGCTGGATACTATTGGAGATTTGTGCCAAACTTCTCTAGAGTTTTTTCACCACTTTAAACATTGACGAAGAAGGGGAAACCATTCGTGTGGTTAGAGAGATGTCAGCAGAGCTTTCAGGAGCTGAGGTAGAGATTGACCAATGCGCCCATCTTGAGGCTGCCGGAGGAGGGTGTTGGGTATGTAGTTTACTGCGACGCATTAGGGACCGGACTCGGGTGTGTCCTGATGCAGGAGAGAGCAGTGATCGTCTATGGCTCACGACAGTTGAGACAGCACGAGCAAAACTACAATACCCATGACCTGGAGTTAGTAGGAGTGGTCTTCGCCTTGAAGATGTGGCGGCACTATCTTATGGGAGAGCGTTTTATAGTCTACTCTAACCACCAAAGTCTCAGGTAAATCTTCTTGTAGAAGGACCTGAACCTGAGATAGCGGCGATGGATCGAGTTCCTCCAGGACTATGACTTTGAGATATTCTACACTCCTAGGAAGGGGAACATTGTAGTAGATACTCTCAGCAGAAGATCTGGCATTCAGCTACTAGGAGAGGCATCGGAGCAGCTATACGTGTTGCAGATATCATTTGTGGATAGAGATATAGCTTCCTTTCTTCAGTCTCTCACAGTCACTCCTCCGCTTCTTTAGCATGTCAGAGAGGCACATCCTGGATACATTGACTGTGAGGCACGATGTGCTCAGATATCCTTAGGGCAGGCACCTGATGGGTTTTCTGAAGGTGGGGAGCACATCATCCTCTTCAGAGGACGTACCATGGTACTAGTTGCACTACAGGAGGAGGTTCTTAAGTAGTTTCATACTTATCCTCTAACGGTACATCCAGAAGTGGCGAAGATGTATCAGGATCTCATACGACAGCACTGGTGGCCAGGTATGAAGAAAGTATTAGCAGATTTTGTCTCTCGGTGCCTCACTTTTCAGCAAGTGAAGGCGGAGCACCAGGTACCAACAGGCTTGGTACATCCCTTAGAGGTCCCAGAGTGGAAGTGGGATGGAATATCCATGGATTTCGTGAAGGGTTTTCCACGTACATCCAGAGGACATGACTCTATCTGGGTGATTATCGACCGACTCACCAAGTCGGCCCACTTCCTACCGATCAGAGAGCAGGGATCAATAGAGAGATTCATACATCTATACATTTATGAGATCGTAAAGCTTTATGGGGTACCATTGACTATCGTCTCCGATCGATATGCTCATTTCACTTCTCGACTATGGAAGGGGTTACAGGAGGCTTTTAGCACGGAGCTTCGCCTGAGCACCGCCTTCCATCCTCAGATGGATGGTTAGACTGAGAGGACCATTCAGACTCTCGAGGACAGGCTCCGTGCATGTGTCTTCAAATTTGGTCATAGCTGGGAGGATCACTTACCCTTGGTGGAGTATGCGTACAACAACAGTTACCACTCCACCATCATGATGGCCCCTTACGAGGCATTGTATGGCCGACATTGCAGATCACCTTTGTGTTGGACTGACTCTAGGGAGTCAGCACTTGTAGGACCAGAAATGGTTCAGGCTACGACGGAGAAGCTGTAGATCATCCAGGAGCGAATGAAGACTGCACAGATCAGACAGAAGTCCTATGCTGATAGAAGACGGAGACCACTGTAGTTCAAGGATAGAGACCATGTATTCTTACAGGTCTCACCATGACGATGACTATGTAGATTTGGCTAAGGTGGCAAGTTATATCCGCGATTTATCAAGACGTTCCAGGTCCTCAGCTGAGTAGGCAAGGTGGCTTACCGCCTGGCCCTTCCACCTCAGTTTCACCAAGTGCACGACGTCTTCCATGTATCTCAGTTGAGAAGATACGTGCACGACCCGTCCCACATCATCGACCATGGGGAGCTGGACATCAATGACGGGGCGAAATTCATGGAGGTCCCAGTGGAGATCGAGGATCGACAGGAGCGGGTCCTACGAGGACAGTCGATTCCTCTGGTGCGCGTTCTCTGGCAGCACGGGAACCTCCAGGAGAGAACATGGGAGCAAGAGGCTCAGATTCGTGTTCAGTACCCTCTTTTGTTTTCCTAGTGTGTGTTGTAGCTTTACGGGGATGTAAATCGATAAGGTGGGGTTAATGTAAAGACCTGTAAATTTCAAGGAATTTTTTTCTTAAATTCTTTGGAATTTTACAAGTCCGCAGTTTCTGACGGTGCCGGATTCCGAGGCCCGATGTGCCCGGAATCAATTTCTGAAGTTTTGTTCGGGTACGTTCAGTAAACGTACGTGTGGGATTTTCTATCTTTTGAACCATTGCTCGGAATTAAAATCTAAGGACACTGATTAAACCACAGCACTGGTATTCTCTTAAGATTACCTTTATCATAGTTGCGTTTTATATAGATCAGAAGTTAATTTTGGAATTTCATAATAAATTAAAAAAAAATCATGTGATACAAATATTTATTTAGTTGGTAGTTTTTATCTCCAAAGGGAGGTTAGCGGTGGGGCCCACCCCCACATAACCTCTCATGAGAGGATAATGTGTCGTGGGGACCACACAAACTCAAACATTTCACCTCCCCTCAACTCCCTTAAAACTCCCCTTTAATACCCCTTAATTAATTTGACACCTCCCCTCATTAATTGGGACTCTCCACCTCCTCTAAGATTTGAATTTGAACCAATCCTAAGAATTAATTAACTGAGTCGCCTCATTTAATTAAACACAACCATGCGTTTTTGTGTGAAAGGATTAATAGAGATCATCTTTATTTTCTTTTAGGGTTAGCATAATCCTTCGGAAAGGATGGAGAGAGGAGAGATTCATTCTTCCAACGAAGAATCACCGAAGAATGACGAACTTCTCCTTCGAACTTTGGCCAAGCCAAAAGATAAGGAGCCACCTGCAAGGAATGCCGACGACGCATCATCCTCGGATCCTTTTTTTCCTGACATCAACGAATTGATGCCGCCACCCTGTGACTTCGTCTTCGAACAACAAACAAGGTAGGGGGTTATGATCAATTTTAATTGAATAAAATTGTGCCTCGTTCTTCGTTGAATACGTTGGATTGTATTCAGCCTTTGATATCACCTAACATAGAGGGTGAGATCCAAACAAACATGTCCCGATGACCCTCCGTTGGTTCTTGATTATTTTGGCAACGATGACCGGAGGCGGCGACGACTGGAGAAGACGGCGACCGGAAGCGCTGACCATGCACCAGCCGAGTGGAGGAAACTATGGCCCATTTCCATGGGACACTCGGACGAACCGAACTACACGGCCATAGAAGGCTGGGCTAGTGAACCGCAACACCTACAGGTGCTACGTGGAGGAGGTGCAGCCCGCATCCGTGGGCCGCTTGCTGGACGAACCGGACGGCTATGGCTGGTAGGGTAGAAGACCATGGCGCCTCATGGAACCGCGCTGCGGAGGAACCACAGCCCACGCTGGGCAGGCTACTTCGGCGGGTGAACTGGCTGACCGCTTGCCGGCCCGGTTGAAGGAAGCCGCGGCACCCGAAGGTGCCGCGTGGGAGGACAGCGGCCCGCGGTGCAGGCCGCTCGCGCCGGAGAAAACCGCCCGGCATCGACCGACCGGGCAGGAGAGGTGGCGCCGCTCGACACCGCCATTATAGGAACCCCCCCCCCCCCCCCAGCTCCGCTTGGCCAACTGGCCGAGCCGCAGCCTGTCACAAGGGTCGAGCCACGGCCTGTCGTGCGGGCCGAGCAGCAGCCTGCCGCGCGGGCCGGGCCGCCTACCACGCGGGCCAGGCTGCTCTCACGCGGACCGGGTTGTACGTGCAGGTTGGTCTATAGCCGCTGGGCTGGGCCACACCCAACCGGATCGGGCTAACCCCCAGCCGGGTTGGACCTTCCAAACCAGGTTGGGCCGACCCATCAGCCCCCTGGGCTTGATAGGCGGGGCCCGTTTCGCTTAAAAGCGAATAACTTCTAGACCGTGCATCTGATTGATGCGCCGTCTACGGCACTGGGATCCTCATGATGAGACAATCATTTTACGATACTCTAAGTGAGTTTTGGACAACTTTGTAAAATTTCCGGGTTTGAAACGAGCGTAATTCCAACCGGGCCCCTCGAACGGAAAAGCCAACAACTCTCAGACCGGGCGTCCGATTGACGCACCGTCAGTCGTGTTGGGTTTCTTTTGATGAGATTGAACTTTGGGATACATCAACTCTGGACTTAGTGAAAGTTGATGTATCGATCCCTTTACTCGAGTAGCGGACCCTCCCGGAATCAAGTGTGTTGTGTGCGGGAACACTAGAGATGGTTGTGACTGCGATGACTACTGTACTTAGATCCTATGTGGGTTCGACAGTGACGACTTCTATACTGGGATACTCCATGGGTTCGGCAGCGACGACTACTATACTTGGATCCTACGTTGGTTCGACAGTGATGACTTCTATACTAGGATCCTACGTGGGTTCAGCAGCGACGACTTCTATACTAGGATGCTACGTGGGTTCGGCAGCGACGACTACTGTACTGGGATCCTCCCTGGGTTTGGCAGCGACGACTACTTTACTGGGATCCTCTGTGGGTTCGACACCTTAGATGAATCAGTGACTACATATGATCATCTCTATTGATATACTAAATATGAATACTTTTGTGAGCTGAGTCTTGACTTTCAATCATTATCATTGATGTGATTGACTTTACTTCCTGTGTGTACTGGGTTGTGCTTGGGCTCGAGAGTTGGAGTCTAACTAAGATTGATAACTTAGGTATATGTATGTCCATATACCTAAGTAGGGTTGGTTGATAATTCATGATTATATCTTTCCGTTTTTGGTTTATCCTTCATGGATTCTGGGAGACCTTCGAGGGTCTCGGGGTCCCTACTGAGTATCATTATACTCACCCCTGCACGGGAAATGCCTGCACTACATTGTGGTAGATGAAGATGATGGATAGTGTTGACGGAGGCCAAGAGTGAGCTAGGATCGGACGGTACCCAGAGGTGGACCACACGGAGAGACGGTACACAAAGTGGACTGATAGACATGGAGTGCTGAGGTGTACATATGTACCTACCCTTCAGGTAGGGTACTCGGTGGACGTACCAGGAGCTGCCCTTCTCAGATGTTGTCCCATTTTCAGTTGTACTTTTTTTCGGTGTACCTGTACTTTTCTGTTGGGCTTGTATTTCCGGCAGCTTTTACTTTCAGCACTACTTTTTGTATACAGTATTCACTTATTGCTTTGCTTCCAGCTTACTCTGTTTGTGTGTGTGTTACTCCTATAAAGGTAATGCCTTCCTAGTTTAGGGATTTACGCCATTGGTGCTAGTCTCCAGCCCTTGGCCTATGGAAGGCGGGCTTGGGGTAGTCACGGCACGGGCCCTGAGGACGGGTCGTGACAAATTGGTATCATAGGAGTTGGTTCTACCACAGAACTCAAGACTCTGATCATTATTTTCTATGAAATAATAGTGTTAAGAGTATTGAGTGTTTTTTTCAGCCCAGGGAGTCCAGTGTTCTTGCGGCGGCCGACGTATCCATACACCAGGACCCTGACCTCTAATTTCCGACTCAGTGCACGAAAGCACTGATTGCATGTGTGTTTCCTTTGAAAAATTTTTCTTCGTGATTACTTTGTTTCATCTCACCAGGTATAATGTTTTAACTGTGGCACACCTGTTACTTTTAAGGATGGCCCCACAAAGGCATCTAGCTAGGGTTCTGAGTTACATACGAGATGGCAGCCCACCGAGCGACGAGGCCTCGGTGCAGGGCCCATCACTGCGGAGACACCAGCGATACCACTACCCGTTGGGCCACCGATACCACCAGCCCCAGCATCAGAGAGTGAACGCCGCCTGAGTGCGTTGCATGAGTTCTAGCGATAGAGGCTTCCCAGGTTCTGGGGAGAGACAAAAGCACAGGCAGCTAAGGATTGGATGGAGGTTGTCGTGAGAGTTTTTATATTGGTAGGGACATCAGCTGACCTTATGGTGATCCTTTTCGCGAGTCTCCTACACGCAACAGCAGTTAGATGGTGGATCTTGATGCTCCATGTGCATGACGAGGCATCTATACTCTAGACAGACTTTGAGAGTCTCTTCTAATCAGAGTTTGTTCCAGTCACCCTTCATATGGTGCGGATTCAGGAGTTACTACATCTGCGGTAGGGCAGCATGATATTAACTCAGTACTCATCGAGGTTCACCGACCTCTCACGTTACTCCACATATATGGTACGAGACTCGTTCTTCAGGGCCTGAACCTTTGAGCAGGGACTCAGGAATGAGATCATGGCTTCGAAGATTCCCCTCATCATTTTGATGCAGGCGGGGGTGCTAGAGTGAGCCCTTCTTGTGGAGAGTTTTCTCACTGAGCAGTTACTAGCGACGAGACCCTCCGCAGGACGACACGTAGCGGAGTCTTCTGCAGCCGGTAGTAGACAGTTGATGGAGAGGTCCAAGCCGACTAGTCCATCAGGTGGGCGACCTCAGGATATAGGTTCGGTTGTACAGGGAACACGATACAAAGCCATCAATACGAGGGGAAGACAGTTCTATGCATGTGGAAGGCAAGGTCACATGGCTCGAGACTGCCCGACCCGCCATGCGGATGAGCAGCATACAGTAGAGGGACCTCCCAGGCAGAGGCAGAGGTTTGACTGTGGTGGTCCTTCAGGAGAAGGCGGATGTGGAAGAGGAGTTGGCTGAGTAGCGGGTGGTGGACGACGTTTTGAGGCACTACCACCACCACCACCAGGAGGTCCTCCCCGACCACAGGGAGCTGGTGGATAGAGGCAGGCTCAGCTCTAGGCAGTTGAGGCCTATGACCACAGAGCACCTGAGATGATTTGAGGTACAATCTGTGTCTACTCCACCCTTTCTATAGTACTTATAGACTTAGGAGCGAGTCATTATTTTATTTTCGCTGCCCTTGTTTAGAACTCAGAGATTCCAACGGAGCCATTGGCTCAATCCTTATGGCTAGAGACTCCTACGGGAGCAGACTCGACGATTACGCACTGGTACCAGCAGTGTGATCTTACTCTAGGAGGCGAGAGTTTTGGCTGGTATCTTCTTGTAGCAGCGTCTAGGCCTTACGTTGTCATCTTGGGTATGGACTGGTTATCCACAGTTCATGCTCAGATTGACTATATTAGGCGCAAAGTGCGGTGTATCCACAAAGATAGGACCAGGTTCACCTTCACTGACGAGAAGCGAGCCTTTACAGTGCAGGATGGACTTACACTGAGGAGGGGGCAGCCGATCACACATCAGTTGGCTAGTCTCATCCTTAGAGCAGTTGATGTGAAGAGTCTGATTTTTCCTATTGTGGTGGATCAGTATGCGGATGTTTTCCCTGACAACATTCTAGGATTACCTCCTCATAGAGAGGTAGACTTCTACATTGATATGTACCATGGGACAACACCCATATCTACTCCAGCATATCGGATGGCTCCCACCGAGCTTCATGAGTTACGGGTACATCTAGAGGACTTGCAGGGAAAGGGATTTATTCGACCCAGTGTATCACCCTGGAAATCTCTGATTTTATTCTCCAAAAAGGAGGATGGGAGCTTGGTACTATGTGTCTACTACCGCCACTTGAATCAGGTGACAGTGAAGAAAAAGTACACACTCCCGAGTATTGACGACATCTTTGATCAGCTCAAGGGAGCACGGTGGTTCTTGAAGATAGACCTCAGGTCAGGCTTTCACCATCTCAGAGTTCAAGAGGAGGATGTGCAGAAGATGGCCTTCTGGTGTTGGTATGGCCAATACGAGTTCTTGGTTATGCCCTTCAGTGTAACCAACACTCCAGCAGTGTTCATGAGTCTCATGAACAAGATCTTCCAGCCTTACCTCGATTGCTTTGTCGTAGTCTTCATCGAAAACATACTGATTTACTCGACTACTAAGGAGGAGCATGCCTACCATTTGTGGTTAGTACTAGAAACACTCTGAGAGCACCAGCTTTATGGTAAGATCTCGAAGTTCCAGTTCTGGATTTGAGAGGTTCACTTCTTAGAACATGTCATCTCAGAGGCTGGAGTTGCAGTGGATCCAGTGAAGATCGAGGCAGTACTTACTTGGGAGACACCCAGAAGTGTGACGGAGGTATAGAGTTTCCTGGGTCTGGCTGGATACTATCGGAGATTTGTGCTAGACTTCTCCAGATCTGCTGCACTGCTTTCAGCATTGATGAAGAAGAAGAAACCCTTCGTGTAGTCAGAGAGATGCCAACAGAGCTTTCAGGAGCTGAGGCACAGATTGACCAGTGCTCCCATCTTGAGGCTACCATAGGAGGGTGTTGGGTACATAGTTTACTACGGCGCATCAGGGACTAGACTCAGGTGTGTCCTGATGCAGGAGCGAGTAGTGATCGCCTATGGTTCAAGACTGTTGAGACAATACAAGCAGAACTACGCTACCCATGACATGAAGTTAGAATCAGTGGTCTTCACCTTGAAGATGTGGCAGCACTATCTTATGGGTGAGTGTTTTACAGTCTAACACTAACCACCAAAGTCTCAGGTACATCTTCTCATAGAAGGACCTGAACCTAATATAGCGGCGGTGGCTCGAGTTCCTCCAAAACTATGACTTTGAGATAGTCTATACACCTGGGAAGGGGAACATTGTAGCAGATTCTCTCAGTAGAATATCGGGCATTCGGCTGCTAGGAGAGGCGACGAATTAGCTATCCGCATTACAGATATTCTTTATGGATAGAGATGGAGCATCCTTTATTCAGCCTCTCACAGTCACTCCTCCACTTCTTCAGCGTGTTAGAGAGGAACAGCATGGAGACATTGACTATGAGACGCGAAATTCTTAGATATCCTCAGGGAACACACCTGACGGGTATTCTGAATGTGGGGAGCATGTCATCCTCTTCAAAGGACATATCATGGTACCAGTTGTACTACGGGAGGAGGTTTTGAAGGAGTTTCACACTTCTCCTCTAGCGGTACATCCAGGAGTGGAAAAGATGTATCAGGACCTCAAATGACAGTACTGGTGGCCAGGTATGAAGAAAGCAGTAATAGAGTTTGTCTCTCGGTGCCTCACTTGTCAGCAAGTGAAGGTGGAGCACCAGGTACCAGAAGGCTTTGTACATCCCTTAGTGGTCCCAAAGTGGAAGTGGGATTCAATATCCATGGATTTCGTGATAGGGTTTCCATGTACATCCAGAGGACATGACTCTATCTGGGTGATTGTAGACTGACTCACCAAGTCATCCCACTTCCTACCAATTAGAGAGCAGGGCTCATTAGAGATCTTGGGAAGTATCTACGTTCAGGAGATCATACGGATTCATGGTGTGCCATAGAATATTGTCTCCGATCGAGATTCTCATATCACTTCCCGGCTATGGAAGGGGTTACAGGAGGTTTTTGGCACGCAGCTTCACTTGAGCACTGCCTTCAATCCTCAGACGGATGGTCAGACAGAGAGGACCATTCAGACTCTTAAGGACATGCTTCGTGCATGTGTCATCGGCTTTGGTCGCAGCCGGGAGGATCAATTACCCTTGGTGGAGTTTGCGTATAACAATAGTTACCACTCCACCATCGGGATGGCCCCTTACGAGGCACTGTACGGTCAACCTTACAGATCACCTCTATGTTAGACTAACCTAGGGGAGTCAGCACTTGTTGGACCAGAAATGGTTCAGGCTACAACGGAGAAGGTGCAGATCATCCAGGAGTGGATGATGACTGCACATAGCAGACAGAAGTCCTATGTTGATAGAAGACGGAGACCACTGGAGTTCAAGGATGGCGACCACGTCTTCTTACGAGTCTCACCTTGACGAGGTCTATATATATTTGGCAGAGACGGCAAGTTATCTCTGTGATTTACCAGTCCGTTCCAGGTCCTCATCAGAGTAGGCGAGGTGGCTTACCGCCTAGCCCTTCCACCTCAGTTGCACTGGGTGCACAACGTCTTCCACGTATCTCAAATGAGGATATACATGCATGACCCATCCCACATCATCGACCATGAGGATGTGGGTATCAATAACGGGGCAATATTCATGGAGGTCCAGGTGGAGATTGAGGATCGACAGGAGCAGGTCCTATGAGGACGGTCGATTCCTCTGGTGCGCGTTCGCTGGCATCACAGGAACCTCCAGGAGAGCACAAGGGAGCAAGAGGCTCAGATGCGTGTTCAGTACCCTCTTTTGTTTTCCTAGTGTGTGTTGTAACTTTATGGGGACATAAATCCCTGAGGTGGGGGTAATGTAAAGACCAGGAAATTTCAAGGGAAAATTTTTTTTCCCTTAAATTATTTGGAATTTTACGAGTCCGCATTTTCTGACGGCTCTTGATTCTGAGGCCTGATGTGCCCGGAATCAATTTTGGAAGTATTTTTCGGGTATGTTCAGTAAAATTACATGTTTTTTTTCTATCTTTTGAACTGGTGCTCGGAATTGAAATCTTAGGACACCGATGAAACTGCACCTCCAGTATTCGCTTAAGAGGACCTTTACCGCAGTTGCGTTTTATATAGAGCGGAAGTTAATTTTGGGGTTTCATAATAAATTAAATAAAATTGATGTGATACAAGATTTTATTTAGTTAGTAGTTTTTATCTCCAAATGGAGGTTTGTGGTGGGGCCCACCCCCACATAACCTCTCATGAGAGGATAATGTGTTGTGGGGCTCACACGAACTCAAACATTTCACCTCCCCTCAACTCCCTTAAAAATCCCCATTAACACCCCTTAATTAATTTGACACATCTCCTCATTAATTGGGACTCTCCACCTCCTCTAAGATTTGAATTTGAACCAATCCTAAGAATTAGTTAAATGAGTCGCCTCATTTAATTAAACACAACCATGTGTTGTTGTGCGAAAGGATTAATAGAGATCATCTCTATTTTCTTTTTGGGTTGGCATAATCCTTTGGAAATGTGGGAGAGAGGAGAAGTTAATTCTTCCAATGAAGAACCGCCGAAGAACGACAAACTTCTCCTTCAAACTTTGGCCAAGCCAAAAGAGAAGGAGCCGCCAGCAAGGAACGCCGACGACGCGCCATCCTCAGCTTCTTCTTCCCTGACGTCAATGAATTGACACCGCCACCCCACAACTTCATCTTCGAACGACAAATAAGGTAGGGGTTATGATCAATTTTAATTGAATAAAATTGTGCCTCTCTCTTTATTGAATACCTTGGATTGTCTTCGGTCTTTGATATCGCCTAACGCAAAGGGCGCGAGCCGAACGAACACAGCCCGATGACCCTCCATTGGTTCATGATTATTTTGGCAACGACGACCGGAGGCGGCGGCGACAGTGACCGGAAGCGGAGACCATGCACTGGCCACGTGGAGGAAATCACGGCCCATTTGCACAGGTCGCTCGGATGAACCGTACTGGTCGGCCGTAGTCGGTCGGGCTGGTGAACCGTGGCACCCGCAGGTGCCACACGGAGGAGGTGCGGCCTGCATCCGAGGGCCGCTTGCTGGACGAACCTGCTGAATACAGTCGGCCGGGCAGAAGACCACAGTGCCTCATGGCACCGTGCTGTGGAGGAACCACGACCCGCACTGGGTGGGCTACTTTGGCAGGCGAACCGGTCGGCCGCCTGCCGGCCGGGTTGATGGAAGCTGCGGCACCCGAAGGTGCCGTGTGGAAGGACAGCGGCCCGCTGTGCGGGCCGCTCGTGCTGGAGAAAATAGGTCGGCTTCGGCTGGCTGGGTAGGAGAGGCGGCGCTGCTCGGTGCCGCCGTTACAGGAAACCCCCCCCCCCCCCCCGCTCTGCTCGGCAATCTGGCCGAGCCGCCGCCTGTCGCGCGGGTCGAACAGCCCTTGTACGGGCCGGACCACAGCCGTCGGGCTGGGCCGCGCCCCACCGGGTCGGGCCAACCCCCAGCCGGGTTGGGCTGACCCCCAGCCGAGTCGGACCTACCAAACTGGGTCGGGCCGACCCGCCAGCCCCCTGGGATTGACGGGCCGGGCCCGTTTCGCTTAAAAGCAAATAAATTCTAGACCAC
This sequence comes from Viscum album, assembly GCA_963277665.1. Taxonomy (NCBI): domain Eukaryota; kingdom Viridiplantae; phylum Streptophyta; class Magnoliopsida; order Santalales; family Viscaceae; genus Viscum; species Viscum album. The sequence goes on along the minus strand of OY728165.1, from coordinate 908,747,169 downwards.
GCGTCCTATTGACGTGCCGTCTACGGCACTGGCATCCTCATGACAAGACGGTCCTTTTCCAATACTCTAAGTGAGTTTTGTACAACTTTGGAAAATGACTGGGTTTGGAATGATTGTAATTCCAACTGGGCTCCTGGAACGAAAAATCCAATAACTCTCATACTGGTCGTCCCATTGACGTGTCGTCAGTCGCATTGGGTTTCTTTTGATGAGACGGAACTTCAGGATACATCAACTTTGGACTTCGTGAAAGTTGATGTATCGACCCCTTTGATCGAGGAGCAGACCCTCCTGGAATCGAGCATGCTGTGTGCGGGAACCCTAGAGCTGGATGCGACTACGACAACTACTGTACTTGGATCCTATGTGGGTTCGACAGTGACGACTTCTGTACTGGGATCCTCTGTGGGTTCAGCAGCGATGACTAGTGTACTTGAATCCTACATGGGTTCGACAGTGACGACTTCTGTACTAGGATCCTACATGGGTTCGGCGGTGTCGACTTCTGTACTAGGATCTGATGTGGGTTCAGCAATGAAGGCTACTATACTGGGATCCTCCATGGGTTCGGCAGCGACGACTACTGTATTGGGATCCTCTGTGGGTTCAACAGCTTAGATGAATCAGTGACTACATCTAATCATCTCTATCGCTATACGAAAGATGTATACCTGTGTGAGTTGAGTCTTGACTTTCCATCATTATCATTGATGTGATTGACTTTACTTCCTGTGTGGACTGGGTTGTTCTTGAGCTCGAGAGTTGGAGCTGAACTGAGATTGATAACTTAGGTATATGTATGGGCATATACCTAAGTAGGGTTGGTTGATACTTAGTGATTTTATCTTTCCTTTTGTGGTTTATCCTTCGTTGATTCTGGGAGACCTTCGGGGGTCTAGGGGTCCCTACTGAGTATCATTATACTCACCCCTACACGGGCTATGCCCGCACTACATTGTGTTGGATGTAGATGACGGACAGTGTTGACGGAGGCTGAGAGCGAGCCAGGACCGAACGGTCCTGGAGGTGGACCACACAGCGAGACAGTACATGGAGCAGACCGATATATGTGGAGTGCTGAGGTGGACATCTGTACCTACCCTTCAGGTAGGGTACTCGACGGACGTACCAGGAGCTGCCCTTTTCAGTTGTTATCCCTTTTTCAGTTGTACTTGTTTTTCATTGTACCTGTACTTTACTATTGCGCTTGTATTTCCGGCCCCTTTTACTTTCAGCACTACTTTTTTTATATAGTATTCACTTAGTGCTTTGCTTCCAGCTTACTCTATTTGTGTGTGTGTTACTCCTATAAAGGCAATGCCTTCCCAGCTTAGGGATTTACTCCTTTGGTGCTAGTCGCCAGCCCCTGGCCTATGGAAGGCGGGCTTGGGGTAGTCACGGCATGGGCCCTGAGGATGGGTAATGACAATCCTAAAGTGCATCTATCTTATGTGATGGGTATTAATACACCCCTTGGAATAAAGAGGGAGTAGGGTCTTTGTATGCCTTCTTGTGTTTTCTTGTTATCAGATATCGATATTTCTTGGGATTTTCTGGTTCTCAACATGAAACCTCTTAACTTCATAATATTGATGGATTTTCTAATTTCTAATAAATCTTAGATTGATTGTTATCTTAAATGGGTATCCTTTACTTCATATGATGGGGTGTGGTGTATCTTTGAAGGGGAATGGGACTTGAGGTCTAGTAGAGTCATACCTTCTTATCTAGAGTTGGAAAAATTGATATCTTTGTTTTATTCTAATCTAGAGAGATAATCCTTGAGTTATGATCTCCCTCCAGTTTTCATTGAGTTTCCAAATGTTTTCCCTTATGAATTCTTTGGTTATCCACTGTTAAGTGAGGTAATGTTTTATATATATTTAGTTCTAGGTACTCAACTAGTATCTATTCCTTCTTACCACATAGAACCAACTAAAATAAAATATTTTAAGACTTGGTTTGATTATATTCTAGATAAATGATTTATATTCCCAAGTATGTCACATTGGGTAACATCGATTCTCTATTCTAAGAAAGTTTATGGATCACTTCACATTTGTTTTGATTACCAAAAAATAAATAGAGTCACAGCAAAGAACAAATTTTGTTTTCCATGGATTGATAATTTGTTTGGCCATTTGAAAGGGAAAAGGTGGTTTTTGAAGTTTGATCTTCAATCTAGTTATCATCATTTGAGAATAAAATAATCTAACATTCTGAGAACCTCCTTTTATAGTAGATATGAAAATTATGAGTACCTTTCCATTCCATTTGGTTTAACCAATTATATTAGAGTATTTATGGTCTAAATGGATAGTATTTTCCATGAGTATCTAGATATTTTTTTGGTGCTCTTTGTGGATGACATCCTTGTTTATTCTATGTCTGAGGAGGATCATTTGCATCATTTGAGAGCAGTTCTAGAATTGTTGAAAAATCACCAAATTTATTCCAATCTTTCAAAATGTGATTTTTAGTTACAATAAGTGATGTTATTAGGATATGTGGTGTTAGAACATGGTATATTAGTTGATCCTGAAAAGGTGAGGGTTTTTATGACATAGGAACAACTATGAAATGTTTTTGATATTTATAGATTCTTGGGTTTATCTGGGTATTATCACTAGTTTGTAAAGGAATTCTCAAAGTTGGATTCTTCTATTATTGATATAACATGGAATGGAGTAATGTTTTCTTGGAATGAAGAATTTCAAAGTTCTATTTTTTAATTAAAATGTCTTTTGACTACTATGTTAGGGTTGAATCTTCCACTAGTCGGGCAGGGATATGTGGTCTTTTGTGATGCATCATGTTTGGGTTTGGGTTTTGTTCTTATGAAGAGTGATCATGTCATTGCCTATGGATCTTGGAAACTTATGACATGTGACAAGAATTATTAGACCCATTACCTTGAACACGCAGCTATGATTCATGCACTTAAAATCTGGCGGCATTAACTTTTCAAAGAAATTTTTTACCATGATTTATAACTCCACGAACGTGAGGTATATCTTCTCAAAAAAAATATTTAAACCTCCTATAGAGTCACTACATGGAATAATTATAATATTTTGACTTTGATATTTCATATACCCTGGGTAATGGGAATGTCTTTGTAGATTTTTTGAGCAGGAAACTTCCAACCCATGTCGTGAAAGAATATTTAGAAGAGTAGAACTTGATGGTTCCGTTTTCACAGTTTCATATTGAAGTCTGGGAACCTAGGGATGAGGTTTCCTTGACCAGTTTCTAGTTAACATCTTCTCTTCTTGAAATTATTATATAGAAAGTGTGTCTTGATGATAAGTTCTATGGAATTATGGACTCTCTTTGTGGTAGGGAGAATGTTGTTGAGTGTTAGTTCTCCACGAAGGGTATTCTATATTCCTAAAATCGGTATGCTTTACCTTTTCCTATAAGGAAATATGTTATAGGGGATTTCCATAATTCATAGTGGGAAGTGCACCCAGGGACCATGAAGATGTTCTATGACATGTAGTGATGATTTTGGTTGCTAGGTATGAGATGGGTCATTGATTTTTCCTTTTATTGTTATACTTTACAATAGGTCCAAACTGAGCACCAGATACCTAAAGGTTTTCTTCATCCACTTCCAGTGCTGATTAGGAAGTGTGATAATATCTCTATAAACATTGTGGATGGGTTTCCATGTACCCAAAAAAAGAATAATGTGATATGGGTTATGATATATAGGATGATTAAATCACCTCACATTATACTCATTGATGATATAAAAAAATTGAGGATCTAGGAAATCTCTATGTGAAAGAGATTATTCATTTTCATTGAGTTCCATCTACTATAGTCTCTAATATGGATCCCTAGTTTACCTCTTGATTTTGGAGAGTCCTTTAGGAGGCACTCGGATCTCAGGTTTGTTTGAGTATAGAATACCATCTGTGGTTGAATGGAGAGATAGAAAGAACTATACAGATTCTTGAGAATATTATCCTCACCTTTATTCTCAACTTTTTTGGGGCTTGGGATGGTTATTTACGGCTGGTTGAGTTTTTTTATAAATTTATTTACTAGACCAAGATTATATTGTCTCCTTCTAAGGCCTTGTATAGTTGTCCTTGCTAATCTCTATTGAGTTGGATGGAGATTGGTGAAAGTACCTTGGTTGGATTGAGGTTGTTTGAGGAGAAGATAGAAATGATTCAATTGATTCTTCAGAGAATGTTTATGGAATAGAGGCAGCATAAGTCTTATAAGGATCATCATCACAAACTATTTGATTTTTCAGTTAGTGACCTGGTGTTCTTGAAAGGTTCACCTTGTTTGGGTCATCAATAGCTTGGGAGGAAATCAAAACTTTCTCAATGTTTTGTGCAACCTTTTTAGGTTTTTGAGAATGTGGTTTAAGTATTTAACCATTTTTCACTTTTTCCGTAGCTTATTTCAATACATATCTTATTCCATGTATCTCATCTATATAAATATCTTTCTAATCCATCTTGTGTTTTGAGATTAAGTGATCATGATGTCGAGTCTGATTTATCTGTGAGTGCACATCTAGTTAGGATAGTTGATTCTAAAACCAAGGTGCCTCACATGAGTAAAATAACATTAGTTCAAGTGCTATGTAATCAAAGTTCTGATACTCATAAGGCTTGTGATAGAGAGACACTAATGAGAGAGTAGTGGATGATTCTTTTTGATTTGGAGGCTTCTTAACAGGCTTTCTGGGGACAGAAAATTTCTATAGTGGGGAGGTTGTAACATGTTGTTACTATTTTCAGGTAATCCTCAACCCCTCTTTTGATCATTATTTGGTTGGGTTTCATTTAGGGATACTTTGGGTGAAATTTTGGAGATTTTAAAGGGCTCTTGGGCTGTGAATAGTTAGTAGATGGTTTTTCCAAACTATGAGCCCAGCTAGTGAAAACCGTGCAAAATAAGGCTGTAAGGGATTTCATGATTTTTGTACAGTTTGAAAAACTATGCACCCACCAAGGAAAAACTGTGAAACCCCACTAGTAGGGGTTCATGTCTAGGGAACATGGTTTGAAAATTTGTGGGGCCCTACCTAGCTTATCATGTGCATAGATTTTAATTATTTTTAAAATTAAGATAAAATTTCCCAAACCCATATTTCTTCCCCTGCTAAGAGCTAACATGGGTTTAGATATCCTCCTAGGTAATTAGAGCTCTCAAGGGTCCATTTTACATCCTCTAAAACCCTTATAAATAGAATCAAAGCATGGTGATCATTTTTTGATCCTTTCCTGGAAAGAATGTTTTTCCCATTCCTTCTCTCCCTCTCTCCTTGTCTATCCTTATTAGGGTTTATTAGATATCCATGTTGTTGGAGGATCTAATCCATGTTGTTTTAAATATTTAATCTAGGTTTAATTCTATGATATCCTTTCCTGGCGTTCTTTTTTTGAGTTTCATGTTATAGAATTTTTTTTATGTGATCTCGTGATCTACAGTTGGTGGTTCCATTTAATATTTTCAAATTGATTTAACCCTAAATTTTGTGATTTAAATTAAATTGCTTTTTTTAAATTAAATTTATTTAAATCTATTTTTTTTAAACCTAATTCCATTGAATTGAGGATTTGAATTTTATTAGGAATGAAATTTGGGAAACCACCCTAATTCAATTAAATTAGGGCGTGTTTTTGGAATCTGATGGAAAATTGTAAAAATTAAATTATTGAATTTAAATTATGTAATTTAAATTGTGAAATTTATTTTTGAAATTTATTTCAAATTTTTATTTGATAAAAATGGCTTGAATTGTTTTGATAAAAACCCATTAGTTTTATCCTGTAAAAATGTATGATTTGCTTAAAACCCTATTTTGGGTTTTCAATGGAAATTGGACTATTGAAATATGAAAATGGGTTAATTTTATATTGAATAGTTTTGAAATAAATTTCCCGTTATTGATTTTTATTTGAGAACATGCAAGCCTAGTTAGTTAGTGATTTATTGGGATAAACAAGGTAGGTTGGAATTTCCCTAGCAATGGATTGACACTTTACAACTCAAACATAAACTTATAGGCAAATCTTATCCCCAATGGGATGTTGGTTAATATTCTTTATCTAGTGTTAGAGAGATGTGTGTGAACATTGTCGTTATCATCATATCAGTGTGTGAGGATCCCATAACCTGGAACTATCATACATCTTGGCAGATAATCATATTTCTCTTGTATGATTATTTAAATATATATTCCATTATTTCAAACTATTTTAAACATGCATTTTGAATTTATATAAACTATTTTATATAAAAAATTATTAATCTGTTGTTTGGAAATATTTCCATCAATTAAAATGTAAAGCATGATTTGTTTTAAATATAATTTTGTATTTTCATGCCTTATTATGTAAAATTAAAATCTATATTTGGTTAATTGATTTGAAATATTATTATAGAATCCTTGACAAGAGCCTACTGGGCTTTTAGCTCACACCCTGCTTGTTCCCTTGTGCATTCATATATTTCATCATGCCAGGTTCGAGCAAGGGGAAAGAACCACCGGGAGGAGGTAGTTATTTTTTATCTTTGGGCTTGGAGTTTTATGTCTGTAAGGACACGGGATATTTATAGTATTTTTTGGTACATTTTGGTCGTACTTTGGGTGGTTTTTACTTGTTTTAATTCAGGTACAGATCTCCCTATGGAGTTTTTTTTTGAGAATACTGACTTGAATCTATTCTTCCACTTTTTATGTGGAAATAATCATTCCCAATTTTATCTTATATGATTCCATTTTCTAGTCACAAACCCATGGAGATAAGAAAAACCCTTTGGTCTATGTTAGGATTGTTATGTGCATCAGGGTACCAAGGTTTTAAGGTCTGTTTAGGACGATTACAAAAGGGTAAGATCTTTATAGGATATATTGAAGATATTTCACTAAATAAGAATATTGTATACCTAGTCTCGAAAGGAAATAAACCATTATTATATTTGGGTCTGTATTTATGGAATGTAATTAATTTCCTTTTTTAAGATGTAATATCAATGTATGGGAATTTTGGGGCTTTATAGTTGGTATCATAGAAAATGTTTAATTAAACTTTAGAAACTAGGATAAGAAAAAACTAGTTAGATCCCTAGGTATATGCCTAAGGACATGTTTAGGGATATTTTTAAGGAAAATTATAAGGATAACTCGAGGTATATTAAAATGTCCTAGAATTATGGAAAGGATAGAAAAAGTGTTTTCTAAGCAATTACATCCATGTATGGAAACTACAAGTGGGTGTGGCTCTGGCATAGAAGTATCTGGTGGTAATAACTTTGAAAAGAGAAAATTGATATGGACTTGATTTCCACTTGGTGCATGAAAATGGTCCTCATTATATACCAAGTTTGACACTCTTGGTGGATATGCTATGTAAATTCATAAACTCTTTACAAACCATCATGAAGGATTTAAATTACGATCATGAATAACTTAGTTTAAGCCTAATGTTCCATAGAATAAAAAGAATGTGTCATGATTTAGACATCCTATAAGAAATTATTCATGATTATGTGGTTTCCCAATATTAGTATTGTCACTCACACTATGCCTTTGGTTTTAGAAAATGGCTAGAACCTGAATTAATTATGCTAATTCTATATGCAACAGATAATGCAATTATTTTCTTTCTAAGAAACCTAATGTTATGGGACCTATAATAAAAAATATTGTTCATATTCTCATAAAAAATTTTCAATATATGAATCATACTAAACTTATAGACAATAAAAGTAGGGAACAAAATTCTATTGATTCATTCATGAGGCATCGCCCACAATATTTTAGTCACTCCACTAATCCCCTAGTTTCCAAACATTGGATCAGTACCACTGAAAATATATTTTCCATTCTCTAGTTTTTAGAACATGAAGATGTCATTTTAGTTATCAATCATTTGTAAGGATAATAAGATAAATGGTAGACTCTCATCAAGAATATGAGGCAACATGATGAAATTGGGTTCTTTGAGTGGGATTATTTTAAGGGATTATTTTTCAATAAGTAATTCCCTCATATTATGAATATGAAAACAGATAATGAATTCCTTATTCTAAAGAAGAAGTATGTTTAATCCATTGGTACCTATAAGGAAAATTTTATAAGACTCGCAAGGTATGATTTTGGAATTATCATCCAACCTGAAAGTTAGGTTGATGGATTTTCCATTATATTAAGACCAGGTGTCTAAAAGGATTTATCCAAAAGAGACTTCAGTAGAAATGAAGAAATTTTTTGATGTTCTTTCAATTTGGAAATAGATATTGGATTTACCCATTATTTCAGGGTCATGATATGAAAAGAAAGATGGAATTAAAAGGAATATCTAATAAATATGGAGATAAGAAGATGATATTTTCTTCATACTCTAAGTGTAGAAGGAAATATAGAGGAAATTGTATTAATAGGACTATTAATTATTTTAAGTGTGAAAAGGAAGGCTATAAAGCAAATAAATGTGAAAGTAATGGGAATAAATTAGCTAATGATGAGAATATAAGGAAAGACAAATAAAATTCACCATCCATAGTCCAATTCTTTGAGTGAAAAGACTTTGAGAATTATGAAAATTAATACCCCAATCAAAGGGGTGATTAGGATATAAGACATAACAACCTCTAAAGATAAAGGAAAAAAGGGAAATGTTATGCAATCACAACAACTGAAGGGAAATATGATAATTAGGGAACACTTATCCTCCACTCTAGATTTGGTAATTTCATGTTTCATTTTATATGAATAAGACCTATGAAAATATTATTATTCATCCCTTAGTGAAACTTGATCTGATTCGAAGCATTGATTATCTCCCTCTGCATGGATTTTGGAGTAATGAAATCACATTTGATATTATATCAGTGCAAGCATAGACCCATGCTTCTAATAGAAATTTTTTTTTATCTCATATAATATCATATTTAAGTAATAAATAGTGAATTATCTTTTTGAAGTGTATATGACTCCATGTAAGATTAACTTAAGATTTATAGATACATTCATTAGTTTATGAGTTCAAGGTTCATCGTAAATTAAATATATTAGACTTCCCTTTAAGTTTTTATATAATAGGAATTTTCAAGATTAATTATATATTGGAAAAAAAATTATGTAAATACAAACCATTAGCTATATTTTAGTGAAAACCTTATTTGAGGATGAATGCCTGTAAATTTTCTAGACATAAGATTAATGGTATTGGAAAATTTTAGGGTTTATCTTATCTTTTATGTTGATTTAATTATGGGTTATTTCAATTTGGGAATGTTATAGGAATCATATTAATAATTTTTTGGAAAAAAATAGATATCATGCATGTTGGGTGACAACCCATCACATTCGGCAAGGTCGGAAGGCTTGAACCCACAACCAAAGGATGATAAAGGTATTGTGCCAACCACTAGACTACACAAAAAGAGTGTTTTTTGTGGGAAAATATGAAGAGAGATATTATTGAGTATTCATCTCGGTGTTTGGTATGTAATCATGTTAAGGATGTGAGATAAATGATTAAGGGGATTCTCTAACTATTATTGATTCCATAATGGAAATAGGAAAACAACAAAAAATATTTTTTTCATCAGATTCCCCAAAACATCTAAAGGAAATAATTATATATGGGTTATAGTCGATCACCTTAAAAATTTAGCACACTTCATCACTATTATAGAAGAATTATCTCTTTATAATCTCCCCATAATATAAATTAAGGATGTGGTAAGATTATATGGAGTCCCACATTCTATTGTATCTGGTCAGGATCCAAGGTTTACCTTGAAGTTATTGTGAAGCCTTCATTAGGCTCTAGGTACATAGTTATGTTTTATCACTAAATATCATACTCAGAGATATGGTCAGTTTGAGAAAAAAATTCAAAACCTAGAGGATGTGATGAGATCTTCTTCTATGGATTTCAAAGGTGGTTGGTATCAACACATTCCTTTAGTAAAGTTTTATTACAAAAATAGCTTTTACTCGAGCATTCAGATGATTCATTATGAATCCCATTATGGACAAAATTATAGACCTCCGACATACTGAGATGAAGTTGGGGAAAATATATTAGGAATAGAATTTGATGAAGAAATGGAAGAGAAGGTTAAATGTATTCAACAACACATAAGGACATCAAAAAGTCTACAAAAAAATTATGCTGAGAATCACTGAAGTAATATGGAATTCGAAGTTAGTAATAATTTGTTTCTAAAAATTTCCTCATAGAAAAAATAAGGTAAAACTATCCTTAGGTATATTAGACCATTTTAAATTCTTGATCATATCGTGATGGTAGCCTATCGATTGGTTCTTCCACCAAACCTCTCTCAAGTCCAGGATGTGTTCCGTGTAACTATCCCAAGGAATTATATATATGATCCTTCACATATACTAAACTTAGAGGTCATATCTCTAGAGCATAAACTTTATTGTAAATAAAACTCAGTTGAGATTTTGGATCGTAGAGAGAAAGTGATGCGAAATAATACCACTCCTCTGGTCATAGTTTTGTATTGAAACCACCAGTTTGAATAAGTAATGTGGGAACCTGATAAAATGATGAGGCAAAAGTATCCTCATTTGTTTGTATTGAAGTGATGAATTCTGAGGGAAAAATAATTTTAAGGGGGAAGAATGTAATATACCAATTTTTTGGAATTTTGTTTAGTAAATTAAATTTATCCAATAGTTTGTGTTACACACAACACTGAGTTCATCTGGCGTTACATGCAACACCGAGTTTTAACAAACCTTGATATATTATTAATATTACTATTTAAACACAATGTCTATAACCTATTAATTAAACTTAGCAATATGAATAGTAATAACTAATTTTTAATTGTTAAATATAATGGTTTTATATAAAGGAAACATACTGATAAAAAGTACTTAATTTTTAGATAAGTATTTATATGTTTCTAAAATATTATTTTCTCAAAATATTTTTTTATTTCATTTTGTGAACAAATAATAAATTTAATTTTTTTCAATTTTATAAAATTCACTCGAAAAAATAAACTTCATCTATGAAATATACATTTCAAAATTTTATTAGAGTGTATTTTTGAGAATTTCTCTAAAAGAAAAAATTTTCATTGAATAGTGAAAAATACTGGTATTTACTAGGAATTTTCTTTTCGGATAAATCTTTTAAAAACATCAAAAAAAATTAATATGGTTTTAAACATAAAATTATTTAAATTATATATTTATTAATCCAATTTAGGTAATTTTAACCAATTCCATATTGAACTAGGATATTAAAACTTTTTACACTTATGAGAATTTTCTCTTTGGAAAACTATTTTCTCATCGCGTTTGTGGGTTGAATTCAAAATAAAATTCTGCCACCTCTATGAATTAAGTTTTAAAAATAGATCCCAAATTTGAAATGATTATAATTTATATTTTCTAATAAGTCTAACTTAATTTTTTACCATTATTAATAGTAATGGCAGTAAAATTTAATTTCTACAGTGAAGGTGAAAATGGGTTTACTAGGGGTTAAACTAAAAAGATAAGGAGTAAAATAAACTATATATTTGTCCAAAATTCATTTTTTGGAAATATTTATACCTTATAACATATAAGGTTTGATAATGGTCCATTTTTTATCCATTTTTAAAGTTAAAAACGTGGGTACTCCTTTCACTTTTCAAAAATCACAAGTGTGCCACTCACCTCACTTATAAAATGTCACCCCCTCTCCTCTCCTCATCACACCTTAAATTCAATTTTTATCAGATAATACCTAACCAAATATATTCATTAATTCACTAAACCTGAACTATATCCCTTATTTTTATCATAAATCTATCATAATAATCCTTTTGGTGCATACCTAAGGATGTTGTCTGATAAAAAGGAATCTTACTTAACCGAGCATCTTTATTTTATTTCTTCTTCCACACCCTTTAAATATAGTTCAATTATGATGATATAATAACACCAATATATTACATATACTTATATTTTATTATAATAATGTAATAACCTAAATCTGTCTCCTCTTCTATCAAATGGGATATTAAATCATCATTCGTATGTACGGAGGACTTCCGCCTCGCAGACCGATGTTATTCATTTTCCATAACCACCTCTAATGGATGGATATAATTATGTATTAAATGATTATATATTATATTTATGATATTATTATACCTCTATAATTATAATACCACAAATACCTTCTTACCACTCAACCCATTGGAAAACAATAAGGTTGGTTGTGTGTACGGTGGACTACCACCTCGCAAACTGATATGATGTATTTTTAATTTATTTTTTAATTTGATGGTAATAATGATAGATTGAATTGATATATATGATATTTATCAAATAATTATACTTATTTAATTATGATATCACATATACCTTTTTACTTTCCATACAGCGGGGGATACGATAATGTTGTTTGTGTGTACGATGGACTATCGCCTCACGAATCAATATAATTTTTTACTAAAGTTTTAGATAGAAGGTAATTAGGGTAAATTTAATGAATATAAGTGATATATATTATATAAATTATTCTTTAAAGTTAATATATTATTTACCATTCTTTCATTACATCTGTCAAAGAAATGGAAACAATGTTCATGTGTATGTATGGCTTACCATCTCCATGAATAGTGTATTTTATTTTCTATATATAACTTTTATGGATTAAAATAAATAAATAAATAACAAAAATATAATATATTTATATCATTTTTAACATTATGGTGATGATGGAACCATGATCAAAGTAATAGGACCAAAAATACCTAATCAAAACATACATGAAAAAAAAATAGTTATTACGAGAAACCTCATTTTAACAATGAATTATTAATAGATGGATTGAAAAAGTTAATAATTAAATAATATATGGTATGATATATATAATTATGGTTATTTAATATATTTATAATAAACTTATATTTTTTATACAGGAGGTTCAAATGTGTACAAGGGAAGTTGAGGCTTGTTGTAATGGATTTCCATCTCACTTTTATTTTCTGTGATGCAAATTCCATATTCACCACATGTTTATTTTATGTAATGTAAATAATACCAATGAACATATTTTATTATACTTATAATTAAAATTATTTTTATTTACATTTCCTTTTTAGGATCTCTCTTTCATAGGTTTTACGGTTCCAAAGTTACCAATATGGTAAGGGATTTGTGTCTCAAATTTCCTTTTTCAAGACATATGTTGTGTTATGGAAATGTATTATTTTATGATGTGTATATAAATCCCATTTGAAATTTAATATCAAGAAACTATTTATTATCATGATATTTTATGATTAATTTAATTGTATTCTTTCATGGTTTTTATGATTTAAAGTTTCAAAAGTGGTAAGGGTTTTATAAAACAATCTTATCATTTATCGTGATTATTTATGAAAGATTTAGATGATGAAATTTTATTATCCATATATCAATAAAAAAATGAAATTTATTCTTCTATATTTATGTCATGAGAATACATGTTTCCCCTTTATTATCCTCTCTTTATATACTCAATAGTTCAAAATAATGTTTTTTAGAAAAAAATATCTTTATTTCTCTCTTCGATTGAAAATCCATTTCTTCATTCATGTCAATGTTTTCAAAAAATGTTTTAATAAATATTTTAATGTTAATATATGATTATTGAAATTATATTTTACCCTTGTTTGTATTTTTTTACAAATTTTTTTAAAAGTAATATTCATGTCATTTTCAAAAAAACAAGGCTCGTTTGGATTTTACTAAAAATTTAAAAGTAAAATTTATTTTAAAATACAGGTCATGAATAGTATTTAAAATTTTCATAACCATTAAATGAGTTCAATATTCTCTTAAAATTTTCAAGGTTATTTTTAAAGAAAATGTTTCCATTAATATTTGTGAAATTTTTAGATTTTAAATAAATTATTTCAAAGTGAAAAGGTATTTTCCTCAATAAATGTTTTAAATGATTTCTAAGCCCAACTTTATAAGTTTAAAATGTTATTTTCGAAGAAAAGGATTTTGAAAATGTTTTATGTTTTATTAATTGTTTTACATAGTGGAAATAATATTCTCTATAAGAAATTTTTAATTGGTTTTTAAATATTCCTTTATAAGTTTCAAAGGTTATTTTCAATGAAAAGGATTTTAAAAATGTTTTATATTTTAAAAATTGTTTCCAAAGTTGAAAGTATATATTCCTATAGAAATGTTCCAAGTGATATTTCAAAATCATTTTCCATTTAAGATGAAATCATTTGATATTACTTAATATTTGCTCGGGATGTGATCCATTAGTATCATATTTTTTTTTCTCTAGATGGTTTATGATTATAATGAAAATATTTTTATAAAAATAATCCCTTTTAAAAAATTTATTATATAATTAATTGATGAGATGATTATGAAACCCATTTATTTTCCATGGGTTATGCTACGATGAAATGTTTATGAAACCCATTTATTTTTATGGGTTTTGAGATGATGAATATTTTAAGATCATATAGAAAAATTATGTATGATTTTAATTATATTATGGGTGGGACCTATATCTACCTCTAATGAATTTTGTAGAGATACATAACACATAATTAAATATGATATGAATGAACCTTATTACATGTTCACAATGTTATGCTTGAACCTGATGAAATGCTTGCAATGTTATGTGTGAATCCAATTACATGTTCAAAGTGTTATGTGTGGACCTATATTTAATGTATATAAGGTTATGTGTGGACCTATTTATATTTCCATAAGTTTATGTCATGGACATATTTCATGTCCTTAACATAATGAGTTAACCAATTTCTATTTATACATGTTCACAATATCATAAGATTATGTGTATGCCACAAATCTGTGTCATATTCTAATATTATGTTCTCATGGCTCATGTTATTTTATTCCATTATGATGCATGTATTATAAAATTCAAATAAATATTCCATGAAATGATATTTTTATCTTTTATTTGTAGGTTATCATTTCCATATGTTATTCTCTTGTTCTCACACCCTTATGTTCACATTATGTTTACATATTTCCCATGTTTACCCTTAATGAGAATCTGAGCTCACCCTTTCTCATGTTTCCTTTCCCATATTATGAATAAATATTTTAAGTAGGGTATTATTATTAAGATTACAAAAGTTGGTGATAATTATGGTAGATATTGAATATCTTTCACTACATAAGAATATTGTGTACCTACTCTCAAAATCCACTAAATGATTATGGTCCTTGGGCATATATTTATGAAATTTAATGAATATTATACTATTAATATGTGATATCTATGTATGATATGTTTGGGTCTCCACAAACCGGGTATATGATTTCTAGGTTCTCATGTTGTATTGATAGTACATGTGAGTAAAATTTCAGATCATATGACGAAAAGTAAGTTAAAGAGTACAAAAATGGTTCTTTAAGTATCCAGTCAGGGTCATTAATTCATATAGTGTAATGCCCCGACCCTATTTACCCATATTCAGTGCATTATTACATAAAATTGGCATGATACATGGAATCATGTCCCGAAATATCGATTAGTTTAGTAGCCTTGGAAGTACTAGATACAAATATAAGTTTTACAGTACATCATGAGATAAAAACAACAATAATATTTTGTCCCCATTGAACACACTTATATCCCTTATCCCATCCCTATAGGTCAACCATAAAATACTTTTTCACATCCTGGGAAAAATAAAACATAGAAAGGGGTGAGCTCAGATGCTCAGTAAGGATAACAATATAGCGGAAACATTCATAAATAAGCATAAACATTTAAGGAAATGTATATGAAAAAAACATAAGCCTTTTAAACTTAAACTTCAACATAATATAGCAAATATAAATTGAATAATTCCATTTACTTATTCACATGGATATTCTACTAGTCGGATAATCCCATGCAATATCAATAGCTAATTTCATAATGATGGAATGCATAATGGCAGACATCATAATCACATAGTCAAGGCCTCATGCCAAGACTACAAATAAGATTTTGTCAAGACCTTGTGCCAAGACACTAGTTTGTCTAATAAGACCTAATGATGCATTTAGGATCTATAGTGGGCTCTACCCATAACTTACTAAGTCCAATACATTCCTCATATGAAAAGGTTGAAACATAACATAAACATTCATATTAAAACTAGCATATGAAATGTTAATACATTAACCATAAACCATTAATGGAATAAAAATAACACATATACAGTCAAACATATCACAAAACCATAAATACAATATGGAAGATTTTTATCATAATAAATCAACTTCAAACAAGTATAAAATCCATTAAAGGATGTAGACAAAGATGAAATCAAAATTATTTGAGAAGAATATCTCTTTCTATTTTGAAATCATTTAAAAGTAATGTAATTATAAAATAAAATGTTTATTTTGAAAATATTCATATAAGCTTGTAATGGAAGATTCAATGGTGTTATAACGAAATATAATAGATACACCCTCCTTATAAGTTAAAAAATATTCTTACCTTAATTTGTTAAAAAGGTCATAAAGTACATTGTTTGGAAAATGACGGAAAGAGTCCTTTCAAACCATTTTATAAAAAGTCAAAAAAGGGTATAAATGAATTTAACCCATATTATAGTAAATCTTAAAAAAAATTGAAATACATTTTTAAGAAACACTTATGTGGATGATAAAGAGGTCTCAGTAGATACTTACGTAAAAATAACCTCAGATAATAAAGATATTGTAAAATTAACCCTTACCTCATATTTTTCCTTGGTCGAGGGTACTTTAACATCCTGTATAATAGTTAATTCATTGTTATTAAATTATTAAAGAACTATATACATAAATATGATATCATATATGATCCTCTAAAATTTATTTGTTAATAATATTACATTAGTATTATTGTTTTAGGTGTTACTGATTTGTTATACTTTATATGTTTTGTTATGTGTTTCATGCTTGTTATGGATAGGATGTATTTGATTCATATCCAAAATTATATTATGTTCTCAAATATTATATTTAATAATCAAATAAAAATTATACATTAATGTTTACGATGGGGAATTAATCTCATCGTGTTCGTGGAGACGGTAATCCGTACGTACGCATGAACGCTTCTTCCATTTTATTTTATTATTTTAAAAGGAAATAAAACCAAATGATACCTAGGTATATTATTATTCCATTATAATATAATATTTTATATATGTTATGTAAGTTCATTAACATGATCCTTTATACCTTCCATATATGTTATGAACGAGTCATTTCACTTTGAGGGGGTGGTAGTCCGCACTTCCTCAAATGAAATTAACCTATATATACAACTTGAAAAGAATAAAGTTATGCTATAAAAGAGTATTAAAAAAACTTAGAGATAAATTAAATATCATATATAATTTAATTTCCATAATAATGGCCACTATAAGAGTTGGTAGTAGAATATTGAACAATTATCATTTCGTGAGGCAGTAGTTCGCCGTCCACAGAAACATTATGTTCAATACCTATTAGATGGAGGTGTGTGTAAGTGTTGTTCAAATAATTATCATAACAAAAAAATAGTATATTGATGATATTGTTGTAGTTATAAAAGAAAGAAATAAAGAGATTTTAGGGGGTTGGATAAGTAAAATAAAATAAAAGAACTTAAGAAGAGGTGTTACATTTAAATCGGGTAACTCCCTTTGGTTTGAACCAAAAGGCTTCCTTGAAGTGCCTTCTGCCTAAGGTAAGGCTTTTAGAAGGAATAGAGGGATGTAGGTAGCTTAATTGGGTAGAGGTTGGATGATCCAAGGGGCTTGAGAGGTGTGAGAAATGGGTTATAGTTGAGGGATTTTTATAAGGGGGAGGAGGGACTCTTTAGTAATGTTTGAAAATATTATTTTATTATATAATGATTTTCAGTTTCTAAAGGTCCAAAACTCATTAAAGTTGAATATAAGATCACTAATATTCTAAATAAAATCATCCAATAATAATTGGATAGATTTTGTATATTTTTTTAATTTTTATAATCTCATTTATTTAAATCATTCATTAATGAAGTAAACACTGCATCATTATTGTGTCATAAATAATTTTATTTATTTTTTGTCTAAAAATTATAAAAAAAATACCATGATGTAGGAAAAAAATTTACCTTTCAAATTAATATTTATAATTGAATAGAAAACTTATATAACTCTATGAAAAAAAAATTTTACTAAAAGATATATGTTTATGTCATTTTTGTCTTTATTTTAAATTAATTAATATAAAGTGTCATTATCTCTCTCAAGTGGCTCCATGGGGTCCCCAAATAAAACTAAGGATGTCCATGGTTGGAAATTTATAAAACAATAGTAATATGATGCATGTTATGGTAATTTAATATTATTATAATAATATTTTTTTACCCTTATTTACCAGATTTACACTTTAACCTTGGTAAATAAAATATTTACTGAAGTAAATATTCATAATGTATAAAAAAAAGTTACCTATTTACACAATTTGGACCTCCTGATTCCAAATATGGAATCCATTTTTTCATATTAAAAACAAAAAAGTGGCAAAAATTAATTTAAAATTAATTCTCATTGTCAAAACAAAAATCGTGTTTTTAAGAAATAAAAACTATCAAAAGATTGACACTTGTTTCTATCCAGTTTAAACGTGAAATTGCATCCAATGACCTAAATTATATTAAATGATAAAAATATAATCTAATGATATATAAAAATAATTCAAATGTATAATTTAACACTATAAATCATTTCAATTAAAAAAAGTTGTTTTTAATTAAAATTTTGTATTTTTCACTATTCATCAAAAATTGAAAGTTTTCAGAAAATTACAAAAACTTAAACCTAAGATAATTTTGATATTATGAATCAAAAAATGAAGTCCATTTTGAAAAATAAAATTTCAAAAATTGGGTATTACTATTCATAATGGCTAGTTTGATTGGTCGTGGTGTGTTATTATCTCAAAGTTGCATACAGCCCAAGCTATTGCATTATTCAAAGGGAAACATACTGTGGAAGATTGGTGTGTTACATTCCACCCTCATTCAAATAATTTCATCCTCAAAATTTCTAGAATACTACTATATAAAAAGATTCTGGTTTTTCTTCATCATAAGTTCCTTAGGTTCCCACATTGCCTCTTCTATCTTATGATTTCTCTATAGAACTTTCACTAGACAAGTCGTCCAGTTTATCAACACTTATTCTCTAGTGTCAAGAATTATGATAGGCTCTTCACAATAAGACAGATCAGGTTCCAGTTCTATTTCTTCATAGGTGAGTGCATGTGTTGGGTATGGCATGTATTTTCTCAAAAGGGATACGTGGAACACATCATGAAATTTGGAGATACTTGGAGGCATTGCCAAATTATAAGCTATAACTCCAATTCATTCTTGAATTTTAAAAGTTATGATGTATATAGGACTTAATTTTCCTTTCTTATTGAATCATATAACACCCTTCCATGGAGATACCTTCTAGAAAACATGATCTTCTACTTGAAATTCCAAATCTTTCCTTCAGTTATCAGCATAACTCTTTTACCTACATTGAACTGCTTTGATGTGGGTTTGGAAAACCTTCACATTTTCCATTATTTCCTCAACAAGTTCTAGGCCTATGAGTTTTATTTCACCAACATCATCCCAACAAGTTGGTGTGCGACATCTCTTTCTGTATAACGCTTCATATGGTTCCATCTGAATACTTGAATGGAAACTATTGTTATATAAAAATTATACCCGAGGTAAATATTGATCCCACATACCTTGAAAGTCAAGTGGTAAAGATCTCAACATGTCTTCTAATGTTTGAATAGTCTATTATTATTGTCCATCAGTTTTAGGGTTGTAGGAAGTGCTCAAAATAAGTTCATTATCCAAGGCCTTCTAAAAAAATTTCCAGAATCTTGATGTAAAATGGGGATCACGATCAGAAATAATCGATAGGGGTACTCCCTAAAGTTTTACAACTTCATTAATATATAGTCTTTCCATATGTTCAAGTGGTAAATCTTCTCTTATATCAAGAAAATGAGATGACTTGGTAAGATGATCAACAATGACCCATATTGCATCATTCCTTCTAGGAGCCTTTGGAAGTCCCGTGACAAAGTCCATCATAATATCATCCCATTTCCACTCAAGTATGGGAAGAGGTTGCATGACTCCTCTAGGATGTTTTCTTCCAACTTTCACTTATTTACAAACCATAAATCCTGACACATAATTACCAATCTCTATCTTCATGTTGTCCCACCAAAAATGTTCCTTCAAATATCTATACATAATAGTGCTACTAGGGTGTATATAGAAATTGGAGCTATGAGCATCATCCAACAATTCCCTTTTTAGATCAGGTATGTCAGGAAGACAAAGCCTCTTCCCAAATTTCAAAACCCCATCTTCCTATATGAAGTCAATCAATCTCCCATCATTCACAACATTAATTTTCTTTTGAAACTCCTCATCATTAGTCTGAAAACTTTTTATCCTTTCTAGTAAATATGGTTTAGCAACCATTTGAAAAAGTATTGATGTTTCACTTTCCATGATTACTCCAATATCCATCTTTACTAGATCCATGAACATAGGATCCCTTTCAACTCTCATCTTGTTCAAAAATCCATGATACTTTCTGCTCAAAGCATATGCCACCTTATTTTCCTTCCTCGGGTGGTAGTGTATGGTGAAATCATAATCCTTGAGTAGTTCGAGTCATCTCTATTTCCTCATGTTGAGTTATTTTTGTGAGAAAATATACTAAAAACTCTTGTGATCAAAATAAATCTCACATTTTTCACCACATAAATAGTGTCTCAATATCTTCATAGAAAATATTATAGCTGATAACTCAATATCATGAGTGGGATAGTTTTTTTCATGAATTGTTAGCTGTCATGATGCATTGTAAATAACCATATCATTCTGCATAAGGACACAACCATGTCCTTTCTTTGAAGCATCACTATAAATAACAAACTCATCATTCCTCAATGAAAGATTCAATATAGAAGCACTGAATAATATTCTCTTCAGTTATTCAAAAAATTATTCATGCACTTTTTTTTAAACAAATTTAACCCCTTTACGTGTGATCTTGGTTAATGGGTTAGCCAATCGGGAAAAATTTAGGACGAAATGCCGATAATAACCTGCTAAACCAATAAAACTACGTACCTCAATTATATTTTTCAGTGCTGTCCATTCATGGATTTCCTTGGTATTTGAAGGATCAATAGATATTTCATCCTTAGAGACAATGTGGTCAAGAAAAGAAATCTTCTGATGCCAGAATTCACACTTGGTGAACTTCCTATATAATTCATTTCTTTTAAGAGTATTTAGAAAATTACGCAAGTGATTTTCATGATATTCATATATTTTGTAGTATATGAAGATATCATCAATAAATAACACTAAAAAGTCATCAAGATATTCCTTGGAAACCCTTTTTATTAGATCCATAAAGACATAGGGTGCATTAGTCAGTCCAAAAGGCATTACTGTAAACTCGTAATTCCCTTACCTAGTTCAAAATTTTGTCTTTGGAATGTCTTCCTTCTTCACACACAACTGATGATATCCAGATCGAAGGTCAATCTTTAAAAAATATTGATCTCTATGAACTTGATCAAATAAATCATCAATGCGAGGTAGGGGATACATTTTCTTTATTGTTATAACATTGATCTCCTGATAGTCAATGCAAAACCTCATAGATCCATCTTTCTTCTTAACAAAAAGAACAGGGGATCCCCGTGGAGAAAAATTTGGGTGAATAAATCCTTTATTACTCAACTCCTATAGTTTTTTCTTTATCTCCACTAATTCCATAGTGGTCATTCTATAAGGGGTCTTCGATGTGGGCCTTGAACCTAGAATTAAATCAATGGAAAACTCAATTTCTCGTTCTAGAGGATGTCTAGGTAAATCCTCAGGAAATACCACAAAATATTCTTTTAAAATAGGTACATACTCTATTCGAACATTCCTTTCCTTTCCCATAGTTATTTCACTCTCTTCCTCACCAAAAATAGAATTTAGTAGAGCTACAGGGGGTGGATCTAGATAAGAATAAGATGGTGATATTTCTGATCTAAAGATAAGGTATTCCTTATCATCATCAAGAATTGTAACCTCCTTCTTTTGAAAATAAATTTTCACATCATGGTATGAAAGCCAATCTATACTAAGGATTATATCAAATTCAATCATGGGTATGACGATGAGATCAGCGGATAAAGAAAATTTATATGCCCTAATGGGGACTGATTCATAAAACTTTGTTACAATGATACTTCCCTTAGGAGTTTTGACTGATAACTCCCTTATCAAATCAAATTGTAAATATCTAATTTTCTTCGAAAATTGGGAAGATATGAAACAATGTGATGATCTAGAATCAAATAAATCATTGCCTAAACTTTAGGAAACCATTAAATTACCTGCCACCACGTCTTTCGAAGCTTCAACCTTAGCAGTAGTGATCGCATAAGCTTAGCCTTTCTCCCTTAGCCTTTTCTGAGGTAAGTTTCTTTGGCGCTTAGGATATTCATTTGCATAATTCACCATTTCTCTACAATTGTAGCATTCAACATTGACAGCCTCTTTATTTTCTTTGCAATAACGATCTTAGTGTACTTTTTCACCACACTTGTAACAGACTCCCATTCCCTTTAGGCAATTACTAGGGTGTTTCTTCTCACATTTACCACAGGATGGATATTCAACTTTTCCCTTATTCCCCTTATTTCCATTTCCAGAGTGTTCAGCAGATATCTTCTTCTCTTTCTTTTCTTTAAAGTTATAAGACTTAGATAATTCTTTTTCTGTCTTGATAGCACATGATACAATATCTTCTTATGATGAGAAGGATTGTGAGACTAATTCTTGACGGAGAAGTTGTTTTAACCCATCAAAGAATCGATCAATCTTACTCCCTGGGTTATGTATATAATTTGCAGCATGCCTTGCTAACCTTGTGAATTTAGCCTCATACTTTGTGACATTCTTATCCTCCTTTTGCCTCATACTCAGAAATTGCCTTTCCATATCCACTCGATGGTCACAAAGAAAGTATTTTTCTATGAAAAGATCTTTAAACTCGCTCCATTCCATATTTGATACTTTTTCATCTTCTTTTATGTTTTGAATTAATGACCACTATTGATCTGCATCTCCTGTGAGGCAATAAGATACCACGATAGATTTTTCCCTTTTTCTACTCCCCAAAGTATGAAATATTTTCTCTAAAGAACTTATTCATTGCTCAGATACAAATGGATTTGTAGTCCCATTGAATGTTATTGGTTGTTTCCTCATTAATCGGTCTAACATTGATCCTCTACGTTGTGGATCAGGGTGCTCCATACGGGTAAGGTTATTATTCATAACCTGAGTGAGTTGTCCTAGTATGGTTATAAGCTGATCAGCACCACTTGTATCACTGGCTCCACTATAATTATCTTGAGTAGAGGGAAATCCCTACATGGATTACGTGCTTTGGTACGGTTTCCCTTCCTTCCACTAGATGCCATTTCTAAACAATGGCATACACTACATAAGTTTTTGAATCTCAATACATAATTCCAAATGTGTAAAACACTTAACATTAATTGAATAGTTTGTGGATATAATCCATAATCATAAAAATGTTTTATTTTAGGAGGTATATACTCATAAATCCTTTATTATGGTTTGTATAAAAAATGTGAAGTATCCTAAGCATATCCCTCAGGAGTGTCGTAAACAAGAGTTTAGCAAGGACCATTATCATTTACTGGGATTGTAACACCCCAAGCTTCCACAGTATGTTTCCCTTTGAATAATTCAATATATTTCATTGTATGCAACTTCGAATTTCTAACACACCATGACCAATCAAACTAGCTATTATGAATAGTAGTACCCACTTTTTGAAATTTTATAAATTTTATTTTTCAAAATGGAATTAATTTTTGGATTCATAATATCAAAATTAGTTTATAGTGAATTTTTGGTACTTTTCGAAAAACTTTCAATTTTTGATGAATAGTGAAAAATACTAAATTTTAATTAAAAACAACTTTTTTAATCAAAAAAATTTATAATGTTAAATTATACATTTGAATGGTTTTTAAGTATCACTAGATTATATTTTTATCATTTAATATAATTTAGGTCATTAGATGTAATCTCACATTTAAACTGGGCATAAACAAGTGTCAATCTTTTGATAGTTATTACTTCTTAAAAGCACACTTTTTGTTTTGACAGCAGAAATTATTTTTAAATTAATTTCTTCCACTTCTTTGTTTTAAATATGGAAAAATGGATACCATATTTGGAATCATGAGTTCCAAATTGTGTAAATATGTATCATTTATTTTTAGACAATATGAATATTTATTTCAGAAAATATTTGCTTTTTCATGGTTAAAGGGTAAATCTGGTAAATAAGGGTAAAAAAATATTATTATAGTAATATTAAATTACTCTAACATGTGTCATATTCCTATTTTTTGATACATTTCTGACCATGGGAATCCTTGGGTCGATTTTGGGACCCCATAGAGCCACTTTAGAGTGATAAAGACACTTTATATTAATTTATTTAAAGTAAAGACAAAAATGACATAAACAAATATCTTTTAGTAAAACAATTTTTACATGGGATTATATAAGTGATCTATCCAATTATAAATATTAATTTGAAAACAAAAAATATTTCCGACATCATGGTATTTTTTTATAATTTTTAGACATCAAATAAATAAAATTATTTATGACAGAATATTGATGTAGTGTTTACCACATTAATGAATGATTTAAATAAATGATATTATAAAAATTAAAAAAAAATATCTGAAACCTATCCAATTATCACTGAATGATTTTATTTCTAACATGAGTCATCTTATCTTCGACTTTAATTAGTTTTGGACCTTTAGAAATCGAAAATAATTATATAATAAAATAATAATTTCAAACATTCCTAAAGAACCCCTCCTCCCCCTTATAAAAATCCATCACCGCTAACCCATTTCTCTCTTCCTCCTAGAATCCTTACCTTATACAGAAGTCACTTCAAAGAAGCCTTTTAGTTCAAACCAATGGGAGTTACTAGATTTAAAGGTAATATCTCCCCTTAAGTTCTTTTCTTTTATTTTACTTCTCCAACCCCCTGAATTCTCTTTATTCCTTTCTTTTATAACAACACCAGTATCCTCAATATACTATATTTTTTTATGAGAAGGATTTGAACTAAACTTACACACACCTCCATCTAATGGGTATAGAACATAATGCTTTTGTGTACGGTGAACTACTGCCTCACGAAAATATGATTGTTCAATCTTCTACTACCACCTCTTATGGTGGCCATTATGATGGAACTGTAATTATATATGATATTTATGATATTTATTTTATTTATTTTATCTCTAATATTTTGTAATTCTCTTATATAGCATAACTTTATTCTTTTCATGTTGTATATATATAATAATTTCATTTTAGGAAGTGTGGATTACCGCCCCCTCAAAGTGATATGACTCGTTCATACCATATATGGAATGTGTAAATGATGGTGTTAATGAACTTATGTAACATATATAAAATATTATATTATACTGGAATAATAATATACCTATGTATCATTTGGTTTTCTTTCCTTTGAAAATAAAAAAAATGAAATGGAAGTAGCGTTCGTACGTACATATGGATTACCGTCTCCACAAACGCGATGAGATTCATTCCCCATCGTAACCATTAATGAATAATTTTCATTTTATTATTAAAAATAAATTTTAAGAACATAATATCATTCTTTATTGGAATAAAATTCATCTTATCCATAACAAACATGAATTACATAACAAAACATATAAAGGAAAACAAAACAGTAACACCTGAAACAATAATACAAATGAAATATTATTAACAAAGAAATATTAGAGGATCATATATGATATAATATTTATGTATATGTTTCTTGTATAATTTAATAATTATTATTTAAATATTATACAGTAGGTTAAAGTACCCTTGACCAAGTAAAAGTACAAGGTAAGGGTAAATTTCACAATCTCTTTATTATCCAAGGTTTTTTTACATAAGTATCTACTGGGACCTCTTTATCATCCATATATGTGTTTCTTAAAAATTTATTTCAAAACATTTTTAATATTTACTAGACTATGTGTTAAATTCATTTATACCCTTGTTTGACTTTTTATAAAATGGTTTGAAAGGAATCTTTCAGTCGTTTTCCAAACAAGGTACTTTATGACCCTTTCGACAAATTAAAGTAAGAATGTTTTTTTAACTTATACGGCGTGTGCAGATTTTCTACACCATTATAAAACCTTTTAAGCTTCTCTTACAAGATTATAAGAATATTTTCAAAATAAATGTTTTCTTTTATAATTACATGACTTTTAAATGATTTCAAAATAGAAAGATATATTCCTCTAAAATAATTTTGATTTCATCAATGTCAACATCCTTTAATGAATTTTATACTTGTTTGAAGTAGATTTATTATGATAAAAATCTTACATATTGTATTGAATGTTTTGTGATGTGTTCGACTGTGGATGTTTTATTTTTATACCATTCATGGTTTATGGTTAATGTATTAACATTTCGCATGCTATTTTTAATACGAATGTTTATGTTATGTTTCAACCTTTTTATATGAGGAATGAATTGGACTTAGTAAGTGATGGGTGGAGCCCGCTATATCTCCTTGATGCATCGGTAGGTCTCATGGGACAAAATAGTGTCCTAACACAAGGCCTTGACAAAATCTTATTTGTAGTCTTGGCACGAGGCCTTAACAATGTGATTATGATGTCCGGCATTATGCATTCCATCATTATGAAATTGGCTATTGAAATTGCATGTGATTATTGGACTAGTAGAATATCCATGTCAATAAGTAAATGGAATTATTCAATGTATATTTTCCATATTATATTGAAGTTTAAGTTTAAAATGCTTATGTTTTAGTCTTATACATTGCCTTAAATGTTAATGCTTATTTATGAAAGTTTCTAGTATATTGTTATCCTTACTGAGCATCTGAGCTCACCCCTTTCTAGGTTTTATTTTTTCCAGGATGTGAAGAAGTATTTTATGGTTCACCTACAGGGATAGGCTAAGGCATATAAGTGTGTTCAAAGCGGAAAAAATGTTGTTTTTGTTTTTATCTCATGATGTAATGTAAAACTTATGTATGTATCTAGTACTTCCAAGGCTATTAAACTAATCGGTCTTTCAGGGCATGATTCCTTTTATCATGCCAATGTTATGTAATAATGCACCGATTCTGGGTAACTAGGGTCAGATCATTACAGTTGGTATCATATTAAGTTTAGTACAAACCTTGGAAACTAGATTTAGAAAAACTCTGATTAGAAAACATTACCCTAAGATAGAATTTTAGGATTTGTATAGAAGAACTTCCTAGAATTTTGGTAATGTAGATATTTTGTGATTTTTCCAAGAAATAAATCCCTGTCTGGATACGAGCAGGTAGAGGCAGCCCTAGCACAGATGTACCTAGGAGTTAAAACTCCGACAAGGAGTTTCGGGCTTGACGCGGGGTATCCTGGTACATAACAACGGGCCTTGTTGCACTCTTGGTTACGACACTCCTCGGGGATATCATTAGGAAATTTACATTTTCTTTACAAACCATAATGAAGGATTTCTGGGTATATACCTCTACAAAGAAAACAATTTTATGATTATGGAATATATCCATAAACTTTTCAATTTATGTTAAGTGTTTCACAAGTTTGGAATTATGTATTGAGATTTATAAAGTAATATAGTGTATACCCTTATTTAAAAATGGAAACTAGTAGAAGGAATGGAAACCATTTCAATGCACATAATCTATGTAGGGATTTCTCTCCTAATCAAGATAATTATAGTGGAGCTGGTGATGCAACTGGTGTTGATCATCTTATCACCATACTGGGACAACTCACTCCGGTTATGAATAATAACCTTACCCATATGGAGCACCCGGATCCACAACTCAGAGGATCAATGTTAGACCGATTAATGAGGAAACAACCTCCAACATTAAATGGGACTAAAATCCATTTGTAGCTGAGCAATGGATAAGTTCCTTAGAGAAAATATTTCATGCTTTGGGGAGTAGCGAAAGGGAAAAATTTCATGGATGTTTATCGCCTCACGGGAGAAACAGATCAATGGTGGTCATTAATTCAAAACACAAAGGACGATGAAGAAGTATAAAATATGGAATATAGGGAGTTTAAAGATATTTTCATAGAAAAATACTTTCCTCATGACCATCGAGCGGATATGGAAGGATAATTCATGAGTCTGGGGAAAAAGGAGGATGAGAATTTCACAAAGTATGAGGCTAACATTACAAGGTTAGAAAGGATTGTTGCAAATTATATACGTAACCCAAGGAGTAAGATTGATTTATTTTTTTATGGGTTAAAACTATTTCTCCATCGATCATTAGTCTCAAAATCCTTCTCATCATATGAAGATATTTTCTCATGTGCTATCAAGACAGAAAAAGAATTCTCTAAGTCTTACAACTTTAAATAAAACCAAGATAAGAAGAGATATGTTGAACACTCTGGAAATAAAAATAAGAGGAAGAAGGGAAAATTTGAATATCCATATTGTGGTAAATGTGAGAAGAAATACCCTGGTATATTCCTGAAGGGAATGGGATTATGTTCCAAGTGTGGTCAAAAAGGCCACCAATCTCATGATTGCAAAGGAAAGAAAGAGGCTACCAATGTTGAATGCAAAAATTGTAGAGAAATGGGGAATTATGAAAATGAATGCCCTAAGTGCCAAGGAAACTTACCAAAGAAAAGGCCAAGGGAGAAAGGCCAAGCTTATACGATCACTACTGCTGAGGTTGAAGCTCTGAAATAAGTGGTGGTAGCTAATTTAATGGTTTCCTCAAGTTTAGCCAATGCTTTATTTGATTCTGGATCATCACATTGTTTCATATATTCTCAGTTTTCTAAGAAAATTAGATATTTATAATTTGATTTAACAATGGAGTTATCAGTCAAAACTCTTAAGGGAAGTATCATTGCAACAAAGTTTTGTGAATCAGTCCCCATTAGGGCATATAAATTTTCTTTATCTGCTAATCTCATCTTCATACCCATGATTTAATTTTATGTAATACTTAGTATGGATTGTCTTTCATACCATGATGCAAAAAATTATTGTAAGAATAAGGAGGTTATAATTTTTGATGATGATAAAAAATACCTTATCTTTAGAGTATAAATTTCACCATTTGATTCTTATCTAGATTCACCCCTATAGCTCTACTAAATTCAATTATTGGGGAGGAATGGAGCGAAATAAATATGGGTGGGGAAAGGAATGTTAAAATAGAGGATATAATTATTGTATAAGAATATGTTGAGGTATTTCGAGAGGATTTACCTAGACATCCTCCAGAATGAGAAATTGATTTTTCTATTGATTTATTTTCTGGTTCAAGGCCCATATCAAAGACCCTTATAGAATGGCCACTATAGAATTAGAAAGCTAAATAAACAACTAGATGAGTTCAGTAATAAAGGATTTATTCTCCCTATTTTTTCTCCATGGGGAGCCCTTGTTCTTTTAGTTAAGAAGAAAGATGGATCTATGAGGTTGTTCATTGACTACAGGGAGATCAATGCTATAACAAAAAAGAACAAGTATCCCCTACCTTGCATTGATTATTTATTTGATCAACTTCATGGAGCTCAATATTTTTCAAAGATTGGCCTTCAATCTGGATATCATCAGTTGTTTCTGAAGAAGGAAGACATTCCAAAGACAACACTTAGAACCAGGTACGGGCATTACGAGTTTATAGTAATGCCTTTTGGACTGGCTAATGCACCCTCTGTCTTCATGGATATAATGAATAGAGTTTTCAAGGAATATCTTGACAACTATGTAGTGGTATTTATTGATGATATCTTGGTATACTCTAAAATCTATGAAGATCATGAAAATCACTTAAGCACTATTCTAAAGACTCTTAGAAGAAATGAATTATATGGGAAGTTCAGCAAGTGTGAATTCTAGATTCAGGATATTTTATTTCTTAGTGATATTGTCTCTAAGGATGGAATCTCTGTTGATCCTTCAAAGAACAAGGAAATCCAATAATTTCCAACACCAACAAGTATAACTGAGGTACGTAGTTTTATTGGTTTAGCAGGTTATTATCAGCATTTCGTCAAAATCTTGCCTGATTGGCTAACCCATTAACCAATCTCACACGTAAAGGGGTTAAATTTGTTTGGACAAAAGAGTATGAAAAATGTTTTGTTGAACTGAAGATAAGATTAGTCAATAATCCTATATTGACTCTACCATTGGGGAATGATGGGTTTGTTATTTATATTGATGCTTCAAATAAAGGACTTGGTTGTGTCCTTATACAGAATGATAGGGTTATTTCCTATACATCACGGTAGCTAAAAATTCATGAAAAAAACTATCCCACTCATGATCTTAAGTTAGCAGCTGTAATCTTTGCTCTGAAGATATAAAGACACTATCTATATGGTAAAAAATGTAAGATTTATACTGATCACAAGAGTTTGAAGAATATTTTCTCACAAAAAGAACTCAAAATGAGGAAAATAAGATGGCTCGAACTACTCAAAGATTATGATTGCACCATACACTACCACCCGAGGAAGGAAAATAAGGTGGAAGATGCTTTGAGTAGAAAAGATCATTGAGTTTTGAACAAGATGAGATTTTAAAGGGATCCTATGTTCATGGATATAGTAAATATGGATATGGGAATAATTATGGAAAGTGAAACATCAATACATTTTCAAATGGTTGTAAAACCATCTTTACTAGAAAGGATAAAATGTTCTCAGACTAATGATGGAGAGTTTCAAAAGAAAATTAAATTTGTGAATGATGGGAGATTGATGGTCTTCATATATGAATATGGGATTTTGAAATTTGGGAAGAGGATTTATGTTCCTAACATACCTGATCTAAAAAGGTAATTGTTAGATGATGCTCATAGCTCCAATTTCTCTATACACCCTGGTAGCACTAAGATGTATAGGGATTTGAAGAAACATTTTTGGTGGGACCACATAAAGAGAGATATTTCTGATTATGTGTCAAGATATATGGTTTTTCAATAAGTGAAAGTTGGAAGACAACTTTCTAGAGGAGTCATGAAATTTCTTCCCATACATGAGTGAAAATGGGATGATATTATGATGGACTTTGTCAGGGGACTTCCAAAGTCTCCTAGAAGGAATGATGCAATATGGGTCATTGTTGATCGTCTTACCAAGTCAGATCATTTTCTTGATATAAGATAAGATATACCACTTAAACATCTAGAAAGACTATATATTAATTAAGTTGTAAGACTTCATGGAGTACCCCTATCGATTGTTTCTAATCATGATCTCCATTTTACATCAAGATTCTGGAAAAGTCTTCAGAAGGCCTTGGATACTGAACTTTGTTTGAGCACTGTATAACACCCTCATACTGATGGACAATCAGAACAGACTATTCAAACATTAGAAGACATGTTTAGATCTTTATCACTTGACTTTCAAGGTATGTGGGATCAATATTTACCTCGGGTATAAATTTCCTATAATAATAGTTTCCATTCAAGTATTTAGATGGAACCATATGAAGCATTATATGAAAATAGATGTCACAAACCAACTTGTTGGGATGATGTTGGTGAAAGAAAACTCATAGGCCCAGAACTTGTTGAGGAAACAATGGAAAAGGTGAAGGTTATCCAAACCCACATCAAAGTAGCTCAAAGAAGGCAAAAGAGATATGCTAATAACCGAAGGAAAGATTTGGAATTTCAAGAAGGAGATCGTGTTTTCTTGAAGGTATCTCCATGGTAGGGTGTTATACGATTCAGTAATAAAGTAAACTTAAGTCCCAAATACATTGGACCTTTCTAAATTCTAGAACTAATTGGGGTTATAGCTTATTGTTTGGCAATGCAACCAAGTCTCTCGAAAGTTCATGATGTGTTTCACGTATCACTGTTGAGAAAATACATGCCTGACCCAACGCATGTACTCACCTATGAAGAAATAGAAATGGAACCCAATTTGTCTTATTGCGAAGAGCCTATTAGAATTATTTATACCAGAGAACAAGTGTTGAGAAATTGGATGACTCATCTGGTGAAAATTCTATGGAGAAATCATAACATGGAAGAGGCTATGTGGGAACCCAAGGAACTTATAATGAAGAACCACTTGAATCTTTTATGTAGTAGTATTCTAGAAATTTTGAGGACTAAATTATTTGAAGTAGGGAATAATGTAACACCCCAATCTTCCATGGTACGTTTACCTTTGAATAATGCAATAGCTTGCGCTATATGCAACTTCGAGATTCTAACACACCACGACCAATCAAACTAGCCATTATGAATAGTAATACCCACTTTTTGAAATTTTATAAATTTTAATTTTCAAAATGGACTTCATTTTTGGATTGGGAATATCAAAATTATCTTAGGGTGAATTTTGGTACTTTTCTAAAAACTTTCAATTTTTGATGAATAGTGAAATATACTATATTTTAATTAAAAACAACTTTTTTAATCAAAATAATATAAGTGTTAAATTATACATTTGAATGGTTTTTAAGTATAATTAGATTGTATTTTTATCATTTAATATAATTTAGGTCATTGGATGTAATTTTATATTTAAATTGAACATAAACAAGTGTCAATATTTTGATAGTTATTATTTCTTAAAAACACACTTTTTGTTTTGACAACAGGAATTGATTTTAAATTAATTTCTGTCACTTATGTGTTTTGAATATGGAAAAATTGATTCCATATTTTAAATCAGGAGGTCCAAATTGTGTAAATAGGTAACTTTTATTTGTATACATTATGAATATTTACTTCAGTAAATATTTTATTTACCATGGTTAAAGGGTAAATCTGGTAAATAAGGGTAAAAATATATTATTATAATGATATTAAATTACACTAACATGTGTCCTATTCCTATTGGTTAATAAATTTCTGACCATGGACATCCTTAGGTCGATTTTGGGACCCCATGGAGCCACTTGAGAGTGAAAATGACACTTTATATTAATTAATTTAAAGTAAAAAAAATAGCATAAACGTATATCTTTTAGTAAAACATTTTTTACATGGGGTAATATAAGTTATATATTATACTATAAATATTAATTTGAAATCTAAAAATATATCCTACATCATGTTATTTTTTTATAATTTTTATACATAAAATAAATAAAATTATTTATGACACAATAATGATGATGTGTTTACCTCAATAATGAGTGATTTAAATAAATGAGATTTTAAAATTTTAAACAATATCCAAAACCTGTCCAATTATAATTGGATGATTTTATTTTGAACATGATTCATCTTATATTATACTTTAATTAGTTTTTGACCTTTAGAAACTGAAAATCGTTATATAATAAAATAATATTTTCAAACATTCCTAAAGTGACCCTCCTCCCCCTTATAAAATCCCTCACCTCTAACCAATTTCTCACACCTCTCAAGCCCCTTGGCTCATCCAACCTCTGCCCAATTAATCTCCCTACATCTCTATCTTCCTTCTATAAGCCTTACCTTATGTATATGGCACTTCAAGGAAGCCTTTTCGTTGAAACCAATGGGAGTTACCTGATTTAAAGGTAACATCTCCTCTTAAGTTCTTTTCTTTTATTTTTCTTCTCCAACCCCCTAAACTCTCTTTATTCCTTTATTTAATAAAAAAACCAGTATATTAAATATACTAGGTTGTTTTTATGAGAATAATTTGAACTAAACCTACACACACCTCCGTCTAATGGTTTTAGAACATAATGTTTCTGTGGACGGTGAACTACTACCTCACGAAATGATGATTGTTCAATCTTCTACTACCACCTCTTATAGTGTCCATTATGATCGCACTGTAATTATATATGATATTTATGATATTTATTTTATCTCTAAGATTATTTAATTCTATTTTATATCATACCTTTATTCTTTTCATGTTGTATATATACGATAATTTCATTTAAGGAAGTGCGGACTACCGCCCCCTCAAAGTGATATGAGTCATTCATAACATACATGGAATGTATAAAGGATGGTGTTAATGAACTTATGTAACATATATAAAATTTTGTCATTATAATTTAATAATAATATACCTATGTATCATTTGGTTTTCTTTCCTGTTAAAATAAAAAAATGAAATGGAAATTGCGTTCGTGCATACGTACAAATTACCATCTTTACCAACGCGATGAGATTCATTCCCCATCGTAACCATTCATGAATAATTTTTATTTGAGTTTTAAAAATAATATTTAAGAACATAATATCATTTGGGATATGAATCAAATACATCCTATCCATAACAAACAAGACTTATGTAACAAAACATATAAAGGAAAACAAATCAGTAACACGCAAAACAATAATACTAATGCATTATTATTAACAAATAAATATTAGAGGATCATATATGATATCATATTTATGTATATGGTTCTTGTATAATTTAATAATAATTATTTAACTATTATTCATGAGGTTAAATTACCCTTGACCAAGGAAAAGTACAAGTTAAGGGTTAATTTCACAATCTCTTTATTATCCGAGGTTATTTTTACGTAAGTATCTACTAGGAAATATTTATCATCAACATCCATGTTTCTTAAAAATGTATTTCAAAACATTTTTAATATTTACTAGACTATGGGTTAAATTCATTTATATCCTTATTTGACTTTTTATAAAATGTTTTGATAGGAATCTTTCCATCATTTTCCAAACAAGGTACTTTATGACCTTTTCAACAAATTAAGGTAAGAATGTTTTTTTAACTTATACGGAGGGTGCGGATATTCTCCACCATTATAACACCTTTGAAGCTTCCCTTACAGTATTATAAGAATATTTTCAAAATAAATGTTTTCTTTTATAATTACATGAGTTTTAAATGATTTCAAAATAGAAAGAGATATTCCTCTCAAATAATTTTGATTTCATCTATGTCAACATCCTTTAATGGATTTTATACTTGTTTGAAGTTGATTTATTATGATACTTATCTTCCATATTGTATTGAATGTTTTGTGATATGTTTGACTGTGGATGTGTTATTTTTATACCATTCATGGTTTATGGTTAATTTATTAACATTTCGTATGCTAGTTTTTATACAAATGTTTATGTTATGTTTCAACCTTTTCATATGAGGAATGCATTGGAATTAGTAAGTGATGAGTGGATCCTGCTATAAATCCTCTATGTATTGGTAGGTCTCATGATACAAAATAGTGTCTTGGCACAAGGCCTTGACAAAATCTTATTTGTAGTCTTAGCACGAGGCCTTGACTATGTGGTTATGATGTCCGGCATTATGCATTCCATCATTATGAAATTGGCTATTGATATTTCATGTGATTATTCGACTAGTAGAGTATCCTTGTAAATAAGTAAATGTAATTATTAGATTTATATTTTCCATATTATGATGAAGTATAAGTTTAGTAGGCTTATGTTTTAGTCTTATTCATTTCCTTAAATGTTTATGCTTATTTATGAAAGTTTCTACTATATTGTTATCCTAACTGAGCATATGAACTCTCCCCTTTATGTGTTTTGTTTTTTCTAGGATGTGAAGAAGTATTTTATGGTTGACCTATAGGGATATTCTAAGTGATATAATTGTGTTCAAAGGGTACAAAATGTTGTTTTTGTTTTTATCTCATGATGTAATGTAAAACTTATGTATGTATCTAGTACTTCCAAGGATACTAAACTAATCGGTATTTTGGGACATGAGTCCTTGTATCATGAAAATGTTATGTAATAATGCACTAAATCTAGGTAACTAGGGTCGGAGCATTACAGTTGATATCAGAGGAAGTTTAGTACAAACCGTGGAAGCTAGATTTAGAAAAACCCTGATTAGAGAACATTAGCCTAAGATAGAATTTGAGGATTAGTATAGAAGAACTTCCTAGAATTTTGGTAATGTAAAGATTTTGTAATTTTTCCAAGCAATACATCCCTGTCTAGATATGAGTAAGTAGAGGCAACCCTAGCATAGATGTACCTAGGAGTGAAAACTCTGACAAGGAGTTTTAGGCTTGACCCGGGGTATTCTGGTACATGACAACGGACCTTGTTTCACTCTTGGTTACAACACTCCTGGGGGATATCCTTAGGATAATTCACATTTTATTTACAAACCATAATGAAGGATTTGTGAGTATATACCTTCTAAAAGAAAACATTTTTATGATTATGTATTATATCTACAAACTGTTCAATTTATGTTAAGTGTTTTACAAGTTTGTAATTTTTTATTTTGATTCATAAACTAATGTAGTTTAAGTCATTGTTTAGAAATGGAGCCTAGTATAAAAAATGGAAAATTTATCATTTCACGTAATCCATATAGAGATTTCCCTCCTACTCAAGATAATTATAGTGGAGCTGGTGATGTAACTAGTGTTGATCATCTTATCACCATACTGGGAAAACTCACTCAGGTTATGAATAATAACCATTCCCACATGGATCACCCTAATACACAACATGGAGGATCAATGTTAGAATGATTAATGAGGAAAAAACTGCCAACATTCAATGGGACTACAAATCCATTTGTAGCTGAGCAATGGATAAATTCCTTATAGAAAATATTTCAGGCTTTGGGGAGTAGCGAATGGTAAAAAGTTTTCCTGGCAGTTTATCGCCTCATGGGAGATGCAGATCAATGGTGGTCATTAATTCAAAACACAATGGAGGATAAATAAGTATAAAATATGGAATGGAGGGATTTTAAAGATATTTTCTTAGAAAAATACTTTCCTCATGACCATCAAGTGGATATGGAAATTCAATTTTTGATTCTGAGAAAAAAGGAGGATGAGAATGTCTCAAAGTATGAGGATAACATTACAAGGTTAGCAAGGCATGTTACAGATTATATACGTAACCCAAGGAGTAACATTTATCGATTCTTTGATGGGTTAAAATCATTTATACATCAAGCATTAGTCTCACAATCCTTCTCATAATGTGAAGATATTGTCTCATGTGCTATCAAGATAAAAAAGTAATTCTCTAAGTCCTACAACTTTAAATAAAAATAAGAGAAGAATAGATCTGCAGAACACTCTAGAAAAGGAAATAAGGGCAAGAAGGTAAAAGTGGAATATCCATCTTGCTGAGAATGTGGGAAGAAATTCCCTAATACTTTCCTGAAGTGAATGGGAGTCTGTTACAAGCGTGGTCAAAAAGACCACCAAGCACGTGATTGAAAAGGAAAAAAAGAGGTTTTTAATGTTGAATGATACAATTGTAGAGAAGTGGGTCATTATGAAAAGGAATTTTCTAAACACTCAGAAAACTTACCTCAGAAAAGTTCAAGGGAGCAACTCCAAGCTTATGTGATCACTTCTACTAAGGTTGAAGCTCTGAAAGATGTGGTGGTAGGTAATTTAATGGTTTCCTTAAGTTTAGCCAATGCTTTATTTGATTCTGGATCATCTCATTGTTTCATATCTTCCCAGTTTGATAAGAAAATTAGATATTTCCAATTTGATTTAACAATGGATTTATCAGTAAAAACTCCTAAGGGAAGTATCATTGTAATAAAGTTTTGTGAATTAGTCCCCATTAGAGAATATAAATGTTTTTTATCTGCTGATCTCATCGTCATACCCATGGTTGAATTTGATATAATCCTCAGTATGGATTGGCTTTGGGACCATGATTCAAAAATTTATTGTAAGAATAAGGTTGTTACAATTTTTGATGATGATAAGAAATACCTTATCTTTATAGCAAAAACATCGCCATCTAATTCTTTTCTAGATCCACCCCCTTTAGCTGTACTAAATTCATTTATTGGGGAGGAAGAGAGTGAGATAACTATGGGTGAGGAAAGGAATGTTCAAATATAGTATGTACCAATTGTACAAGAATATATTGAAGTATTTCTAGAGGATTTACTTTGACATACTCAAGAATGAGAAATTGAGTTTTCTATCGATTTAATTCTAGGTTCAAGGCCCATATCGAAGATCCCTTATAGAATAGACACTGTGGAATTACTAGAGCTAAATAAACTACTAGAAGAGTTTATTAATAAAGGATTTATTAACCCTAGTGTTTCTCCATGGGGATCCCTTCTTTTTGTTAAGAAGAAAGATGGATCTATGAGGTTGTGCATTGACTATAGAGAGATCAATGTTATAACAATAAAGAACATGTATCCACCACCTTTCATTGATGATTTATTTGATCAAATTCATGGAGATCAATATTTTTCAAAGATTGACCTTTGATCTGGATATCATAAGTTGTATGTGAAGAAGGAAGACATCCAAAGATAGCATTTTGAACCAGGTACGGGCATTATGAGTTTACAGTAATGCCTTTTGGACTGACTAATTCACCCTATGTCTTCATGGATCTAATGAACAGAGTTTTCAAGGAATATATTGATGATTTTGTAGTGGTATTTATTGATGATATCTTGGTATACTCCAAAAGCTATGAATATCATGAAAATCACTTATGCACTATTCTAAATACTCTTAGAAGAAATTAATTATATGGGAAGTTCATAAAGTCTGAATTATGGCTTCATGATATTTCATTTCTTATAAATATTGTCTCTAAGGATGGAATCTATATTGATCTTTAAAAGACAAAGGTAATCCAAGAATTTCTAGCACTGACAAGTATAATTGAGGTACGCAGTTTTATTGGTTTAGTAGGTTATTATCGGCATTTCGTCCAAAATTTTGCCCAATTGGATAACCCATTAACCAAGCTCACACGTAAAGGGGTTAAATTTGTTTGGACAAAAGAGTGTGAAGAATGTTTTTAATAACTGAAGAGAATATTATTCAATGCTTCTATATAGACTCTACCATCGAAGAATGATGGGTCTGTTATTTATAGTGATTCTTCAAAGAAAGAACTTGGTTGTGTCCTTATGCTGAATGATAGGGTTATTGCCTATGCATCACAGAAGCTAAAAATTCATTAAAAAAACTATCTCACTAATGATCTTGAGTTAGCAGCTGTAATATTTTCTCTGAAGATATATAGACACTAGCTCTATGGTGTAAAATGTGAGATTTATATTGATCACAAGAGTTTGAAGTATATTTTCTCACAAAAAGAACTCAACATGAGGCAAAGGATATGGCTCGAACTACTCAAAGATTATGATTGCATCATACACTACCACTCGGGGAAGTAAAATAAGGTGGCAGATGCTTTGAGAAGAAAAAATCATGGAGTTTTGAACAAGATAAGAGTTGAAAGGGATACTATGTTCATGGATCTAGTAAATATGGATATGGGAATAATCATGGAAGGTGAAACATCAATAATTTTTCAAATAGTTGCTAAAAAATCTTTACTAGAAAGGATAAAAAGTTCTCAGACTGATGATGAGGAGTTTAAAAAGAAAATTAAAGTTGTGAACGATGGGAGATTTTTGACTTCATATATGAAGATGGGATTTTGAAATTTGGGAAGAGACTTTGTGTACCTAATATACCAGATCTAAAAAGGGAATTGTTGGATGATGATCATAGCTCCAATTTCTCTATACACCCTGGTACCACTAAGATGTATAGAGATTTGAAGGAATATTTTTTGTTGGACAGCATGAAGATAGATATTACTGATTA
Source organism: Viscum album (assembly GCA_963277665.1). Classification (NCBI taxonomy): domain Eukaryota; kingdom Viridiplantae; phylum Streptophyta; class Magnoliopsida; order Santalales; family Viscaceae; genus Viscum; species Viscum album. The sequence continues at coordinate 908,707,420 of OY728165.1, read as the reverse complement.
TGTGTCAAGATGTATAGTTTGTCAACAAGTGAAATCTGGAAGACAACATTCTAGAGGAGTCATGCAACCTCTTTCCATACCTGAGTGAAAATGGGATGATATTACAATGGACTTTGTCATGGGACTACCAAAGACTCCTAGAAGGAACGATGCAATATGGTTTATTGTTGATCATCTTGCCAAGTCAAATAATTTTCTTGCTATAATAGAATATTTACCACTTGAATGTCTGGAAAGACTATATATTAATGAATTTGTAAGACTTCATGGAGTACCCCTATCAATTGTTTCTGATCATGATCCCAGTTTTACATCAATATTATGTAAAAGTCTTCAGAAGTACTTGGATACTGAACTTCATTTGAGCATTGCCTACTACCCTCAAACTAATGGACAATCAGAATGGACTATTCAAATACTATAATATGTTTTGAGATCTTCCTAACTTGACTTTCAAGGTATGTGGGATCAATATTTACCTCTAGAATAAATTTCCTATAACAATAGTTTCCATTCAAGTATTCAGATGGCTCCATATAAAGCGTTATATGGAAAGAGATTTCATACACCAACTTGTTGGGATGATGTTGGTGAAAGAAAACTCATAGGCCCTGAAATTGTTGAGGAAATAATGGAAAAAATTAAGGTTATCCAAACCCACATCAAAGCAGCTCAAAGTAGGCAAAAGAGTTATGTTGATAACCGAAGGAAAGATTTGGAATTTCAAGTAGGAGATCATTTTTTCTGGAAGGTATCTCCATAGAAGGGTGTTATACGATTCGGTGAGAAAGGAAAATTAAGTCCCAAATACATTGGACCTTTAAAAATTCTATAACTAATTAGAGTTGTAGCTTATTGTTTGGAAATTACGCCAAGTCTCTCCAAAGTTAGTGATGTGTTCCACATATCATTGTTGAGAAAATACATGCCTAACCTAATGCATGTACTCACCTATGATGAAATAGAACTGGAACCCGATCTATCTTATTACGAAGAGCCTATCAGAATTATTGATACCAGAGAACAAGTGTTGAGAAATAGGATAACTCGTCTGGTGAAAGTTCTATGGATAAATCATAAGATGGAAGAGGCAACATGGGAACCCAAGGAACTTATGATGAAGAAACACCATAATCTTTTTATGTAGTAGTATTCTAGAAATTTTGGGGATGAAATTATATGAAGGAGGTAATAATGTAACACCCCAAGTTCCACGGTACATTTCCCTTTGAATAATTTAATTGCTTGCGTTGTACGCAACTTCAAGATTCTAACACACCATGACCAATCAAACTAGCCATTATGAATAGTAATACCCACTTTTTGAAATTTTATAAATTTTATTTTTTAAAATGGACTTCATTTTTTGGATTCGGAATATCAAAATTAGCTTAGGGTTAATTTTTGGTACTTTTCTGAAAACGTTGAATTTTTTATGAATAGTGAAAAATACTAAATTCTAATTAAAAACAACTTTTTTAATCGAAATAATTTATAGTATTAAATTATACATTTGTATAGTTTTTAAGTATAATTAGATTATATTTTTATAATTTAATATAATTTAGGTCATTGGATGTAATTTCATATTTAAACTGGACATAGACAAGTGTCAATCTTTTGATAGTTATTATTTCTTAAAAACACGCTTTTTGTTTTGACAATGGTAATTAATTTTAAATTAATTTCTCTCAATTAAATTTTTTGAATATGTAAAAATGGATTCCATATTTGGAATCAGGGGTCCAAATTGTGTAAATAGGTAACTTTTATTTTTAGACATTATGAATATTTATTTTAGTAAATATTTTATTTACCATGGTTAAAGGGTAAATCTGGTAAATAAGGGCAAACAAATATTATTATAATAATATTAAATTACCCTAACATGTGTCATATTCCTATTTTTTGATACATGTCCGACCATGGGCATCCTTGGGTCTATTTTGGGACCCCATGGAGCCACTTGAGAGTGATAATGACTCTTTATATTAATTAATTTAAAGTAAAGACAAAAATGATATAAACATATATATTTTAGTAAAACATTTTTCACATGGGGTTATATAAGTTATTTATTCGACTATAAATATTCATTTAAAATGTAAAAATATTTTCTACATCATGATATTTTTTTATAATTTTTAGACATCAAATAAATAAAATTATTTATGACACAATAATGATGTAGTGTTTACCTAATTAATGAATGATTTGAATAAATGAGATTATAAAAATTAAAACAATATCCAAAACCTATCCAATTATTATTGGATGATTTTATTTATAACAAGATTCATATTATCTAAAACTTTAATGAGTTTTGGACCTTTATAAACTTAAAATCATTATATAATAAAATAATATTTTCAAACATTCCTAAAGAGCCCCTCCTCCCCCTTATAAAAATCTCTCACCTCTAACCCATTTCTCACACCTCTCAAGCCCCTTGGATCATCCTACCTCTACCAAATTAAGCTTCCTACATCCCTATATTCCTAATATATGACTTACCTTAGGCATAATGCCCTTAAAGGAAGCCTTTTGGTTCAAACCAAAGGGAGTTACCTGATTTAAAGGTAACATCTTCTCTTAATTTCTTTTATTTTATTTTACTTCTCCAACCCCTAAACTCTCTTTATTCATTTATTTTATAATAAAACAAGTATCATAAATATACTAGGTTGTTTTTATGAGAGTTATTTGAACTACACTTACACACACCTCCATCTAATGGGTTTAGAACATAATGTTTCTGTGGACGTCGAACTAATGTCTCACGAAATGATGATTGTTCAATCTTCTACTACCACATCTTATGGTGGACATTATGATGGAAATGTAATTATATATGATATTTATGATATTTATTTTATCTCTAATCTTCTTTAATTATTTATTTATAGCATACATTTATTCTTTTCATGTTGTATATATATGATAATTTTATTTGAGGAAGTGCGGACTACCGCCCCCTCAAAGTGATATGACTCGTTCAAACCATACATGGAACATATAAAGGATGGTGTTAATAAAATTACATAATATATATAAAATGTTATATTATACAGGAATAATAATATACCTATGTATCATTTGGTTTTATTTCCTTTTAAAATAAAAAAAATGAAATGGAAGTAGTGTTCGTGCGTACGTATGGATTACCGTCTCCACGAACGCGATGAGATTCATTCCACATCATAACCATTCATGAATAATTTTCATTTGATTTTTAAAAATAATATTTAAGAACATAATATCATTCTAGATATGAATCAAATACATAATATCCATAGAAAACATGACTTACGTAACAAAACATATAAAGGAAAACAAATCAGTAACACCCGACACAATAATTCTAATGAAATATTATTAACAAAGCAATATTAGAGGATCATATATGATATAATATTTATGTTTATAGTTCTTGTATAATTTAATAACAATTATTTAACTATTATATTGTTGTTTAAAGTACCCTCGACCAAGGAAAAGTATAAGGTAATGGTTAATTTCACAATCTCTTTATTATCCAAGGTTGTTTTTACATAAGTATCCACTGGGACCTCTTTATCATCAACATCTATGTTTCTAAAAATGTATTTCAAAACATTTTTGCTATTTAATAGACTATGGTTTAAATTCATTTATACCCTTGTTTTACTTTTTATAAAATGGTTTGAAAGGAATCTTTCCGTAGTTTTCCAAACAAGGTACTTTTTGACCTTTTCAACAAATTAAGGTAAGAATGTTTTTTAGATTATATGGAGGGTGCGGCTATTCTCCGCCATTTTAACACCTTTGAAGCTTCCCTTACAAGCTTATAAGAGTATTTTCAAAATAAATGTTTTCTTTTATAATTACATTACTTTTAAATGATTTCAAAATAGAAAGAGATATTCCTCTCAAATAATTTTGATTTCATCTATGCCAACATCCTTTAATGGTTTCTTTACTTGTTTGAAGTTGATTTATTATGATACAAATATTCCATATTGTAATGATGGTTTTGTGATATGTTTGACTGTGGATGTGTTATTTTTATACCATTCATGGTTTATGGTTAATGTATTAACATTTCATATGATATTTTTAATATGAATGTTTATGTTATGTTTCAACCTTTTCATATAAAGAATCATTGGACTTAGTAAGTGATGGGTGGAGTCCGCTATAGCTCCTCGATGCATCAGTAGATCTCATGAGACAAATTAGTGTCTTGAGATAATGCATTGACAAAATCTTATTTGTAGTCTTGGAACGAGGCCTTGACTATGTGGTTATGATGTCTGGCATTATGCATTCCATCATTATGAAATTAGATCTTGATATTTCATGTGATTATTCGACTAGAAAAATATCCATCTGAATAAGTAAATGGAATTATTCGATTTATATTTTTCATATTATTCTGAAGTTTAAGTTTAAAAGGTTTATGTTTTAGTCTTATAAATTTCCTTAAATTTTTATGCTTATTTATGAAATTTTCTGCTATATTGTTATACTTACTGAGCATATGATCTCACCCCTTTCTATGTTTTATTTTTCCTAGGATGTAAAGAAGTGTTTTATGGTTGACTTGCAAGGATAGGCTAAGGGATATAAGTGTGTTCAAAGGGGACAAATTTTTTTTATCTCATGATGTAATGTAAAACTTATGTATGTATCTAGTACTTACAAGGATACTAAACTAATTGGTCTTTCGAGACATGATTCCTTGTATCATGACAATGTTATGTAATAATGCACCGACTCTGGGTAACTAGGGTTTGGGCATTACAGTTGGTATCAGAGGAAGTTTAGTACAAACCTTGGAAGCTAGATTTAGACAAACTATGATTAGAGAACATTACCCTAAGATAGACTTTGATGATTAGTATAGAAGAACTTCCTATAATTTTGTTAATGTAGATATTTTTTGAGTTTTCTAAGCAATACATCTATGTTTAGATATGAGCAGGTAGAGGCGGCTCTGGCACAAATGTACCTAGGAGTGAAAACTCCGACAATGAGTTTCGGGCTTGACCTAGGGTATCCTTGTAATGCCCTGACCCTAGTTACCCAGAGTCTGTGCATTATTACATGACATTGGCATGATACCAGGAATAATTTCCCTAAATACCAATTAGTTTAGTAGCCTTGTAAGTACTAGATATATACATAAGTTTTACATTACATCATGAGATAAAAACAACAAAAACATTTTTTCCTCTTTGAACACACCTATATCCCTTAGCCTATCCTTATAGGTCAACCGTAAAATACTTCTTCACATCCTGGGAAAAATAAAACATAGAAAGGGGTGAGATCAGAGGCTCGGTAAGGATAACAATATAGCGAAAACTTTCATAAATAAGCATAAAATTTTAAGGAAATGTATAAGACTAAAACATAATCCTTTTAAACTTAAACTTTAGTATAATATGGAAAATATAAATTGAATAATGTCATTTACTTATTCACAGGGATATTCTACTAGTTGAATAATCACATGCAATATCAATAGCCAATTTCATAATTATGGAATGCATAATGATGGACATCATAACCACATAGTCAAGGCCTCATGCCAAGACTAAAAATAAGATTTTTTCAAGCCCTTGTGACAAGACACTAGTTTGTATCATGAGACCTACTGATGCATCAAGGAGATATAGAGGGCTCCACCCGTCACTTACTAATTCTAATGAATTCCTCATATGAAAAGGTTAAAACATAACATAAATACTCGTATTAAAACTAGAATATGAAATGTTAATACATTAACCATAAATGGTATAAAAATAACACATCCACAGTCAAACATATCACAAAACCTTCAATACAATATAGAAGATTTGTATCATAATAAATCAACCTTAAACAAGTATAAAATCCATTAAAGGATTTTGACATAGATGAAATCAAAATTCACTACTGTAAATGGAGGATATACCAATGGAAATATTCCAATGGTTTTCATAAAACTATTGGAGTAGGTATTTCAAGTGGTCCTTACCCAATGGTTTCACTAAACTGTTGGAATAGAGATTTTTTAAATGAGTTTTACCCAACGGTTTTATCAAACCATTGGGATATGTGAGTTTTAGATGAATTTTACCCAATGGTTTTATAAAACCATTGGGATATGTGAGTTTTTGGAAGACTTTCCCAATGGTTTTTTAAACTGTTGGTAAAGAATATATTTCCCAACAGTTTTTTAAAACGGTTGGGAAATTTTTCCCCTAAATTGTCAATAGAACCAATCCCCCATCTGTGTGATTGTAGGCCTAAAGCTGAGACCTAAATTGGAGCTCTCTTGCTCAGAAATTATTCCAGCAGATCCATTTTCAATTAGAAAATTTTTTTGTTCTACACTTCAAATCAATAAGTGGTACCTTAGGTTTAATGTTTTGCATATTTTTTTTCTCTGTTTTGATTTGGCCTAAACCCGAGGTCTGTGTGGTATGGTATACCCAATAATTGCAATTTGATTTCTTTTTTGTTTTTCTTCTACAATTCAACTGTCATGATTGTGTGAATAAACTTTATTTGAAGTATTTATAGACACTCCTTTGTAGAGTTAGTGAACTGTATGAAGGGATTGGGGCCGGTTAGTGTAGTGGTGTATGTGGTTTTCCATTTTTTAGCGGGGGGTGATGTGGTAGTTTCTATGGACTTTAGTTTACTTTATCTTAACTATGTATAATTTTAAGTATGTATCTATTTCTTTTACATTGATCCTATAATACTTATTTATCATATTCCTAAGGTTAATAAGGTTGTTTACATGTAAACCATCATACTATAACACTCATATGGAGATATTCTTAATAATAATCCATGTAAATTCTTGTTGGATATATTTTTAATCATATAAAAGGTTTTTTATAAGTAATTATAATATATGAAGTATTTAAATTTTGGGGGGGGTTGTGCTGGTGGAGGTGAGGTGGGGGGCTGTGCAGGTGGGGGTGGGCTGTACAGGTGGGGGTGTGCAGGTCGGGATGAGGGGGGCTGTGCAGGGGGGTCTGATGGGGTGAGGTGGGGGGGGGGGGTACAGTTGGTGGTGGGGTGGGCTATGCTGATGGGGGTGGGGGGAGGGGGTTGTGTAAGTGAGGGTGTAGGTGGTGGAGGGTGCAGTGGGTGGGGGAGAGGGGAGGGGGTGTGCAGTGGGGGTGTGTAGGTGGGGGGATGTGCAGTGGGTGAAGGGGGATGTGCAGGTGGGGTGTGTAGTGGGGGGAGTCTGTTGGGTGTGAGGTGGGGGTTGTACAGCTGGGGTTGGGGGTGGGCTGTACAGGTGGGGGTGGGGGGAGGGGGTTGTGCAAGTGGGGGTGTAGGTGAGGGGGAGGGGTGTGCAGGTTGGGGGGTAGGCTGGTCAGGTGGGAGTCTGTTGGGGGTGAAGTGGGGGTGTACATGTGGGGGTGGGGGGGGTTGTGCAGGTGGGGGTGGGGGAGGGGGGAGGGGGTTGTGCAAGTGTGGGGTGCAGGTGGGGGGGGGGTTGTGCAGTGGGTGGATGGGAGGGGGGGTGTGCATGTGGAGGGTGTACAGGGGGAGTCTACTAGGGGTGAGGTGGGGAGGGGGGTTGTGCAGGTGGGAATTCATCACTTTCATAGTTAGACAATAAGAAATGGGAATTCATCACTTCTAGAGATTTAGATAGGTCTAAGGCCTCTTTGATTTTGGTTCTTGTCTAGTATTCTTGATGAGTAAGGCATAACATGATCTAAAAGTGAAATAAACTATATAGGATGAATTTTTTCTCCCACATCACATTTTTCTAGAAATAATTTATCCTTGGAAGGTGGTGGGGTCCTTTTATAATCCTTTCATACAGAGACCAGGGGAAGAAAATCTCCATATATATCCACCTAGACCAGGGACCTACTACCATATGCACGTCCCATATTCATAATCCTACCACTCCATGTATTAAATGAATAATGATTCTATCTAGACTTTACCTTCAAATGACATCCTAAATTTAATTCATGTTATGATGAAAAAAATATTGAGGAATCCATACAACTTCATATAGTAAAACACCCTTAATCATCATGCCATTATGATGAAAATCCTTACAAACTCATTACCATACATCATATGATTCCTAATAACTACCTATAGATATTCACTAACCCATATTCCTTCATCTAGAATTCAATGCCCCAACATTTTCCAATTGAAAACTTGAAACCATCATGTTATCAAGTCACCAATCCCACCAAATTGGATTTTCACTAAAAAAAATACTTCTTTAATCCTTAACATCCATCTTTTTTTTATAACATGAATGACAACACAATTAAATATCATAGATCTCAGTCACACCCCTGTGGACAACCCCCCACCCCCATGGACAGTCTGTACCCCCTGGACAGCCACCACCCCCATGGGCAGTCTGTACCCCCTGGACAGACCCCCCACCCCCATGGATAGCCTACCCACCCCCCTGGACACCCCCACCCCTCAGACACCCCCCCATCCCCCAGACACCCCCACCCCCCTGGACAGCTCCGCCACCCTGTGGAAAGCCCCCCACCCCCTGGATATCCCCCCACCCCCTGGACCCCCCCAACCCCCGTGGACACACCCCCACCCTCGTGGATACCCCCCCCCCCCCCCGGGACACCCCCTACCCCCCTGGACAGCCCCGCCACCCCCGTGGACAGCTCACCCACCCCCCTGGACACCCCATACCCCCTGGACAGCCCCGCCACCCCCGTGGACAGCCCACCCACCCCCCTAGACACCCCCTACCCCCTGGACAGCCCCCCAACCCTATGGGCAGCCCGCCCACCCCCTTAGACACCCCCCACCCCCCCAAACACCCCTCATCCACTTGGACACCCCCACCCCCCTAGACACCTCATACCCCCTGGACACCCCCCCCCCCTCCCCATGGACAGCCTTCCCACCCCTCCTAGACACCCCCTACCCCCCCCCCCCCCCGGACAGCCCCACCACCTCTGTGGACAACCCCGCTGCCCCCGTGGACAGCCCACCCACCCCCTGGACACCCCTGACCCCCATGGAGATCCCCCGACCCCCCAGGATATCCCCCCACCCGATGGGACACCCCCCCCCCCACCACCCCCTAGAAACCCCTACCCCCTTGGGCAGTGTATGTGATCACTCAAATAATCTACTAAAATATTAAATTTATTTGATCTAAAATTTACTCAACTCCAAAATAATTATCCTCCACAAGTGTACATGATCTTATACACTCATGTATAGTTCTTCAAAGATATTTTATTATAAATATAGTATTTTGTTGTTTTTTATTTTTTGATTCTCATATAGAGTAGTGTGTCACTTATGGTTTCATATAAAGTGAACAATTATCATTTACTTAAATATATTTTCGATGAAACTTCAATCTTATTGAATTTATTTTGATGAAATGACTTATAAAAAAATACAGAATGGATAGAAGTTGGATGTTTGAAACCGGTTGGATCTAAAGATATTTTCAAAACAATTTGGAGAGATTTTTAGATTTTTCATTTCACAATGCTTCAGATAGTGGTCATATACACTTCCCCTTTTACAATTGTATTGGAAGACCTTGGTTGAGACGTGAAGAAGTCATCTACCACATAACCAAATATAGTTTTCAAGAAAAATACTCTGTGTGGTATCATAATGGGGAGAAAATGAAATCTCAAATTACTGGTGATCCAAATGAGAGGACTGGATTGAAGAATTTTTTATATGACCAGTTTCCGTTTATTCGTCATCATGAAAAAAGAAAGGATTCCGACCCAAGAAGATTTCAATATGAGCAGACATGATGCATCTAATGAAAATTATGATGTTGTTAGGGTGAAAAAAAATTGAATGATACCGCGAAGACTCCAGTATATCGACAATGCAGTAAAATGAAAAAGCTTGAATTTTTAGTCCGATTATTTCATGGGAAAACTATGTATGGGATTTCTAATACTACCATCGATTACATTCTTACCTTATTGAAAGACTTACTTCTAGATGATGTAGATATTCCCTCAAACCACTATATGGCATGAAAGTTAGTTGAGGAAATTGGATTTTCAAGAAACAAAATTCATGTTTGCCCGAAAGATTGTAGTTTATTCTGGGAGGAAACTACTAAACGAAATGATTGTATAAAATGTGGCACATTGTACTGGAAGCCAAAGGCTGATGGAACACCATATCGTGTGTCACAGAAATTAATTTGGCACTTTCCATTGATCTCTAGACTCTAGAATATTTTTATGTCTGTTGAAATATCAATAAAAATGTGATGTCATGATACTGAGAGAAAAAAGACTAATGATGAGTTGGTTCACCCTGCAGATGGATTTTCATGGTAGAGTTTTGATGCTTGATATCCTGATTTTTCAGATGACGTGCATAATGTGAGGTTGGGTATTTCATGTGATGGTTTTAATCTGTTTGGGTAGATGATTATGTCGCACAGCACATGACCAGTTTTTTTACACATTTATAATCTCCCCCCATGGTTGTGTATGAAAAAAACTTTCACTTTCATGAGTATACTCAAATCTATCCCTTCTGATCCCAGCAATGATATATAAGTATACATGAAACCTTTAATAAAAGAGTTGAAACTTCTTTGGGATGTGGGTGTGCACACATACGATGCATGTTCGAAAGATGTATTTCAAATGTGTGTTGTGCTTATGTGGATGATCAATGTTTTTTCTGCTTATGAAATGATGTCTAGATGGAGCATGAAGGGAAAACTATCATGTCCTATTTGTATGAAGAATACACGATCCAGAATACTGAAACATCATTGTAGTTTCAGTTTTATGGGACATCAATGATTCTTTCCAATGGACCGTCCATATAAAAATAATCGTTGAAGATTTGACAATAAAATGGAGATTGATGATCCACCTCAACGTATGTCTGGAACTGATGTGCTTAATGAATTGAAAGATTTCAGTTTTTCATTTGGGAAGGGTCAAATGAAATCTAGAAAGAGAAAGAATGTTTCCACTAAAACATATTACAATTGGAAGAAGAGAAGTATCTTCTTTGATTTTCTTTATTGGTTAACAAATTTGTTACATCATTTCTTAGATATAATTCACATTGAAAAAAATATATGTGAAATGTTTATTTTGATTCTTCTAAATGTTAATGGAAATACAAAATATGATTTACGATCTTGATGTGACTTGGTGGATTGGGGAATCAGACCAGAATTGTATTATGTGCGTATCAGTGAAAATAAATGGCAAGGTTCATGTGCTTCTTATGTGATGACACCTACAGAAAAAAAAATTCTAGAAGTTATAGAGACTATTAAAGTTCCTGATGGATATTCAAGAAACATATCTAAACGGGTCAACAGAAGAGAGTTGAAGCTAAAATCTTTGAAGACTCATGATTATCACATCCTTCTACATGAGTTGATTACAATAGAAATTCTTCATCTTTTGTCCAATAATGTAAGGGTGGCTGTTATTCAGTTGTGCCATTTTTTTATAGATATTTGTTCTAAGAAGTTGTCTAAGTGTTTCTTATAAAAAATGTTGGCAGATGCCCCATTAATTTTGTGTGAGTTAGAGAAAATATTTCATCCATCATTTTTCACATGCATGATGCATCTAACTATCCATATTCTAACTGAAATACTTCTCAAAGGACCTATTTATTTTTGTTGGATATATCCAACTAAAATAAATATGTACACATTAAATTCTTATGTCTATAAAAGGAATCATCCTGAAGTTTCTATCGTGAACGGTTACTTGGCTCAAGAATGTATAGATTTCTGCTCTATGTGTTTGTCTGATCTTACTAAAAGAATGAACAAACCAATGAGAAATGAAGAAGAACAATATGAGAAAATTAAACCCAGTTTTTCATCACTTCCTCAAACAAGAGTAATTCCTAGATCATATACATTGATGACATTAATCCTTAAAGAGCGGGAGATGGCACATCGCACAGTTTTGTTTAACTGTGAATTGTTCGATGACTACATCTTGTAAGTAAATTGAATATGTATATCATATATATATATATGTCAAACTATTCATATTTTTATCTACATTGAACATAAAGCGATGATAAAAAAGAAATCATTATTCTTTATCTTCAAAGAGGGAGACTTTGTATAGAAAAGAGTTTTATGATTGGTTATGATTGAAGGTAATAATAATACTGTTTAAAATAATTAAAATAATAATTATTAAGTTTAATATTGATTTATATTTTAGGTATTGAGTTTGCCTGCTAACTCTGTCTCTGAGGAAATAAGAGCTTTGGCTTTTGGTCTTAATATTGTGGTTCGTGACTGTAAATCAATTGTTATCAATGGGTATAGATTTATTATCATTGAGTGAGAAAATAACATGAGAACACAACATTATGGTGTTATGGTTACTGCCACAATAGACTGTTATGCTAGTGCATTAGATAGTAGACCACGATTTGAAAATGTAGGTTATTATGGAGTCATTGAAAAAAAATATTGGATTATTATTCTCATGGACGAGTCACGATGATGAAATGTTGGTGGTTTGATTTGATGATGAGGTAGGGCACATTTATTAATGATTGTGGATTCTGAATAATTGATATGAATCACACTCTTTCTACCGATGAACAATATGTATTGGAATCAATGGAAAAATAAGTTGTTTATGTCAATGGCCATCTTTGACCTAAATTTGGTGTCATTATTGAAGTAATTCCAAGAAATATTTTTGACGATGGTGATGATGGAATTGACACCATCCCTACTGCCATTGGAAATGATCCATTTAGTACTTTTGATGACTCTAATAGCTCAATTTTTAGAGTTGACTATGAACCTGAAGTTGTGGTGGGAAATATATAAAATCATCCATTCATGTTCTCAATTATTTTGGTTTACCTTGACTTGGGATATTAAGTTTTGGTACTATTCAAATTAATTTAATATTGATTACAAATATGTTGTATCTTACTTGACCATTATGTGAATTTTCAATGTTTATTGGTTGTAATTTTATTTTAATTGCATTTTCTAATTTTTAATTGAACTGTATTCAAACCTATGAAACCAACATTTATAAATTGGTGAACATTTCAATGCTTAAACTGTGATTTGTATAAAATTTTTATAACTCTAAGAACTCTCTTTAACATTTTACCAAGTAATGAACATGATGGTTTGTATTCTTCTGCAAAACATGTATTGAAACCTGCATTATCTGCCTGGGCTAAAGAAATTAAAATTTTCCTTAATTTTGACAACTACTTTACCCCTTATGAATCTTGTAGAATCAATGTTCCATGATTTTAATAGATTGGTGACACTTAGTAAATAACCATCCTACTAAAAATTAAATTTCTTTATTACATCTTTAGGATTTATTGACTTCATTATATATATATTCAAGCTCACCTAAAACAATGGATAGTTAAATTATCCATGAATCCCCCTATTCCCTCTCATTTATTTTGTTTTTTGGGTTACACATTAGTTATCATTTTCTTTTTACTTCCATATTTGTGTTCAAATGTAGGAAATGAAACCAATTGAAGAGAGGTGACGAAAACAGATTATGGACAACAATCGTATCATGACTGAGCTAGGCATTCCACCACTAGTGCCTACAGTGAGTATTTTATTTCAAATATATATATTTAAATAATATATAATGTCATGTGATTAATATTTTTTAAACATTTTTGCAGGATCCATCTATTAGGCGATTGTTATTTGATGAGCAGCCTATTAGTGATCCCAGTACTCAGGGTGTTTGTATGAGGGGGTGGTACGAGAGCTAGATGATCTGGTCGGCGTACCTGACTAGACCCTGCCCCTCCCACTGACATACCATTCATCCCACATTCTAATCCCAGTGTGTCGTTAGGGACACACAAGATATTTAGGCCTCCCATGTTTTCACCACCCTTTATATCTGAGCCTCCTCACTCGTATGTACCATATCCGATGATGATTCCCACTCCCCATCCAGCATTCGGCCAGCCATCTCTGACATCTTATTTTACCTATGCTTCCTTCCCTCCAGGATTTTATATTCCATCTTCTTCGACTTCTGCTCCACCAGAGTCTGTCCCTAAAGAGCATACATTGGGACCCACTCCATCTGTATAGGGTGTTCTTTCAGTTTCTGCGGATCCAGCGGCACCCTTTGATCAGAATACCGCAGGTATACCTATACAACCCTAACATATTTTTACACCATTATTTATTTTCATTATAACATGTATTGATAAAATATTTGTTTTTTTTTCATAACAGATACATCTACTGATAGGAGGTGGGGGCAGGGGCATACACGCATGCATGTGGTGTGGAACCACCGCATGCAGTAAATGGTGGAATACAATGAAGATAGTAAAATGATTGAAAAATCAAGGTAGCAATGTCAGAGTTTTTTGGCGATGCTTGGAAAATACTCTAATATCATTCATGTTAGCCCTCTCTCATGGAGACAGCTTCCAAATGAAGTCAAGGATAAAGCTTGGGCAGAGATATGGGTAAAAAATATGTTGTATTTAATGCAATATAGTATTTTTTGTATTTATATGAATTAATATTTTGGTGTCATCTACGGTTTAATTTCCCTGATAGTGAGGGTGCACGACCAGCACGTCTAAAGGATTTAGGTGAGCTTTGGAGATATTATAAGCACAAGTTGTACATTTGCTGGCATGCTAGAGTGGGAACATAGTTATAGGTGGTCCATGTCATGGATGATTGTTCGTTATAACAGTATCGACGAATGATTACTCATTGGACGACTATCCAATTTAAGGTATTAATCACATTAGAGGTATTTAAATGAAAATTTTCATGTTTTTCATTAATACTAATTATTGAATTTTATTTAGGATTCATCCAGAAGAAATAAAAAAACATTTATGCTAAAAAATACATCCACATATTGGGATGTAATATGATTCCAGATCATGAGACGAAGCAGGTATGACAGTTTATAATTTTTCTTTATGAATTTCACTTTCAATTGCATCCTCCATAATTTATTCGATTGCTAAAGTTATTATATAATTCTAGTTATGAAATTAATTATTGGTATAATATTTTTTAATTATGGTTTACTACATTCAATGTCATTGAAGAGGTGTAAATTGAATATAGAAGGACGTGTTCCTCGAGCAAAACTGTTTTGCTCAAGTAGAAGGAAGAAATATGGAAATGCAGTTAATGAACTGAATCAGCAGCATATTGAAAGTTTTAATTTGTAGATTTAAAATTTTAATCTCTATTTTGTAACTTAATAATATATTTATACTTGTAATAGGCTTCTTTAGAGGCCCTTGATGCCCAGGAACCTAACAATTTTGAGCCAAATGATCACTTACATCAGGTGTTGGGAGATGAGCACCCTGGTAGAGTACGCTGCCGACCTGGGAAGAGTATAGTTCCAAAGAGGTATTGTCCCTCCTCAAGTATGAGTTATACTGCCACTTAGTTTCAGTGGGTTAAGTCACAGGAAGAATAGGCTGAGAAAAGGGCCATTGAGATGGAAGAACAGTCTTCTAGGGAAAACACCGCATTTATGAAACTGATGGAAGTTTTACATCCAACACTTCCACTAGAGGACATCACAGCTTGTGATGAACATATGTCATCGATGTGTTCTATATATGGTGCGCCAGGTGGAAGTTCTAGTGGTGGTTGAGATGATGGCAAGGAGGAGGCCAAGGTAGAGGAGGAGGAGGGTGAGGAGGAGGCCGAGGTAGAGGAGGAGGGTGAGGAGGAGGGTGAGGTAGAGGAGGAGGGAGATGAGGAGGCCGAGGATGGGTACGAGAGTGAGGAGGAGGGAATTGAGGAGGGAGGGGATGATGATAAGGATGAGGGTGAGGCTGATGATGGGGGTGATGAGGGATAGATTGATCTGTTACATTTTTTACTGATATTACTGACCTTTGATGTTTATTGATTTGTTGTGCCTGAATATCTGTGTGATTAGATAGGTCACATTCTATTTATTTTTTTATCTATAAATAATAAAACTTAACTTGATGATTTGTTGTGACTGATTCACCCCTACCCTAGACCCCCCCCCCCCCCCCCCGTGGACAGCCCGTCCACCCCCTAGACACCCCGTACCCCCTGGACAACCCCTCCACCCCCGTGGACAACATGCCCACCCCCTGGACAGCCCCCACCCCAGTGGACAGCCCCCCCCCCCACCCTCGTGGACAGCCCGCCCACCCCCCTGGACACCTTGTTCCCCTCTCGACAGGCCCCACCCCCGTGGACAGCTCACCAACCCCCGTGGAAAATCCACCCACCTCCTTGGACACCCTGTGCCCCCCTAGACAGCCCCGCTACCCATGTGGACAGCCCACCCAGCCCTTGGACACCGCATACCCCCTTGTATAGCCATGCCGACCCCCCCCCAGACACCTCGTGCCCCCCTTAACATCCCCCCCCCCCACCCCCTGTGGACAACCTTCCCACCCCCTTGGACACCTTGTACCCCCCTGGATAGCCCTTCCATCCTTATGAATAGCCCACCCACCCCCTAGACACCCCGTACCCCCCTGGACATCCCCCACCCCTGTGGACAACCCGCCCATGCCCGTGGACTACCTGCCCACCCCCTGGACAATCCCTACCCTCCTCGACAGCCCCTCCACCCCCATGGATAGCCCACCCACCCCCCTGGACACCCCCTTCCCCTATGGACAGACCCCCCACCCCCGTGGACTGCCTACCCACCCCCCCCCCCCCCCTCGGACACCCTTACCCCCTAGACAGCCTCGCCACCCCCGTTGCCAGCCCGCCCACCCTCTCGTACCCCCCTGGACAGCCCCGCCCACCCCCTAGACACCCCGTACCCCCTGAATATCCCTGCCCACCCCCTGGACACCCCGTGCTCCCTGGACACCCCCCCCCCCCCCACACCCTCATGGATATCCCGCCCACCCCCGTGGATAGCCCACCCACCCCCTTGGACACCTCGTGCCCCCCTGGACAGCCCAACCACCCCCATAGATAGCTCGCCCACCCCCTGGACACCCTGTACCCCCCTTTACAACCACGCCAACCCCCTAGAAACCCCATGCCCCCTGAATATCCCCCCCCCCCCCACCACTCGTAGACATCCCCCCACCCCCGTGGATAGCCCGCCCACCCCCTTGGACACCCCTTACCCCCTGGACATCCCCACCACCCTCGTTGATAGCCCACCCACCCCCCTAGACACCTTGTACCCCCTGGACACCCCCCCCCCAATGGACAGTCTGCCCACCCCCTTGGACACCCCCTCCCCCTATGGACATCCCCCCCACCCCCAACCCCATGGACAGCCCGCCCACCCCCTGGACACCCCTACCCCCCTGGACAGCCCTTCCACCCCCATGGACATCCCCCCCCCCACCATACCACCCTGGACAGACCCACCCACCCCTCGGACACCCCATCCCCCTGGATAGCCCCCCCCCCACTCCCATGGATAGCCGGCCTACCCCCCTGGACACCTCGTACCACCCTGGACGGCCCTTCCACCCCCGTGGATAGCCCTCCCACCCCCTGGAAAACCCCTCCCCCTATGTACACCCCCCCCCCCCCCCCTCGTGCCCCCCTGTCGGACAACCTCTACCCCTTGGACAGCCCAGCCACCCCCGTGGACAGCCCGACCACCCCCTTGGTCTCCTCGTACCCCCTGGATAGCCCTGCCACCCTTGTGGATAGCTCACCCACCTCACTGGACACCCCATACCCCCTTGGACAGCCCTCCCCCCCCCCACCCCTATGGATAGCCCTCCCACCATCGTGGATAGCCCGCCCACCCCCATGGACAGCCTGCCCACCACCCTGGACACCCCCTACCCCCCTCGACAGCCCCACCACCCCCGTGGATAGCCCGACCACCCCCCTGAACACCCCCTCCCCCCGTGGATAGCCCCCCCACCCCCATGGACAGCCCCCCCCCCCCCCCTCGGACACCCCTACCCCCCATGGACGGCTTTCCCACCCCCCCTTGGACACCCCATACCCCCTAGATAGCCCCGTCACTCCCGTGGATAGCCTGCCCACCCCCCTGGACACCCCGTACCCCATAGACAGCCCCACCCACCCCCTACCCCCTGGACATCCCCCCCCCCCATCCCTGTGGACAACCCCACCCACCCCCCTTGACACCCCCTACCCCCTAGATAGTCCCCGCCACCCCCGTGGACAGCCCGCCCCCCCCCCCCCGGACAGCCCCCCACCCCCGTGGATTATAAGGTTTCCAACAACTCAAAGATCCCATTAATCATAAATACCCACTTTGTTTCCTCCTGGGAGCCTTGATCACCAATAAATAATAGTGGATGGTATTTTAGACACTCTCATGCATAATAAATGATCTGAGAATAACATGGCTATTCCACTTCTACAAGAGTTTGAGTAGAGACCAAGACTAGGAAGACAATAGCTAGATCACAAGAATGGCTATCTAAGATATCCCTTTATGGACTTTTTAATTCATTTATAGTGGTAACATTCTAAATAATTATCAAAAACAAAACCTTTAGTAAAATAATCTGATGTTCTAAAACAAGGGACACAAAATCACAAGTCCCATAAAGGTACATCATAAATAATTCTTCATAAAACCATTTCAAAATCACATAATAGAGACTTCCTTCTATTTAAAACTCCCCAATGGTTTATAAAAATCCTTTTAATGTTCCATTTCAAAAATCATATAGTATTTTTGTCCCACAATAAAAATGTAATCCATTTTCTAAAAACCAAATCCCCTTTCATGCCATACACACCAAAAGCATTCATTTTTTCCTAAAGAAACACATACTATTGAAATAAATACTATTCCAAAACCATTTTAAAAATACCAATGATCTTAAAATCCATGAAATTCATTCCATTAAAACCATTACATCCCCCCACCCCTCCTAGACACCACCCCACCACCTGGACACCCCCCCCACACCCCCCTGGACACCCCCACCCCCATGGACAGCCCCCCACCCCCCGGGATAGACCCCGCCCCCACCCCCTAGAGACCACCCCACCCCCCTTGGACAGCCCCCCAACCCCCTAGACTGCCCCCCACCCCCTGGACACCCCCACCACCATGTACAACCCCCCCTACCCCCTAGATAGCCCCCCCCCAACCCTCTGGATTCCCCCTCCACCCCTCCTAGACACCACCCCACCACCTGGATACGCCCCACCCCTTGGACATCCCCACCCATATGGACAGCCACCCCCACCCCCTAGACACCACCCCACCCCCCTTGGACAGCCCCCCCCCCCAACCCCCCGGACTGCCCCCCACCCCTAGACACCCCCCACCCCACCCCATGGGCACCCCCACCCCCCTGGACACCCCCACCCCCTGGAAATCCCCCCCCCCAACCCCTGGACACCACCCCACCCCCCTGGACACCCCCTCACCCCCCTATACACCCCCATGGACACCCCCCCCCCCCCACCACCACCACCACCCTGGACGCCCCCCCCCCCCCCCACACCAACCCCCTAGACGACCCCCCACCCCTCCTAGACACGACCCCACCACTTGGACACCCCCACCCCTAGCCCCTGGACTCCACCCCACCCCCCTTGGATATCCCCCCCCCCCAACCCCCTATACCCCCCCACCCACCCCCCTAAGACACCACCCCACCCCCTAGACACCCCCACCCCCTGGACACCCCCCACCCCCTGGAAAGCCCCCCTAACCCCCTGGACACCACCTATAGAGACCCGAATCTTGACGTACATAGATATTACATTACTTTTGCGGAATACATAATACATAACAAAAACAGACACACAAGGACTGTAATATTTTAGTGTCTTTGTAAACTTGGAACATAATCTTCTAATCGTGGTGAAAGATCTTCAACATCTCCCATAAAGATCCTCTACTTTTTGTTTCCTTACCTAAAACCTTTCTTTTAATCCTGGGGGAAAATAAAACATAAAAAGGGTGAGCTCAAATGCTCAGTAAGGGTAATCATGGATAAAATAAAACATATCATACACATTTGAACCTAAAAACATGAACATAATGTTTAAATATCAAAATCTTGAGCAATGACTTAAAACATGGAAGTACATAAGGCATAGATCATAATGGAACATAAATAGTGATAACATAGCATGGGAATAAAACATGTAATTGTGGCATCCATTAAGCACATGTAATGATTTCTATAGTAGCCAAGGCATTGCTGTCAAGACCATCTTAGTGGACAAAGTCCCTTTCTGAATCGAGTTCACTCCTCATTTCAGTCTTGTAACATTGAACTGGATTAACTTACCATTACAGCCATGTCTATATCATGAGATATAAAATCTTTACCCAATGCATTGGAGGGAGATATAGGTCCCACCCATCTCATAGTGAAATCATTCTTACTTGTGCCACAAAATAAACTTAAAACATTCATCATAACCCAAAGAATAAAATGGGTTTCATAAACATCATCCCATCATCACATAATCCATATAAAACAAATGGATATTTCATCATAAGAAAATTGAAACCATGTAAATCATAGAGACATTATACTTGGAACATACACATATGAAATAATGTCATCTTAGATAGAAAATTGTTTTGATAAAACACTTGAAATGAATTCTTGAGGAAAATATCCTTTCTTCTTCAAAATCAATTTCTTTTTACAAAACATCATGCAGTTTTAAAAGAAAAGTATTTTGTTGAAAATAGTCATGAAATCTTTTGGAGGAAGATTCATGAAAATTAGTCTTTATAAAACCGTAAAAATTTGTTCGTGCCGTATAAGTTAAAAAAAACATTCTTCTCGTACTTTTGCCGGAAAATTCAAAAAGTACCTCGTATGGTAAACAAAAGAAAGATTTGTTCCATATGATGTGGTAAAAGTAAGAAAAGGGTAAAAATGTCTTAAACATACATGGAAGGAAAGTAAACATTTTATGAAAACATTTTGAGAGCATATGGACATGGATAATAAACATAACCCCTAGTAAATACTTACGAGTAAACAATCTCGGATAAGAATGAGATTGGAATAATTATCCCTTACCTTAGGTCCGATATGCTTCGTACGTATCCGAACCTCCTGTATAATGATTTAAATAATGTCATTGACTTATTACAGAATCATATTCATTGTTATATATGTTTCACTTATGACTTTATATTACCCGTTCTTTTGTAAATTACATGTTAAAGCAGCGTTTTGGGTAAAATCATTTTATTTATCGTATGTGTTTCGACTTGTCGTTCTTGATATTATTATTTATATCCGGATTTACATAATTCCAGAATATAAAACATGATTTATATATAATATATATTCATCATATACATATAGATCGATAAAAGGAATGAAATACACCGTTCATGGAGACGGTAGGCCGTACGTACGCATGAACGCTGTTTTCGTTTCCCTTTTGAATATAATGGAATTAAGTAAATGACATACATATATATATATATACATAAATACAGTATCATTATTATGTCATATATTTCATTATTATTCCTTATATATACTTTATAATCATTCATGAATGGTTAACATGGAGAGTGAATCTCATCGCGTCGTGGAGACGGTAGTCCGTACGTACGCACGTGCGATGATATCATTCCCAAGATCGTGGAATTGTATTAAAGTGTATGTATAATATTATAGAATCAATATCACTTTACAATAATCATATATATTCATTACTTTCACCCTTATACCCATCCAAGTAAGGTGGTGGTGGAAAATAGATTACACCACGGCGTGGAGACGGTATTCCGTACGTACGCACGCGCGGTGATTTCGTTTTCCATTGGATGGATAGATGGTGAAATATGGTTGTTTCATACTTATAATAACATATCAGTATATTATTGATACTTATTTTATTACCTCCTAATTAAACAACTAAAAAAGAATAAGTGGAAGAAGAAATAAAGTTTAAAGAATCGGTAATGGACATTACCTCTTCTTTGAAGCACCTCTTTGAGACCTCCTCTTAGGGCACTAAAATTGGTCTTTGAAGAAGAAAAGGACCTCTATTATGTTTCTAGGGAAGTGGATAAGAGAATTTGGCAGGGGTTTTCCAAGCTTAAAGGCTCAAAGTGGTGTGAGGAAGAGAGGGAGGAGGTTCCCTTTTATAAGGGAGGAGAGGGGCACCTTTGGAATTCTTAAAAATATTAATTTATAATAAATCTAACCCCACTTAAAAACCTCCAAAAATTACTCATATTCGAATATAATATTAGATAGGGTTGTAATATAATCAACCAATAAAATTTAGACATGTTAGGAAATTATTTTAAACATTATCAACTTGATTTATCCTTACATAATCAATTTAATTTTATTTGTGGTAATAACATTCTAAATTTTAAATTATAACAAAAAATTAATTATTTGTTGTGAATTTTCCATAATTGGATAATTTATAACATTTTAGACCATATAAATTCAAATTTCTAATTTTTAAATATTTTTTTGATTTTTAAACAATTTTATAATATGTTATTTTTATAAAATAACAATAGTGTCAATTTTGACACTATTTATTTATATGAATTTTAATAAAATATATAAAGAATATATGTTCGAAATAAAAGCTTTAATTGATTCATAAAAGGACATATGTATCTATAAAATTAGTGGATATCATTAAATAGTTCATATAATATTTATTTTATTATTTTTAAAACCATTTATTTGGTTTATCTCTTAATAAAATAATTACTACAACATTTTTGTATAATTATTTAATATACTTATTTGTTTCATAAAAATTAAAAATAAAATACTATGATGAAGATAAATCTATTAAATTTCACAATAATACTTTTAATAGAATTTATAATCTTAAAATCACAATATTTAAATTGTTATATTTATTAAATTATGAAGGTGACAACTTTGGCATTATTTAAAATAAAATAATATAGGTATCATAATCACTTTTATAAGACTCCAAACGGTTATATATTAAGTCATTGGATTCTTATGGTATATATATACACTACCAATAAGTTTTGGTCAGGTTTTTGGGCCTTTTAATGGGTATTATTATTTCAATAAAAACTATATTACTGATTTTTCACTTAATAAATAATTTCTGCATCATTAATGTATCACCATTAATGACAATTATTTAATCCCTAAAAATTCTAAATAAATTATCATGATGTAGATAATTTTATTATATTTCTGGAAACTATTCATGTTCGAAGTTTTATGATGTTTATTACTAAATCAAAATTATTATACTTATAAGATTTAAGAGAGTGACATGTTGTCACTTTCTTTGGTTTTAATAATAATTAAGTTATTTTCATGTACAAAAGTCCATTAAATGATTCTAATCCGACCCTTAAGTGATATGGGTCGACTTTTAGTCATCCAATAGGATTTTGGAAGGTGTTAGGGTAATTTTATAATCTTATATTTACCCTTAATTACTTGATTTACCTTTAACTATGGTAAATAAAATTTACCGTAGTTACTATTCATAATGCCCAAAAATAAAAAGTAGTCTATTAATATAATTTGGACCCACTGATTTCAAATATGGAATCCATTTTTCCAAATTCAATACACAGAAGTTGCAGAAATTAAATTAAAATTAATCCCGTTGTCGAAAGAAAACGGGTTTTTGTTTAAAACATTACAAAAGATTGAATTGATTTAACCTACGAATTCATAGTAAAATAAATGCTAATGACATACATTATATTAAATGGTAAAAATATATTCTATTTATACTTTAAGACCATTAAATATTATAATTTAACCACATAAATTATTACGATGAAAAAAGTTGTTTTTAATTAAAATATAGCGTGTTTTTACTATTCATTAAAATATGAAAGTTATCAGAATAACATGAAAATTTTATCCAAGGTAAAATTTTATATCCCTATTCTAAAGAATAATTTTATTTTGTAAAATTGAACTTATAAACTTGTCAAAAACTATTTTTAAAGTGGGTGTGCCATCAAAAGGCGGCAAAACTGCATTTTTTGAAAAAAATACTTATTTTACCCGAAAAATTTATTTTGTTCACATAAAATGTTTTAGAAAATTTATAAGATGAATAATAATGTTATAAAATTCAAAATTTAGTTAATACTATTCATAACGGCTAGTTCATAATAATATTATAATAATATATCGTTGTTTAGTAAAACTCGGTATTGCGTACAACACACGCTATCGAGGAAGGTCGCGATTGCGTGTAATGCAAGCCAAGTCAGGGTTCCATGTTGTGCAAGAATCCTTTGTTGTTTTGTATAACATAATCCAACCATATTTTATTTATACATTGAATGTATATATATATAAACACACTCAATGTTGCGTAGAATGACTATTATAAAACGAACTTGAAATTATGTGTAACACGATCCAAGAATAGTGTTGCGTATACTGCAAGCTAATACGGTGTTGCGTATAGTACAAGATAAACTTGGTGTGGTGTATAATAGAAGACATCAATGAAATTAAAAGAATATTTTATATAAAATCTTGGGGTGTTACACCACCCCACCCCCCTGGACCCCCCCCCCCCAAACACCACCCCACCCCCTGGACACCCCCATGGATAGCCCCCCCCCCCCCCACCACCACCCTGGACACCCCCCCCCCTCTAGACACCCCCATCCCCCCGGACACCCCCACCCCCTGGACACCCCCTACCCCCCTTGGAAAGCCACCCCAAACCCCTGAATAGCCCCCCAACCCCCTAAATTCTGAATTGAATTCTTTATGTATTTAATTAAATTATGAATTATGTGTTAATGGTGTATGGGTATACTTGTTGTATGGGTATAATTGTTGTATGAGTATACTTGTTGTATGTGTATACATGATGTAATTACCTTATGAATTATGTGTTAATTCTGTATGTGTGTAGAGGGTAATTAAATACATAATTAGAGGTATTCAGAATTCTATATGAATTATGTGTTGTATGAATTCTGTATGAATTCACATAGAATTTTGTATGTAGAATTGTTCAGGTATTCAGAATGGACCCCCCCCCCCCAACCCCCTGTATGTATTATGTTGTGTATGAATTATGTTGGCCTACTGGTGGAATTGCTACAGGTGCACAGGGGGAGGCCAGCAAGCTGGCTTGCTGCTATAGGTACAAAAATGATATGACAACGGTTTACAACTGTTGGCATATGTGTAAAAGCAGAACTTATACCAACAGTTTTATGTAAACCATTAGTATAAGTATATGCCAACGGTTTATAAACCATTAACATAGATAATTTTAATTGATATTTACCAACAGTTTGTGGGAAACCATTGGTAAAATTCTATACCAACAGTTTTGTAAACCATTTGTATAGAGATGATTTTTTCTATTACCAATGGTTTTAAACCATTGGTAAACATTTATACCAACGGTTTATTGAAAACGTTGGTACATAATCAATTTTTTAGACATATCCCAATGTTTCTCATAGAACCATTGAGATATGTCTCTTCCTACGGCTCAAGACCCAATGGTTTGGACAACTGTTGGTATAGTTCATTCCAACTGTTTTCCAGCCTTTACCAATGGTTTTAAACCATTGGTAAAGATAAAATTTCAGTAGTGATTATTTGAGAGGAATATCTCTTTCTATTTTGAAATCATTTGAAAGTCATATAATTATAAAAGAAAACATTTATTTTGAAAATATTCTTATAATCTTGTAAGGAAATCTTCAAAGTTTTTTATAACAGTGGATAATTGTTGCATCCTCCGTATAAGTTAAAAAACATTCTTACCTTAATTTTTCAAAAAGGTCATAAAGTACCTTGTTTGGAAAACGACGAAGATATTTCCTTCAAAACATTTTATAAAAAGTAAAACAAGGGTATAAATGACTTTAACCCATAGTCTAGTAAATAGTAAAAAAATTGAAATACATTTTTAAGAAACACATATGTGGATGATAAAAAGGTCCTAGTAGATACTTATATAAAAACAACCTCGGATAATAAAGAGATTGTGAAATTAACCCTTACCATATACTTTTTCTTAGTCAAGGGTACTTTAACCTCCTATATAATAGTTAAATAATTGTTATTAAATTATACAAGAACCATATACATAAATATGATATCATATATGATTCTCTAATATTGATTTTTTAATAATACTGCATTAGTATTGTTGTTTCGGGTGTTACTGATTTGTTTTCCATTATATGTTTTGTTTAGTAAGTCATGTTTGTTATGAATAGGATGTATTTGATTCATATCCAGAATGATATTATGTTCTCAAATATTATTTTTAATAATCAAAAGAAAATTATTCATGAATGGTTACGATGGAGAATGAATCTCATCGCGTTCGTGGAGACGGTAATTCGTATGTACGCACGAATGCTACTTCCATTTCATTTCTTTATTTTAAAAGGAAATAAAACCAAATGATACATAGGTATATTATTATTATAGTATAATATAATATTTTATATATGTTACTTAAGTTCATTAACATCATCCTTTATATGTTCCATGTATGGTATGAACAAGTCATATCACTTTGATGGGGCAGTAGTCTGCACTTCCTCAAATTAAATTATCGTATATATAAAACATGAAAAGAATAAAGGTATGATATAAAAGAGAATTAAAGAATCTTAGAGATAAAATAATTATCATAAATATCATATATAATTATATTTCCATCATAATGGCCACCATAAGAGGTGGTAGTATAAGATTGAACAACCATCGTTTCGTGAGGCAGTAGTTCATCATCCACAAAAACATTATGTTCTATACCCATTAGATGAAGGTGTGTGTAAGTTTAGTTCAAATACTTCTAATAAAAACAACCCATTATATTGAGGATACTGTTTTTGTTATAAAATAAAGGAATAAATAGAGTTTAGGGGGTTGGAGAATTAAAATAAAATAAAATAACTTAAGAGGAGATGTTACCTTTAAATCGGGTAACTCCCTTTGGTTTGAACCAAAAGGCTTCCTTCAAGTGACTTATGCCTATGGTAAGGCTTCTAGGAGGAATATAGGGATGTAGGGAGATTAATTAGGTAGATTTTGGATGAGCCAAGAGGCTTGAGAGGTGTGAGAAATTGGTTAGAGTTGAGGGATTTTTATAAGGGGGGGAGGGGCTCTTTAGGAATGTTTGAAAATATTATTTTATTATATAATGATTTTCAGTTTATAAAGGTCCAAAACTCATTAAAGTCGAATATAAGATGACTCATGTTTGTAATAAAATCATCCAATAATAATTTTATAGGTTTTGGATATTGTTTTAATTTTTATAATCTCGTTTATTTAAATCATTCACTATTGAGGTAAACACTGCATCATTATTGTGTCATAAATAATTTTATTTATTTGATATCTAAAAATTATAAAAAAAATATCATAATTTAGGAAATATTTCTAGATTTTAGATGAATATTTATAGTCTAAGATATAACTTATATAACTCTATGTAAAAAATGTTTTACTAAAAGATATATGTTTATGTCGTTTTTTCATTACTTTAAATTGATTAATATAAAGTGTCATTATCACTCTCAAGTGGATCCATGAGGTCCCAAAATCGACCCAAGGATTCCCATGGTCAGACATGTATCAAAAAATAGTAATATGACACATGTTAGGATAATTTAATATTATTATAATAATATTTGTTTACCCTTATTTTCCATATTTACCCTTTAACCATGGTAAATAAAATATTTACTGAAGTAAATATTCATAATATCTAAAAATAAAAGTTACCTATTTACACAATTTTTACCTACTAATTCCAAATATGGAATCCAATTTTCCATATTCAAAACACAAAAGTGGCATAAATTAATTTAAAATTAATTCTTGTTGTCAAAACAAAAAGCGTGTTTTTAAGAGATAATAACTATGAAAAGATTGACAATTGTTTATGTCCAGTTTAAATGTGAAATTACATATAATGACCTTAATTATATTAAATGATAAAAATATAATCTAATGATACTTAAAAACCTGTCAAATTTATAATTTAACATTATAAATTATTTAAATTTAAAAAGTTTTTTTAAATTAAAATTTAGTATTTTTCACTATTCATAAAAATTTGAAAGTTTTCAAAAAAGTACAAAAAATAAACCCTAATCTAATTTTGATATTCTGAATCCAAAAATGAAGTCCATTTTGAAAAATAAAATTTATAAAATTTCAAAAGGTGGGTATTACTATTCATAACGGCTAGTTTGATTGGTTGTGGTGTGTTAGAATCTCGAAGTTGCGTAGAGCGCAAGCTATTGAATTATTAAAAGGAAACATACCATGGAATCTTGGGGTGTTACATTATTCCATCCTTAAAATAATTTCATCCTTGAAATTTCTAGAATACTACTATATAAAAATATTTGGGTGGTTCTTCATCATAAGTTTCTCGGGTTCCCACGTTTCCTCTTCCATCTTATGATTTCTCCAAAGAACTTTCACCAGACGAGTCGTCCAGTTTCTCAACACTTGTTCTTTGGTATCAAGAATTTTGATAGGCTCTTCCCAATAAGACATATCAGGTTTCAGTTCTATTTCTTCATAGGTGATTACATGCGTTGGGTAAGGAATGTATTTTCTCAACAGTGATATGTGGAACACATCATAAACTTTGGAGAGACTTGGCGACATTACCAAATGATAATCTGCAACTCCAATTCGTTCTAGAATTTCGAAAGGTCTGATGTATCTAGGGCTTAATTTTCCTTTATTACCGAATCGTATAACACCCTTCCATGGAGATACCTTCAAGAAAACATGATCTCCTACTTGAAATTCCAAAACTTTCCTTCGATTATTGGCATAGCTCTTTTGTCTAATTTGATCTTCTTTGATGTGGGTTTGAATAACCTTCACCTTTTACATTGTTTCCTCAACAAGTTCTAGGCCGATGAGTTTTCTTTCACCAACATCATCCCAACAAGTTGGTGTGTGACATCTCTTTCCATATAACGCTTCATATGGTGCCATCTGAATACTTGAATAGAAACTATTGTTATAGGAAAATTCTACCAGAGGTAAATATTGATCCCACATACCTTGAAAGTCAAGTGAGCAAGATCTCAACATGTCTTCTAATGTTTGAGTAGTCCATTCTAATTTTCTATCAGTTTGAGGGTGGTAGGCACTGCTCAAATAAAGTTCAGTATCCAAGACCTTCTAAAGACTTTTCTAGAATCTTGATGTAAAATAGGGATCCTGATCAGAAAAAATCGATAGGGGTACTCCATGAAGTCTTACAACTTCATTAATATATAGTCTTTTCAGACATTCAAGTGGTAAATCTTCTCTTATATCAAGAAAATGAGCTGACTTGGTAAGACGACCAACAATGACCCATATTGCACCATTCCTTCTAGGAGTCTTTGGTAGTTCAATGAAAAAGTCCAACATAATATCATCCCATTTCCACTCAGGTAAGGTAAGAGGTTGCATGACTCCTCTAGGATGTTGTCTTCCAGATTTTACTTGTTGAAAAACCATACATCTTGACACATAATCAGTAATCTCTCTCTTCATGTTGTCCCACAAAAAATTTTCCTTCAAATCTCTATACATCTTAGTGCTACCAGGGTGTATATAGAAATTGGAGCTATGAGCATAATCCAGCAATTATCTTTTTAGATCAGGTATGTCAGGAACACAAATTCTCTTCTCAAATTTCAAAATCCCATCTTCATATACGAATTCGATCAATCTCCCATCGTTTACAGCTTTAATTTTCTTTTGAAACTCTTCATCATTAGTCTGAGAACTTTTTATCCTTTATTTTAAAGATGGTTTTGCAACCATTTGAAAAACTATTGATGTTTCACCTTCCTTGATTATTCCCATATCTATCTTTACAAGATCTATGAACATAGAATCCCTTTTAACTCTCATCTTTTTCAAAACTCCATGATCCTTTCTGCTCAAAGCATCCACCACCTTATTTTCCTTCCCCGAGTGGTAGTGTATGGTGCAATGATAATCCTTTAGTAGTTCGATCCATCTCCTTTGCCTCATGTTAAGTTATTTTTGTGAGAAAATATACTTCAAACTCTTGTGATCAGTATAAATCTCACATTTTTTACCGTAGAGATAGCGTCTCGATATCTTCAGAGCAAATATTACAGCTGCTAACTCAAGATCATGAGTGGGATAGTTTTGTTCAGGAATTTTTAGTTGTTGTGATGCATTGGAAATAACCCTATCATTATTCATAAGGACACAACCAAGTCCTTTCTTTAAAGCATTTCTATAAATAACAAACCCATCATTCCCCGATGGTAGAGTCAATATAGGATAATTGACTAATATTCTCTTTAGTTATTCAAAATATTCTTCACACTCTTTTGTCCAAACAAATTTAACCCCTTTATGTGTGAGCTTGGTTAATGGGTTTTCCAATCAGGCAAGTTTTTGGATGAAATGCCGATAATAACCTATTAAACTAATAAAACCGCATACCTCAGTTATACTTATTGGTGTTGGCCATTCTTGGATTGCCTTGGTATTTGAAGGATCAACAGAGATTCCATCCTTAGAGACAATATGTCTAATAAATGAAATCTCCTGAAGCCAGAATTCACACTTGATGAACTTTTCATATAATTCATTTCTTCTAAGTGTCTTTAGAATAGTGCGCAAGTGATTGTCATGATCTTCGTATCTTTTGTGGTATACCAATATATCATCAATAAATACCAATACAAAGTTGTCAAGATATTCCTTGAAAACTCTATTCATTAGATCCATGAAGACAGAGGGTGCATTAGTCACTCCAAAAGGCATTACTGTAAACTTATAAAGCTTATACCTAGTTCGAAATGTTGTCTTTAGAATGCCTTACTTCTTCACATACAAATGATGATATCCAGATCGAAGGTCAATCTTTGAAAAATATTGATCACCATGAATTTGATCAAATAAATCATCAATGCAAAGAAGGGGATACTTGTTCTTTATTTTTATATAATTGATCTCCTTATAGTCAATGCACAACCTCATAGATTCATATTTCTTCTTAACAAAAAGAATAGGGGCTCCCCATGGAGAAACACTAGGGAAAATAAATACTTTATTACTCAACTCCTCTAGTTTTTTATTTATATCCACTAATTCCATAGTGGATATTCTATAAGGGGTCTTTGATATGGTCCTTGAACCAGGAATTAAATCAATGGAAAACTCGATTTCTCATTCTGGAGGATGTTCGGGTAAATCCTCTGGAAATACCTCAACATATTCTAATAAAATAGGTACATCATCTATTTGAACATTCCTTTCCTCACCCATTGTTATTTCACTCTCTTCCTCCCCAATAATTTAATTTAGTTTTGCTACAGGGGGTGGATCTAGATAATAATCAGATGGTAACATTTCTGCTCTAAAGATAAGGTATTCCTTATCATCATCAAAAATTGTAACCTCCTTCTTCTTACAATAAATTTTCGAATCATGGTCTGAAATTCAATCCATACCGAGGATTATATCAAATTAAATCATGGGTATGACGATGAGATTAGCGGATAAAGAACATTTATATGCCCAAATGGGGACTGGTTCACAAAACTCTATTGCAATGATACTTCCCTTAAGAGTTTTGACTAATAACTCCATTGTTAAATCAAATTGGAAATAACTAATTTTCTTACAAAACTGGGAAGATATGAAACAATGCAATGATCTAGAATCAAATAAAGAATTTGATAAACTTGAGGAAACCATTAAATTACCTTCCACCATGTATTTCGGAGCTTTAACCTCAGTAGTAGTGATCGCATAAGCTTGGTCTTTCTCCCTTGGCCTTTTCTGAGGTAAGTTTCCTTGGATATTAGGAAATTAATTTTCATAATGCCCCATTTCTCTAAAATTGTAGCATTATACAATGATAGCCTCCTTCTTTCCTTTGCAATCACGAGCTTGGTGTCCTTTTCACCACACTTGTAACAGACTCGCATTCCCTTTAGGCAAGTACTAGGGTGTTTCTTCCCACATTTACCACAGGATGGATATTCAACTTTTCCCTTCTTACCCTTATTTCCATTTCTATAGTGTTTATTAGATCTCTTCTTCTCTTGCTTTTCTTTAAAGTTGTAAGGCATAGATAATTCCTTTTCTGTATTGATAGCACATGAGACAATATCTTCATATGATGAGAAGGATTGTGAGACTAATTCTCGGTGGATAAATGGTTTTAACCCATCAAATAATTGATCAATCTTACTCCTTGGGTTACATATATAATCTCCAGCATTCCTTGCTAACCTTGTAAAGTTGGACTCATGCTTTGTGACATTCTCATCCTCTTTTTTCCTTAGACTCAGAAATTGTCCTTCCATATTCGCTCGATGGTCATGAGGAACGTATTTTTCTAAGAAAATCTCTTTAAACTCACTCCATTCCATATTTAATATTTCTTTATCCTTCTTTGTGTTTTGAATTAATGACCACTATTGATATCCATCTCTCGTGAGGTGATAAACTTTCATGAAAACTTTTTCCCTTTCGCTACTCCTCAAAGCATGAAATATAATCTCTAAGGAACTTATCCATTGCTCAGCTACAAATGGATTTATAGTCCCATTTAATTTTAGTGGTTGTTTCCTCATGAATAGTTCTAACATTTATCCTCTATATTGTGGATCGGGGTGATCCATATGGGTAAGGTTATTATTCATAACCTAAATGATTTGTTCCAGTATGGTGATAAGTTGATCAGCACCAGTTGCATCACTAGCTCCACTATAATTATCTTGAGTAGGAGGTAAATCCCTGCATGGATTACATGCATTGATACGATTTCAATTCCTTCCACTAGGTTACATTTCTAAATAATGGCATACACTACATTAGTTTATGAATCACAATACATAATTCTAAACTTGTAAAACACTTAACATAAATTGAACAGCTTATGGATATAATTCATAATCATAAAAATGTTTTCTTTGAGTAGGTATATACTCATAAATCCTTCATTATGGTCTGTAAAGAAAATGTGAATTATCCTAAGGATATCCCCCAGGAGTTTCATAACCAAGAGTGCAGCAAGACCCACTGTCGTATACCAGGATGCCCTGGGTCAAGACCGAAACTCCTTGTCAAAGTTTTCACTCCTAGGAACATTTGTTCTAGAGATGCCTCTACCTGCTCATATCCAGACAGGGATGTATTTCTTTAAAAACTCACAAAATCTCTACATTACCAAAATTCTATAAAGTCATTCTATATTAATCTTCAAATTCTATCTTAGGTTAATGTTCACTAATCAAATTTTTTCTAAATATAGCTTCCAAGGTTTGTACTAAACTTTCTATAATACTAACTGTAACGCTCTGACCCTATCTACCTAGAGTTGGTGCATTATTACATAACATTGGCATGATCCAAGGAATCATGTCATGAAAGACCGATTAGTTGAGTAGCCTTAGAAGTACTAGATACATGCATAATTTTTACATTGCATCATAAGATAAAAACAACAACA
This sequence comes from Viscum album, assembly GCA_963277665.1. NCBI lineage: Eukaryota > Viridiplantae > Streptophyta > Magnoliopsida > Santalales > Viscaceae > Viscum > Viscum album. The sequence continues at coordinate 908,673,987 of OY728165.1, read as the reverse complement.
AAATTTTGTCCCCTTTGAACACACTTATATCCCTTATCATATCCCTACAGGTCAACCATAAAATACTTCTTAATGTCTTGGGAAAAATAAAACATAGAAAGGCGTGAGCTTAGATGCTCGGTAAGGATAACAATATAGTAGAAACTTTCATAAATAATCATAAACATTTAAGGCAATGTATAAGACTAAAACATAAGCCTTTTAAACTTAAACTTTAGCATAATATGGAAAATATAAATCAAATAATGTCATTTACTTATTCACATGACTATTCTAATAGTCAAATAATCACATGCAATATCAATAGCCAATTTCATAATAATGCAATGCAAAATGTCGGACATCATAATAACAAATTCAAGGCCTCATGCCAAGAATACAAATAAGATTTTGTCAAGGCCTTATGCCAAGACACTAGTTTGTCTCATAAGACCTATCGATGCATTGAGGATCTATAGCGGGATCCACTTGTCACTTACTAAGTCCAATGCATTCCTAATATGAAAAGGTTGAAACATAACATAAACATTTGTATTAAAACTATCATACGATATGTTAATACATTAACCATAAACCATGAATGGTATAAAAATAAAAAATCCACATCCAAACATATCAAAAAAACTTCAATACAATATGGAAGATTTTTATCATAATAAATCAACTTCAAACAAGTATAAAATCCATTAAAGTATGTTTACATAGATGAAAACAAAATTATTTGAGAGGAATATCTCTTTCTATTTTGATATCATTTAAAAGTCATGTAATTATAAAAGAAAACATTTATTTTGAAAATATTATTATAATATTGTAAAGGAATCTTAAAAGGTGTTATAACGGTAGAGAATATATGCACCCACCGTATAAGTTAAAAAACATTCTTACCTTAATTTGTCGAAAAGGTCATAAAATACCTTGTTTGGAAAATGAAGGAAAGATTCCTTTCAAATCATTTCATAAATAGTCAAACAAGGGTATAAATGACTTTAACACATAGTATAATAAATATTAAAAAAAATTGAAATACATTTTTAAGAAACATAGATGTGGATGACAAAGAGGTCCCAGTGGATACTTACGTAAAAACAACCTCAGATAATAAAGAGATTGTGAAGTTAACCCTTACCTTATAATTTTCATTGGTCGAGGGTACTTTAACCTCCTGTATAATAGTTAAATCATTGTTATTAAATTATAAAAAAACTATATACATAAATATGATATCATATATGATCCTTTAATATTTCTTTGTTAATAATATTGCATTAGTATTATTGTTTCAGGTGTTACTGATTTGTTTTCTTTTATATGTTTTGTTTCGTAAGTCATGTTTGTTATGGATAGGATGTATTTGATTCATATCCATAATGATATTATGTTCTCAAATATTGTTTTTAATAATAAAATTAAAATTATTCATGAGTGGTTATGATGGATAATGAATCTCATCGCGCTCGTGGAGACGGTAATATGTACGTATGCACGAACGCTACTTCCATTTCATTTTTTTATTTTAAAAGGAAAAAAACCAAATGATACATAGGTATATTATTATTCCAGTATAATATAATATTATATATATGTTATATAAGTTCATTAACACCATCCTTTATACGTTCCATGTATGGTATGAACGAGTCATATCACTTTGAGGGGGCGGTAGTCCGCACTTCCTCAAATGAAATTATCGTATATATAAAACATGAAAATAATAAAGGTATGCTATAAAAGAGAATTAAAGAAGCTTATAGATAAAATAAATATCATAAATATCCTATATAATTACAGTTACATCATAATGGACACCATAAGATGTGGTATTTGAAGATTGAACAATCATCGTTTCGTGAGGCAGTAGTTCGCCATCCACAGAAACATTATGTTCTATACCCATTAGATGGAGGTGTGTGTAAGTGTAGTTTCAATACTTATCATAAAAACAACCTAGTATATTTAGGATACTGTTGTTGTTTTAAAATAAATGAATAAAGAGAGTTTAGGGGGATGGATAAGTAAAATAAAAGAAAATAACTTAAGAGAAGATGTTACCTTTAAATCGGGTAACTCCCTTTGGTTTCAACCAAAAGAATTTCTTGAAGTGCCTTTTGCCTAAGGTAATACTTCTAGGAGGAATATATGGATATAGGGAGATTAATGGGGTAGAGTTTGGATGAGCCAAGGGGCTTGAGAGGTGTGACAAATTGATTAGAGGTGAGGGCTTTTTATAAGGGGGGAGGGGCTCTTTAGGAATGTTTGAAATATTATTTTATTATTTAATGATTTTCAGTTTCTAAAGGTCCAAAACTAATTAAAGTATAATATAAGATGACTCGTGTTTGAAATAAAATCATCCAATAATAATTTTACAGGTTTTGGATATTGTTTTAATTTTTATAATCCCATTTATTTAAATCATTCATTATTGAGGTAAACACTGCATCATTGTTGTGTCATAAATAATTTTATTTATTTGATGTCTAAAAATTATAAAAAAATACAATGATGTAGAAAATACTTTTATATTTCAAATTAATATTTATAGTCTAAGATATAACTTATATAAGCTCATGTAAAAAAATTACTAAAAGATATATGTTTATAACATTTTTTATTTTCTTTAAATTAATTAATATAAAGTGTCATTATCACTCTAAAGTGGCTCCATGGGGTCCCAAAATCGACCCAAGGATGAACATGGTTAGACATGTATCAACCAATAGTAATAGGACACATGTTAGGGTAATTTATTATTATTATAATAATATTTTTTTCCCTTATTTACAAGATTTACCATTTAACCATGGTAAATAAAATATTTACTAAAGTAAATATTCATAATGTATAAAAATAAAAGTTACCTATTTACACAATTTATAACTCTTGATTCAAAATATGGAATCCATTTTTCCATATTAAAATCACATAAGTAGTAGAAATTAAATTAAAATTAATTCCTCTTGTCAAAACAAAAGCATGTTTTTAAGAAATATTAACTATCAACAGATTGACACTTGTTTATATCCAGTTTAAATATGAAATTACATCTAATGACCTAAATTATATTAAATGATAAAAATATAATCTAATGATACTTAAAAACCATTCAAATATATAATTTAACACTATAAATTATTTCTAGAAAAAAGTTGTTTTTAATTAAAATTTAGTATTTTTCACTATTCATCAAAAATTGAAAGTTTTCATAAAAGTACCAAAAATTCACCCTAAGATAATTTTGATATTACGAATCCAAAGATTAATTCCATTTTGAGAAATAAAATTTATAAAATTTTAAAAAGTGGGTATTACTATTCATAACGGCTAGTTTGATTGGTCGTGGTGTGTTAGAATCTTGAAGTTGCGTACAGCGCAAGCTATTGCATTATTCAATGGAAAACGTATCATGGAATCTTGGGGTGTTACATATAGTTATAATTAAGGAGGGGTAATTTTTCCATATGATTTAATTTTATAAGATACATAAAGGATCTTGAGAAACTCCATGGAATGTCCATGTTAGGAATCAGTGTTATAGAAATTAATTCATTGAATTTGAAGGGTATGTGAAACCAAATGTATTCTTTAAAAATATTTTGAGTATACATGAGTTAAAAATCAAGGTAATAATTAATAGAGATTTTATTTTTCATTCAAATGGTGAAGAAAAGGGTTGCAAAATCATGGAATTTAATGTTAAGGAATATATCAATATTATATAGGTATTATTTAAGGATATGTATAGTTATATTATTTCTCCTATATAATGAGTGAATTTATTTATAAAAATATTTTTTATGAAAAATATCAGATGTTACACTTATTCTATAATTAATTTATTCTATAACATACTTGATAAGGATAAAATGGATAATGTTTTATCCAAGATAAAAGAGTTAATCCAAATTTTTGTTAAAATATTAATAATTGAGATTCCACCACCATCAGTGTAATATATTAAATAATAAAGTTTTTTGTTTCCTATAAATACTTCAAACTCATATAATACCATATAAGATATGTATTCAAAATTTTATTTGTTAAATAATACTACTAAGAGAAAATAAGAGTTATTTTCTAAACAAAAAGGAGTGTATGCATCATACCATGATATTTAGAGAAATATATAATATCTAAGAGGCCAGTGGGAATATGTTTAGACTTATAGAAGATCTTATTTAACTAATAAAAAATAATTTCAATCATAACTCATTGTAAATGTCATATAATATCATAAAATAGTTTAGGATGTGTTGGTAAAAGATTAATGTATATAATTACTCTAGTTACCAAAATATTTCAAGGAAATTTTTAATGGGAAGGATTCCAATAACTATGATGATGTACTTAAAAATAGTTTTAAGTAGACAATATAAGTTATTAACATCTTAACATTTTATGTTGTTATGTTAGGAAGTTTGACTACTATGTTCAAGGAGTTAACCATTAATAATATGCTTATTAAGTCTCACTAGGATTCAAAATTTCATGCTACATTGATTTTACTCGCCAAATAAGTTTAGTAGGATAGTTTTATTAGATGATCACATAGAGATATGGTAGGAATTACATATAGATTTAATGAGTTTAAAAAACCCATAAAAGTGTAACAAACATAATACAAATATGAAAATATATCATATGTGATATTTTATAAATGAATTTATTTTTTATTTTGCAAAAATTGTTAAAGTGCTTAATGAATGAAAATGTCTTATGTTATACTAAAAAGAAATTTTCATTTTATCATTATTTTATTTTGGATATATATATATATATATATATATATCATGAAGTGAAATTATAGTTAACCTCTCAAAGTATGTCTTTGAGTTATTTCTTACTAATGTTCATCATGGAGTATTATAGGTTAGGATGAAATGTTATGTTTAGTGTGAGTATGATTCTTTTATTTATGTACCTAATATGATCATGAGGTATAAAATGAGTTTTGTGAACTATATAACCCATGAATTATACCATGTGGAGTGTCACACACTATGTATTTGGTAAACTGGGGGTTCATAGTTCATATTTAGAGAACCCACTACCTGAGGTTAGTGAGATTCCTAATATGATAACATGTATACTTTGATACCTTTATTATTCAAGCCTTGATGTTTATATAATAAGGGGTGTTTGTGTATTTTTCTAATCATGTCATCAATTATAGATTAACCAAGATGGTATTTTTCCTCTCATATGATGAGTATGACATTTGGGCCCATGATTGAGATAGAATGGGGAAGTGTACAGCCATACATAGATTGTACATATGATTTTCTTATACATCTAGATGAGGGGAATATGATTTTCACATCCATAAAGATGAAAGACATGTGATGTATTCATAAATTTTTCCACTATATACATGAAGAATAAAAAATTTATGAATTGGCTATTTAGGATTAACATAATCCATGAGCCTTGGTCACTCTATGTCATGGACAAAGGAATCATATGAAAAATCATCCTTATGTATAATGAAACTTTTGGATATAGTTATAGAGATACTTTTATTTTATGTAGATCACACTATATTCTTTTTTATCTTTAGTAGCACTGGCTCTTTTCTAGAGGATGTTCTTTTCTTACCTTTATGAATTTGGTAATTTTATTTGTTTTCAACACTATAAAGGTACATGGGATCACACTTTGTGGTTGACTAAATGGTGATGGAGTTTGGCATGGACAGTTTTTCTAAAAGTGTTTTAGATTTTATTTGAAAAGAGTTTTGTATGGGTAGGTATTACATATAATTATATGCAAGGTGGAGTAGATAATAAATTTCAAGAAGTGTTTTGGAATATATCCAAAAGGATTTTTGTATATGAATTCACAATTTATTATATATGATATAAAAAAAGTGAAATGACACTAATTTTATAAGGCTTTAGTGAGGGTGGGATATTAAAGGAGATACTGCATAAATCCATAATCTCTTTTATTTTGTTTTTGTATTGTTAAGGTATATCATTTTCAATGATATATAGATATCATATGAAACTACCCAAGTTTTTCATTTTATATGATATTTCTATATTGTATTGTATAGATTATAATGTATAGTTTATTTAAGTAAAGAGAAAAACTAATTGTTAAAAAAATTGAATCAACTCCACTAGTTATCATTAATAACAAGTGTTTCGTTAAATAAAACAGATGGGAGAATAATAATAATTAAGGGATACAAAAGGGTTTTGTAATCTGTATGCATAACTTATACTTTTCAATACATACAAGTTAATGAATGGATAACTATGAAGTGTTCTATGTGGTGATAAAAGAAATAAAACATCATTGAGATAGTGTAGTTTGATCCCTATCTGATTATCCCTCTATTTGAAGCTTGTTTTCTCCTCCTATCTTTATTATTGATTGTCATTAGCATTCCATGAGAGATAAAGAGATTCCAAATCAATTGTTGAGTGATTTATTAAGGCCCATAGATGCACTATGTATGAGGGATGTTTTTTAGGTAACTATTTTGATCTTCATGAAGACTATATGATTTGAGAGGAATAAACAAAATAATCATTGTAAGGTATAGATATAAGAGTTTTATAATTTTATATTGTAGTGTGGTTTTGTGTTTTCTTGCATGGTGATTTTGAGATTTTGGTTTTCTTAATGATTTTTTAAATTATATTATGTGTTAAATTATCTTTATAAACTCAATAAAATACTTTTCATTATTCCCATAAACATATAAGGATTATTTATTAGGCAAGGCATTTATATATATTCAAATTTATTGTCCTAATTTTGACAGGTGGTCTTAAGGATATTCTACGGACTAGTCTGAATCTGGTGGTAATCTAAACGAAGGTCAATCTTTAAGAACCACTTTTCCCATTTCAATTGATCAAATAAGTTTTTAATTTTGTCCAAATAGTATTGGTTTTTAATTATGATGTGGTTTAGATTTTTATTCACCACACATAAGCATAGACTTCCATTGGATTTCTTAGAAAAGTCCAATAAGATGTTCTTGGTCGAAAGAATATTTTTTCTTTGAACTTATCTAACAAAATCTTTAGTTTCCACAATTATTTTAGAGTTATTATATTTGGAGGAATAGAAATTAGTTCTATTCTAGTCATTAAATAGATAATAAATTCCACTTCTCATTTTGAAGGAAGTCCCAAGAAATCCTTATAGAACACAATAGGATATAAATACACCACATAAAGAAAGACATTCCACTCATGAGAATAAAATACTTCAAGAATGATACAAGCTATCTCATATATGAAATGTCCCTAATTTGGACCTACTCGATGAGCCTTAAACTCCCACTAACCCGGGAGTTTTTATTGGGTTCCAATAGGAGATGAAAAAGACACTTTTTATTATAGTATTCTATACAATAATGAAACTAGTTTAATAAGTTTATTATCAGAATAACATCAAATGAATTCATATTAAGAACTATCTAATCCCATAGGTTTCCAAAGGATGTCACTATCAAAGCACAATATGAACACATTCAAGTATTCTTAATTCACTTTGTTTAAGTAATATCAAAACTCATATATGAAGAGGAAAAATTCACTTTAAGCTCAAGAATTGAAACCAAATGATTGAAAATAAAAGAATCGTAAGAATTTTTATTTCATGAATCACATTCTAGAGTAGAGGATAACATAATAGTACCTCTCATAGTATAAGTCCTAACTCTAACATCTGCTACATGTTTCTCCACTGTATATATATTGAATGTTTCCTCATACGGGCCCTGGGAATAAAACCATACTTGGAATATTGTATAGAAGCTACTCAGCTATGATTTCCTTATCATCCACCCTGGCCTAATTTCCCTAATGATGGTCAAATTCCACCTATACATTGCACAATTTATTATGTCTAGAATACCTGGGTAATTTGAGGAATCTTCCCAAAACTCTCTAATATACCTCATCGGTAGAACTGTTGAAGGTGTCTATACTGACCACATGTGTGAAAATACATTTCCTTGAAGGTATATCTTATCTTGATGTGGTTGGTTCACCCACACTAATGATACCGAACTAAGGACCTTCCCAAGCTATCTGATATGGGAACACCACCACCATGACTCCCCTAATGAGAGACACATTTACTCACCTCCTCTCTTCAACACTTCTGACTTCAAGAAGATCTATCAACTAGGGTCTAAACAGGTAGTACACTAATGAAACTTATCACAAGGTGTGAAAAGAATATTATTATGCAAGGTTAAATGTAGTCTAGTAGAAACCTAAGGTTGTCTTCAAAGAGGAGTTATCAAATTAATTGTCACTATTAATTAAAGTGAAAAATGAGTGTATTTGAATTTATTGAATGAAAGTAAACAAAATTTCAAAGATTGAAGAAATTTTTTGAAACAAAATGATGAGAGGTTGATGATTTAGGGATGGATGTCCAATTATAATGATATCATAGTTTCATGTTTATTTCAATATTTTTGTTATTAATTGGCTAATCACGGGTTCCACAATCATTTCACCTACCACCCAAGGTGAAATAGATATAGTGAGAATTTATTTAACCAATATCTTGGATTTTATATCATATTTCCTTGTGTAAAAAGTTAAATAGATTCCCATTATTAGTTTACTCAGGCAAGACCCAATCAAGTTTTATGTGTTGTAAAAGTGGGTGCCCTGCACTAAACTTTATCAGTATTTTTTATTACTATTTCATGTATACAGTGAGATATAAATGATGTACACTTACCATTATAGTGCAGACATTTCTAAATACACTATTTAATGGTAATTTCCATAGATTAACTATTGTATTAAGAGGTTATAGAAGATCTCATGCTATAATGAGAACCTCGAGATACTATGACATTAATCTTAAATATATGTCATGTGTTCTAGATTCATCATACTAACTAGACACAGTTGATGTTTGACTATCAAGTGTTGTGGGATCATAAGCATTGAGGCTTCTTCTCATGAATTTCTCACTTGGTGACCTTTGGTAGGTGAGATCATGAGGACAGACCCGTCAATAGGAACACCACATGTTTTGGGTGTCATTAGTAGTTACTCTCTAAGGACATGTGTATTGATCTCCTAACTTGAGATCATTAAAAATGTGTTCCATTTGATCATGTACTTTGATGAAAGTAAAAAAACAATGATAATGAAATTAGGGTGAGGTAGCTTGTATTGGGTGCATCATTGGTGGTATGACATTGGTTGAATGGTCGAGATAGAATTTGTTGCTTCCAAGTTGAGAAAGTAATGTCTTGGGTGAGGTTGATCAAGATGATAATAGTTTCATAAATCCATGCCCATAGTAGTTAAGGGTAAATCCATCTAGTTTGATCAAAAAATAAAGTGAGAAAGGATGATGATAGAAGTGTGCATACTTCTTTATGAGATGTCTAAAGACAAATAGATTATATTACACAGTGCGTGTTTGTAGGTTGGTTATCATTACTATAACTATTCTTTATCTCTTTAGGGGCCCTAATGGGTTTCTAGACTCTGTTGTTGGTCTATGAATATTATTCACTACTATTAAGATAAGGGCCTAAAGGATCAAACACAATAGCGTATTAACGAATCATCCCTATTCAGGTGAATTCGTATATTGGATATGGTGGGACCCACCACAGGGTCGGAGAGTTGTCCAGTTTTATCGATCACTAATAAATAAATAAATTTATTATTATTCAAGTATATAATAATTGGGTTGAATTTATTTATTGAAAGTATTTACAAGTGTTTATGTAAAAATAAGGAATAATATTATTCAAACTGATATTATTTTAATATTCAAGCTTCATTTAATATTAGCAAGAATTATGAGTCAAGTTAATGACTCAGTTTTATCATGTAATATATTGTCACGACTCGCCTTCACCAAAAGGTGGGAAGGGTCGGCATATTGTCAGGCCCTTCCTTCATTAAGTTGAAGGAGAGATAATGACCCTCGAAACCCGCCTTCAATAGGTCCTGGAGTGGCGACCATCACCAAGGGTATAAAATCACACACTAAATGGAAGGCATTACCCTTTTTCTTTTAATAGGATCGGGAGATAAGATGGTAAATCCCACAACACCAAAACTGAAAGTGCAAATACGGCTGAAAATAAACCATTCCCATATGCATGTTCAAAGGTAAAAGATATAAGTCACAAAACTCCAAAGGTAAAAAGATACCAAGAAAAAGGGAAACAACAACAGCAACGGCCCCAAAGGTCCAAGCTAGTACGGTCCTGCACGATCCCTGAAGTCCTCCAGGAAACCTGAAAGCAGTTTTATATACGTAGGGTGAGCATACAAGTATACTCAGTAGGGAAAAACCAAAGACTCTCGTGCACAAGTGGGGAGGCATACTAATGCCCTGTAAGAAAAGAGATAACCAAGAACCTAGTAGGGAAACTAACCACCCAAGCCTCACCAAGGCACACTCCCCAAATAACGCAAGTCAAGTAATGTATAGTAATAGCACATCGATGTTTGGGTACCCCATGCCACTTTCCCACTGGTTATTGAAGACATCCTATGCATCGGACCAATCCCACCATTCTCATCGCAGTCCCACTACCATACCCCGCCCGCACACACCTGGGCCACAACCACATATCTCGCCCGCAAACACCTGGGCCACAACCACCAACCCGCCCGCAGACACCTGGGCCACAACTGTCACACGTAACCACGCCTGCAAACACCTAGGCCAGAACAACCACTGCCACGCCTGAAGACACCTGGGCTAGAAGAACTATTGTCACGCCCGAAGACACCTGGGCCTCATCCCGAAGATACTTGGGAAACCACCTACCCGCACACACCTGGGCCAACCACCACACTACCCTGCCTGAAGATTCTTGGGCTAATAATGGACTTCAGGCCATCACAGTCTGCCCGTAGAGTTTTGGGCTATTCGGGAAAGGGAGCAGAAAAGGAGCTAATAACCAGCCACTCATAGGAGTGCTGGGAAAAACACTCTCCCCCATGAAGTGGGGGTGTTCGGTACTAAGTGCTCAACTTGGGTGGGGTGCGAATAAGAAACACAAAAACTACAAGTATATGTATAGGTAACAAGCACTCACCCAATCTAGGTTTTTCTTCAGCTAACCTAAAGAACACTATCCTTACTATTCATTCATAAAAGAAGAGAACATCACCCATGTCACAACTCACATCAAACCAAATCCCCATTTGTCCCATCCTTGCTTTCATGTTCAGTAATAATGTTTAAATAAGTTTCTGCACTACTGGGCAACTAACAGCATAAGCACAAACCAAGGGAAAAAGTTACAGCCAACAACAATTTAAGCATTCACACCCGGTTCTATTGCAAAGTCACAACAACAAAGGGATAAGGGAGATCCCTCGAAGTACTGGAACCAAAGAAAACCCCAAGATACAGCCCCATGTCCCCAAAACTATGAATAAGGAGGTTTCACAACAGAAGAGGATCCCACCCCAATTCGTGATACAAACAGAGGATCACATCCTCACCCACATCACCCCAGCAATCTAAGCCCCTATCCAACCGTGGAGGAAACAACCAAACCAATACTACCAACACAAGGCAGGCTCAACAGGTATTTTCAGATTTAAAAGATTTAACACACTCCATGATTTCAATTCCACTGGGCTTAAACCGGAGTTATCATAGAAAAGGAGTTGATCCTGGTGCTTCCAATTTATTTAGCCGAATATACGTAATTGACCAATTTCCTTTACACAGCAAAAAGGTTCACAACCAAAATACAAGTCATTTAAACATCACAAGGGGTAAGGGTTTATTAGTGCACAGAGAAAGACCACTGATGGCCATGATTTTCAATAGGCGTAAGCTCGCACAATTCAGAAATCATTAATCATGAAAGAGGAGAAAAAACAGAGTAGCATCATCGATCACACCCCTCCCCTTCATTCTTTAGAATCCGTTTATTATCTTCATTAAAGTTAGGTTTCATCAATTTCCACAGAGGCAAAAGCATGCTCACCCCGCATGATACACAGAAAGGAGAGACGAAGGAGAAAATCTCTACCTGACGGATCAAGGATCGACGTTAAGTCCTCGCGTGGAAACTGGAAAACAGGAGCAACAGGGGTATGGCTCGTCGGGAGGAAGGGTACTCTGAGCAGGATGATCGAGAAAAGAAACCTAGGGAGAAGCCTTTGGTTATAAAGGTTGAGATACAGCATTCCCGGGACAGTTAAAAAAACTAGAAACCGCGTAAGAAGCGGGATCGTGGGTTGACCACGCGGTTGAGACACCCCACACACTACTTAAAGGTCCCTGCCTTTCGGGGCGGTTTAAACCGACGCACACCTCATGGTTTTTCATTTAAGGGGTACATCACCAATCATTTAATTTAAACGGGAATTAATGGGCTTTAAAACAGGCTTAAAGGGGTCAAAACATGGTTTAAAAACCAATTAGCGCAAAAAGGAGGCGCTACTGGAAAACCCGTGGAGGTAGGCGAGAGCTACCGGTAGCCGAGAGCTACCGGTTGGCGATAGCTACCGGTAGCCGAGAGCTACCGATAGCCTAGAGATACCGGTAGCCTAGAGCTACCGGTAGCTGATGGCCACCGGTACCCCAAGGCCACCGGTAGGCTAGGTCTATCGGTAGGCCCGGTAGGCCAAGGCTACCGCTAGGAGTCACCGAGAAGCTCGGATGGCCTTTCAGACCACCCAGAACACCTCAACATTAGATTTTTACCAAGTAATGGACCCCAAAAACCCGGACCATTACATATATTTAATATATGTTATAAGTACATGATAAAATATAAATTATATTTATGATGCAGTTAGTTCTTCATAATTATCTATTTATTTATAATTTAGTGGACGTTAAATATATAGGGATCGGGGAGGTATTTAGAGAATCTACTATAAATAGCAGAGGACTGGTTCATTCCATACTGTTCATACATTTGTAATTGAGTGCTTCTCTCTCATATAACTTCCAAGATAGAGAAATATTCTCTCTGAATGAATCCAATGTCGCCTTCATGAATCGAAGGGATGAGATCGTGATGATCTTTTACGTCAAAGTGATCTTTGGAGTATCGCACTAGCACCTGGAATTAAACAAACGACAAGAGTGTGCATTCTTGCAGAATGTGTGGAAGATCTATAGGTGTTAATATTTAAATAATTTGATCAATGGTCATCAATGATGAGATGTAGTTTAGCGCACTCTGATTCGGAAAGAGGTACTCATTTGATTTGTTTTTTTGTGCTCTGTTTAATTCTTGTGAGGTACTGGGACTTGGATCTCCAGAGATGACACGTTCCGTCTCTTCGATGATAAAAATTTTAAATTCTTGACCCACCATCTTCCGGTGCATACCCCGGTACCTTCTATTGGTATCAGAAAAACTGCATGAATTTTCTAATCCAAAAAAATTAAATTAGCTATAAATTTATGTAGAGGTTATTAAATCAGACCCAGCAAAAAAACCCATGCATCGATCTGTTATCATATGGCCAGGATATGAATATCCAAAGTTTTTTATATGGATCATTTGTAGATATTTTTTCAAGCATTAAAATATGAAACACTAATATTTAATATGTGACAATTATCTTGATTCCCAATAAAAAAAATTAAGGTGACCTCGTTCAATTCCGGCTAACAACCATTTTAAATCCAGCCACCGGTGCTCCTCCGGCCAGTGATCTATTTTCCCACCGTCAAAAGATTAAAATATTATATTATTTTAATTTAATAATATTCCTATTTTGAGGCTGTTGAAAAATGGAATTGGGTTTGGTTTTATTCCACAAGATAACAAATGGGTGGCGTGAGTTCATAAAAAAAAAAAGATTTCTAAAAAGTCTAAAAGGCGTTGTGTCTTTTGGGGCGAAGTCAAAAAATAAAGCGTTGGGGGCTTTTTTGTACAAAAAAAGGGGGATGGGAGGGTTTTATTCTCAAGCGGGACCACCAGCCACGACCCTCCTTGGTTGCTCCTGCTCTGCCGCACCAGCAACAGTGTCGGCGCCTTCTCCGGTAGCCGGAGCCGGCCACCCCCAGGCACTCCTTCGTACTAATTTGATTTCAATTTAATTTTTATCATGTGTTTATTTAATATACCGACTGGTCTTGAGCAAATAGATCGAGATTGTGTATGTCTGGATGATTTATTTAATTCTTTATTACATATGTGTGATGATTGTAATAAGTAGACAATTAAATGATGATATATGCATCGTCTTCTCATTTAATATGTATAAGGTCCTACGTGTACAATTTATTTGTTGTATAAGTAACTCCCTATACCCCATCACTAGTGTGCGAGTATACATGTACAGTTGATGATGAAGTTATGATATACGGATCCCTCCAAGAGGAGGCAAAATCCAGATGATACGTCGACACACTGTACAGGGATGAGCTATATCATGAGTCAATATATGATTAATGTATGATTCCCATAGGTCATGATTGACCCATTAAGTTTAAATGGATGAACCAATATTAGATTCTCAAGACCAGCCGACTATTTATATTTCCTTTATGATTTTTTTAATATTTTATGCATTTGCATGACAGCGGGAAACACCTAAAATAACAAACAAGAAAAAATGAATGAGGAAGTGATGTATGATTTTCTATTAATGTTTAGTTGTGATAATAGTAAAAAGTATGAATAGATTAATAGAAATGGAACATATTTGTCAAGAAAAATAAAAAAAACCCTCTAAGAGGTATTAAGTCGCAAACACCCTTCATCGTTTGAATTTGAACACAATCAGGAGTTTGGGGTGCTCGGTTAGCCATTGTTTAGAGTTCCTCTTATTACTGGGGAGTTCTTATGAGGACGATGAGTTGACTTAACTAAATTTAGAAGAAAAAGTGTAGCCATAGCTAGTTTGTTTCAACTTCAAAGACAAGTTTTGAGTAAATCATATTTATTAATTTAGAAGATGAGAATTCACTTAGTAGATCAAGGAGCCGCAAATTAATGTGGTCTGCCAATCAAATGTCAACCTTGAACTCTCTAAGTAGTGGGATAGACATAGTTTGTAAAATATATGGGGAGGTTAAATTATCCTTTCCACTAGAATACATAAGAGGAATAGTTTTTTGATTCTAGTACAAAAGGTTTCTAGAGTTCGATAAAATAGTGGGAGAAATTAAATGATTTAATTAATTAATCAATAATTTCTAAATCGATAATCAAGATAAAAGTACTAATCAACTATATTTTATTTTTGTAGAAAATGAAAAGTAATACCACAATACATACATTGATAAATAATAGACAAAGTAAATTTCCACATTGGCATGAGTTTCCAAGAGTAGTACAGGCACTTGCGCAAAGAACTACGATGTCAAAAATTCAAGGTGTTGATATCCCCGATACCTATTAGGCCACCTCATTAAGTGAGGGTATTAAAATAATTATAGGAGACTCATGTATTATGAATATGATAATCTTTCATAAAGTTATCATCAACATCCGATGTGAGTTGTGGATACAACATCAATACATGGATGATTTCACATGCTGTATCATCTCCAATAAGTTTACAAGGGGAATGTGAAGAGTGATATTAATTATTGATAATTACACTGGTTATGTGCAATAGAAACATGGATCATGATTCATTAATATCTCATTTTCATCTACATACTCCAGTTTTTTTTATGATTGTAAAATGAATAGTATGGAGAAAACTCTTTGTTACCATTTAGGTAAAGTTAACCAAGCAATAAGAACATTAAACAATTAATAATATTTAATTCTGGTTATTAAACCGAAGGTTATGTGCTTCTCATATCATGAAATAAATCTATGGTAGTTTAAATGAAATGAACTGAATCAAAGAATAAAGTAGTCACTTCATCAGGTATATTCATCAATTGCATGTAATGTTTCTATTATATTTATTGGGTATTAAATACAATATGCCTATTAAATATGTGTATTTAAATACAGTAGCAAAGTATATAAATGTTTCAAGAAGTAAGGTGTGTTCTCTAAGTGGTTGAAAAAGGGTGGTTCCTAAGTCAATGGTGAGAAGCACACAACTTCTATTTGCCAAGTTTATTCATTCCAGTTGAACATTTGGAGTATTACCAAAATATTTATCTCACGTGTTCTTAGATGCAAGGAGACATTATTCTAGTTTTGGAATGAATGTTGTTTCTGGTGTCGAACACTCTCAAGTAATAGTTTAGTGATACATGAATCATAGACAATACATGATGAATATAAAATGTAATACTTATATACCAGTTGTGGAAAGACAATAATTTGTCAAGAAAAACTAAACCGTTTTCAAGGATATACCCAGAATGGTATTAGACTCTTTCTATTTAAAGAACTTAGGTATTATTGACATACTAATGTTCTTAGTTTTGGACCAAAAACCTTTATAAATAAAGATAATACACAAAGCTTTCAGTATTAGTTCAACTAGAGAGCATAAAATTTTCTAAGGGTAAACTAGTGGTAAATAGAATTCACATGATTCCAATAAGTGTTTAAGGAATGTGAAAGTGAATTGTAGTATATGCATAGTCAGAATATACGAGGTGCTTCAGGATGGCATGATGAAGAATATATTGACCAAGCATTCATCGATCAATATAATATAGCATGGAGTAATTCCTAAATGCATATTACCTTAGCCACATTAGGGTTATGATGAAAAAAGAAGAATTAATGATGTGTCTTACATATTAATATTGATCAACAAAATATATCGTGGAGTAATTCATAAATGAATATTTTCTTATATATATCAAAGTCATGATGTAAGTAAAAGGAGTATCAATGTTCTAACATATATTCATTATAAATACTTCCATTTTTTAAGACATTCTTTTCAATTAACAACATTATTCCATAACCATATGCCAACTATCATGAAAAATGGATATCATATGAGTTGCAGTATGATGGAAATCTATAATTTCAAAATAACATGTGTTTGGATAGAAATATTTTTTGAGTATATAGACAAGCTTTCATCAATAAAAAAACAATGTGAATCTATAGTAATTATCCTAAAAGTTTATTAGGATATTATAAAAGTCCATATGATAGAATGTTTATAGTCAGTGATAGACTATATTTCAATAAAAGGGTGAACATCTCTATTTCAGATAGTGGGAGCAAGATTGAATTGGGTTTATTCAATGTCATAGATTCACAAATAGTTGGCATATGAAAAAAATTCAAAAAGAGCTCATGGAAAAGAATTATTCCAGAGACACATACTGCGTAGGAAGGGTAAAACCATGGGGATGGTTTGATATTCACCACGATCAGTGATACATTATTCATTAAGAATAATAATTCCTACAAGTATGCAATATATGGAAATTTGATAAATTTGATAAGATCAATTAAAATTTAATAATGGATTCCATCTATCAAAGTACAAGGTGTCATATTATTTTGAATACTATGGTGGGTATTCAAGTGAGACAATACATGGGTGGTAAAAGTATGGTATCAATAAGTCTTTGTTGGTAATACCAATTCATTGTGCCTAAATCCATTAGAATTTTACTTATCATTTCTAATTTCTATGATCATTTTATTAATCATTGGATGTCGATACCACCAATCATGGAAGGTATCTATACGATGCAACCAGATAAGGGTGGTGACATCATAGAATTCCAATAAGAAGTGCAAGTTACTCAAATCCAGTTTAGGGTTAAAGTATCCCATTAGATCATAGAATATTAATTTATAATTAATCTTTTCAATGTTTATATAAGAGGTTTGTGGGAGCTCCATTGTTTTCCATAAGAAATATGTTTGATAACATATGGAAAATAGTTATTGGAATTATAGTTTGCTAAGACTATAATGGAAGTAATTCTCCATTGATTGACTTACAATAGAAACATAAGTTCTAGATAATGGGATATGTTGGCCTCCTCCTGTCTTAATCTTCTTTTAATGATCACAAATCCTATATATCCTACAAATCTTGTTTAATCTATCTCAAATCATGTGTACAAATAGTTGGTTTCTTTATCCTTTAAATAAACCTATCCAAAATCATAAGTTATATGCTTGATTATTTTAAATTATTTTTAATTTGTGTTATAATGGATTTCCTTGATAAATGATTAAGTCTAATCCATTCTATGAATATCACTGTTTAAATATGTATACAGATATTTGTAAAATTATGAGAAACCGTGAGTCTTCCACCAGTTATGTTTTTCTGGAAAAGGACCCAGACACTATGACTAGACACCGTGACCCAGACACCATGACCAAACACTATGACCTAGACACCGTGACCCGGACACTGTGACCAGACACCGAAACCAGTTTCAAATCTGTTGAAGTCTGTGGCACTAGTTCCTTTCTAAGAGACTGTTTCATGGAGACATTGTTTCCAAGTGACACTGTTTCTAGATAGATTGTGACATCGTTCTTTAATCTATTTTGTCGTTTTCAATTTAATTTCTAACTGTCATATTTGAGTCTTTTAAATGCACTAACATAATTAATATTTATTTATAGACATGTCACTTGACAGTACGAGGTACGAGGTGCGGAATACATGCATCCTATCAGCTCCAACACATGCACTCCAAGAATAAGAAGAGAAGCGTGGACCAAAAACAAAGATATATATAGCGAAGAAGCACAAGCATTATTAAAAAAAAGGAACTGACACATGCAACCCAAGACATATGAAGAACACACAAAACATTCGTAAATTAAAAGATGGAATACCATAGATTGGATTCAAGAACATCTTTGTAATACCAACTCCATGAAGAACACAAGATAGATCTTACCGAAACCAGAGCACCAGACTTGCGATACTTTATTTTTTGCAAGAGGACTCGATTATTACATATGTTTCATCCTAGAAGTCCAGAGCTACATATAATAACACTCAGAGCACTTATAACCTTATCTCACCATCTTAGCTCTATTGTGTATTATTTTTAGCTTTCGAGCAATGTGTGTGTGTGTCTGTATAAAAACATGCACTGTCTCCTACACTAAACTGAAGGATACAAGATATTCTTCCTCTCATATCTTTTTACACTTGTTTACTCCCATAGACAAGTGAGGAAGAGGTCCCTGTGTTACCTGGCAGTTTTTACCCACGAAGAACTATGGAAGAGGTCATGTGACCTGGACAGTCTTGTGAACTGTTGTTTACCTCAATCTAAGGTGTGGATCAAGTTTATTAATATAAAATTCTTGGTGGTAGATGATCACCAAGTGAAGTGGATTAGGTCTTAGCTTGAGACTGAACCACTTGTTTTATTTCCACCGTGTTATTTAATTTGGTTTTCTCTATTTTACTGCATAATTTAGAAATCACTAGATTTACTTTGATAGTTAATCTTGGGAAGAATTTATAATTGTTTTTCCTTATTAGAATAGCTTTAAATGTAATATCAATAACTAATATTAAGATTATTGAGAATTAATCAATCTTCTGAGAAGTTATTTAAATAGTCAAACTTTTATAACCGTATTACTTTGATTAACTGGGCTGTATTTATTTTATTAGGGAACCTTTTAAGAAAACTTTTCAAACAAAAATTTTAATAGATACTCAATTCACCCCCTATAGAGTACTCTACTCTGACCAATAGGATATACTAAGGTAGATCTAACATCTATTTAGACTTATTTAATTGTACATATACTGATATATTATTGAAAAATTAAAGTAGGAACAAATCGAGGGAGAATTGTTACCAGTGTCACATGACATATATCTCTCCAAAAAAAACATGCATAGGCATAGAAAAAGATTAACGCGGTGAGTTGAATTCCATAAACTTTAGTTATTGATCAATAACATATTCCCTAATATATACAAGATATGATATTTCCAACATATAATTTATAGTAGGAAAATATTAGTCATATCTAAAAGAACACCAAGGGAAGCAGTCAGAACTATTCAATAGTACAAGAGCAAGTACAAGAGATATATACCTAGTATGTGGAGAGGAATGGATACTAGCTATAAGGGCAAACAAAATAATTTTCCTATTTGGTAAATATGATCTAATATCATATCTAGGCTAAGTAAATGCGAAATACAATCTCATTCAATCAAGTGGAATCCATATATACAAATACTGAGTTTTTTGTAGCTTCTAAGGAAGCTAAAGAAGCAGTGTAAAATATAAAATTATTTGTACCAGTTCTTGGAATTTCCCCTAGTGAGTAATGTATTATCATAATATAAATTATGATACTCTTAATAGAAAAGATTTCAAGTTTTGATAGTGGAAAAAAGGGAATAAACTCAGTGATTACATCTCTTTAGGATTCTTACTCAAGGAGGTGAGGTCACACATTATATAATATACATGCAATGAAGACATGGAAAGACCAACAATTAAGGTAGTAACTCATCAAAAACATGATCTTAATCATGTGATTTCTAACAAGGATATTTAGAATTTTGTCTCTAGTGCAAGTGAGAGTATTGTAAAAGTGGGCTCCCTAGACCCAAATTTATTAGTACTTTTGATTACCATGTCATGTATATAGTGATATATGCACGATGAACACTTTCCATTATAGTGTAGACATTTATGGGTCTATTATTTAATGGTAATGTCCATATATTAATTTTTGTATCAAAATGTTATAGAAGATCTCATGCTATAATAAGGACATAGAGATTTTATGACCATAATCTTAAATATATGTCACATGGTCTAGATACATCATACTAATTGGAAACAATTGATGTATGAATATCAGGTTCTAGGGGATCATAAGCATTGAGAATTATTTTAATGAAGTTCTCACTTGGTGATCTTTGGTAAGTGATATCATGAGGATAGATCCACCAATTGGAACACCATATGCTTTGGGTTTCATTGGTAGTTCCTATCTACATACATGTGTATCAGTATCATGACTTGAGATCATTATCAATGTGTGTCATTTGATCACATACTTTGATGAAAGGAAGAAACCATGATAATAAAACCATGTTGAGGAAGCTTGTGTAGGGTGTGTCACTGATGGTATGACACTGGTTGAATAGTCAAGATAGAATTTGTCACTTATGATTTGTGGGAGTAATATCTTGGGTCGGGTTGATCAATATGGAAGTACCTTCATAAATCCATGGTCATGGTTGTTGAGGGTAAATCTTCCTAGTTAGATAAATAAATAATAAAGAAATAAATGATGATGATATAAGTGTGTGTCCTGCTTTATGAGATATCTAAATAAAGAGAGAATATTTTACGTAGTGCATGTTTATAGGTTGATTGTTGTTGCTATGACTATTCCATATCTCTTTAGGGTCCTAGATAGGTTTCAAGAATCCACTCTTGGTCTGTAAATATTATTCACTACTATTGTGATAAGGTCCTAGAGGGTCACACACAATATTGTATTCAAGAATATTCCCTATTTAGATAAATAGGTATATAGGACATGGTGGGACCCACCACAGAGTCTGAGAGTTGTCCAGTTTTACCGATCAGTGATAAATAAATTAATTCATTATTATTCATGTATAGAGTAATTGTTTTGGATGTATTTATTGAAAATATTTACAAGTGTTTAAATACTTACAAGGAATAATATTATTCGAATGGATATTATTTTAATATTCAAGATTTGTTTGATATTAGCATTAATTACGGGTCAATTTAATGACTCGAGTTTATCACATAATATATTTAATAAATATTACAAGTATATGATAAAATATAAATAATATTTATGATGCAATTTGTTTGTCATAATTATTTATTTATAGCTAATTTAGTGGATGTTAAATATACAGGGGCTGGGGACCCCTTTTTAGATATTTAGAGAATCCACTATAAATAGAAGAGGATTAGCTTATTCCATACTTCTCATATATTTGGAATTGATATATTCTCTCTCCTATCACTTAATGGAGAGATAAAGCCTCTCTCTGAATGAATGTCCCAAGATCGCTTTCAGTGATCGAAGGCATGAGATCGCATTGATCATCGTGACACCAAAGTGATTGTCACAACTTCACACTAGCACCTAGAATTAAATGAATAACATGCATGAGTATTATTAGAGAGTGTTTGGATGATATTGAGGGGTTAAAATTTAGATCCTTTGAGCATTAGTCACTGGCGAAGAGCTGCTATCAAGCATGATTCATTTCAGAATTAGGTACTCATTCGATTTTTTTCTCTATTTAATTGATGCAAGATTCTCAAACCATACATCAGATTGGATCACCATGGATGGAAAGTTCCATCACTCTAGTGATAAAAATTTTAAATTCCAGACCCACCAGCTTTTGTTGCACACCCTATTGCCTTCATTATGCTCCATAAGCCACCCGAGAATGTTTAAATACCATCAAACACAATCCAGTGATCACCAAGATCTACACCACTAGCCATGTCTATTCTTTTTATATATATTAAGATGATTGGAGGGAAATAATGATCATCAACCAATTATTTCATACAATAAACATAATTAAATCAAACATAATCACATATGATATTAATAACTGGAACTAAACACTAAAACTAGTTAATAGAATAGAGTTTTATTCATGAAATTTGGTACTCAATCATTACAATTAACATCCTCCCATTCCCTTATTACAATAGGATTTACCCCTCTAAGTGATAGGAAATAGTGGTGAGAGAGAAAGAAGAAAACATTATAGTAGAATGAAAAGTATAATATAAAATAATTAGAACATGAAAATAACAACAACAGTGGTGGTGTCAGTCAAAATCCCCTTCGTTCAGCCTTTACCCTTTCTTGTAGTCTTTTTTCCCTTATTCTTAGGTTGTTCAAAAAATTGTGAGATCCCCACTCCTTTTAATTTTTGTAATGTTTCTTACTTTCTCATAATTTTTTATTAGTCACAATCTATTCTTCCCTAAAATACCCATCTTTCCCTCATATTCCTAATTGAAACATGATTCATATTATAATTCACATGGCTAAGTTTGGTTAGTTTCATGAATTCTGATGTCGTGCTAAAAACCCTCATTTTGAAATCCTTATGATGATAATGATCCTTCATTTCTTAAAAATCTACAAGTGCATGATCATTATCTAGTATAAAATCATACTTATGTAGTGAGGCCGCCATCCTTATGGTAATCCTTGTAAGGAATAGTTGATCCTTATGAGTATAAAATTTTTCAAATGAATGATTCTGATGGAGGAAGGCTCTAAGAGCTTAAAGTATAGGATATATAATTTTGGAGATCCTTACATATAGGTTTCATTCAAGCTTATGTGGGACTTCATGCTTATGCAGCACTATATCCATTTTTACACAACATGAATAATGACTACACTGGATTCATTCATCCTTACAGGACACTGAAATGATTCTCACATGGATGGATGATACATAAGAAGTGTGGAAATGATTCTTATGGTGGAATACATGTTTATTGGAAGTCAAGATTACATATCCAATTCCTTTATCATTTCTTCATTCCTGAGCTACTCAATACCATCCATATTGATATTTAATTCATTTTCTAATTGTTTAACCCTAAGTTAACTCTAATAGATTGTTTCTTCATAATAATAATAAAAATCATAATTATTATCTACCCATTCATTTTGTTCCTAAAAATAAAATAAACCATTTAACATCAAAATTATGGCCATTTAATAAATATTCACTTAATTTAATGAATTTAAACTTTAATTCTAAACTCCTTATAAGTCAATTAATAAATAAATATCATAGAATATAATGAGTTGAATGTTAATAAAATATCATGAATTTATGTACTATTTCAATTCCCATACACTTAATCCTTGTACTATAAGACAAATTAACTTCAAAAATATTATCACAAAAAATTAAAATACAAGCTAATGTGAGTTTCATTTTAAAAACTATGCTTATCAATCATATCATGCCTCTTAAATGATCTTAATTCCATAATTTTTGTTAATTCCATTCAATTATTTTCCACTTATTCCATCTTTCCATGATAATTTATACCTACATTCCCATAATTATTCAATTAAACACCCAAGTGTGAATTTAAGATTGACTTTTCTCATTTTAATTTCATGTTATATTCAACATAGACTAGATAAATTTATTTATATAAACTAAATGGGTCAATTATATGTGTATATCATGGGGTATTTTCCGGGTTGTTATATGGATTATGGTTTGGTTGATTCTATTAAGAATATTATGAGGCAATCTCAATGTTGAAACATAATGCATAATTTTTATCTTCCTTAAAAAATGGTATTATTATCCATTGATATAGCCCTTCCCTTGGTTTTTTAATTGGATAGCTTACACCTCAAGTACTTCAGTATAAGTAAGCATTCCCCTTCTATATTTCCTTTAGTATATTTCATGTTTCTTTCTTTTTTGGGTTAGAATTCAAGGTAGAGAGATACTTTTGATTGCTGAGTATGTGTGTGATCTTAATTGACTCATATTATGAGATATTTTTTTTAGTTAATTTATATTTGGTTGTATTCAAGTAATTTCTTCAAATAGATTACGTATTTTTTCAAATCAGCGCCTTCTAGGCAACCAAACATATTGCATCATCCATATAGTTTTAGGTAAATTGGTCTACTCCTTATTATTTTCATTTTGAAATTTTTTTACTCACCTCACATAGTAATTTTCTTAGGAATTAATCACTTATAGAGATTCATGAAAATCAACAATTTTTCTTCCATATTGAGTTATTTTTTAACATTTTTTGTCCAGTTTAGATAGATCTGTAATTTTGTGTAGATTTTTTGTCTTTTTATGGAAAGAGGGGAAATTTTCACTTCAAATTAGTGGTAAAATTCTATACCCAACATTGAATGATATCTACTCTATCCTACCATTCTTACCAAAACTATTTTACTCAAAAAATAGTAGCATGGATGATGATACACTTATTCACTATAGCTCAAGTAGATTCTTCAAAACAGCTTGTTCCAGCTCACCTTTTCCCCCATGTATGTGAATTCAACCTACATCATGCATCAGATTCTAGAGAAGGGTCGATAGAGACTCTTGTCTTATAATATTACTTCCTATTAATGTTATACATCACTTTTAAGGGATAAAATGTTTCAATGATATGGTACTCCAAAAATAGGATTTTATTGAAAAAGGGTCTTTTAAAATCAAAAGAATGCCTCAATTATTTATGGAGTAAGGTCTTCAATGCCCCTAGGTTTTTATTAGATTACTCATAAAATTCTAGTTATTCAATTATGTCTTAGTTTTCTCAAGAAAAATTAAATTTTAAGAATATGTCAATATTGGTTAAAAATCATATTTGGTAAGTGATTAAAGTATAGGATAACATGTCATGGCATGATATTAAAAAATTAGTGGCTTTTTATGAATTTATCTCAGATGGAATTTTAATACAAGTTCATTTTAGTAATCATATAACATCATTATATGGTTCAAATAATTTCAACAACATTAGAATGGATTCAAAATTTTCAAAGAAATTTAAATTGATCCCAATAGGTTTTAAAACATACTAAAATTGATAAAAACACACACACAAATTTTTAAAAGACAAAAAAATGAAAAAGTAAAACAAAATTTAAATATAATAAACTTAAAAGGTTTCCCCCATAATTAAAATATGTTGGGTTATTAATGTTTCCTAAACAAATTATTAGTGAAAAAAATTTATGTAATCATCATAGTCAATTAAGTTTCAAGTAAAGTTACCACATAATGGGTATCATTAATAGATAGGTTATATGAGTATGATCCTCTACAAAAGTTTTTGGAGAATATTTCTATAGAATTTATATATCCTATGAGAATTATTAGTAAATTTTTCTTCCTCTCCTTTTACAACCTACATAGAACCAAAGAGATATACATGAGTAACTATAAATCAAACCTCCCATATGGAATAAAGTTTATGTAGAATCATCTTGGTTGTTGAGTTGTATATCAAAAATTGGTCCCTTTATGAATGTATTTTGGATGAATGAAATTTTCAGGAGCTATTCTAGTTCAATATTTATAAATTTTTTATTTTGAAAAAGATTATCTTCTAATTTCTTCTAACTCAAACAACTACATTTTACTCTCTTTAAAATATTTTCTTATATCCATATTCATCTCCCTCACTTCCCAGTAAGACTTATACTCCAATTCCAATGGTAGTTGATATCTATTCCCATAAATCAAACTATATGGACTCATTCCAATGGGTGTTTCATATGTTTTCTTATAAGACTATAAGGTGTATTCAGACCTTTGGATCTAATATTTCTTATTTGGATCAATATTTTTCCATAGGATCCCCTTGATTTATATTTTGTAAACTTTATCTTGGATATTTTTATGGGTGGTAGGGTGTAAATGTATTGTGGCTCACCTAATACTTCCCCATTAAAATTTTCATGCTCCCATTTCAAATATGATTCCATTGATAACTGAAGAAGGATCTTGGATCTCCAAACCTAAAAAATGTTAGTCTATAAAAAATCACACACAAAATTAGCATAATCAGTTTTGGTGGATTTTTATTCCACCCATTCTGAGACAAAAGCAACTAGTATAAATATGTAAGAGTTACCAAATGAAATGGGAAAAGGTTCCATTAAGTATATTCTCCGCACTTAAAATATTTTCTAAAAAATTATGGGTTTATGAGGTATCTGTTGTCTTTTGTATATGTTACCACTGAATTGACATTACTCAATTTTAAAAAATAATGTGTATATTTAGATAAAGTAGGCATGTATATTTATGATTATTGTAACGACCCGGTATAAGGCCCCAGCCTTAAACCTTAATTAATCTTGAGTTATTACAAGATTACACATTGAGGATCTTTTCAGGTTTATAGTTTTAGAGAATTAGATCATAAAACTTGCATTACATTCCACATTTAAAGAAAGTGGTTACATAAAGATAGTATTCTTTTTTCCCATCAATGGAAACATATTTAAAATAAAACATGGATTCTTTCTTGACACTTCCTTGACACTATCATAATATTATGTACCTTTCCCTTGACCTGTGAAAAACATTTCAAAAAAACTTGGGATGAGCATAAAAAGCTCAGTAAGGGATATAAAAATATGGAAAGGAAACATGAGTTCATATATACATAAGAATGAAATCATACTTTACCCATAAAACATAGGCACTTTAACATACCTCATCAAATCATGAATAAATCATAGAAATCATAAGACATAAAGGTAACTTGAGGCATTCATAACATTCTTACGTAGGGAGTAACCCTCTTGGTTACGTTTGGAATACCCACCATAGTATATTCCCTAAATATCTTCGGAGAAACCTTAACGTTTCACTCATTCGCGTTACCCAATGCATTGGAGAGCTATATCGGGCTCACCCGCCCTTAGTTTTTCACAGAACCACCCATCTTTATAATAATGCCCAAGAACCATAACATAATCGTATCACATAAAACATGCATAAAGGAAACATAACATTTCCACTTTTCAATCACAAGATATCAATAAAATACATTGATATAAAAACATTATGAAAACCATTTTCAATACCAAAAAAGAAAAGAAAAGTAAAACATGGTATTTATTTTTCTTTAAAAAAAGGTATGTCTTGTAGAGGAAGCCGAAACTCAAATAATGGTCACGACGGCGGAGAAGTCATTGTCGCCGCATACGAACGACAAAAACATTCCCTTTTGTCATTTAGTAAAACGCTTCGTTTAAAAAATATTCCTTTCGGATAAACGTAAAAGTCAAAGGGGTTTATAAACCATATAAAAGAAGGTTGTGTATAAAACAAAATATGCCTCAATGAAAGGAGATTGAGACGAAGTCCCATACAAAGACGATATCCTTGGATTAAGGATAAATCAATTACATAATTATGTGTGACAAACTAATACACCAAATATAAGTGGATATTAAGTGTAAAACAATTAGAGGTTATTCACACATATTCATAGAACGACATATTCAAGGAGTACAAGATTATCCTAAAGAATCAAAATTGGGTTAAGAAGTTCCCTTGCAAAAATTTGACAGCCTAACGGCGTCACTACAAAATTCAGAAAATGAGTTGGTGAGAGATAAAAAGGGTATCTCATCACTTGGACATAAAATTTAAATCAATAAGGATATAGACGAACATATCCCAACATAATGTTATGTGAATTAAAATATATAACAAAATAAGTCTTTTAAAAAGAGGAGGGTGAAAGGTTCCCTTACCGACATGGGTATCTTTCGAAACATACACCCCGTGAAAGAAGGACAATACAACATTGATGTAAATACTCATAAATGAAAGTATATTACACAATGAGTAAAATAATGGTCAGTACATACACCACTCAAAGGAAATTGTGGCAAATGTAGCATAAATCTCACGGGAATAAAAGTGAGATGAAAAATCCCTTACGAAAACTCGGCAGCCTAACGACGCCACTTAAAACTTCCAAAAATGGATTGATGAGATCAAATAGGGTCTCTCATCATATTAAAATAAAATGTACAGCAAGAGGGATATAAAATAACATCCCCTATCATAACAAAGAGGATCTTAAAAGAAGTGACATAAAGGAGAGTACTTAAAAAGAAAGAGAGAGGTTATATCTCTTAAGAAAATTCAGCAGCCTAACGGCGCCACTCAAAACTTCCAAAATGGAATGATGAGAGAGAATAGGGTCTCTCATCATATGAACATAAAAATTACAGTAAGAGTAATATAAAAGAACATCACAATCACAAGAAATATGAGCTTAAAAGGAATGACATAAAAGAGTACACTTAAAAAGAAAGAGAGGAGTAGGATCCCTTACATCAGGTCCGACTTGACTCGATCATTCTTTAACATCCTGAATAATAAACTTGAGTTAATTTCCAATTTATTAAGAACAATTTTAAGTTCATTATTCCTTTTATATCACTTATTTCCATGTTATAAATATTATGCAATCATTTAAGTTAATAATGTTTGTTTTTTCGATATTTGGTTCTTAAGTCGAAAGTGGACTTCTTACAATTACATGTTGTTCGTGTGGTCAAAGGTTCATTATATCCAGAATGATATTCATGATTTTGGATATCATATATATCATATATATCCAGAATATACATGTATTTATAATATTACATAATCATTTAGAGGTAAGAAATGAAATGCACCGTTCATGGAGACGGTAATCCGTACGTATGCATGAACACTACTTTCATTTGTATGTCATATTAATGGAATTAAAACCAAATGATAGGTATGTATATTTTAATTCCAGAATTATATTCATCATTTATATGTAACATACATCATATATAATAACTTTAAATCCATCCTTTATACATCCCACATATGGAATTAATGAATCAAATCACTTTGAGGGGGCAGTAGTCCGCACTTCCTAAAATGAAATTATCGTGTTTACCCACAATGGAAACCATAAAGGTATGCCACAAAAGAAAAATACAGAAGCTTAAGTAAAACATAAACATATTATATATCATATATAAAAATAGTGACATCTTAATGGCCAACTTTTAAGGTGTTATATGAGTGTTAAACAATCATCGTTTCGTGAGGCAGAAATTCTCCATCCACAGAAACAGTATGTTCTTTAATGTAACGCCCCGACCCCAGTTACCTAGAGTCAGTGCATTATTACATAACATTGGCATGATCACAAGAAAGATCAAATCTCGAAAGACCGATTGGTTTAGTAGCCTTGGAAACACTAGATATATTCATAATTTTTACATTACATCATAAAATGAAAAACTACTACAACAACATAATGTCTCCACAGTCCACACTATTATCCCCTCATAATATCCCTGCAGGTCATTCATAACTTACTTCTTCACATCCTGGGAAAAATAAAACATAGAAAAGGGGTGATCTCAAATGCCAGTAAGGATAACAATATAGCGGAACATTCAAAATAAGCATAAACATTTAAGGCAATGCATTACTAAAATAAAAGCCTTTTAAACTTGAAATTCAACATAGTATGGCAAAAGTAAAATGAAATAATGCCATTTACTTATTCACATGGATATTCTACTAATCGAATAATCACATGCAAAGTCAATAACCACTTTCATAATGATGGAATGCATAATGCTAAACTTTAATTTCTTTGTCAAGGCCTCGTCCCAAGACCTTGGGGCTAACTATAACCGGAACCCAACTCGGAGTGTCTCTAATAACCGGACACCAACCCGGAGTGCCTCTAATAACCGGACACCAACCCGGAGTTCCTCTAATAACCGGAGACCAAACCGGAGTTCCTCTAATAACCGGAGACCAAACCGGAGGGCTTACTTTTACCGGTCCCCAACTCGGAACATACTTGTCTAACACATTCATCTGAATGAAAGATTGAAATATAACATAAACATTTAGATTAAAAATAACTTATAAAATGTCAATACTTTAAACAAAAACCATGAGTGACATAAGAATAACTTATCCATAGTCAAAAATATCACAAAACCTTCAATAAAATAGAGATGTTTTGTATCATAATAAATCAACTTCAAATAAGCTTAAAATCCATCAAAGGATGTTGACATAGATGAAGTCAAAACTATTTTACAGAAATATATCTTTTTTTTTGAAATCATTTTAAAAGTAACATAATTATAAAATAATACATTCAATTTGAAAATATTCTTATAAGCTTGTAAGGGAAGCTTCGACGATTTTATAATGGTGGAAAATAGCCGCACCCGCCATATAAGTTTAAAAAAAACATTCTTACCTTAATTTTGTCGAAAAGGTTAAAAAGCACCTTGTTTGGAAAACGGCGGAAAGATTCCTTTATAAACCTCTTATAAAAAGTCAAACAAGGGTATAAATGACTTTAACCCATATTCTTGTAAATAGTCAAAAAAATTTTGAAATACATTTTTAAGAAACATGGATGTGGATGATAAAGAGATCCCAGTAGATTATTACGTATAAACAGCCTCGGATAATGAAGAGAT
Organism: Viscum album; assembly: GCA_963277665.1. Lineage (NCBI taxonomy): Eukaryota > Viridiplantae > Streptophyta > Magnoliopsida > Santalales > Viscaceae > Viscum > Viscum album. The sequence continues at coordinate 908,643,098 of OY728165.1, read as the reverse complement.
TGTGAAATAACCCTTACCAATTTGGTAACTTATGAAACATACAACCCATGAAATAGGTATCATAAAATGAATATGTAAATACACATAAATTAGAGTGTATTACACAAATAATATAATTATGGGCAGTACATACACCACACAAAAGGTAATGGTGGCAATATGGTATGAATCTCACGGGAATAAGGAGTGAGATGAAAACCCCTTACCTTGTACTTTTACTTGGTTGGGGTAGGTTAACATCCTGTATAATAGTGAAATAATTTTTATTAAATTATACAAGAATCATATATATTAATATGATATCATATATGATCTTTTAACTTTTCTTTGTTAATAATGTCTTAGTATTATCGTTGTTTCGGGTGTTAACTTACTCATTTTCTTGTATATGTTTTATTACGCAATCCATGTTTGTAATGGATAGGTTGTATATTATTCATATCCAGAATGATATCAAGTCCTTAAACATCATTTTTAAATCATCAAATGATAATTATACTTGAATGGATATGATGGAGAATGAATCTCATCGCGTTCGTGGAGACGGTAGTCCGTACGTACGCATGAGCGACAATATCATTCTTTTGATATTAAAATAATATATAAATAGATGGTATATCATATATACAGAATCATTAACATGTTATATTTATTATTTATATGAGTTACACATAATTATTATACCCATCCAAATAATAATATATTGAATAACAATTACACCACGACGTGGAGACGGTAAGCCGTACGTACGCACGTATGGTGACATGTTATTCAAAGGGTGGATAGAATACTGAATATGGTTGTACCATATTTATAATAAAATCACAGTATATATATTATACTGGAGTTATTATTTTAGAATGGTAACAACAAAGTAAGAAGAAGTGGAAGAAGAATGAACTTGGAAAAGGGTGGTGAAATCATTAACTCTTCTTCGGTTTATTCCTTTTGATTTGATCAAAAGGGATCCTTAGGTTGGCTTTCTGATCAAACTAAGGCCTCTAAGTTGTAGTGAGGGAAGTTGGGAGAGTATTTGGTCAGAGTTTGGCCGAACCAAAAGGCTTTTAAGGTGTGAAGAAAAGAGAAGGAGGAGTGCCCTTTTATAAGAGGGGTGAGGGGCACCTTTGGAAAAGCTAGAAATATTAGTTTATAATAAATTATTATTCGGTTTCTAATGGCTCCAAAGTTTATTATTTAAATTTTATGGTGGGGATGGGTCGAAAAAAACTCAACCAATAGAATTTAGACAGGTTTGGGTACTTATATTAACCTTATCTTTAAGTATTAACTCTAAGTTAATTAGTTTCACTTTTACAATGTCTCTTTGTATTTTTATATAATATGGTTAATAAACTTAATATATACATACAAGAGACCCCCAAGTGGTCCATTAATGATGAACCTATCATGATATAAGTCTCTTGGCCAAACCTTAGATTTTTAGGAATTTAATATCAATTAATAATATAATATTTGTTTTAAGAACTCTTTTATGTCAATTTTGACACTATTCAATAGTTGATTTTTTTGAAACTCATAACAGATTGATTACTTAGAAAAAAGTCAATTAAATCAATCCTAATATATCATATTATCCTAGAAAATTAGTTTAATTCATTAAAAGTTTCATATTATATTTATTTGGGTATTTATAATATCAATTATTTTAATTTTTCACTATTATAGTAATTAATTCATCATCATTGTGTCATAAATAAATTAAATTATTTAATGTCTAAAAATTATAAATAAAATAACATTATGTAGGAAATCTTTTTATCTTTCTAATTAATATTTATAATCTAAAATCCAACATATATAACCTTATGTAAATATTGTTTTTCTAAAAGATATATGCTTGTGTCATTTTTGTATTCATTTTAACTTAATTAAAATAAAGTGTCCTTATCACCTACAAGTGGCACCATGGGGTCCCAAAATCGACCCAAAGATGCCTATGGTCGAACATGTATCAACCAATAAGTCTAGGACACGTTTTAGGATAATTTAGTATTATTATAATATTATTTTTTAACCCTTATTTACCGGATTTACCCTTAACCATGGTAAATAAAATATTTACCGCAGTAATTATTCAAAATGTCTAAAAATAAAAGTTACCTATTTACACAATTTGAACATCATGATTCCAAATATGGAATCCATTTTTCTAAATTCAAAACACAGAAGTAGCAGAAATTAATTTAAAATTAATTCCCGCTGTCAAAACAAAAAGCGTGTTTTTAAGAGATAATAACTATCAAAAGATTGACACTTGTTTATGTTCGGTTTAATTGTAAAATTATGTCCAATGACCAAAATTATATTAAATGGTAAAAATATATTCTAAATATACTTTAAAACCACTCAAATTCATAATTTATCACTATTAATTATTTTGATTAAAAAAGTTGCTTTTAATTAAAATTTAGTAATTTTCACTATTCATCAAAATATGAAAGTTATCCGAAATGTACCAAAATTTCATCTTAGGCTAATTTCAATATTCCGAATCCAAAAATGAAGTCCATTTTGAAATATAAAATATATATAATTTCAAAAAGTAGGTATTACTATTCATAACGGCTAGTTTTATTGGTTGTGGTGTGTGTTAGAACTCGAAGTTGCGTACAACACACACTACTGTATTATTCAAAGGAAAGCGTACCGTGGAAGCTTGGGATGTTTCATTTTAAATTTTTTTGATGTCCCCCTTTACTCAAAAAGTTTAAAATATTGTATTTAAAATGGGTTCACTATTAAAAGTTGGTAAAAGTGCAATACTGAAAATGAATTTGTTCTTACATTATGTCTAAGAAACTCATAATATGGATTCTAAAATTATAAGGATTATATAAAGTTTAAAATTTAGTTAATACTATTCATAACCTCTTTTGAACGGCTTGTTTGGTAAGTCATGGTGTGCTTGAACTCGGTGTTGCGTGTAGTGCAAGTTATTGTATTATTTTAAAGAAATAACACACTATGAAATCTTGGGGTGTTACATTCTCCCCTCTTTCAATAAATTGCGTCCTCACAATTTGAAATTGTTCTTCGAAAATAAAAGGTTGAAAATAAAAAATATCTTTGTGGGAAAACCCACATCGGAAATTGGGTTACTAAAATTTAGTCTTAATATGAGGAAAAGAGAAATGAAAGGGTCACCACCAAATTATGATCTCGATTAGGAGAACATTAGTGGCAATTAGAGACATATAATTGGAGGAAAAACGTAAATATTTATAGGTAGTGATTGAGGTCATCAATCACAAACAATTATAAAATTGAGGTCCTTAAACTCATCAATCTATGATGATTTGAAATACCATCGGTTCAACAAAACATAGGGTATTAGGATAACACATTTTTGACGTTTCAAAATATCTTAGTTGAAATCCCACATCGAAAAATGAATTAATGAGGCCTCTATTTAAAATAAAGAGTGGAAAGTATGAAGATTACCGAAAATAACACATACTAGGGTTCCATGTAGGAAAATATGGATATGGAAGATAAATCTAACCATCAATTATCTGATGGAGAGTGGTAGAGAACATGGATATGAAAAGGCCAACAATCCCAAATCCATAAATTAGTGATGATTTAAGGTACCATCTAGGACAACATTTTTGTTCTAAGTTCCTTTTCTTAATGTTGAGGAATTTATTTATGAGATTGGCTAAGATCATAAGGAGATATACTTACTTTATAATTAGAGTTTTGTTCATTAATAAATTTCTACCACAAACTCATCTTTCACTCATAAAAAAAATTCTATTTATACTATTCGTACAGGGTTCCAAAATAAACGAATTTATAATTAATCTACCAGATCTTTTAAAAAAAACTACATTATTTAATCCAGGACATCTCTGGGGCCAGTGGTAGGTGATACACCCTTGTCGCCCTTCAGTTGCGGGTTCAAGTCTCGCGGCCTTGCCGGACGCGACGGGTTGCCGCCCGACCTCCAGGTTGTCCTTTTATGGCAATCCAAAATTAATCTCAAACTAGAATTTATCCAAAATACTTCTGACCAAACTCACAGTCCAACATTTATAAGGAAGTTAAACATAATGTAGATCCTTTTTACCACATAATAGCATATGAATACCTTCATCATGTATTCTTTTAAAACACTGAAACATCCTGAATTACCATAATCCATATTGATTACATTCATGCTCCCTTATTCCATATAGAATGCTGGATATACTTCATCAATCCAAAAATGTTTTAAACCCCAACAATTATGGAATATAAAAATCATTAATTAGTTTCAAGGTAGTCAAGAATATCCAATATAATTTATCCAAATCAATCATGTATTATTCTAAAATCACTACCTCGGTATCAGAACCATATTATGGTTTATCATTCTCTCAACCATATATTTTCCAAAAATTTAACCTGCTATTGAGTCACTTTTCTTTGTTCCACACAATCTCAAGTCCTTAATGAAATAGTACTTCAGTACAATCCTTATATACTCCATAATTATTATAACAAGTACATTGTTGATACAACACTCAATTGACATAATCAACATAAGAACTCTAATCATTCCTCTTCATCTGTGGTAGTATCATAACTTGATTATTATCCAATAACATCATTTGAGGCATATTCTGATGACTGGGACATAGGTTCGCATAGTGTCCAAACTCCTTGAAAATGAAGCATTGTACATTTGAAACCATTTTCTTACCCTTGCAGTCATGTAATTTGTGCCCTTTTCCACCACACTTATAACAAACTCCCATTTCTTTCAGACAAGTTACAGGGTGTTTCTTCCCACAGTTATCACATATGGGAAAATTCTTCTTTTCCCTCTTCCCTTTATCCATCTTTCTCTCTTCCATCCTTTTCTTCTCTTGCTTCCCTTCAAAGCCATAGGACTCAGTAAAATAGTTACTTATCTTATCAATACATAATATTATTTCTTCGTATGATGATAATAAATGGGAGACTATTTCTATTATAAATTATGGCTTAAGGCCATGAAAGATATGATCCTTCTTTCTCTTTGGATCATGTGCATTGCTGGAGTTCTCATTCCTTCTACTGGGCGCCATTTCTAAACAATGGCATACACTAGATTAGTTTATGAATAACAATACCTAATCCCAAACTTGTAAGACACATAACATAAATTAAATAGTTTATGGATATAATCCATAATCATATAAATTTCTCCTTTGAGGAAGTAAATCCACATAAACCCTTCATAATGGTTTGTAAATAAAATGAGAATTATCCTAAGCATATCCCCCGGGAGTGTCGTAACCAAGAGTGCAGCAAGGCCCGTTGTCGTGCACCAGTTCCCGTTCGAGTCTAGCTCAAAGAGGTGTTTTTGGGTTTTACCCCTAGGTACATCTGTGTCAGATCCGCCTCTACCTGCTCGTATCCAGACAGGGATGTATTTCTCAGAAAACTCACAAAATCTCTACAATACCAAAATTCTAGGAAGTTCTTCTATACTAATCCTCAAAGTCCATCTTAAATCTATGTGCTCTAATCAGAGTTTATCTAAATCTAGCTTCCAAGGTTTGTACTAAACTTCCTCTGATACCAACTGTAATGCCCCGACCCCAGTTACCTAGAGTCGGTACATTATTACATAACATTGGCATGATCACAAGAAAGATCAAATCTCGAAAGACCGATTGGTTTAGTAGCCTTGGAAACACTAGATATATTCATAATTTTTACATTACATCATAAAATGAAAAACTACTACAACAACATAATGTCTCCACAGTCCACACTATTATCCCCTCATAATATCCCTGCAGGTCATTCATAACTTACTTCTTCACATCCTGGGGAAAATAAAACATAGAAAAGGGGTGAGTTCAAATGCCCAGTAAGGATAAAAATATAGCGGAACATTCAAAATAAGCATAAACATTTAAGGCAATGCATTACTAAAACAAAAGCCTTTTAAACTTGAACTTCAACATAGTATGAAAAAATTAAAATGAAATAATGCCATTTACTTATTCACATGGATATTCTACTAATCGAATAATCACATGCAAAATCAATAACCACTTTCATAATGATGGAATGCATAATTCTAAACTTTAATTTCTTTGTCAATGCCTCGTCCCAAGACCTTGGGGCTAACTGTAACCGGAACCCAACCCGGAGTGTCTCTAATAACCGGACACCAACCCGGAGTGCCTCTAATAATAGGACACCAACCCAGAGTTCCTCTAATAACTGGAGACCAAATCGGAGTTCCTCTAATAATCGGAGACCAAATCGGAGGGCTTACTTTTACCGGTCCCCAACCCGGAACATACTTGTCTTACACATTCATCTGAATGAAAGATTGAAATATAACATAAACATTTGGATTAAAAATAACTTATAAAATGTCAATACTTTAAAGAAAAACCATGAGTGACATAAGAATAACTTATCCATAGTCAAAAATATCACAAAACCTTCAATAAAATAGGGATGTTTTGTATCATAATAAATCAACTTCAAATAAGCTTAAAATCCATCAAAGGATGTTGACATAGATGAAGTCAAAACTATTTTAGAGAAATATCTCTTTTTTTTGAAATCATTTTAAAAGTAACATAATTATAAAATAATACATTCAATTTGAAAATATTCTTATAAGCTTGTAAGGGAAGCTTCGACGATTTTATAACGGTGGAAAATAGCCGCACCCGCCGTATAAGTTTAAAAAAAACATTCTTACCTTAATTTTTTCGAAAAGGTTAAAAAGCACCTTGTTTGGAAAACAACGGAAAGATTCCTTTATAAACCTCTTATAAAAAGTCAAACAAGGGTATAAATGAATTTAACCCATATTCTTGTAAATAGTCAAAAATCTTTTGAAATACATTTTTAAGAAACATGGATGTGGATGATAAAGAGATCCCAGTAGATTATTACGTATAAACAGCCTCGGATAATGAAGAGATTGTGAAATAACCCTTAACAATTTGGTAACTTATGAAACATACAACCCATGAAAGAGGTATCATACAATGAATATGTAAATACACATAAATTAGAGTGTATTACACAAATAATATAATTATGGGAAATACATACACCACACAAAAGGTAATGGTGGCAATATGGCATGAATCTCACGGGAATAAGGAGTGAGATGAAAACCCCTTACCTTGTACTTTTACTTGGTTGGGGTAGGTTAACCTCCTGTATAATAGTGAAATAATTGTTATTAAATTATACAAGAATCATATATATTAATATGATATCATATATGATCTTTTAACTTTGCTTTGTTAATAATGTCTTAGTATTATCGTTGTTTCGGGTGTTAACTTACTTGTTTTCTTGTATATGTTTTATTACGTAAGCCATGTTTGTAATGGATAGGTTTTATATTATTCATATCCAGAATGATATCAAGTCCTTAAACATCATTTTTAAATCAGAAAATGATAATTATACTTGAATGGATATGATGGAGAATGAATCTCATCGCGTTCGTGGAGACGGTAGTCCGTACGTACGCACGAGCGACAATATCATTCTTTTGATATTAAAATAATATATAAATGGATGGTATATCATATATAAAGAATCATTAACATGTTATATTTATTATTTATATGAGTTACACATCATTATTATACCCATCCAAATAATAATATATTGAATAACAATTACACCACGACGTGGAGACGGTAAGCCGTACGTACGCACGTATGGTGACATGTTATTCAAAGGGTGGATAGAATAATGAATATGGTTGTACCATATTTATAATAACATCACAGTATATATATGATACTGGAGTTATTATTTTATAATGGTAACAACAAAGTAAGAAGAAGTGGAAGAAGAAGGAACTTGGAAAAGGGTGGTGAAATCATTACCTCTTCTTCGGTTTCTTCCTTTTGATTTGATCAAAAGGGCTCCTTAGGTTGGCTTTCTGATCAAACTAAGGCCTCTAGGTTGTAGTGAGGGAAGTTGGGAGAGTATTTGGGTAGAGTTTGGCCGAACCAAAAGGCTTTTAAGGTGTGAAGAAAAGAGAAGGAGGAGTGACCTTTTATAAGAGGGGTGAGGGGTACCTTTGGAAAAGCTAGAAATATTAGTTTATAATAAATTATTATTCAGTTTCTGATGGCTCAAAAGTTGATTATTTAAATTTTAAGGTGGGTATGGGTCTAAAAAAACTCAACAAATATAATTTAGACAGGTTTGGGTACTTATATTAACCTTATCTTTAAGTATTAACTCTAAGTTAATTAGTTTCACTTTTACAATGTCTCTTTGTATTTTTATATAATATGGTTAATAAACTTACTATATACATCAAAGAGACCCCCAAGTGGTCCATTAATGATGAAAATATCATGATATAAGTCTCTTGTCCGAACCTTAGATTTTTAGGAATTTAATATCAATTAATAATATAATATTTGTTTTAAGAACTCTTTTATGTCAATTTTGACACTATTCAATAGTTAATTTTTTTGAAACTCATAACAGATTGATTACTTCGAAAAAAGTCAATTAAATCAATCCTAATATATCATATTATCCTATAAAATTAGTTTAATTCATTAAAAGTTTCATATTATATTTATTTGGGTATTTATAATATCAATTATTTTAATTTTTCACTATTATAGTAATTAATTCATCATCATTGTGTCATAAATAAATTAAATTATTTAATGTCTAAAAATTATAAATAAAATATAATTATGTAGGAAATCTTTTTATATTTCTAATTAATATTTATAATCTAAAATCCAACTTATATAACCTTATGTAAATATTGTTTTTCTAAAAGATATATGCTTGTGTCATTTTTGTATTCATTTTAACTTAATTAAAATAAAGTGTCCTTATCACCTACAAGTGGAACCATGGGGTCCCAAAATCGATCCAAAGATGCCTATGGTCGAACATGTATCAAAAAATAATTCTAGGACACGTTTTAGGGTAATTTAGTATTATTATAATATTATTTTTTAACCCTTATTTACCGGATTTACCCTTAACCATGGTAAATAAAATATTTACCGCAGTAATTATTCAAAATGTCTAAAAATAAAAGTTAACTATTTACAAAATTTTAACATCTTGATTCCAAATATGGAATCCATTTTTCTAAATTCAAAACACAGAAGTGGCAGAAATTAATTTAAAATTAATTCCCGCTGTCAAAACAAAAAGCGTGTTTTTAAGAGATAATAACTATCAAAAGATTGACACTTGTTTATGTTCGGTTTAATTGTAAAATTATGTCCAATGACCAAAATTATATTAAATGGTAAAAATATATTCTAAATATACTTTAAAACCACTCAAATTCATAATTTATCACTATTAATTATTTTGATTAAAAAAGTTGTTTTTAATTAAAATTTAGTAATTTTCACTATTCATCAAAATATGAAAGTTATCCGAAATGTACCAAAATTTCACCTTTGGCTAATTTCGATATTCTGAATCCAAAAATGAAGTCCATTTTGAAATATAAAATATATATAATTTCAAAAAGTAGGTATTACTATTCATAACGGCTAGTTTTATTGGTTGTGGTGTGTGTTAGAACTTGAAGTTGCGTACAACACACACTACTGTATTATTCAAAGGAAAGCGTACCGTGGAAGCTTGAGATGTTTCATTTTAAATTTTTTTGATGTCCCCCTTTACTCAAAAAGTTTAAAATATTGTATTTAAAATGGATTCACTATTAAAAGTTGGTAAAAGTGCAATACTGAAAATGAATTTGTTCTTACATTATGTCTAAGAAACTCATAATATGGATTCTAAAATTATAAGGATTCAATAAAGTTTAAAATTTATTTAATACTATTCATAACCTCTTTTGAATGGCTTTTTTGGTAAGTCATGGTGTGCTTGAACTCGGTGTTGCGTGTAGTGCAAGTTATTGTATTATTTTAAAGAAATAACACACTATGAAATCTTGGGGTGTTACATTTAACCATTTGATGTAGGTGTGTGTAAGTGTAGATTGAATTATTCTTATAACAACATCCTAGTATATTGAAGATACTAGGGTTGTTACAAAAGAAATTAATAATAAGAGTTTAGGGGGTTGGAGAAGCAAAATAAAACAAAAGAACACAAGTGAAGATATTACCTTAAAATCGGGTAACTCTCTTTGGTTTGAGCTCAAAGGCTTCCTTGGGAAGACTTCTGCCCAAAGTGAGGGTTCAAGGAGTAAGAGAGGGATGTGGAGAGACAAAATGGGCAGGGGTTGGCTGATCCAAAGGCTTTGGAAGTGTGGGTAAGGAGGTAGAGGTGGGGGCCTTTTATAAGAGGAGAGGAGGGGCACTCTTGAAAAGTAAAGAAATGTTCCTTTATTTTAAAATGAGTTTCGGATTTAAAAGGTCCCATATTGATATAATTCTAGGATAAGGTGATAAGGGTTCGAAATCAACCCATCCAATAGGTTTTGGACATGTTTAGGTCTTAGATTTTACATTATCTTTCCATTTTATTTAAATCGTTAAATAATGAGGTCATCGCTGCATCATCATGATGTCATAAATAATTTAATTTATTTAATGTCTAAAAATTATAAAAAAATACTGTTATGTAGGAAATCTCTTTATCTTTCCAATGACTATTTATAGTAAAAAATATGACTTGTATAATCCCATGTAAAAATTGTTTTAGTTAAACAACTCATGTTTGTGACATTTTAATTTTAACATTAAATAAAAAGGTATTTATGTCATTTTCCAACCAAAGTGGCTCCATGGGGTCCCCAAGTTGACCCATGGATTGTCTTGGTCGGCCATGACTCATCCAATGAGGGTAGGACATGTGTCTATGTCATTTCATATTATTAAAACATTATTTTTACCTTAAACTACACTAATTACCTCTAATCGCGATTAAAAACTTAATAAGTTACTATTCACCAAAAAATTATTTTAATCCCATTGAACCAAATTTTACTTCTTAATGACAACCATGTATGTCGGATTTTTGAAATTCAAAACACAAAGGTGGCAAAATTTCATTTAAACCGAAAATCAGTTTTTATAAGTACCACTTAGTGGTTTCACTATTCATCAAAAATTGAAGTTTTTCAGAAAATTAGCAAAAATTCACCCTAAGCTATATTTGATATTCCGATTTAAAAAATGATGTCTATTTTACAAAATTCAAAACATATAAGTTACATTAATTAATTTAACAATTAATTCCCGCTGTCAGAGCAAATAGCGTGTTTTTATGAAACTATATCTATTAAAATATTGACACTAGTTTAAGTCCAATTTCAAAGTGAAATTAATTCCAATGACCACTATTGGATTAAATAGTAAAAATATATTCTAATTTAAATTTAAACCAATTCAAAAGATAATCCAATCATATAAATAAATTAGATTAAAAAGTGGTTTTGAATTAAAATACCACATTTTTCACTATTCATTAAAAAAATGAACTTTATCGGAAAGATACCAAAAAATTACACAAAGTAAATTTTGATGTCCCGATTCTAAATAAGAATTTTATTTTGTCAAATATAACACATAAAATAGTCAAAAAGTGGATTTAAAAGAGGTTCTCCATCAAAAGGCTGTTAATCGACCTTTTAAAGAATATTAGAATGTTTACAGTTAAAATTGAATTCATTCACATTTTTAATCCTCTAACATTTATTGTAAAAAGTAAAAATATTTGACAAACATATATAATCATTTTTTAGTTAGTTCTGTTCATTCCCGCCTTTACAACGGCTAGGCGTTAACTACCATTTAAAATAATATTATTTTATTATTAGAGTACAACATAATATTCCCAAGAAACTCTTTGTTGCGTATTGGGTACGCCATCGAGCATAGCTTCCCATTTAAAGTAATATTAATATTTTATTCACAAATAGGGATAAATATAAAGATGTCATATTCTTTATTTACCTGGGGTGTTACACCCGGACCCGGCCAGCCACCCGAACAGTGCCGAACGGGTCGGGTGTCACTACCTTAGGCGCACCTCCCCTGAATGCCAATGGCTGACGACTAGTAGCGAGGGTCTGTTAGGTATAGTGGGGAGGCTATACCCTCTCAGAGGATCATAATAAGGGAATTGGTCCACGCATAACAGTAAAGATGCAGCAGAAAGAAAGACTCAGCAGACTCGAACCAGACCCGCAGAGCGGAAGCATAATCAATGTAGATAAACAGCGGAAGCAATAAATATAAACAAAAGCAGTGTAAATAACACAACAGCATGGTGATAACATGTAACTACTACTGAAAAGTAAAACATGCATCCAAAGAAGGTCATTCTCAACTGAATATAAAAAGGGTACCAATGGCTAACCAACAGTAGCTACAACAAGTAGGCAAGCCGATACAGGAAAGTAACCAAAACAAAGTAAACCCCAGCTAGGTATGACCTCATGGTCCATACCATCTCCATGCAATAACTAACGTAGCCCATCTCCTGAAGCTGACCTCTTTCCTGCACGTAAATCCATAAAGTCTGCACGCGTCCCGAAGGGCCCGTGCAGGGTGTGAGAAAAATCTCAGTAGGATACCACCCAACGGTGCGTACAAAATATATGTGTTTAAGCAGTCATTAATTTACAAGGAAAGCATTAAACAATACAATGCACAATTAAACACAAACTCCACTGGTGCTCAAAAGCCACCATGGAGCGTCACCTGCTTCGGCCAATTCTGGAATCTCTATCGTGTAACCCAGCACCACATGCCACCTGACACCTCGTGTCTCAAGTACCGACGTCCTGAAGGCATGCCCAAGAATAGTAACCCAGAACCATGTTCCTCCTGACACCTCGTGTCTCAAGTACCGACGTTCCGAAGGCACGCCCATCCCCTGGAGGCTCCTCACCTCCCACGTGGCTTCCTACGACAAGCACCCCCAACCAGAATACCTAACTGTAACTATGGGGGCCTCTACCCACACGATTGGTCAAAACCACCTCATCACGGAGTATCTCTGTGTGCACACTACTCAAAGTCCCGGGTGAGTGGTAATCACTAATTAGTACCTAAGCCACCAACACATCTGACACCTCGTGTCCCTACGACCATGTCGGTCAAGTCCGATGGCCTCGCCATCCAAGTAACCCGAGCCATGCCCCAACCTGATAGTCATACTACCTCAAGCCAACGTCCATGATGCCCAATCCCGTGGTCAAAACCACCCAAATTAACCTGGGAAAATCCCCAACCTGTGATCAGCATCACTCAAGCGTAATCGGCCAAACCCAACACAACCCAAAAGGGTCCAGAAGATGCAATTCAGAAATTTCATATATAACATATTCAAATAGAAAACATAACCAGGAAAAACAAACTAAATAGTTGAATTACACTATGCCGGGTGCTATCATATACCAGTACTTAGGTCTGAAATGCCTCTAGAAATTTATATCAAGCTTTAATAAATTAAACTAACTGTTTAACACATTAATATTTCAATTAAAACCATTCTAGAATTCTCCGAACAAAATTCCACGATGATCCACAACCCCTCACCCGAACCGTTCATGAAAAATGGTAACAGGCCATACCCAAAGGCACCCCATAGGTCCCACAAGCAATTGAATATAAAATAGCAGATAAAATGGGTCCCGCTCAAAATACCCAAAAACACGCCAAAGGCCATGTCAACCAAACAACCATGAAAACACAAAATGAGGTATGCACCACCTACCTGAGACTCATACAATGCTATTACTTCGGTAACAACCGCCAATTCGGTTTAAACGTGGTTAATCTACAAAAGATTCAATACCGTTCAAATGCCTATAACTTGTTCTAAAATGAAAATCAGACAAAATGACTAAAGAGGAATCGAGGCCTTACCGAGGGGGTTCCAACGCATCAATCAGAGTTCGAATCGGACATCAGACGGATGATCGGGAGAAGGAAATAGGTTCAACCAGCTTGGTTCGCGAAACTGGGTGACATACATGGGTTCTGCCTAAAAAACGAGGCTACTGTCAATTTTAGCAAAAAAAAAGAAATTACACTGCGTGTACTTCATGAATACACACCGTGTATATATCATTTAACTATTCATTTGGAAGTTGAGATTTCGCCGACCTGCCGACATGAGTACACGACGCGTACCTATGGGTACACGACATGTACTTAGTTTCTCTTCTTTCCCTCGCCGACTTACCCACACGCCATGTATATCCCTCGTACATAGCTAAACTACACGGAGTGTCCAAGGGGAACACGGCGTGTACCTGGTTCTACCCGACCAATAGGCCCACATGCTATGTATGGCCACCACACGGTTGAGGTTACACGGCGTGTTGAAAACTACACGCCGTGTAGTAAGAAATTTCTACACGGTCATCACACGGTATGTACTCGGCGATCACACAACCGACACTTTCTTAACATATACACGACATGTACTTAAAAGTACACGGCGTGTGGTCTGGAAATTTCCAGAAACTTCCCATTTTCTCCAGTTTCCTCAGAAACCAATCAAAAATTCAAACAGGGTCGGGATTTTGACCCGTTTCCAAAAACCTGGGTTCTTACAAACTCCCCAACTTAACGTAGCTCATCCCTAAGCTACCGAATGAAACCCGGAGATGGCACCGAACATGCCCATCCCGGTCAAACAACCTGGACTACCCCGATCCCAAGGTTCTAGATAAATTCCTCAAGGGGCTCCCCACCTTAGGAATTGCCTACTCGGTCTCAACCAACAAATCTCAAAGCAACCAAGGTTTACTAACCTATTTTCCAGACGCATAGTCCTTCCGTGATGCATCATCACCCCTGCACCTCATTGGTGCTCACGTGTCGCTCCCGACACCCAGCGTAGCCTGCACCGTATCGGTGTCCGCCTCTACGAGGTCCTGATGCCTAGCATCTCAAATAGCCTGCATCCACGATGCCCCGATGCCCACGACACCTCATACATATATATAGTATATACCACACACTCGATATGGTGTTAATCCCACTGACTAGAATCTAGTCAGTCTACATAGATCCTATGCACCACATGCACTCAAAACAGTCATGCCTCTATAGGTCATGGAAGAAAGGAAACATGGAGATCACGACCACACCACGGTGTACCTCTAACCGTCGTTGTCTCACCAGCCTGCTCAGCCTCTGGCAGCTCCACGACGTGCGCCTGACCTGAAACACGACTACCTGACACCTGACCTCCCTGCGATGCTGCTCTAATCACCAGCCACTGAACCCTTAGCTGGGTCCCACAGTCTCTGTCATGACCTTCACACACAGCTGAACCTCGACTACCCTCTCCGGGTACTGAACCTAAACCAACTCCAGATGCTACAGTTTGTCCTGGTCCCTGCCTGCCGGGTATCTGAGAAGGCTGCCCGCAAAAACTCTCTAGATGCCCGTCCTATCCACATGCCCGACACTCCTTCGGAGGCCTATCACACTGCGCCCGAACATGTCCCGACTGTCCACACTGGAAGAAAATCACTGAAGAACTACCACGAGGTGGTCTAGCTAAATCCCTAGCCTGACTGCCCTGTTGGAACTCATCCCATCCTTGCTTCCTGCTGTCCGAACCATCACCTGAAGCTGTTGCCCTTCCCAAGCGAGACTTCTCTATCTCGTTTCCCTTGGCTATGAGCGCCTGATTTACCGCCTCGGAGAAGGAACCCAGCTTGAAGATGTTCATATGGACCTAATTGGCGTGTCGTAAGCCATCCTCGAAGCGCCTCACCCTAGCCGCGTCATCTCTCACTATACCAGGTATAAAGCGAGACAACTCTGTGAAAGTATCTGCATAGTCCATGATGGACATGTCTCCCTTCTGAAGACTCAAGAACTCCCGAGCTCTCTCTTCCCTCAGTGTCTCTGGATAGAAGAGCTCAAATAACCTGTCCTCGAAGTCCTTCCAAGCCAGTCCCTCGTGCCTACGAGCCTGAACCTATACGTCCCACCAAAGCTTCGCTGGTCCTCTCAGCATGTACGTTGCCAACTTGACCCTCCACCCTGGAGGTGTCTCGAGCTGCTCGAAGATCATCTGCATGCTCTCTATCTAGTTCTCATCCGCCTGCGGACCACCCTCACCCTGAAAAAGCAGCGGGTGCTGCGACTGGAACTCCCGCATCAGATACGCCATAGAAGGCTCTGTACCCTGCGCGCCTCTATCAATCCCCTACAAGACACGTACTAGGCTAGCTCGGAGCTGCTCGTCAAGACATGGTCCGAACCTTACCAAACCCGGCTTTTGTCCTACCTGCACTAAATCCTGAACCTGATCCTGTCCCTGAGTTTGTACCTGTGGCTCGTGCTCTTCCTATACCGAATTCTGACCCTGATACTGTGGCACTGTATCATCTGCTGCCTGACGCTCCATAGAGTCGTGAAGGAGTAACCCACTAAATACCATAAATGGTCAGACAACCCACACATATATAACAATATATTCTATGCAGATAAGGAAAGCAGTAAAAGGCAACTCATAAAAACTACCCTTACTCCCCCTCACCGCAACCCATGCCCCACGACATCCTGGACTCATGGCCTCCTTAACTGCCCCCAACAGAGCCAAGTATCAAACGTACCTCGGGCCATGCCCGTCCCGACAACTCACATTGCCTCAAACCGACGATCGAGTCGCCCAATCCAGACAGTTACACTACCTCATCCATAGTACCTGCTTGCTCTCATAAGAGTCAGACCCAAATATTCTGCCACATGCAATTTTACAAAATATAAGGCATGGTATAAACATTACACAACTAGAAATTCTATCATTAATTTCACCAATTCACATTTCAAAGCATATAAAGAACGGTAATTGATTTTTTTATATACATGGTATTATCACTTCACAAAGCATACATGCAATTATGAAATTGAAATACCCTAAAAATGTGCCTATCAAAATCCAATCAACCAAGCCTCACCATACCATCCAAGGTCCAATTCTCCCTTACCATACCGGGTCAAGGGTCACATATCACAAGCATGGACATCACACATCAAGTGAGCCACCGAGGTAGAAATCATATAAACTGTAATCTGAGCAAAAATAAACAGCAGTTCCCACCCGTGACAACTAGGTCCATCCCTCGTACCTGGGGCTGCAAGCACCCAAGCACAATCTAGAAACCCAGTCCCTGTAACAAACTATCTCTAGTCTACTATATCCCAAATAGTAAAACCTGCAGAAAGAAACAAGAAGCCTCAAACTCATTAGTAGCCAGTAAAATACTGCTACTAAATCCCTCTCAAGAACTCCTATGATACCACTTTGTAACGACCCGAACCCGGCCAACCACCCGAACAGTGCCAAACAGGCCGGGTGTCACTACCTTAGGTGCACCTCCCCTGAACGCCAAAGGCTGCTGACCAGCAGCGAGGGTCTGTTAGGTATAGTGGGGAGGCTATACCCTCTCAGAGGATCATAATAAGAGTACTGGTCCAAGTATAACAGTAAAGATGCAGTGGAAAGAAAGACTCAGTAGACTCGAAACAGACCCATAGAGCGGAAGCATAATCAATGTAGATAAATAGCGGAAGCAATAAATATAAACAACAGCATCGGAAATAACACAACAGCATGCTGATAACATGTAACTACTACTGAACAGTAAAACATACATACAAAGCAGTTCATACTCAACTAAATATAAAAAGGGCACCAATGGCTAACAAACAGTAGCTACAACAAGTAAGCATCCAGATACAGAAAAGTAACCAAAACAAAGTAAACCCCAGCTAGGTATGACCTCCAGGTCCATACCATCTCCATGCAATAACCAAGACAACCCAGCTCCTGAAGCTGGCCTCTTTTTTGCACGTAAATCCATAAAGTTTGAACGCCTCTCGAAGGGCCCGTGCAGGGTGTGATACAAATCTCAGTAGGATACCACCCAACGGTGCGTACCAAATATATGTGTTTAAGCAGTCATGCATTTACAAGGAAAATATTAAACAATACAATGCACAATTAAACACAAACTCCACTGGTGCTCAACAACCACCATGGAGCGTCACCTTCTTCAGCCAATGCCGGAATCTCTGTCATATAACCCGACACCACGTGCCACTTGACACCTCGTGTCTCAAGTACCGACGTCCCGAAGGCACGCCCAAGAATAGTAACCCGACACCATGTGCCTCCTAACACCTCGTGTCTCAAGTACCGACGTCCCGAAGGCACGCCCATCCCCTGAAGGCTCCTTACCTCCCACGTGGCTTCCTATGACAAGCACCCCCAACCAGAATACCTAACCGCAACTACGGGGGCCTCTACCCACATGAGTGGTCAAAACCACCTCATCACAGAGTATCTCTGTGTGCACACTACTCAAAGTCCTGGGTGAGCGGTAATCACCAAATAGTACCTAAGCCACCAACACATTTGACACCTCGTGTCCCTACGACCATGTCGCTCAAGTCCGATGGCCTGACCATCCAAGTAACTTGGGCCATGCCCCAACCTGACAGTCGTACTACCTCAAGCCAACATCCATGATGCCCAATCCCATGGTCAAAACCACCCAAAGTAACCTGAGAAAATCCCCAACCTGTGATCAGCATCACTCAAGCGTAACCAGACAAGCCCAACACAACCCAAAAAGGGTTCAGAAGATGCAATTCAGCAATTGCATATATAAATTATTCAAATAGAAAACATAACCAGACAAAAAAAACTAAACAGTTGAATTGCACTACGACGGGTGCTATCCTATACTAGCACTGAGGTCTTAAATGCCTCTAGCAATTTATATCAGGCTTTAATAAATTAAACTAGCAGTTTAACACATTAATATTTCAATTAAAACCATTCTGGCGTTCCCCAGCCAAAATGCCCTGATGAGCCACGACCCCTCACCCAGACCACTCATGAAAATTGGTAACAAGTCATACCCAAAGGCACCCCATAGGCCCACAAGCAATTCAATATAAAATAGCAGATAAAACGGGTCCCGCTCAAAATACCCGAAAACACGCCAAGACCGTATCACCCAAACAACCACGAAAACACAAAATGATGTATGCACCACCTACCTGAGACTCGTATAATGCTACTCCTCCGGTAACAGCCACCAATTCAGTCTAAAACATGGTAAATCTATAAAAGATTCAATACTGATCAAACGCCTATAACTCGTTGGAGAACAAAAATCTGAAAAAACAGCCGAAGAGGAATCGAGACCTTACCGAGGGGGTTCCAACGCATCAATCAGAGTTCAAATCGGACATCATAGGAACGATCGAGAGAAGGAAATAGGTTCGGACGGCTTGGTTCGTGAAACCGGGCGACAAACATGGGTTCTGCCTAAAAAACAAGGCTACTGCCCGTTTTAGAAAAAAAAAGAAAGTACATGGCGTGTACTTCATGACTACATGCCGTGTATATATCATTTAACTATTCATTTGGCGGCTGGGATTCCTCCGACCTGCCGACATGAGTACACGGCGTGTACCCGTGTGTACTTGGTTCCTCTTCTCTCCCTCGCTGGTTTACCCTCACGCCATGTATATCCCTCGTACACAGCTAGACTACACGACATGTCCAAGGGGAAAATGGTGTGTACCTGGTTCTACCCAGCCAATAGGCCCACATGCCATGTATGGACACCACACGGCCGGGGTTACACGGCGTGTTGAAAACTACACGCCGTGTAGTAAGAAATTTGTACACGGTCATCACATGGCATGTACTCGGTGAGCACACAGCCGACACTTGCTTAACTTATACACGGTGTGTACTTAAAAGTACAAGGCGTGTAGTCTGAAAATTTCCAGAAACTTCCTGTTTTCTCCAGTTTCCTCAGAAACCAGTCAAAAATTCAAAGAGGGTCGGTATTTTGACCCGTTTCCAAAAACTTGGGTTCTTACAATTATAAAACTGTTCTAGCTGTCCTTTAATGTCAAAAGTCACCTCCATAAGCTATAATATGTAAAAAATCAAGAACATATTATTTATCACTCCTATAGAAGAATATTATTATTATTTGGTCAATATAGATTTTCTAGAAATAAGGATCTTCCCAAATGTAAAATTTTTATTCATCTTTGAGTCTAATTTTTTTGAGGATTTAGGTGAGATGGAACTTGAGAAGTTACCAAACAATTTGACCATATCAACATAGTAAGGTGATTATACTTTTAAAAAGTACACTTACTCCCCTATAATAAATTCATCCACTGGTTCTTGATCTAGAATTTTGACTTTGGTGGTATTTGATAGTTGGGTTTGGTGATTTTCCACCTAGTTATTTACTTTTTTTCATGTACTTGATCTCTATCTTAAACTCATAAAATCAAGGAATCTATTTGAATGTTCTTGGTTTATACTTGATTTTTTTCACAAAATACCTAACGGTTACATGATTATAAAAAATTGTAACTTTAGTTCCTAATAATTATGATTGAAATTTTTATAAAGAAAAACATGACTGCAAAAAAATCTTTTTGGTGGTTGTGTAGTGGGTATGAGTAGAATCCAATGTCCTTGATTACTATCCGATGAATTGATTTCTGGATCCAACTCATTGGGATAACACTAATCCCATAACTTGGTTGTAATCATCACAAAAGTAACTCAAATGGGTATTCTTGGCTTGGTGGATACATCACTGGTGGTGTGATTATCTTCTTCTTTAATTCATCAAAAGATTCCTTGTATTTAGTATCAAAGATAAAATCATCATCTTTCAATAATAATTTGGGAAAAGGGAAAATCAATCTTATTAAAATCCTTGATGAATCTCTTATAAAATCCTACATGTCCTAGAAATTACATGACTTGTTTCAAAATAGTTGGATAGGGAAATGAATTTATCACTTCAATATGAGACTTACCCACTAAAATTCCTTTTTTTGAAATAACATGGCCAAGCAACATTATTCTATCCACCATGAAATGTATCATTTAAAAAATTAAAACAATGTTCATTTTAATACATGTTTTTAAAACTTTATCCATATTTTTCGAGCATTGATCAAAATAATCACAAAAAATATTGAAGTCATTAAAAGAACCTTTAGGGAGTCTTTAATATGATCAAAAACTAGAATTACCATGAAACTATAAAATGTACCTAGTGTACTAAAAAATCCAAATGAAATCATTCTATATAAAAAGGTGTTAAATAGACTTGTGAATTTTTTCTTCTCCAAATCCCCAAGTTCAATGGTCACTTGAAAATAATCTGAAAATCCATTTAAAAACAGCATTGAGTTCACCTTATTAACCTTTCTAGCATATGGTAAATTAAATAAATGGGGAAATGATATTTCCCAGTGACCTAGTTCAAATTATTATAATTTATATACACTCTCTAACTTTTTTTAATTCCAATAATTATTAACTCATTCTAGTCATTCCTTATTATGGACTGTTTAGTTTCCTTTTAAAATATGTGGATGGGACTGACCCAGTGTGAGTATAAAATGGGATATATTATCACTGATTCTAAACAATTGTCAATATACTTATTCAAAATATCCATCATGGTCAGATTTATCCATACTTTGGGCTACCTAACATATTTAGAAATTTCATTAAGCATAATTCTATACATGTAGGTTTTTAAATTGATTCTTGGTAAATCCCATAGATTCCAACCTATTTCTTGCACATTTCCTTCAAAATTTCAATCAATTTTTTTTCTTGATACGAGAAAAAATTTCTGTAACTGATCACTATAAATTTATCTCCTACCATTAAGTATAGATATTTTAGATCAGTGGGTATAGGATTTATCTCCAAATTTGGGGGATATTCTAAAGATGAAATCAGACCTAAATTTCTTACTTATAAAGACTGAATTCCCTACACAATAGATATAATATTACATTCCTTTATATTAAATAAATAATCAAATCTATTAAATAATTCAAAATTTACCACTTATTTCAAACTTCAAATATGTTTTCAATTTGGTTGAACACATACCCTCTCTACTAAATTTTTAATCATTAATTATTCCGCTAGAGCTATAATTTCATGTAACATACTTGGTTATTCACTAGGCTTAGTCTTCTAAATGTGTGACAATGTGAAAATTTATTTCTACTCCTAGGGGTATCACATAGAATCAAATATTTTTATGTGGTCTGTGTTTTATCCAATATCCATGGTGAGGGTTCCTTCTTATACATTGATGATGGTATTTATTATCTTCAAGAATGACCAACCCAAATTAATGGGTTACTAGGATAGTATCAATCTTCCTTCATATTGAGAACATAAAATACCATTGTAAATATTAAATTATATACTATAATTATGACATCCTAAAATACTAATATTGTAAAAGTGGTGGATCTATTTTCAAATTAAACAACCACTCTTGTGGGATTCAATTCTCTCATCAGTAAAGAAGTAAAAACTGATTGAGTTATGAAATTAATGGAAGCGCCTAAATCACATAAGGCATCTAAAAAATTCATAGAACCAATTGTTAAAGGGATGAAAAATATTACCGAATCTTTAAATTTGGTAGGAAATTATGTGTTTATCAAAGAATATACACTTATTCCAAAATCGAATATTTCATTCCATGGAAGTTTCCTTTTCATGGTGAAAAGTTTCATAAGGAATTTATCATACTTTAGAATCTATTTAAGATCTTTTAGAAGGTATATATTGATCTTGAATATATGGAAATTTTTAAGAATTTATTTTTAGAGTTATTATTCTTGTATTTTATTAAATTGAATAATCTTGAATGGAAATGGGATTGGAAGGTCCATCTTCTATCTTTCCAATGGCGCCTCTATCTTTTTTTATACTTATATTCCACTCTCTTATTTTTTTTCTTCCCCATATTGTTCTATAGAGTTATTTCTAGATTCTTTAAACATATTTTTCTCAATTTCTAGTTGATTTTACTCAAATTAAGGTGTGGTTAGGGTAGATTTATTTCCCACTTATTGTGGTTACCACACTTACATTTTCTATGGGGTTAAAGAGTGACTGAGGTTGAAGTTTTCCTTGAATTTTCGAAAATATTTCCACTAGACTTCCAAGTTGGTTATTTAAATTATTCAATTCATTCATAGTCTCCTCAACCATTGATCCTTGATATTTTTTTACTGGGGATTACACAATAGTTGAGGGTTGTTTATATGATTTTTTTGTAAAGGGTTTTAATGCTAGTAAAATGGATGGGTGTCGTATTTTATAAATGGTTTTTGTATGCATGATGGTAACTATAATTACTATTGTAATGGTGGTTATTGTTTTTAATGATTTTGATAGGGTATCTTAGTTTGGTTTTATTAGTTTCCAAATCCATATTGGACTTGAGAGTTATCTCACTATCCTAGACTTTTCTACTAAAATTTCCTCTACCAGTAGGCTACAACATCACTCTTAGTTCCCTATATCTTCACACATAGATCAAAATAATGGTAAGTTATAAACATAATCCAAATACATACACTATTTTTTATAGATGAATATATTTATTTATTAACATTTATCTAAGAAGATTAATTAATTACTCAATTTTGAATTCTACCAATAGAGATGATTCATAAGACCATGCCTCCTATAAACATCTGGTATTGTACCACTTTCACCAAACTAATATGATTTTTGTATAATTTTTTCAATGATTCCCTTAGCCGCCAATGTTTATTTTTTATTAAAACTCTTCTTAAATATGTATCCAACAGGTTCTTTTCACTTTTATGTATTCCTTGGTTAAAGAAAACAAGGATATGGTGCTCTATAATGGCTTTATGTATGAAACTATAACATAGTTTCTTTAACCTCTCTCAATAATCATAAAGGGTCTCTAAAGAAGCTTGACTAATAGAATAAATATCATTCTTG
Organism: Viscum album; assembly: GCA_963277665.1. Taxonomy (NCBI): domain Eukaryota; kingdom Viridiplantae; phylum Streptophyta; class Magnoliopsida; order Santalales; family Viscaceae; genus Viscum; species Viscum album. Next base: position 908,619,323 of record OY728165.1, on the reverse strand, counting down.
ATGGATTTTTTTTTCTAAATTTGGGGAAGAAACTCTTAAGGAGGTTTCTTTCCTTGTTATCCTAGTATAATACTTCTCCTAGTTATAGACTATGTGATCACTCCTTAGTTTTTCCTTTGAGTGAAAAGGGAAATTTACTACACTTGTATTTTGCTTTTTTCCTCTCCTTTGAGCTTAAAATTTGAGAAAAGTAATGTGAATTAATTTATGTTCTAATTGGGGTATTCACTTAAAATACCATGAAACATGGAAAATAATTAAATTAGGCTAGTTTTTAATTCACAATAATTATTTATAAGTAGTTATTTCAATATTATTGTTTTGATTCCCAAAATTAGGGGCACACAAATCTCTCAAAGGATGATTGGAATTTTCTACCATAGGTATAAGCTCATAGTGAATACTTAAATTTTTACTTGATTCTATTTGGTGAATATCTTGAAATTATTCTTTTAAGTTAATATTAGTAGTTTTTTATCTATATATTAGGGTTAATTGAGAATAGTTGTTTTGTTTAATATCTATTCATGAAATTAAAAATTACTATTTTTTTCATTGCCTCCCTAGTAATGGACCTAAATCTTGATAGAATATTTCATAAGGTGTGAAAAAGGTATTATTATCCTAGATTAAATATTGTCTAGTGGAAAACTAAGGTTTTCCCTAGAGAGGGGTGCTCAAATTAATTTTCTATTTTAGTTAAAAGGGATAATGGGTGTGTTTGAATCATTTTATTAAAAGTAAAATAAATAGTATAAATTGAAGAAAATGTTTGAAAATAAACTTATAAGAGGGTGGTGGTTTGGGGATGGATATTAAATTATAATTCTATAATATTTTCAAGTAATTTTTTACTTATTGTTATTAACTAGATAATGATGGGTTCCAAAATTATTTAACCTTCCATCTAAGGTGGAACATATATGGTGAGAATTTATTTAATTGAGATCTCATATTTGTCTATCCTCTTTCCTTTTCTGTGAAGTAATATAAAACCCCCATCATAGTTTACTCAGGAAAGACCCAATTGGTTTTTTATTCCCTAAGTCAACCAATGATATTATTACTACCTTCACACACAATTCTGCAATTTCCAAGCTCTTCCCCACATAGCCTTATAATTACATCATATAATGATTAAGATAAGTGGATTGAGATAATTATCATATACCAATGGGAGAATATAGTAAATATAATTAAATTAGACAAAATATCATATGATACTAAGAACTGGTGCAGAACACTAAAACCGGTTAATTTTTTTTAAATGATGATGCCTTGGTCAAAAGGCCAAAGCACTAAAAATACATAAAGAAAAATAAAAAATATATATAAGTTTGAAAGTGGGAAATTTATTACAATATTTTTCATGTAATAGGATGAGATCTACTGGGAGGTCATCTAACCACGTAATTTCTCTACTAAATACTTTATTGGTAAGACCATCTTCCCCTTTGTTTTCCTCACAGTAAGTTTGAGTGATAATATGATTGAGCTCTGTTAGATGTTGGAGGGAAATCATCCATCTTATTGAGATGGACCCTGCCAAGTGAACCACCCCATATCAAAGGGCTTGAATGATGGTAGTGGAGTCTCTTTCAATCCATATATTATTCTATCCTTTTTTCTTGATGTGATCGACGATAATAATAACATTGTTCATCTCTAATTCTAAGCAGGATGCAAAACCACACATGCCATACCAACATCCCAGAATATGCCCATTGTGATTTATACACACTATTCCATAATCCATAGGGCCTGGGTTTTCTTGTGACACACTATCCACATTTATTTTGATCCATCTAGGGATAGTGGGCTTAAAAATACATCCAACATACCTTTGGGTTTGATGAAATTTCCTTTGATTTCGATCCGACGAAGAATTATATGACCCTTGATGGAGTTGTGACAGGTACCTATTTGCATCATTCCAACTTCCTTGATAGTGATTAATATCCTCACCTGATATGCACAAAAGTTTATGGAATTATTATTGTGAATGATATAATTTCTTTCATACTAGATGATGTGAATCAGTTCGACAATAATAGTAATGAAGATTTGTTTTATTTTAGGAGAGGCACCCATAGTAGTATATCTTTCGAGATATAGCTTAATGGGGTCCAAAACTATCCATCTAAGATAAAAAATGTCAAATATGTATTTCCATAATGCATAGGAAGTAGCACAAGTTAATAACAGGTGGTCATCATCCTCTCTATGTTGATTACACATAAGACATTTAGAACAAAGTTGAATACCAAATAATTGAAGATAGAAATCAGTGGTAACTATATTGTGGGATATTCTCCACACCAGTGTGAGTCTGGAGGGTCTTAACCATTGGTTTTTAAAGCTCTTTATTCAGGAAAAATCTTGTATTGTATTTCTAAAATTATGATTGCAGTAGAGTTTCGAGTTTAAAACACCATTATGCACCGGTTCCCAAACTATAAAATCACCAGTGTTGATAAAAGGGGAGTTAGAAATAATATTATTTATCTCATTAGGTAAGTCCAAGTCTAGAGATTTCATGAAATCATTAATGGATATATTAATATCTATAGATAAATTCATAGAACCAGTTAATGAAAGGGAGATTTATAATCATAAAGTCTAGTACTCTAGCATGAAAATTATAATCCTTACCTTCCCTAATCACCAATAGTATTTACCCCTCCATGTGAGATAAAACAATGTTGAGAGATAAATAATAAAACATTGAAAATTATAAAATAAAACAATGAGAACATGAAAACAGCAGTAGTGGTGGTGGTGTGAGTTCATCATCCCTTTATTTGGCCTTGAATCCTTCTTGTAGTCTTCTCCCTTCTTCTTTGGTTGGTCAAATCCATATGATATCCCTAATCCTTGGATTTTTTTGAATTTTTTTTACTTCTTAGTAATTATTTATGGGTTATGATATGGTCTTACTTAAAATATATTGTTTTCCCTCTTGTTCTTAGTTAAAATATCATTCATATTATAATCCACATTGATGGATTTGGTTAACTGCATAAATTCTAATGTGGTTATAAAAATATAGATCTTAAAATCCATATGATCCTTATGAACCTTAATTTTTTTAAATTTTCATGGGAATGATACTTAGGTAATATTAAATCATTCTTATGGAGTGAGGGATCCATCCTTATAGAAATCCTTAAAATGATTAGATGATACTTATATAATCTGAAATTTTAAAATTAAATTATTCTTATATATGGATTTTCTTTATACCTATGGGAAATTATTGGTCCTTATAGAGATCCATGCTTATGGAATATATTCATGCTTACACGGGTCTCCATTCTTATGCAATACTATATTCATGCTTATGAAACATGAATAATGTTTATGCGGGATCCATTCATCCTTATGGGACACTGTAATGATGCTCACATAGTTTGATGATTCTTATAGAGTATGGAAATGATTCTTATGGATGAATCCCTTCTTAGACAACTAATTACTTTATCATTTCTTTATTCCCAAGCTTCTCAAGATCATCCTTAGGGATATTTCTTTCCAATTAAAATTCTTCACTGTTAAGATTCCTCAAATAGATTTTTACTTCACAATTGAAACACAAATAATAATTATCATCTAACCATTCATTTTATTTCCAAAAATAAAATATATTAATTAACTCTAAAATAATCTCCATTTAATCATTATTCATATAATTTATTGAATTTTCACTTTAATTCAAAAAATCCTTAGAACTCAATGAACAAATAAATATAAGTGACTAAAATGAAGTGAATATTAAAAAAATATCATGAAATTATTGACTATTTTATTGATCTCCCACTCCAAAACAACCCTTAGATACTATCTTAGCAAGAACAACCTTCTTGACTACTTATGATAATTTAGGAAGATTAAAGAGCATGAGGTGGATTTTCAAGGGCTCTTTAAGACCAATATTGAAATTTCTTACTTTGAGTTTATAATCTCTTATCATGTAGGAAGAGAATAAGATTAAATATATAAAGGTGGAATCATATTCCACAAATGACATTGAACATTATTGGAGGATTATAAACTTATTCTCCTTCACCCACAATGGATGTACTGATAAAATTATTTAAAGAAGTTTTCTTGAAACTTTTCCTATGTGAGGATCTAGTCTTTCTTAGACTCGATAATCTTGTCTAAAGATAAATGTTCACCACTTATATAATGACGATGGATATCCTTCCCTTCTAGAATTAATATATATAGCTAAACTTGAAGTTTCATGGTTGTTTCAATACTTTCAAAGATCTGATGGAGATTAACACACTCCACAACCTTCTAAGGAGTTACATCACCCTAAAAAGTATGAGGATGGTAGAACTATAAGTTCATCATGATATCAAAGTACATAATATTATTTCATAAATCTCTTTTAACAAGTGGTTAAATGTTTTTTGTAATCACATCAAATATTTGAGGGTCAATAGTGGGTTGAGCTGGCGATGCATGATCACTCACCCCATTTTACATAAAAGGACGAGGTTGTCTTGGTAGCATCCTCTACAGTAAATCCAATAATATATTCCAATAATATATTCCAATAATATATTCCTATTAGATAACCTTAAGAATTTAATTTCAATATATAGGTATAATGTAAGTTCACCCCCTCCCTCCCTTCTATTTATCAAAGCACTCATCAATTTTAAACACTTTATAAACCACTTTTAAGAAATTTCACCTGCTAAAATATTCATTTAAAAATAATTAAAGGCACACTTAGATTATAAAATAAAAAACTATTGCTTCCCTTAACATATAAAGAAGATATCTATCATAGGTATCAGTTTTATCCTATATTAACATAATTTTTAATAATATATATAGAGAAAAAATATCATATATTTATTGTTAATTTTTTAGTTAATGAGAGTCATCAACTGATTCCATTAATAGTATAATAAAAATGATAGAATAGTATACTACATAGAATGGTATCCTACTCATGACTACCTATGGACACCTAATATGATGCATGATACCCAAGGACATTAGATAGACATAAGGGAGAAATAAAAAATAGAGAGATCCCATACTACCCTTGGTAACTTAGACTTACACTATAATTATGTCATCCAAATATATGTATAGGTTGAATCCTGATTCATGATGGTCCTATATTCTTATTAATATCAAGTATCATACTCAATATACCTTAAAATATGTTCTAATACCATTTTTTAATGACTTTGACCTGGTAACCTGAATGGTAATATGCCAGGTTTCTAAAAAACCTCAAACATAACTCCCAATCACTGGAGGCTAAATAGAATTCTGAGGGTTAAGGGATATATGTGTGTGAGGTGGTTTACCCCATTAAATAATGTAAAAAAGAAAATAAGTACATAATCTAAAGGAGAATAAGATACCAGAGCATGGGGTGGTACCAATATGGTAATAGGTAATAATGAAATATGAAGGAAATATAACTTAATAAAAAATTAATAAGACGATGTATACATAATTTTTATAAATAAAACATCTAAAAACATTATTGCGATCACATACTTCAATATATCTTAATAGGGGTGAATTATTGTGTTAATTGTTTCTCATATTTTATTGGTAATTTTTATCATGTTGGAAAGAACCCTTTGAACCTATCAATCTCAAGAACACATAGTATTTGTAATAGAAAATTAATGCAATGAAATAAAGATTTTACATGGTTCACCACTAAGGGATACTCCAAGGAGCATACACCGAAATTGTGTCGATGTACCAGGGGATATAACTACTCTCCATAAAGAATTATAAGGTTTTTTAAATATTCACTATCAATACAAGGGTCACTCCATATTTCTTACCATCCACCCACTACATCAAAAGAGAGTGATAAATATTTCATCACTTGATGATCACTCACAAAAATTATTTACAATGAATGAACACAAAAATATCATGGGTATTATCATTGTGATTTTTGTTCTTCACATAAAATCCAAATCATTAATAATAATCACCCCAATAGCATAGGTTCTCTCTAATCTTTAAATGTTTCAATTTCATCTCCATATCCTTCTAAATTTCTTCCTTGATCTCTCTAATATTGAGGGTCCAAACCAACTATTTTTTTTAGAATTTAGATACATGCCGCTCATTTATTGGGTCTCTAAACAACACATTAATCATAAATTAATTCTACCAAGACAACTACAATCCCATGAAATCTAAGATGGGAATTTTTAGTATTTACATTATCTATGGAATAAATATCTTCATTGTAGCATTATTCTCATAAAAAACTCCCATATAGTGGTGTAAAATCCTTCACCATGAAATAATCTTGATCAGAAACTAGACATATAAAATATTTATATATATCATATTTAAATCCTTAGAGAATCCGAACGTGATATTTAAAATTTTATCAATATTTTAACTAGTTAAGGAATGGTCCTCATGATTATGGTGTGAAGTACTTCTTACAAGAAAAAAAATTCAAAGAATTATGTCCATAACACACCCAAAGGAGTGACCGGGTAGTTCATGGTGTGTGGAATCCTATATCTAGTACCTTTGTGGCATTATCACCATATTCATAGCATGATCCCTTCATTTCGTTACAAAAAATGTTTACCCTTCCATTCATGGACATGAATTGTGTCATGGATCTATCCCCACATGCCTCACTTTAGTAATATTTTATTATTATGAATCATCTATTTAATTGGTATCCTTACCTTCATGACACATATCACCAACTAGTTCTTTAGAATTATTCTTATATATACCTTGAGTTATTCTTACTCATCTAATATATTTTTTAGTATATTATTATGCAGCGGGTATTGGAACATAGTTACATATTCCATGGTATAATAGCTCCTATATAATTTACATTTATTATTATATGAGATATTGATTCTAAAAACTACTCTTACTCTTCTTGAGTTTATTAATACACACTATATTAACATCATGTATCCTCATATAAAGTATGGGGACCAACATTTCACCATTATTATGTTTCTTTTTGTTGAGACAACTTGATAGAGATATTTATTTCTTCAAAGTATTTTTCAAGCATATCAAACTCTTGTGTTGTCATAGATATCACCTAACAAACTTTATTCCATCCACGATCAATGATAATCACTAAAATTACATCTCTCAGTTCTATAAATCCTTAATATAGGCCAAAAAGTAGATCTAAAGATAATATAGGTTATAAAATTATCCCCCTTTGGATTTTTTGTAAATCCAAGATGTATTTAGTGAAATTCAAAACTAAAAAATCCTGAAATTATGATTTGAATTGAATTTAATATTCTATCACTCTAAGTCTAGGTAAGAAAATAACATTATAAAAACAATATATTAATATAGAAACACATTCCTTATTGCTTCATCTAAAACCACTTCTTGATAAAATCTAAAATAAAATTTAAAGGCATCTCTAGAAAATAGAAAATATCCCCTATTTCTATGCATATCTTCATAGTGAATACCCCCTCCCCAAGGTAGACTCCCCTATGAGAGAAGATTTCTTTAGTGAAGTTAGATTGAATACCATCTCTCCCACTTTGACAATAAATTGAAGGTCATTTTCTTATACAACACAAGAATCCTAGTTAGATATTATATGAACATGGTAGGAGGGGATTTTACAAACTATCTCTTATTGGGAGAGATGGTTGAAAATAAAGGATCAATTGATTCTTCTCAAATGCCAGTGATTTCAATTGTTTTATAAGTATCTCCACTACTTGTTTATTAGTACTAATATATATTGATATTACTTAATCCATCTTCTCTTAAATAAAATTATACTAGGTCTCAATATGTTTCATTTGTGAAATTTAAACTAGATATTTCATCATCTCAATTGTAATTTTTTTCACAATGGACTACTATGGACAACTTCACAATTTATCCAAGATCCTCCAGTTTTTGTTTCATCAAATTTAGTTGTGTTCATACTTTTTCTTGTAAAATTTACTCTATTTCAATAATACTTAGATAGGTTTTCTCTTATTTATTACTAATCCATACAATACAGTTTCATCTAATAAAGAAGGATCTTCCACTCAGATATTTTCTATCTATAATGTGTCCAACTCAATACATATCCATGCATGGATATAAATCTCTATCATTACATGTAAAATATACCAAACTATAATCAAGTGTTCCTTAAATTTACATCATTATCTATTTCACAATTTATAGATATTCTTCCTTTGGAAAAATTGAAAAAAAATTATTCAATCATGTTTCAAAAATGATTTCAATTTTTATTGTTGTGAGATACAACAAGAATTTAATCATTCTCTGGTAAAATATATAAACAATAATTTTTCATCCTTTATATTTTCCAACCTTGGTACCAATCATAATCAGTGTCAAAACTAGTTTTCTATACTGAATTATTAACTTCTTCAGCAACACTCTTTCATATTTATCTTAGGAAAAAATGTATCTATTTTTTTGATTCAATTGAAGCCTAATAAATAATGCGATTTCAATAATTATTGAGATATTAAATTACAAAACTAATCAACCATATGAATTGTTATACTAATTTAGTCTCACTACCTCTGAAAATGATATATTAAATATAAATGTGTACCACAAACTATTCTTCCTTTTTCAATTTCATATAGAGATTATGATAGACTCTAACTCTTTTAAAATCAAGATTCTTTAATAAATTATCTTATTGAGCATATAAATCATGAGGTGAATGTTTTAATCCATATAAGTCCTTTCTCAACTTGCACACCTTATATTCACTATCACTAATCAAGAAACCCACTAGTTTCTTAATATATACCTCCTTCTCTGGTAGTTCATTCAACAATACTTTCTTGATATGCATTTGATAAATTCTAAAATTATTTCAAATATATAGAATTAATAAAAGTCTTATCAACTGAAGTCACGCTACTAATTCAAAGGTTTCTTCCATGTAAAATCCTTTGACAAGTGCATATACCTTTCACAATAATCATTCTTTGTTTTTAATTACATTTCCATGAATATAATTTTTTTTGAACACCCACTCAGTTCTAATGATATTATGACTCATGGACCTCTTCAAAATCTCCCAAGTTTTTTTTTTCTTGATTTTTTCCAACTTTTCATTCATGTAAATGGTCTATAATTCATATTATAATACTTATTCAAATGAGGATAGATCTAATTGAGATAATAATGTAGTGTGATCTAAAATTATCATCCTATGAGTTTTTGTCTGAGTTGTTTCATCATCGATGATATTTGATTCATCAACCTCAACCTTAATATTCTTCTATAGAGTCAAAGATTAATTATATTCAACAACTTATTCATCCACTAATTAAGTTATAGGATCCTCTTTACATATTAAATTGTGCAATCCACTATAATTAGTTTCTAATTCTTCCTTATCATTATTATCTTCACTCAAATATAAATTTTCATATATTTTTTATAGAATTTTCTTTAACCACCTTCACATAATTTCTTTCCAAAATAATGTTCATATTTTTTAAAATAACTTATAATATTTACTATTGAATGAATTACCACACAATATCACTTAATTAACTACATCTCCAAATTTTCCTTGACTTCCTTCATTGTTCTAGATGCATCACTTACTTCTAAACACCTTGAAGTGATTCGATGTTATATTACTTCCATGACACATTTCTTATAGAGTTTTATTCTCTCTAGGACTCAAAAAAGCATGATTTTTTTGTACAATAACACTTTCATGAATTCATTCAAATATTGTAGAGAGATTACATGTTCAATGAGTAAGGTTTTTTCCATGTTGTTCACTATCTAATTCCACCATTTAGAAATACCATTTTTTCATGGTGTTGTTACCAATGAAACATCATGTTTGATCTCATGTTCTTTTAAGTATATTTCTAGATATACTGGATGATATTATTTTATCACAAAACTTTTATTATTATTCTAGTTTCAATTTCATCTCGCTTTCAAAACCACTTGATATAATAAATGACATCTGGTTTTTCTTGTATAAATATGACATGTCCTATTATAAAATAATCATCAATAGAAAAGATGAATTATTTCTCACCCTATATTTTGGAAAAAATTCATGGGACTACATAAATTGGTGTGAATTAGATTCATCATATCTAAATCGCTTTCCTTTTTTCATCTGATAGGGATTTATCACTATTTTTCCTCTTGAAAATGCATCACAAGTCTTCTCTTCATTATATCATACATTAGGCCGCTTCGGCGGTGGCGTAGTGGTGCAGGGTCAAGGTCCATAGCAAAAGTGTTCGTTGAGGTCTGGGGTTCGATTCCTAGGAGCCCGCTCTTGGGGGAATTTCCGCCTCCCATGTACCACTCATCTTTCCGGGTCACCCGGTGTCTCATCGGGTGGGCAGAATGGGCGCACTTCACCTGGCTGATAGATTGCTATGTCAAACCATCGATGATCAAGGTGTTACCCCATGGGACGCACTATCATCTCGGCTGGAAACGACTCCTTCCCAGTTGGGGCTTCTCCGGAAGACCCCTTCATGGGGAGGGGGGTTCTCGAGTGTGGAGGGTTCGAAAAGGCCACTCTTGGGGATTCCCTTTATTACTGGTTATCATACATTTAGAATTTTAATATTACATTTTGACTTTAGTAAATTATTTATTATTATTTTATGAATATTACTAATCCTTTTATGAAAAATACTATTTTACTTTTCTACAATAAAGAAGCAAGCGTTTTCCTATCTATTTATTTGGTATAAGTTATCGTTTTTTTGTTAATTTTTCATAAATGGGATTCTGATCTTACCATTGATTAAACATCCCTTTTGATTAAATGTAACTATGAAAACAAATTCACAAAGTTGAATAACGATAAATAGATTATATCAAAGTCTATTCTGATAGATAAAATTTATATTCTTCTTCTCATCTCCAATCATCTTTCACTTTCTACTTCTAATGATTTTTAAAGATCTATAATTTCTAAAACTAACAATTCAATCTATACATCCATTCACATTTCTTAAGAGAATCATGATTATTGTCATATGGAATGAACACCCACTATAAAAAAATCTAAGTAATTATATTTTTATTTTCTTTGATATCAATTTTATCCAAGATTTCCTTCACATTCTTCTATATTTCCTTATAATAAATTCCTAATTAAGTTGAGACATGGGTTGATCTCTATTTATCTTATTATTCCTCTAGCCATTGAATTGGTTTGTATAAATAGTATTAACAAAATTATGATATATATATAAATATATATATACGAAGGATTGGATCAATAAAAATGTGTTGATTAATTCTTAGGAAATAGGTACTCAATTTTTAGTAAAGTTATTTTATGCTTTAAAAATGCATTTACGTCAAAAACGATTTTTTTGCGAGAAAATATAATAACTAATTTATGGAACTTATATAAATTTTATTTTATAACAATTATATCATTTTTTAAATCATTATATCCAAATTATCTTAGCCAGGAATTTCTGTATTTTTTTGAAAAGATTTTTTTTAGCGAATAGTGAAAAATATTGATTTTTATTGAAAACTGTATTTTTGTTTCAAGCATTTACAAAGTTCCATTTTTTAAATGATTTAAAACTAAAATAAGTTCTCTTATATTATTAATAATTAATTTAAGTTAATTATAATAAATTCTATGATTTAATTTGGTATAAAAACATTTTTATACAAAAAGAGCAATTTTTCTGAAAAAAAATTGTTTTTTGTTGTTTTTTACATTTTGATTTTAAATTAATTACTTCCACGTATAGAAATTATATATTGAAAATGGATTAAATATTTAGAATTAGGAGGTAAAAATTTAATAATTAGGCCTCTTTTATTTTTGGTCATTTTTAATAGTCACCATATTAAATAATTGTCACCATAATAAGGGTAAATCAAGTAATTAAGGTTAAAAATAATATTATAAGAATAAAAAAATGACACTAAAACTTGAATTAATTTCATTTTATGAACCTATTTCATTAATAAGAATCAAATATTAGAATATATGATATTTTGTTTCAATTTTTCTTTGATTTTGACCTTTATATTATTAAATTTAAAGAAAAGTCAAAAATTACATTCTCTTTATTTTATTATATTTAAATTTTTTACATATGGATAAATAGGGGATATGTTTGATTTTAAATTTTTATTTAAAATATAAATAATTTTTTATCATGGTAATTTATTTATATTTTTTGAGATTAAATAATTACCTTAAATGATTACACAACACTAACACTATTTATTCAATTAATAGAAAAAATTAAATAAATGATTTAAAAAAAGTAAAAGCGATATAATTTAAATTAATTAATTTTTAATATAAATTATAAATATATATATGAAAATTTAGGGTTGTTTTAGAGTATTATATTTGAATTACACTTTTTTCATGATGTATTTAAAGTCATATTAAATGAATAGTGTCAAAAAATAACATTAATAATATTTTATAATAAATAATATTTTATTAAATGATTTATAACTAAATATAAATAAATACATACAAATTAATGGGATAGGGTTTAAAACATAAACCATGGTCCATTTATGGGTCTTTTTCTTTTTATGTAAACATTATTGACCCTTAAAAATTAGAAAATTTAAATATTGCAGTAATTGTTAAAAGGATAATGGGGGTTAAAAACTAAAAGATAAGGATAAAAACATAATTTTTTTTAAAAAATTTATATTTTATTATATGATTTAGATAAATCCTTAGGTTTTATTTTAATTATATTAATTTTTATCTATTTGTGCATGAAAAATAATTTATATTAATTTAATACTTTAAGAAATTCCAAGAATACCCCTCCCCTCAGTTATAAAAGGACACCCATTCCCTCTATTTTTACACCACTTTGAGCCCTCTAGATTGATCATACACTACCAAAATATCTTCTCATAATCCTTATACATATTATAAAGGTTTTTTTCTTTCCCAAAAGACCAACTCTAGGATCCTTAAGTGGAGATCTAAAGGATTTATTTCAAAGAGGTGGTAATCGCCTTAACTGGTCACTTTATTTTTAATTATTTTTTATATACTATAAATATTTGGTATTTATCATAAAATAATAAATTTTTTATCCTAAATATTCAAAAAAATTATTATGATTATGAAAACACCATTTACCACACTCATTTTCATCAAATGATAAGTGAAAGTATCACCATTGCATACGTACGACTTACCTTCTCCATGTAGCGATACAATTCCTTTTTCATCACCAAACTTTTTCAGATGTTTATTATGAGGAGTTTAATTTTTATATATTATATTAATAAAATAATTATTTTTTGTAATTATAATATCATATCTAACTTCTTACCTTCCAATCCTTTGGAAAACAATAACGTCTCTCATGCGTACGTGTGGACTAGCAACTCCATGAAATGATGTGATTTGTTTTTCATTTGAACTTTACATGTATGGTAATAAGGATATATTTTATGAATATATATTATATATATATATATGATATAAAAATGATTCTGTAAAGGTTAATTATTATTTACCTTTATTTTGTACCATCATTTGAAAAGTGAAAACAACATTCTTGTGTACGCACAACCTACCATCGTAATGAATAATGCAATTCATTTTTCTCTCTCCATTTTATAGATGACTCTAAATATAAATATTATATATATATATATACTATTTATATCATTAATAACATTTTAGAGATGATGTAACCATTATCAAAGTACAGTGACCAAAACTACTGAAGTAGAACAAACATCAAAATTATCACCCAGAGTAGTGATTTTAATAAAAATTTATTAATAAATATGTGATAACATTTTATGAGTAAATAATATATGGTATGAAATATATTATTATATTTTTTAATAGATTTATAATAAATATATATTTACTATAAAGGAGGTTCGAACATGTTTGAATGAAGACAGACCTGAGGTAAGGGTTTCTCATCTCACTTTTACTTTTGTGTGAATTTTTCCATACTCACCACATATTTATTTTGTGTCGTGTATATAATTAACTTTTATATTCAATATCATGAATTTTTTTATTTATGTTATTTATTGTTTCATTTTATGTTATTCCTTCATGTGTATTATGATTCAAAAGTTAAAAAACCAGCAAGAGTTTATTTCACAATCTCATAATTGTTCAGGATTCTTTATGTTTAAGTCTATATTGGGGTAATTATTTGATATTTATATATTTTACACAATATATTTCCTTATCCTCTAGTAATTTCAAAAAATTAAAATTTTTCCTTTCATCTTTCTCTCTTTATGTACTCAAGATACTGAAATAATGTTTTTAATGAAAACTGAATTTATTTTTCTACTCAATCGAGAATATTTTTTTCTTATCCATAGATTATTTAAAATAATTTAAATAGTATTTTTAATATTCTACAATAATTTATTAAATACATTTTAACCCATTTTTTACTTTTATAAAATGAATTAAAGGCAACGTTCTTATCTTTTTCAGAATGGGGCACTTTTTGGATTTTTGTACAAAAGTGTTAAAGGATTTTTTTAACTTATATGCCATTAAATTAATTTAACCCCATAATTAATGCTCAATAATTTAAAGCTTCATTAAAAAGTTTAAAAGGTTATTTTCAAAGAAATTTTTTTCCATAATATTTTGGAATTTTTTAGATTTTAATATAAGCAATTTCAAATAAAAGGTTATTTTCCTCCAGAAATATTCCAGTGAATTTTTAAATTATTTTCATATATTTCAATATTATTTAGTGAATATTAAAATTTACTAGGGATGTACTATTTTGATACATTCTCTATATTTCTCTATATGTCTTTGATTATTTTATATTTATTTATTGGGAGAAATGATAAAATTTCATATGCTAGTTTTTCAATAAAAATGTTTATATTGATTACATTTCACCCCTTTCATATGATGAATTCATTTAAATTAGTAAGTGACGAGAGGGGGCCACTATATCTCATTAGTGCATTAGTATGTCTCATGTAACAAACTTTTTTGGGTATTTGGTTTACACCTTATACATTTATGTAAGATGTCTTAGCACAAGGCCTTAGTGGTTTGTCTAAGATGTCTAAAATTAAGTATTCCATCATTATGATGTTAGTTATTGATGCCTATGTTATTATTTTAATGGTTATGACATACATGGATAGGTTTTAGGCTCATGTGACTAGTTATGTGGAATTATTTGATCATCATTTATTCCTACCATTTTATTCATTGTGTTCATGTGATTGATTAAATGGAATGTATTTTTAGTTATTTACCTTTCCATATTAATTATTCATTAATTAATCATGATATATTTTAATGTACATAGCCCTTATTGAGCATCTGATCACACCCTTATTTTTATTCATTTCCCCAGGATATTAAAAATGAATATTTGAATGATTTCAAAGATATATAATATTTAATTTCAATTTTTTATGTATTTTATGTTTGCAAATGTAATGTGAGATTCAAGTATGCATCTATTTTTCCAAGACTACCAAACTATTCAGCCTATTGGGATGTTATTTATTATATATAGTGATAATATAATAATGTAATTACGCGATTTGGACTACTAGGGCCAAGGTCTTAATAGTTGGTATGAGAGAAATTTTAGTAGAAACCTTGAGAACTATATTTAGGAAAATATATATTAAGGAACATAACCCTATGGATGACTTTTGAGGATAAGTCTAAGTGTAGGATAACATCCTAAAATTTTTGAAAGGTAGATATTTTGTAGTTTTACCTAGAAATATATCTATGTATGAATAAAAAAAGTAGACATGGTTTTGAAACATATGCATCTTGGGGTAATAGTTGTGGAAATATTTGGTTAAATATATCTCAGTCATCATTATAATGTGTGATGAGTGTTCCCTTACTACATACCTAGTTCGACAATCCTGGGGAAATTTCTTAGGTTAAATCACATTTTATTTATAAACCATTAATAAGGATTTTAATAGATAATAACAAGGATGTCCTGGTTTGAACATAAGTTGTCATAGAGTAAAAAGAATATGTCATGATTTATAATTCCTTTGAATGATATTTCATGATTTCCCACTATGATTATTGTTTCTCATAACTTGATTTTTAGTTTCAGTCAATGGATGTAACCAGAAGGGACTATGTTAACATTGTGACGGACAATGTGGTGATCATGAGCAACAAAGTAGGATGATAAATAGAGTGAAATATATTTTGATTATGAATAACTAGTTATCATGATATACAATTAAAAACTTTCACCACAACTAACTATAAGACTCACCAAATAAGAGAAGGATAAATTTTTATAAGAGCTTAGGAGATAGAGACCATAGAGGAAAGAAGGCTCAATTTATTTTATGTCAGAAATGTACAAAGATACACCCTATAGAATGTCTCAAAGGAATGGTAAATTTTTTAATGTGTGTAAAAGAATTTCATAAATCAATTAATTTTCAACTAAATTGAAGAGTATGATAGAAGGAAATAAATTTTATCCTATAGTAACATTTATAGTTCAATGTATTATGTGTGGTGAAAATTGGAATTATCCGAGTCAATTCCCTAATCTAAGGGCCACCTCCTTAACTAAGGAAGGACATATGATATGTAAATCATTAAATTTTAAGGATTGAAGTGTTTATGTATTGTTATTTGAGAATTATTTTGTTGAATTATTATATCAATGATATTAAAAATATAATAATCATGAAACATATAAGTAATTTTCAGCATTAGTTTTAAGGATATGAAAACATATGGCACTGATGGCCAAGAAAAATGATTTGGTGGTAAATTTATGATTATAATTGATGATATAAATGGGATAATATTGGTTAAATTGAAATTGGTTAGCTATTTGATGATAAAGTGACTTAGTTCAAATTTGATGAAGTTTATTTCATTTTTAGATTTATGGAAACAGTTTGTGATATATTTTTAGGAATAAGGATTGTGTTAAATTTTGAAACATATATATTTTTAGAAGGGGTTAACACAGGATTTATGGATACCATCATGGGTTAATAATATTAATACTATCATTAGTTTAAAGTAATAGAATGTCACAAACTTTCCTCGGGGCCCGTGTCGTGACTACCCCAAGTCTGCCTTCCATAGGCCAGGGGCTGGCGACTAGCACCAAAGGCGTAAATCCCGATAACTGGGAAGGAATTGCCTTTTATAAAAGTAAAAAAAACACCACAGAGTACAAGCGGAAGTAAAACACTAAGTACAAAGAGAAGTGCTGAAAGGTAAATGGGCCAGAATACAAACCCAAATGAAAGTACAACTATAACGGAACAAAGTACAACAGAAAAAGACAACAGCTGGAAGAACGAAAGCGACTCCTGGGACGTCCTCCTAGGATCCTACCTGAAGGGTAGGTACAGATGGCGCAACTCCTGGATCGTCCACCACGGATCCTACCTGAAGGGTAGGTACAGATATCCTCCACAACGCTCTCGTCCGTCAACCTTCCCCGTGTGTCGTCTCATCACGAAGTCCACCTCCGGATACTGACTCGTCGGGTGGTCCACCTCCGGGTACCATCCAATCTTCGAACACTCGGCCTCTGTCAGCACTGTCCGTCGTCTGCAACCAACACAACAATGTGCGGGTATAACCCGTGCAGGGGTGAGTATAACGATACTCAGTAGGAACCCCGAGACCCTCAAGGTCTCACTAAACCAACATGGATAACCACAAAGAAGATCTCAACAGATAACCTTTACGTAGGTATATGCCCATGCATATACCTAAGTTTATCAAGTAACCCATCTCAAACATGAGGAAAACACCGAGATCATGAAATAAACGGATAACCACTACCCAGGTATATGCCCATACATATACCTAAGTTATCAAGTGACCCATCTCAATCATGTGGTAAACACAAAGGTCAAAAGTCTCAGCTCAAACCAGGATTTTCATTATCAAAACCGTAACTGCTAAAGAGCCCTGTCTCTGGAGTGTACAGTGGTCCTGTCACGACTCCGAGGTACTGCTCACTAACCTAAGACTGCTGAGGTACTCCTCCTGTCAAGTACCGCGGGTCACCCACCCAAACACAGTAGTGCTTCCCGCCAGGGTATGTCACCCAAACACAGTAGTGCACACCCCCTAGTAGCCTGCTGAGGTACTCTACAGACGAGTACTGCGGGTCTACACTGTCATACAGGTAGTGCTCCGTCCGCCATGGGTCTGCACCCAAACAAAGTAGTGCTCCGTCCACTGGGCTAGTCTACTCACTCCAAGTCGAGTCGGTCAAGCAGTCGTCAGGTCTCAGTCGGCTACACAGTCTCTATACTAAACATGCTCGTATCTGGGAGGGTCCACTCCACGAGCTACAGGTCGATACTCCAAGTATCTCAAAGTCCCACGAAGAAGTATCTCAAGGTACCACCTCGTCATAGGGGTCTCAATGCAATAGACGGCGCGTCAACCAGACGCCCGATCTGTGAGTTATTAGCCTTTTCGTCCTAGGGGCCCGATTGGTTTCATGTGCGAACCAAACCGTCCGTATCTCAACTGTACCCCGAACTCTCATAAGGTATACTCATAGGGACCATTTCTCAACGTGATCACCAACGCCACTGACGGTTCGTCAAACGGACGTCTGGTCTGAAAGATAACATCTTTTCCGTTCCAAGGGCCCGGTTGGATTTCGGGTACAATCCAACTCGGCCACTATCCAACAACAACCAAAACTCAAGCGAAGTATGCCAAAAGTTCCGTCTCATCAAGCGGAATTCAACGAGACAGACAGCGCGTCAATCGGACGCCCGGTCTGTGAGTTATTGGCCTTTTCGTTCCAGGGGCCCGGTTGGTTTCGTGAGTGAACCAACCCGACCGCACTCCTATGGCATCAAAACCTCAAGTGGAGTAATCCAAAATATCCTTCTCACTTAGAGGAATCCAACAAAGTCGACGGCACGTCAATTGGACGTCCGGAACTCAAGATATAAGCGTTTCCACTCTGAGGGCCCGGTTGGTTTCGTATCCGAACCAACCCGGCCGAACCCAAAGTGTTCCGAAACTTTGAGTGAGATATACCGAAACGACCGCCTCTATCTAGGGATTGCATCGCCGCTGACGGTGCCTCGATCGGAGGTCTGCAGCTCAAGATATGGGTGAAAGACCGTGAGGGGTCCGAAAACGGGGGTTTCGGGCCCGGACCGACCCGGCCCGAGACCCCCTGGGTCGGCCCGAACCGGGGCGACCCGACCCGAGTGCG
Organism: Viscum album; assembly: GCA_963277665.1. Taxonomy (NCBI): domain Eukaryota; kingdom Viridiplantae; phylum Streptophyta; class Magnoliopsida; order Santalales; family Viscaceae; genus Viscum; species Viscum album. The sequence continues at coordinate 908,600,100 of OY728165.1, read as the reverse complement.
GGTCCGGCCCAGCCGACGCGGTCCGGCCCGGCTGGGCGCGGCCCGACCCGGTCTGCCGAAGCCGGCCCGGCTCGGCCGGGGGTTCGGCCGAATGGCCAAACCGTGCGGGGGGGGGGGGGGGGGGGGCGCTGCCCCCACGTGAAGAGTCGTGGACCCACGGTTGGGGCCGCCCGTGCCAGCGAACGCGGCAGCCGGCCGCGTCCCGCCGCTCCCCTACGGTCCCGCGTGGTCGCGGGACCGCGCTCCGCCGCCGCGGCTTCAGCCGCGACGGATTCTTCCGGCGGCGCTCCGGGCGCCGTCGCCCCCGACCGCCGGCGCCTCCGCACCGGCGTGGCGCGTCGGCAGGGGCTTCCGTGGACCACCGAACGCACTCCGGTGGTCCGATTCGCCTGCGGTGTTCGCCAATGGTCACCCCGGGATCCGACCTTCACTGCAAAGATCCCACAACGCCCATGCAGCTTTGTTTGTCGTCGCCCGTCAATCCGCACGTCAAATAACAAAACACGCCGTCTTCGTGGTTCTCCGGCGCGACGCGATGGCGCCGCGCCCCTTCGCCGTGGCCCGACTCCATCCGTTGATGTCTTCGGGTTTCTCCGACACGGCGCGATGGCGTCGTGTCCTTGTTCGTTTTCACGACGCGGCGCGACGACGCCGCATATTCCTTGCCGCACGTTTCCGCGCGGTGCGACGACACCGCGCCATTCCCATTTCAATCCACAAAAGAAACCCACAAGGATAAGGAGGAGGGTGGGCCGTGTTTGTGCGGTCCGGCCCCCTCTTGTTAATTGATAGAAAATGGTCATATTTCACAAAGATTGTCAAGGTATAATCAGGAACAATTTAAAATAATAATCCTCAACATCAATCCGCATGAACGAATGATCCGCAGATCAACTTGGAATTGGTTGGTCCGCGCTCATCATTCTTTTCTCAAAAGATAAGAGAACACCAAAATAAATTCCCCTACAGTTTTCCCGCAAACAAGAATTCTCAACCCGCAACATATTCTTCGCGGATCAACTTGATGTTTAGTTGATCTGCGTTCTTTGATTTAGAAGGAAGTAACATGGGGTTCATTAATATTCACAAAACAATTACCTACCTCGACGTTGCTTGAACGGAGGTTCGTCGAACAAGGATTCGTCGCGGAAAGAGACGTCGCGAAAGAAGACGTCGTTGGCGTCGTGGTAAGAGGCGTCGCGGAAGGAGACATCGCGGAAGGAGACGTCAACCTCCGAGGAATCTGGCGTTCTTCACGTTCTTCGCGTTCTTCGTGTTCTTCGACGAAGGAGATGAAGAAACTCTTCAATCCTTAGCCTTTTTCTCCCCAAGACTCCACCACAAGAAACTAACCCAAAATAAAATAAGCTCACCTCTTATTTTATTAACATAACATAACTTTTGAATTTCAAGAGTTTGAAATTTAAAAATCCACACTTAACTCACTTAATTAATAACATTAAGTTATTAATGTTTAAGTTATCAAGAGTTAATGGTGAGTTGAGGGGGGTTGAAAAATATGAAGGGGTGGGGTTCGTGTGGGCCCCATCACCCTCATAACCTCTCTTGGGAAGTTGGGTAGTTACCCAACTTCCACCCAAAGCCTTAAACCACTAAAAGAAAATAAAAATTGCAGTTAATTTATAAATTAAACTTCCACAATTTTTATCATCTTCTCTCGTGAAAACGCAACTCCAGAAATGGCGTTCCTAAGCAATTACCGGCGCTACGGTTCCATCGGTGCCCTCAGAATTTGATTCCGAGCAACGGTTCAAAAGTTATAAAAACCCGCTCGTTCGTTCACTGAACGTACCCGAGCCAAACTTCGGAAAATGATTCTGGGCACACCGGGCCTTGGAATCAGGCACCTTCAGAAACTGCGTTCTTGTAAAATTACAAAGAAAATTAAGAAAAAAAATTTCCTTGAAATTTCCGAGTATTTAAATTACTCCTACCTCAGGGCTTTACGTCCCCGTAAATCTTCAACACAAACTAGGGTCACAAAAGCACTATTGAGCACGCACCTGAGCCTTCCGCTCCCATGTGCTTACGTGGAGATTCTGTACTGCCAAAGAAAGCGCACCTGAGGAATCGACCGTCCTCATAGGATCCGCTCATGTCGATCCTCGATCCCTACTGGAACCTCCGTGGAAGTAACCCCATATCCATCATCCTGCTCCTCATGGTCGATGATATGCGAAGGGTCGAGCGCGTATCTCCTCAGTTGAGATACCTGGAAAACGTCGTGCACCTGGTGCAATTGAGGTGGATGGGTCAAGCGGTAAACCACCTCGCCTACCCAGCTAAGGACCTAGAAAGGTCCATTGAACCTCGGAGATAACTTGCCACCCTGGACACATCTCCGTAAACCTCGTCGAGGTGAGACCCGTATAGGGACGGGATCGTCATCCTCGAACTCTAGAGGTCTCCAATTCCTGTTAGAACTGAAACTCAAACGACTGCTGCCACGAGGGTATGGTTGACCGACTCAAGAGTGATCGGTCGCACCCTCCTGTGAAAGAGTTTATCCTGTGCTGCCTGGGGTTTCCTTTTCTCCGACCAAGGAAAACCCATCCCGACGTTTGCCTAAAACCGTCAATTTGAGTATGAACAGTTATTGCCCATTCCATAATCAAACTAACGTCATAAGGCCTCGACGCTGCCACCAAGAGATTCCAACCGAAACTCTCGCCTCAAGGGTCTGACCACAGCGTCGGCGTAAGTGTGATTATCAAGTCTCCTCCCAAGGTATCTCCAGACGTGAGGGTCAAGTACACGGCTTCCGGAAACTCTAGGTCTGGAACAAGATTTGCGGAAGCAAGGAATGGTTCATATCGACGTCTGTTACTACAGCAGCTAGTAGTGGATACAGACTGTCCCTTGAATCATTTTTAGAGCCATTGGGTCACACTCCTTGACCGCATGCAGCCACATTCTTCCTCCACCCTCCAGCTCCCTGATCCTGGCGGGGATAACTAAGGCGGGTGTTTGTAGCATGTTAAGATGTACACCACCTCATGCTGCTCTCCTAGCTCTGCCTCCACGTCTGCTACTCCGCAGAATCATCTCTCCTTAAAGCTTCCTCTTCTTTAACCATTTAACACGCTCGAGTCTCTAAGACTGGAGCCGGTTTCCTGTTTCTTACTGCACTGTGCAGTCTTCATCCGCTCCTGGATGATCTGTACCTTCATTGCATATGATCTGAAAGAGCTGCTAAAATTTCTCCTTTTCCGAAAAGAGAAACTCGGTCTCATCCCCTGGATGAACCATGCCCATTGCCTAATACAGTCAATCCTGACATGAATGACGCATTCATGCCATGGATGACGTCGTAAGGCCTCGACATAACTACTAAGAGATCCAACTGCCACTCTCGCCTCCAAGGGTCAAGTCACACTGTTGGCATCAGTGTGAGGTCACTGGGTCTCCTCCAGTAGAAATCTCGAAAGCGAGGGTCAAGTCAATAGTTTTAACCGGGACCACTCAGTATCAACCAAACAAAAGGACAGGAAAGTAAACAAAGATAAGTGTCTTTTTATTATTGCAGCTCATAGTACAAAGACACGAACACAACATAAACATGGAACTAGAAGTACAAGGGACGTATCCACTAGTTCTGCTCCTATCTACCTGATCCCGGAGCTCTACTGCCTTGTCCACTGCTCGGCTGTTGCTCAAGCACCCGCCGCTGCTTCTGCCTCGGTGGCTGCTCCAAAGCCTGCGGATCAACTGTACGAGGAGTCAGACAGTCACGTGCCAGGTGAACCTTTCTGCCGCATGAGTAACACTGTCTTTTTCTGGCACGCCTAGCTCTGTCCCCACCCCGGGTGCCCCGCACCACCGATCCTAAAACCCGAGATCGCCCAACTACTGGTCTGGTCCTCCTGGACCTCTGCATCATCTGTCTACTGCCCACAGATGACTCGGCTACTGATCGAATACCACGCGGAAAAGGCAGCAGCTCCTAAACACGCCCGGGGTGTAGAGCTACTGGCACAAACTCCACCCTGAAGAAGGTCTCGAAGTCTTCCCATATGAAGGTCATCCCGTCGCAAAACTGGAACAAGTGGCTCCACCACCTGCCTGCTGCTGCCTGAAGAAGGCTGGCAGCAAAGATCACCATGAAGTCTGCAGGCGTCCCCACTAGCCTGTAGACTATCACCACAGCCTCCAGCCAAACCTCAGCCGCCTGTGGGTCCGTCTCTCCCCGGAACCTGGGTGGCCTCTGGCGCTGGAACTCGTGCAGCACACTCAAGTGGCGTGCATCGCCTACTACTGGGGCTGGTGGCATTGGTGGCCCAACGTATGGTAGTACCGCTGGTGCCTCAACTGCAAGAGGGCCCTGTACCTAAGCCTCATCGCTCGACAGGCTGTCAGTACGCACATCCCTCTGGGCTCTAGCTGGTCGTCAGAGAAAAGTCATCCTGAAAGAAACAACGTGGCATGGTCAAACGATTATACCTGGTGAGCTGACCTGGTTTGAGCTGATATTTAAATAAAACATCTGGAAACACACATGCAATCAGTGTTTTCGTGCACAAAGTCGGAATTCAGTTGTTAGGGTCCTGGTGTATGGATACGTCGGCCGCCCGCACCAACACTGGACTCCCTGAACTGAAGACCACACTCGGTACCCTTAACACTATTGCTTCACAGAAAGAAAATATCAGAGTTATAAGTTCTGCGGTAGAACCGACTCCTTTGATACCAATTTGTCACGACTCGTCCTTGGGGCCCGTGCCGTGACTACCCCAAGCCCGGCTTCCATAGGCCAGGGGGTGGCGAATAGCACCAAAGGCGTAAATCCCGATAACTGGGAAGACATTTCCTTTTATAAAAGTAAACAAAACACCACAGAGTACAAGCGGAAGTAAAACACTAAGTACAAAGAGAAGTGCTGAAAGGTAAATGGGCCAGAATACAAACCCAAATGAAAGTACAACTATAACCGAACAAAGTAAAATAGAAAAAGACAACATCTGGAAGAACGGAACTGACTCCTAGGACGTCCTCCTCGGATCCTACCTGAAGGGTAGGTACAGATGGCGCAACTCCTGGATCGTCCACCATGGATCCTACCTAAAGGGTAGGTACAGATAGCCTCCACAACGCTCTCGTCCGTCAACCTTCCCCGTGTGTCGTCTCGTCGCGAAGTCCACCCCCGGATACTAACTCGTCGTGTGGTCCACCTCCGGGTACCGTCCAGTCTTCGAACACTCAGCCTCCGTCAGCACTGTCTGTCGTCTGCAACCAACACAACAAGGTGCGGGCACAGCCTGTGCAGGGGTGAGTATAACGATACTCAGTAGGAACCCCGAGACCCTCAAGGTCTCACTAAACCAACATGGATAACCACAAAGAAGATCTCAATAGATAACCTTTACTTAGGTATATGCCCATGCATATACCTAAGTTTATCAAGTAACCCATCTCAAACATGAGGAAAACACCAAGATCATGAAATCAACGGATAACCACTACCCAGGTATATGCCCATACATATACCTAAGTTATCAAGTGACCCATCTCAATCAAGAGGTAAACACAAAGGTCAAAAGTCTCAGCTCAAACCATGATTTTCATTATCGAAACCGTAACTGCTGAAGAGCCCCGTCTCTGGAGTGTACAGTGGTCCTGTCACAACTCCGAGGTAATGCTCACTAACCTAAGACTGCTGAGGTACTCCTCCTGTCGAGTACCGCGGGCCAGCCAACCAAACATAGTAGTGCTTCCCACCGGGGTATGTCACCCAAACACAGTAGTGCACACCCCCTAGTAGCCTGCTGAGGTACTCTCCAGACGAGTACTGCGGGTCTGCACTGTCACACAGGTAGTGCTCCTTCTGCCATGGGTCTGCACCCAAACAAAGTAGTGCTCCTTCCACTGGGCTAGTCGACTCACTCCAAGTCGAGTCGGTCAAGTAGTCGTCAGGTCTCAGTCGGCTACACGGTCTCCGTACTCCGCACGCTCGTCTCTAGGAGGGTCTGCTCCACGAGCTACAGGTCGATACTCCAAGTATCTCAAAGTCCCACGAAGAAGTATCTCAAGGGACCGCCTCGTCATAGGGGTCTCAACGCAATAGACGGCGCGTCAATCAGACGCCCGGTCTGTGACTTATTAGCCTTTTCGTCCCAGGGGCCTGGTTGGTTTCGTGTGCGATCCAAACCGGCCGTATCTCAACTGTACCCCGAAATCTCATAGGGTATACTCATAGGGACCGTTTCTCAACGTGATCACCAATGCTGCAGACGGTTCGTCAAACGGATGTCTGGTCTGAAAGATAACAGCTTTTCCGATCCAAGGGCCCGGTTGGATTTCGGGTACAATCCAACCCGGACACTATCCAATAGTAACCAAAACTCGGGCGAAGTATGCCAAAAGTTCCTTCTCATCAAGAGGAATTCAACAAGACAGACGGCGCGTCAATCGGACGCCCGGTCTGTGAGTTATTGGCTTTTTCATTCCAGGGGCCCGATTGGTTTCGTGAGCGAACCAACCCGACCACACTCCGACGGCATCCAAACCTCGAGCGGAGTAAGCCAAAAGATCTGTCTCACTTAGAGGAATCCAACAAAGTCGACGACACGTCAATCAGACATCCTGAACTCAAGATATAAGCGTTTCCGCTCCGAGGGCCCGGTTGGTTTCGTATCCGAACCAACCTGGCCAAACCCAAAGTGTTCCAAAACTTTGAGTGCGATATACTAAAATTAACGTCTCGATCTAAGGATCGCATCGCCGCTGACGGTGCGTCGATCGAAGGTATACAACTCAAGATATGGGCGAAAGACCGTGAGGGGTCTGAAAACGGGGGTTTCGGGCCCGGACCGACCCGGCCCGAGACCACCTGGGTCGTCCAGAACCGGGTCGAACCGACCCAGGTGCGGGTCTGGACCGGCCGGCGTAGCCCGGCCCAGCCTACCGAAGCCGGCCCGGCTCGGCCGGGGGTTCAGCCGAATGGTCGAACCGTGCGCGGGGGTGCTGCCCCCGTGTGAAGAGCCGCGACCCCGCGGTTGGGGTCGCCCGTGCCAGCGGACGCGAAAGCCGGCCGCGTCCCACCGCTCCCCTCCGGTTCTGCGCGGTCACGGGACCGCGATCTGCCGCCGCGGCTTTAGCCGCGGTGGATTCTTCCGGCGGCGCTCCGGGCGCCGCCGCACCGGCGCGGCGCGCCGGTAGGGGCTTCCGCGGACCACCGGACGCGCTCCGATGGTCCTATTCGCCTGCGGTCTTCGCCAATGGTGACCCCGGGATCCGAACTTCGCTGCAAAGATCCCACAACGCCCATGCGGCTTCATTTGTCGTCTCCCATCAATCCGCACGTCAAATAACAAAACGCGCCGTCTTCGTGGTTCTCCGGCGCGACGTGATGGCGCCGCGCCCCTTCGCCGTGGCCCGACTCCGTCCGTGGATGTCTTCGGGTTTCTCCGACGTGACGCGATGGCGTCGCGTCCTTGTTCATTTTCACGATGCGGCGCGACAGCGCCGCGCATTCCTTTCCGCACGTTTCCGCGCAGTGCGACGACCCCACGCCATTCTCGTTTCAATCCACAAAAGAAACCCACAAGGATAAGGAGGAGGGTCGGCCGTGTTTGTGCGGTCCGGCACCCTCTCGTTAATTGATAGCAAATGGTCATATTTCACGAAGATTGTCAAGGTATAATCACGAACAAATTAAAATAATAATCCTCAACATCAATCCGCATGAACGAACGATCCGCGGATCAACCTGGAATTGGTTGGTCCGCGCTCGTCGTTCTTTTCTCAAAAGATAAGAGAACACAAAAATAAATTCCCCTACAGTTTTCCCGCAAACAAGAATTCCCAACCCACAAAATATTCTTCGCGGATCAACTTGATGTTTAGTTGATCCGCGTTCTTTGATTTAGAAGGAAGTAACATGGGGTTCATTAATATTCACAAAACAATTCCCTACCTCGACGTTGCTTGAATGGAAGTTCGTCGAACGAGGATTCGTCGCGGAAAGAGACGTCGCGAAAGAAGACTTCGTCGGCGTTGTGGTAAGAGGCGTCGCGGAAGGAGACATCATGGAAGGAGACGTCGACCTCCGAGGAATCCGACGTTCTTCACGTTCTTCGTGTTCTTCGACGAAGGAGATGAAGAAACTCTTCAATCCTTAGCCTTTTTCTCCCCAAGACTCCACCACAAGAAACTAACCCAAAATAAAATAAGCTCACCTCTTATTTTATTAACATAACATAACTATTGAATTTCAAGAGTTTGAAATTTAAAAAGCCACACTTAACTCACTTAATTAATAACATAAGTTATTAATGTTTAAGTTATCAAGAGTTAATGGTGAGTTGAGGGGGGTTGAAGAATATGAAGGGGTGGGGTTCGTGTGGGCCCCATCACCCTCATAACCTCTCTTGGGAAGTTGGGTAGTTACCCAACTTCCACCCAAAGCCTTAAACCACTAAAAGAAAATAAAAATTGTAGTTAATTTATAAATTAAACTTCCACAATTTTTATCATCTTCTCTCATGAAAACGCAACTCCGGAAATGGAGTTCCTAAGCAATTACCGACACTACGGTTCCATCGGTACCCTCGGAATTCGATTCCGAGCAACGGTTCAAAAGTTAGAAAAACCCACTCGTTCGTTCACTGAACGTACCCGAGCCAAACTTCGTAAAATGATTCCGGGCACACCGGGCCTCAGAATCAGGCGCCGTCAGAAACTGCGTTCTTGTAAAATTCCAAAGAAAATTAAGAAAAAAATTTTCCTTGAAATTTCCAGGTCATTACATAGAAACCCCTTTTGAGGTTTTAAGGGATGGTATTTTGAGGTGATTTGAAACATTTACTAGGTTTTATGAATAATACTCCATTGTGATTTAAATAAACCATTTATTTAATATACGATTTGATTTTAAGTTAATTTTGGTATAATAGATAGTGGGATATATATAATATTGATGGTTAAAAAGTGATTCATTAAAAATTTGATATTTTTAGAAATATTTTCGGTCAAGTTAAGGAATACATTTTAGGTTAGTATTTAAATTTTATACTTGATATTTTTTTGAATTTAACTATATTATAAGATTATGTAGTGATTTATTATCATCATTAATGATATTTTGGGGATGCTTAATTGGTTTGAGGTACATGTAACCCTTAGGTTTACTATCTAGTTTAACATGAAATATTATTTAGGAATAATACAATTAATTTTTTGGAATATAATATAAAAGGTATGATATCACCTTTAAGGTTAAAACATTCTTTAATGTTGAGATTATTGAGATTAAATAGGATATAGGGTTATTTTTTTTAATAATCTAGGTTAAACCTTTGGTGTTATTGTGGAAATTCTGAGGTAAAATGTATTATTTCTTTATATGATCATTTATATATTTTAGATATAATATTACCCTATGGTAACCATTTTGGTTTTGGTAAATATTTTAATATGGGAGGAATATAATTTTATACCTTTTTGTATTTTTTGTCCCATTAGAAGTTGATTTTAGTGATTTAGGTTGAAAAAATTCATCCTGAATACTCATTGTTTGGATAAAAATATAATACTATGGTGGAAATTTAGTAAAGGATGAAATTATACTTTTAAGTAAGTATATTTCCTTATGATATTCATTTAAATGATAAATTAATACCTCAAACATATGAAAATAATATTGAAATAAAAATGTTATCTGTTTATCATCATTTTTGATGAATTGATATTCCCTTTATCCCTCATTAAATTAGAGTTTTGTGGTCATTAACTTTCTTCGGGAAATATTCTCAATTAATCACTATTAGTACTTGGGAATTATTCTTCTATTACATGATAAATTTTTAACTTCCCACTAATTTTTTCTATATTAGGGAACCCAAATATGTTATATTTTAGGTAAACATTATGTTTCATACATTTCTTAAAAAAAAACAGTTTATTATCCCACTGTAATATGTGGGTTTTAAATAAAGGTTAAATACTTGATGACCGATATAAAATTTTGATGGTATAATTTATTTAAGGGGTATAATGTTATATACCAATATTTTAAAAGAATACTACATTCAATTGTGTAAAAGATATTTAATACATATTTTAAGCAAATTGTGATATACTATTAAAATCTTATCATTTAATATAATAGATATTACCTAGCCATTGATTTGGTGGATATGAATAGTATTAACCAAATTATGAAATATATATAATGTACTGACTCAATAAAAATTCAATGATTAATTATTTGTAAATAAGTACTCAATTTTCTGTAAAGTGATTTTATGCTTCAAAGAAGAGTTTTCTTCAAAAAAAATTATTTATTTTTCTGAGAAAATATTATAATTAATTTTTGAAAATTATATACAGTTAATTTTATAAAAATAATAAATTTTTAAAATCATTTTATCAAAATCATCTTAGGGTGAAATATTTTAATTTTTCTGAAAATTTTATTTTTCAATGAATATTGGAAAAATACCGATTTTTATTGAAAATTGTATTTTTATTTCAATCATTTATAAAGATAAATCTTTTCTTGAAATGATTTAAAACTAATATTAGTTATATTATATTATTAATAATTCAACTAATTTAATTTTAATCAATTTTATGATTGAATTTGGTATAAAAACTTTTTTATATATAAGAATGCATTTTTCTAAAAAAATGTTTTTTATTGCATTTTTTCTTTTGATATTAAATTAATTATAGAAATTAAATCATGAAAAATGAATTCCATATTTTTAATTATGAGGTCCAAATTTGGTAAATATTCCCCTTTAAGTTTTTTGTCATTTCGAATAGTAATCCTAATAAATATTTTCCACCACTGTAAGGGTAAATATCTTAATTAAGGTTAAAAATAATATGATAAGGAAAAAGATGACCCTAAAACTTAACTTAATTTGTATTAAAATATTTCATACATACCCATCCAATATTATAATATATGAGATTTTTTTTATTTGTATTTTATTTTGACCTTTATATCATTTTATATAAAGAAAAGTCAAAAATGTCATTCTCTTTGTTTTATTATCTTTAAATTTTTGAAATAAGGATAAATATTGACCATGTTTAGTTCTAAATAGTAATTTTAAATATAAATATTTTTTTATCATGGTAATTTATTTCTAATTTTTAATAATGAAATAATTTCCTTAAATTCTTACGTACCACCGACATAGTATTTATTCAATTAATAGAAAAAGTAAAATAAATTATTTTAAAACTATTAAAAGTGATATAATTTGAATGAATTGATGTGTCTCACAAATTTTATAAATATATATATGAAATTTTTGGGAAGGTTGAAAGGATTATATTCGAATACCCCTTTGTCTTGATGTGTTTAAAGTTATATTAAATGAATTGTGTTAAAAATGAAATTAATAATATTTTAAAATAAATAATATTTTCTTAAATAATTTAAAATTTATAAAAATATTAAATTATAAAAAATGAATGTAATAGGGTTTTAATCATCATCCATGATCAATTTATGGGTTTTTTTTCATTTATGGCATTATTCTTTCCTCTTAAAAGGTAGAAAAGTTTAATATTGTGATAACTGTCAAAAGGGTTAATGGGGGTTAAAACTAAAAGATAAGGGTGAAAACATAACAACAACTAGTTCAGATTCATTTTTATTAGAGGATTTAGACTAAAAAACATCCTATATTTTACTTATATTGATTTATATCCATTTTTTACATGAAAAAAAATTATATTAATTTAATACTTTAAGAAATTCCAAGAATACCCCTCCCCTCCCTTATAAAAGGCCACATCTTCCCTCTCTTATATACACCACTTTTAGCATTCTATATTTACTATAACCTACCATTTTATATTCTAATAATCCTTATACATATTATATAGGTGATTTAATTCCCAAAAATCTAACCCTAGTATCCTTAAAAGGATATCTAAAGGAGTTCTTTCAAAGTGGATGTAATAACCTTTACTGATAATTTTATTTTTTTCAATTATTTTTTTATCTTCTATAAATATGTTGTATTTATCATAAAATAGTAAATTAAGTCACATAAATATAAAAAAAATTATCATGATTATTAAATCACTATTATCCACCATCTTTTTCATCAAATGGGAAGTAAAAGTATTGCTATGTGTACGTACAACTTACCCTCTCCACATAGTAATACAATTAATTTTTCATCACCATATTTTATGGATGGGTATTATGATGGGTTTTATTTTTATATATAATTTTAATAAAATAATTATACTTCTATAATTATAATATAATATCTACCTTCTTACTTTCCAATCCATTGGAAAACAATAATGTCACTCGTGCGTACGTGTGAACTACCACCTCCACGAAATGATGTTATTAGTTTTTTATTTTTTATTTATATGGATGGTAATAAGGAGGAATTTTAGGAAGATATATGATATAAAAATTATTCTATAAATTTGATTTATTATTTACTTTTCTCTCTTACCATCCGTCAAAAATTGAAAATAGCATTCATGCATACATACAACCTATCGTCTCCATAAACAATATAATTGATTTTTCTATCTCTACATTTTATAGATGAATCTATATATCAAAAAATTGAATATATATATATATATATGTTTGTGTGATATTTATATCATTAATAACATTTTTTAGATAATGTAACCATGATCAAAGTACAAGGACCAAAACTATTGAACCAAAACAAACATGAAAAATGAAGTAGTTATCAGTCAAAACAGTGATTTTAATAAATAATTAGTAATAAAAAGCTGATAAAATATTATAATTAAATCATATATGGTATAATATACATGAACATGGTTTTTAATAGAGTTATAATAAATCTATATTTATTATATATGAGTTTCAAACACGTATGTGGAATTTGGACCTAAGGTAAGAGTTTCTCATCTCACTTCTACTTCTATGAGACATATACTATACTCACCACTAATTTATTTTATATTGAATATATACTTAAATTTTATATGTTATATCGTAAATATTTTATATTCAAGGTGTTTAATTTTTTATTATAATTTATTATTTCATGGGTATTATGATTCAAAAGTTACCAAAGCGGTAAGGGTTTATTTCATAATCTCACCAATGTTTAGGATTGTTTATGTTTAAGTCTTCATTGAGGAAATTATTTTATATTTATATATAAGACCCAACTTATTTCCTTATCCTCTTTTTATTTATATAAATTATAAGGTTTTCTTTCATTTTTATCCCTTTATGTACTCAAGATACTTGAATAATGTTTTTAATGAAAACTGACTTTGTTTTTCCACTCAGTCAAGAATCTTTTTCTTCCATATCCATATCTTATTTAAAATATTTCTAATAATATTTTTACTATTATATAGTTATTTATTAAATAAATTTTTACCCATGTTTTATTTTTACAAGATGATTTAAAATTAATACTCTTTTCATTTTCCGAATGAGTTACTTTAGGAATTTTCATACAAAAGTGTGAAAGGAATGTTTTTTAACTTATACAAGATGAACTAAATTTATTGGTTTCATGATATTTAAATGTTTTTAATATTCCTAAACGTTTTTACAAGGTTAATTTAAAAAAAATCCTTAATATTTTGGAAATTTTTAGATTTCAATATTAATGATTTTAAATAAAATGGGTATTTTCTTCAATAAATTTTCTTTTGATATTTTTAATGTATTTTCATATATGGAAATATTATTAGGTGAATATTATGATTTATTGGGGATGTAATATTTTTATACCATTCTCCATATTACTCTGGATGTATTATTATTATGTTATATTTATTGATTAAATAAAATATTAACATTTTGTATGATGTTTTTTCAATATGAATGTTAACATTGATCATGTTTCACCCCATTAATACAATGAATGAATTGGAATTAGTAAGTGATAGTAGAGACCTTCTATATCCCCCATATGCATCAGTAGGTCTCGTGAGATAGACTAGTTTGGGTGTTTGGCTAAGGCCTTACCCATTTCTATAATATTTCTTGGTACTAGGCCTCAATGATATGTTTAAGATGGATAAAATTATGAATTCCATAATAATGTGATTAGTTATTGATGTATATTCAGTTATTTAAATATTTATGATATCCATGGATAAGTTTCAAGCTCATGTGATTAGTTATATTTAATTATTTGATCATAATTTATTCCTTCTATGTTATTTCTTATACTGAATTCATTTATTAAATGGAATGTATTTTCATTTTACCTTTCAAAATTAATTAGGTCTTATTTAATAATGATAGATTACACAGTACACAAGCCATACTAAGTATCTGAGCACAACCTTATTTTCTTCCCTTTACCCATGATATAAATATGGATTCTATGAATGAGTTCATGGATGTGGAATATTTAATTTCACTGTGTTATGTATTTTATATTTGAAAATGTAATGTGAGATTCACGTATGTATCTATTTTACCAATATTAATAATCTATTTGATCTGTTGGGATGTGATCTCTTGTATCTAGTGACAATGTAATAAAGTAACTAGTGTCTCTAGGCTACTAGGGTTAGGGTTTCAACAATGTTGGCATACGACACTCATCTATAGATTTAGAGTTTGGTGTGAAGCTCATGATATAGTTTTTAGAAAAACCATATGGTTATGTGATATCCATGAGAGGGGTTTTCTATGTATTCGAATTAGTTTATCAATAATGGACTTTATAGGCCTAGATATATTATGGGATAGTTTCACTATGTGTGATCTAGTGAGATAATCACCCATAAATTTGATCCTTTTGGGGGGTAGAGTGTGGGTTAGGATAGCGAATATCTTTTTAGACTAAATAACCAATTTATGGGTTAATTGAGAGTGGAGATAAATATTGTAGTTTTGACCAATTGTTAAAATGTCCTGAACCAAACCATTGGGTCTGAGCTAGAGATCTATAAGACCTCATGTGTGAGTCCTCGTATGTAAGAGGATTCTAACTAGTAGTGAGTATATGAATTCCATGAGTGTGGAGAATAAACCCTCAGTATCATATCCTTACACTATCAATAATAATAAAATATAATAATAATAATAATATAATAATTAGAATATAGACCAGAAGACTAATTTCAAGAGTGATAATTGACGACACACAAGTAATATAAGGAAAATAAGAAACTAGGCTCCCATTATGGCAATCCAAACCAAAGTATATAAGGATTGGAGAATAATAAATGCAATGGAAATAGTTTGGAGTATGTCCCGATATCACCTTTGAATCTAGGCCGCCATCTCCTCAACCCCCTATCATAGGTCCATTTCTCTTTACTAGATCCCTGGTTAGAAAATCTGCACATACACCAAGATAACCAAGAAGGGTGTGAGTAATTAACCCAGTAAGTCACTACCAATGCATCATTATCATAAGTGCACATAATATATAATATTATATGTCATGAAATAATTGAATTCTAAAATAAAAATATAGCTACATATGTGTCAAGTCATCACGCGCTAACCAGTCCTCAACAAACCCTAGCCCCACCTACTTCAACATAGTTCTATTAAGTATTATGATATTTATCAATATAAGTAATGTCATTAAAGAAATACTACATGCACCACCAAGATGGTGGTTATTATCAAGAAAACCACGCAACCCAAACTAACAGGTTTTTTTATCCTCATATGATGGTAAATACCACCTAACATGTTTAGCGTATTTGGATAATACATCACCCATGCTTGGTATTCTCCCAATTTAGTCCTATAGTCGATGGATTAACAATTCCCATGCATGGTCGACTCTCATATCAATATAAATTTCCATGATCTGTCCCATACCATCAAAAATTACATAGTTTGTATCCATTATCATGTCATGATGCTCCCCTTACAAGGTTTCATATAGATGAAAAATAGTAACCAGATCATACTGATACCTAAGGCATGGTTCCACAAGTTATGTAATACCACAATAAACAAATATCATAGTAAGGAAAAATAATTCATATCAAGAAAAATTCTTAAGAGGATATATAAAATAATATGATCACAAACAATCATGGTCTCAAGGATACTCACACATCCAAATGTAAACCCATGACATGCATGGATTATCAAGAATAAAAAATAATGTTACAAAAATGTCATATACAAGGCCCTTTATGGTAAGTAACTTTTTACCTTAAGTTTTTTATGTAGAAATCCAAGTTTCATTAAGGATCAAGTACCGAAGCTCATTGCACACCCATGAAGAATGAGCTAAATGAAAAATTAATTTTTTATTATACAAACACTTTTAAGGAAAAAGTGAGAAACCATGGGTTCAACCACAAAAATAAATCATAGATCCATTAAAAGATAGTTTTATCCACCCAGATTTATCCTCCATAAAAATTTTCCAAGAAATATTACTTACATGGGTGTCTGGAGTGTCCATTAAGAGATCTTCAAACTGAAATTCCAAATTTTCCCAGGACTGGATGCACTCCTCTAAGATGATATTCCCATTTTTGAACCAACTTACTAAAATTAGGTCCTTCTTTTCAATATAGGAACATTTCTCCTCATTGGGAACCACTCTCAAATCCTGTCCCATCATTCGGTCGACTTCTTCATTAATAGCATTAATTAACAGGACATGTTCAACTATTTTTTCATCTAAGATTATAAGAAGTTACAAGTACTAATCAATCACATCACCTGTCTTCCTTTTTTGGAATTTATCCTTGGAGTATGGATGGGTATTACTATCCATCTTCTTACCTTTAATCTTTTTCACTGAATGAGACTCCATTGGTCGTTTAAAGTAATACTAGTCCTTCCTCTCTTTACGGTTACCCCTAAGGATCTTACTCCACCTTGGGCTTGGGATCCTAACACATTGTATTTCATCCTCTATATCAGCTACATAAATTCTAGAGTAGTCATCACTAGCCTCAAATCCTAAACCCTTCTTCCCAACCATGGAGGTTTTTACCACATCTTCCTCAATCACCTGAGTTGGACCATAATTATCCAATTGTTCAAAGTGGTTTCCCAACTCGATTCTAGCCACCTCCCTTATGGAACATGACATGACTGAGGCCTCACCCCCTTGATCATGGATGGAAACATTAAAATCTGTAGGAATGTCTTCCCTTAGTTCCTTAGAAATATCTACCTGACCTTTATTGTTGGTACCACTACTTGGACACACCACCAAAGTATATAAGGAACCCATGGCCTTGGGACCTTCTTCATTTTGAGGCTCTGATACAGAATTGTTCCCACTTCCAACCTGAGGTCCCTTAGGTAATGGATGATCCATAACTCTAGTATCCTTCTTCTCTTCTAAAATCCTCTACTCCAAAATAACTTCCATAAACTTTTGAGGATTTTTTGAATGTATTCAAGAAAGGATCATGAATTATTCACCAATTCTAGAAAATAACCTTGGTTATAGCCAAAGATCATCGATACACCATAAAAATATCATTAAATAAGAGTTACAAGATGATATTCAAGAAGATAAAGATCATGAGATGATCGATCTAAGATGAATTACTTAGAAACATCCACCATTCTTGAAGAATTGATCTTCAGTCAAGGAGATTACATTGACACATTGATACCCTCACCAATCTAACAAGGAATCATCAATGGATTATGGTTTGATCATTAATCTTATGTAAAGAAGATGTATGGAAAGAATATTAATAAACACTTTCCTATTGAACATTCATTGTCGATGGTAGATCTTGATCCAATCAAGATCCATTTTAAACTCACTAGATCTATTATCGATCTGTAAAGAAAGAGATAATTCTTCATTGGATCATGATATAATGTATATATCCATCATAGATCCATCATAATATCATAATAAGGATGAAGGATTTTTAAAATATCTAAAGGAAACTCATTGTTCTAGCATTGTCAGATTGTCTAAATGTTAGAGAGGTTAGGGGAGAAGAATGGTAATATCTTGATACAAGGGGAGACATCTAACATTTATATTATATCCCTTAGGGTTATAATTGAATATTAATTTAGTTGTTAAAATTTTTGTAACTAAAACACATGGGGTTTATTAATTTAACCCTCGTACTATCCACACAAGTTACCCACTAAGACTCATTATCCAGTTAGTGGCAACACTAACTAGCCGATAGGGTTCATATATCCCTTTATACATCAGAAGACCAGTGGTAGTTTTACCCACTAAATATAAAATTCCCCTCTCAAAACTCATATACCTTAAAAAACTAGAAGCGTAATCACTTAATACTAACCTCTAAACGGTCCAAAAAAAACTAATTAAAATAGAATGGTATAATTTTATAAATTCAAAACATATTGTACATTAACATAATTGATGTTTTTATAATTATCATCCTATAATAACTTCTCATCCTTTAGAAGTACCATAAAAGGTTATTCTCAAATAAATTGGTCCAGTGAGCCCAAACATTAGCCTCCCACTCCCAAGTCTCCTCTTGGATTTTTCTATGGTGCCATTGAATTTGGACTAGTGTCACCATCTTCCCTTGAAGTACTTTCTCACTCTGGTATATGGTCTTCATCAAGCACTCCACATACGATGAATTAAGATCCATATCAATTTCATCACTATCGATGACATTCATGGGATTGATCATGCACATATAAAGTAAAGAAACACTTAACACTTCATGTAAGCATATACAACATGAAGGAATATTCAAATAGTACACCACTACCCCAACTTGCTCAGTGATATTGAAGGGTCCAATATAGTGCAATGATAACTTCTTTTTCTTCCTCAACCATCAGTGTCCTAACTGAGGAGTCACTCTTAGAAAGATCCAATCACCCATAGAAAACTCCAAAGATCTACTCATGTGGTTAGCATAATACTTATTCCTACTCTAAGCTATGACCAATCTATTCTAAATAATTTGTACTCTCTTTGAGGTCTCTTATACCATATTGGGCCCCACAACCACTACCTCACCATCCTTGTTCCAACAGATCACTGAATGACATGTCCTCCCATAAATAGCCTCATAAGGTTCTATATAAATCGATTACTACTAACTATTGTTATACATGAACTCAACCCTGGATAGGTGATCATACAGAGCTCTATTAAAGTCGAGAATGAAATATCTAATCATATTATCTAATATCTAAATCATCTACTCTGATTATCTATTTTTCCGGGGATTGTGTATAGTACTTAGTCTTAGCTGAATCCCTTGGGCCTTCTGTAAGACCTACCAAAACCAATATATAAAACATGAATCTATTTCAGATAATATGATCAATAAAAAAACCATGAAATCATATGATATCATAGACATAAAGATTTCCAAACTCACCTACTGAGTGAGTCTCGTGAATTGGTAAGAAATGAGAAACTCTCATCAGCTGATCGAAAATCACCCATATAGTGTCATGTATACTTGGGGTCCTGGGTAAACTCATAAGAAATTATATTTTTACATCATCCCACTTCTTCATGGTTATAAGAAGTGTTTTGATAAAACCACCATGGCATTGTTGCTTGGCATTTATCCTCTGGAAGGTAAAGCATCAGGAAACAAATCCAATAATGTACCTCTTCATTCCTAGCCACCAAAACTACCACCTAAAGTCATGGTATATCTTTGTATCTCTAGGATTAAATACAAACTAAGAGTTATGGAAGACTCTCATCACTCTTCCTTGATAGAATTAGGGACTATAACTCTCCCATTTACTAAGATAATATCGACATTGTCCAATGAGCACTCGGGTATCGGGTAACCACCTGCTAGTCATTCCCACATCACAACCCACTCAGGGTTGGTCTCTTATATATCTTTTACCCATTCTACTAAGATATAAACACCAATAAAGCATGTGTCATAAATCTTTTTTCCTTTGAATAATGCATCCTCCAATTGGCCAATAATCTTATCAGGCATCACTTCTCCTCCAAAGGCCATTCACCAAGATCTTAAGCTCCCTGGATCTTATGGATAAGAGAATATAAAATGAAATTTCCTTTACCTGGTGCATGGTTCGTCTCATAGTCAAATTTCTATAAAAACTCTATCCATCACCACTTCCTCAAATTTAGGTCTCATCATGTGAAGATATAATATATGCTTTTCTTGTAATTGTAGACAATAAATACCTCACCAAAGAGATAGTTTCGCCAACACTTGAAAGTGTGAATGATGGATTCCAGACCCAATTCATGGGTAGGATACTTTATCTCATGGGTTGGTAGCTCACATGACCCATAATCCACTACCTAATCCCTCTTCCTCAGTACTTATTCCATGAAAACTCATGATGCATCATATTATGAAGCATATACAATCCCTAGATTAGGAAGGATTAACACTATATTTATATTCAAAATCCTATTAAAATCCGGAAAAACATCTTCACAATGTTTTAAATATAGGAACTTACCTCCCTTTTTTCTATGTATTCATGGGTGATGATAAATGGGAAAATTCTTAGATAAAACACTTGTAATATCCTATTAAACCCATAAAATTCTAACCTTGAACACATTCTGGGGACATGTCCAGGACATTACTACCTCCACTTTCTCTAACTCTATGAATATACCTATCCAAGACACCAAATTACCTAATAATTCCACCTCATAAATCCAAAATTTACACTTTTACAACTTTAAATAAAATCCAATGTGTTGTAAGTGTACTTAGGAAAATCTCAATTCGTTTCGCATGCTTCTATGGGGTCAGTGAGTATATGAGGATGTGATCAATCAAAACAATGAAAAACGAGTCAAGATACAGGTGGAAGATCTTTTTCATGATATCCATGAATAATATTAATGCATTTTTTAATCCAAATGGAATCACTAAGTACTCATATTGTCCATACCCATCCCAAAATGCTATCATTGGTATGTCTTTATCTCTAACTTGCAATTAGAGATAGCCCGATTGAAGATAAATTTTGTAAAACCATCAAGATCCCCATAAATAATCAAATAGATCATAGATCTTGGGAAAATGATATCTATTCTTCATCATCACCCTATTTTCTTTCTAGTAATCTATGAAAATTTGAATACTACTATCCACCCTCTTGGAAAAAATAGGTGTACCCCGTAGTGAAGTGATCAAATAGATAAATACCTTATACTATAATTCCTAAAATTGTACCTTAATCTCCTTAAGCTCATTAGGACCCATGTGATAAGGGGGTATCAATATGTGATACATATCTAGAACATACTATATCATATAGTCAAATCATCTATTAGGGGTAAGTCCTATGAATTCATCTAGAAATGCGTCCTAATAAGGATCCAAAACTGGATGAAAAAATGAGAATGATTCCCCTGATTATTATGAAAGATCCCAACCAAAAATACATGTCATGATAGTACCAAGATAGATAAATTATGGTCTCACTCTACCTGCTCCCAATTTCCCATTCTACAGTCATCACATACTTCTCTCCCTTTGGTGAAGTAAACGATACTCGTATCAGATAGAAATCAATGTGGTCTTGGAAACTGGTCAGTCAATCCATGCCAAGAATCACATAAAACATCATCATATATAGAATCATGATGTACCATAGAAATCCATAACCATAAATGACTATAGTATACTCTAGTAATCATTTAAGGTGGCCCATTTTCATTTCCAATAGAGTATTGAGGGAAAGTAACTCAGAATAAAACTTTACTGGTAAGTCAATTACATCAATAACTTGTGAAGAGATAATGGAATAGGAATAACTGGTATTAGAAAATGTATTAGATAATAAATAAATTATCAGGATAATACCTATAATAGAATATGGTCCCTCTCCACTATCTTCTAACATCTGATCTATAGAAGATAATCAGCCAACCTCAACTCTATGACCCTACCCCTGAGTCACAATAGCCTGGGAAGTATGAATAATTTGTTGTGGGGTCACCCCCATGTATGAGGAAATAGGTAAAAATATCTAATTAAATTTTTTTATATTATATTTCAATGTTGTTTTTAAGTTAAGAGTTGGTTCTTGGTTATCTGGTAATAGAAAAGGGCACTGGCTAGCTGGTGGATGGAACCAGCTATCTAGTGCTGGATAGCAGAACACCTACAAGTTTGTGGGTTCCATTGGCTATCCGGTGGAGTTCTTTGAGGTGATGTAGTTTTTAATACACCCACTAAGACACTGGTGGTATTCTACCAACCATTCTTCATACACCCACTAGCTAGTCGGGGAGGCACAATAGCTATCTGGTGAGGCCCAACGACTAGCTGATTGCGCCACTGGGCATACAATTTAGTAAGGGCCTAATTATATTTTTTACCTGAAATGTTTCATTTATACCCATTAATCCAACCCTTCAACCCTAACTCATTTTTTCTCAATTTAAATTCTCTAAAGTGGAATTATTAGCGCTCTTACACTCATCGGTATTGATTATTTCTGTGGGTTAAAACTTGGGTCTTTGTTATTTATAATCTAGTGAGAGGGATCCTTTTAATATTTTTATCCTATATTTATCATTTATTTTTATATCTCATGAGACTAAATCATTAGATCTATTAAATAAATGGATAATTGAACTTTTTTTCATCATATAAAGGTTCTTGGGAATCTAATCTCTTTATTTTTCATCACCACTCTTAAAGAGGAAATATCATTTCATTGTTCTCATGGTAGGTGTCTCTTTCCTATGGTCCAACCCTTCACATGACTTATGTTATGTGAATCATTACTTTGGTATTAATTATGAAATTGATTATTGGTAATGGTTTAAATATTAAAGGTATAGTGTTATGTTTTCAAAATGGTATTTTTTTATAGAAACTATTTGAGATAAATTATATTTTTATTTAATTACCTTAAAGATTATTTTGAAAATGTAAATGGGTTTTTAAGCATGAAAGTGGTGTGTATTGCTATAGAATTTTTTATGAAAATGTCGGCTTAGTTTTGAAATGGATTATGCTCTTAGATATTTTTTAGAAACATGTTTTTAGATTATTTTTTAGAAAATGTTTATGAAACATTGTTTTGTTTAATTATAATGTAATTTTACACTTAGGAGACCTTGGGGTATGGAAAAAAACTAAACAAAGACTAGACCTAGTGGAGTTAGATATCATTAGGTGAAATTACCTTGATTTCACAGAAACTAGGGGTTACCTTTTTTAGGTACAATGGTTCTCAGACTCTAGGAGCCACATATTTCATCTAGTGTTTCAAATTGTATCTTAGTGGTTTGGTTGTGTAAACAATTGTGTCATGAATTTCACTCTTGGATTCTTTGAGATTACATTACATTTATGATCTTTTGATATGATTATTTGTCTACTTTTTCTTATTATGTAGAGTCGATTCTTGAAAATTTTTTATTTATATTTTTATGTATTTAGAAATTTAATGTTTCATATAACTCTGTTTTATTGATTATGGCATGATTTTGAAAGGAATTTCATGATTTTGAAAATAAAATCAAAGGATGTTTTATAAAAAGAAAATTATTTCCTATGAAGTGTTTCAGAAATCAATTTAAAACTTGAAATAATGGATGCACATGGTTAGAAATTTTATTAATTACTTGGTAGTATACTACTAGGTATTTGTGTGGACACTCTAATTTTTTATTTTCACATTTATAGCCTTGGTATCAAAGGATATAGGTAAAAAAAGAGTTTAATGTAATGGAAAAATCCCTTTTCTCATGTTTCCTACTTGTGGGATATGATTGAGGTGACTTGTGGTCACATGGAGATAAACCCATGGGTAGTTTAGTGTTCCATTTTTTTGATAGACTTCTTGTTTTTTTAGAAATTTTTATCTAGATGATAAATGTGTTCTTTATGGTTGTTTTTTAACATATAATATATTTTGGTTATCATCTATCTTACTATATTTTTTTCTTTTATATGATATGTTTTTTGGGGGTGCAATCATTCCCATATTATCATATATGATACCCTAGAACTTGTCTCTAGTCTGTTTTGATTGAGAAAATAATTTTGGGCCTTATGGCGAGTCAATTCGATTGAATTTATGGGTTTACCCGAGTTAGTCTGTTACAAATTGGTTTCAGAGCCTTTGGTTGCATTAAAGACTATTATCATACTTATATATCACCCTATTGTGTATAGGGATTATTGATATATGGTAGATAGGAATTATAGAACTTGATAGGTATAATAGAAGTGTATCTGGCTAGCTCACTTTCATGATAAGATTTAAGTCATCAATGGATGTTCAAGGTGGTCTAGTGTTATTGTCTAAGGTTCTAACCATTTTTATTTAGTTATTTAAATTTGGTATATGTTAAAGTAATTGATTTATATTCTAAATATTTTCTACCCTCTTGTTTTATAGTTTATGACATATCTAATAATTTTACTTAGGATTACTAGATACGAGGTTGTGGAGAAATACCTGTAAGTTAATCCTCTAATTGACCCGATTTTGGTGGAAACCATCATCCGTATGATCCAATCTATAGAAAAGGTTACTAATATTGAATTTAAATGAAAGGAGGACCATGGATTGTAATTTAATAAGTATAATATACTAATATTTCATGGTTAAAAGGGTTATCAATATGATAAGGAATGGATCAAAGATCTAGAGAATTTTACACTTTCTTAAAACTCTAGAATACTCTAAGGTTAGATTTACCTCTAACATGCTCTAAGAGCTAAGGAGGAAGTGGTGGGAATATATTATAAAAGAAAAGTTATATGAAAATATCACTTGGACTACCTTTAATAAATAATTCAATTAACACTTTTATCTTATGGCACTAAGGGTGGAAAAGGTAGGGTAGTTTATTACTTTAGAGTAGGAATATCATTCTTTTAAGGAGTATTTTACTTAGTTTTTTGAGTTGGTGCACATGTCTCTAAATATTATTTCTAATGATTTTCTCAAGTCATGGAGGTTTGAAATGTTTTTAAGGGTAGGTAATCAATATATCATGATTCTTGTGTGAATACCCCCCAATGCATAAGTTGTGGACAATGTAGTTATGGTTGAGGAAGACATAGAAGATAAGATAGGGATCTTTGAAGGATTTGTGATAGTGGGTGGTATCTGGAGTTCACTTACTAGTAAAAAAAGTGAAGTAACCATTTTTGAGTTGGTAGTAGGAGTGTGAAAAATAAATCAAGACATATTTTGGTTGTATGTTACCAATGCAGGAAAAAGGGATACCTATGTCCTGATTATAATATTTTTCCCAGATTGTGTCAAACTTTTGGTAAATCAAGTCATATTCAGTGTTTCTATGAGAGAGAATCCCGGGGTATTGAAGATAGATCCACCTTCACCAAGGGATTCAAGTTTACACCTGACATAGAAAAAGGCGTTGAATCTCAATATTGTTTAAAGGTAGATGTTCATATGGAAAATAAAGGTATAGATGAG
The DNA here is from genome assembly GCA_963277665.1 of Viscum album. Lineage (NCBI taxonomy): Eukaryota > Viridiplantae > Streptophyta > Magnoliopsida > Santalales > Viscaceae > Viscum > Viscum album. Next base: position 908,574,761 of record OY728165.1, on the reverse strand, counting down.
GCTGGACGTCTATACATAGTATAGTGTACACCAGTGGAGAGAGAGGCAGGACCAACTACAATCATAATTGCGGTGTTTATAGCATATTCTATTGTTATGTGTTTTTTTATTCAGTGGAAACTCATTATTTTATATCATTCAATATTATCGACATGTTAGGATTCTGTTCGAAGCTTATTTCTTTCTTGATGACTCTTTACACTCATTTGGGAAATAAGTTATAGCTGCAATTTTAATGTCCTAGGTTTTAGGGGGTGATTGTCAAATAAAAAATTGCATGAGACTTTTTTAGTTATTAATCTTTACATCTTAGAAATTATCATTGTTATGGATTGGATGATTATCTATAAGTATTAGATCATTTTATCTTTGTCGGGTATAGTTTATTTCTCTCAATTGGGTCACTCATGTATTCCAAGGTGGGTGGGATCCATGATTGTGAAGAGTGGGTCTCATTACTCCTAGTTTTAATTTAATCTCCATCCAATTTTTATATTTTTTTCTTGATGTTGTTGATCCATGTCCTATTTTCCCTCTTCCATCAGTGGTGTGTGAGTATCCTTACATTTTTCAAGATGATTTGTCTAGATTATAATCCCAGAAGGGAGTTGAGTTCTCTATAGACTTACATCAAGGTATGAGACCCATTTATACCATTGTACCATATGCCACCCAATGAATTGAAACAATTAAAGGCTTATATTGAGGATGTTGAGGCTAAGGGATTTTCCTATACCAGGGTTTCACCTAGGGAATCACCAGTTTCCTTTGAAAAGAAGTCACACAAGAGTCTTTCGTGTTGATTACTAAAAACTCAACCAGGTGATCATAAAGAATGGATATCCCTAGTTTGGAATTAATTATCTTTTTGACCAAATTTAGGGGTCTTGGTGGTTTATGAAAATTTATCTTAGATCAGGGTACTATTAGCTAAAGGTCTACAAGGAAGATATTCTTAAGACAATTTATAGAAGTAGTTATGAGTACCATGAGTATTTGGTTATACCATTTGTACTTAATAATGATCATGCATTGTTTATCATGTCGATGAACTAAATATTTCATCAATTATTGGATTAATTTACAGTTTTATTTGTGGTTGATATTGTATTTTATTTCATATCAGATAAATATCATGTTTTTCATCTAAATATCATCCTTATAATCCTAATATAACTAAATCTATATAGAAATCTATCCAAATATCTATTCTAGATTCAAGAAGTGATATTTATGGGCCACATTATTTCTAATACGAGTGTCTTGGTGGATCCAAAAAATATTTTGGTGAAGATGACTTGGGAGCATCCTAGAAATAGTCTGAGATCCATTGTTTCTTTGAATTGGCTAGTTATTATAGGAAATTTGTTTGAGAGTTCTCTAATCTTGCATCCCAAATGATAGAGTTAACCTATAAGGGTATAAAGATCATTTGGAGTGAAGAGTTCCAGAGTTATTTTGAGGAGTTGAAAGTGAGATTGAATTCATCTCCAGTCTTGATTCATTCTTAATCCAGGTACTGGTTTTGATTTTTATTATGATGTCTATGGTATGGGTTTGGAATTTGTTTTTATTAATGGGAGATAGGTGGTAGATTAAGGATCACATTATCCATTACTTCATGAGAATAATTATCCCACTCATTAACATGATTTTGTGGTGGTGATACACGTACTTAAGACTTAGTGCCACTACCTCTTCAGTGAGTAGTTTGTGGTGAACTCAAACCATAAGAGTATAAAGTATATTTTCACCTAAAAAGGTATAAAATTGAGATAGAGACATTGGGTGGAGTATCTTTAGACCTTTTATTTTGATATTTTTTATAACTCAAGTAAATGGAATGTGGTTATAGATTCTTTGAGTAAGAAATTATAGACTTGGGTAGGGAAGGAATGAGTAGAAAGTGGTTCTTGATGAGCTTGTTCACTAAGATTCACTTGGATGAAGGGAGAGATGACATATAGGTATTCCTTTCTTGTACTCAGGTTGGATCACTTATGTATGATCATGTTAAACTTGGAGAAGCTAAGTATGAAGAGATTCAGTGTTTTAGTCAGAATATTTATAGTGGGGATACCTCAGGTGAGTGGTCTCAGTCTCCTGATATAGTTCTACACTTTAGAGAGAGAATGGTTGTTCTGTTAGACTTGAGGGTGGACTTGATGGATAGTGGACATTGATTGAGTTGGTTTTTTTCACTCTAAAGTTACCAAGATGTACCATGATTTGAGACTTAATTACTTGTGGTCGGGTGTGAGGCATTTGATTGTGGGTTTTCTGTCTATATTCCTCACATATCAGAAAATCAAGGTGGGATATCAAAGGAAAATTAGGTTATTTCAACCTTTGACCATTCCATTTTAAAAATGTGATTATATAGTCATGGAATTTTTGATTGGGATACCTCATAATATTAGTGTTAAGGATTTGATATGGGTTATTATTGACCAAATCATGAAATTAGAATAGTTACTACCTATAAAGAAGTGAATTAAGGTAGAGGACATTGATAACTTATATGAACATGGGGTTCTTAAGATTCATGGTGTTCTATTAGATATCTTTTATGATAGATAACCTCACATTACATCTTGATTCTAGAGTGAATTGTAGATAGTGATGGGTACTCAGTTGAAGTTGATAATGGCTTATCACCCATAGATTGAAGGTCATACTGAACAATACATCCAAATTATTAAAGGAATTCTCCAGGAATGTGTCCTTGACTTCATTAGATCATGGGAGAATCATATTCTCTTATAATATTTTTCCTATAATAATATTTATCAAACCTTGATCTAGATGAAACCATTTGTGGCATTATATGTGTGGCCTTGCCAGTCACCTATTTGTTGGGAATAGTTTAGAGAATGGTCATTGGTTGGATTGATTATTGTTTAGGAGATGATGAATATTATTTGGTTTATTGGGAAGAGGTTATATGTAGCTCAAATTTTATAGAAATATCATGTCGATCAACTCCATCATCCATTGGAATTTGATGTAGGTGATCGAGTTTTTCTCAAAGTTTCACTTTACTTGGGACATAGTCACTTGGGGAAGTCATGTAAGTTAGAACCTCATTATGTAAAATTGTTCAATATTTTTTAGTGACTCGAGAGGTTTTCTTGTCATTTGAACTTACCTACTCATTTGATATATATATATAATTTGTTTTATGTTTCTCAGCTGAAGAAGTATCAACCAGACACATCCAATTTAAATGACTAGGAAGAAATTGATATTGAACCCAAATCCTTAATGCCTAAAAAAACCTGTTTGGATTTTGGACCAAGAGGATAAGGTGTTGTGTGGAAAGATGATCCCATGTGTTCAAGTGATATGGAAATGCGGTAGGTGCATCCATGAGACATGGGAGTGTAAGGCCTTGATGATGCAATAATGTCCTTATCATTTATTGATTTTTTTATCTGAATGCATAATGCTTTCATGATGGTGAGAATTGTCACACCTAGGAATATAGAACCTAAAATATAGATCTATTTTTCCTTTTTTATTTTCATGTTTTGGGTGGTTTTTAAATTGTGAGTTAGTTTTTGGGTAGGTGGTGGTAGCAGAGGGCCACCAGTTTATAAGTGTAGGGCACTAGTTTTCCAGTGGAGAGCCTAGAGGTCCAGTAATTATGTCTTCACCCATCAGCTACCTTTTGGGATACCTCTAGGTGTAGGTATTTTTCCTATATCCACTAGCTAGTTGGTGAGGCCCAACAGATAGCTGGTGATGTTCATGGTATATAGTTTAGTAAGGCCCTAATTTTATTTTTAGTATGAAATGTTTTCCTAATCCCCCTTAATCTAACCCTTTTCCCCTAACTTTGTTTTTCTCAATCTATAGGATCCAAAGTGTCATTCTTGGATCTCCACCTCTTCTATATGTTGATTCTTCATGTCAGTTGATGCATCTGCATCCGTTATTTATAATATAGTAACAAGGTTCCTTCTAATCTGGTTTCTCCTCTCTTTCTCTAGGATTTTGTTGTCTCATGAGACTAGATCATTAGATCTAGTATATACATATAAAATTTACCTTGTTTTCATTGGATCTATATTCTTGAGAATCTGATCTCCTTGTTTCTCATAACTACTCTTAAAGAGGAAATGTCATTGCATCATTCTCATGGTAGCTGACTCAATCATATAGTCTAACCATTTACACAACTTATGTTATTTGATGTTTTCATTTGGTTTTAATTATGAAATTTATTATTGGTAAAGGATTAAATATTTTAGGTATAGTGTTATGTTTTAAAAAAAGGTATTTTAATGGAAACTATTTTGAGATACATAGTATATTTATTTAATTTCCTCAAATATGATTTGGAAATGGAAATGGGTTTTCAAGCATGAAGGCTATGTGGATCACTATAGAAAATGATTTATAAAAATATGGTTATGGTTTTGAAATGTATTATGCCTTGGAATTTTTTATAAAACATGGTTTGTGATTATTCCTTTGAAAATGTTTATGAAATATTGTTTTATTTATCTAGAATGTAATGGAAATGTAATTGCAGACTTGGGAGACCGTAGGGTATGGGTAAAAACTAAACAAATAATATCTCTAGTGGAGTTATATATCACTAGGGGAGGAGGCCTTGATGTCATAGATACTAGGGGGTATCCTTTCTAAGGGAATGAGGTTACTATACTTCAAGTGTCCCATATGCTGACTAGTTTTCCATAGCGTGTCTTAGTGGTTTGGTTATGTACACCCTTGTGTCATGAATTTCCTTCTCGGTTTCTTTGAGATCTCATTACAAAAATGATATCTTGATATTATTTTTTTACCACTTGTTCTTATTATGTAAATTTGATGCTTGAAAACTATTTTATTATCTATTTATACATTTGGAAATGTAATATTTTGTATGGATCTATTTTATTTATTATGGTATTATTTTGGAAGTAATGACATGATTTTGAAAAGAAATCCAATGTATGTTTTATAAATAGAAAAAGATTTCATATGGAGTGTTTAAAAAATCTATTTAAAACTTGAACTAATAGATTCAAAATATTTGATATTGTATAGATTCCTTGATGGTATTCTACAAGGAATTTTCACACACACCCTACTTTTTACTTAATGTGTATTGCTATAGTTTTGTAGGTTATAGGAAAATCTAAGAGTGTCATGTAATAGATGAATCTACTTTTGTTGTGTTTCCTTCCAATGGGATGGGTTGATGATGAATTATTCTCACGTGGAGATGGAACCATGGGTTATTTCAAGTTCCATGTTGTTAACGACCTTCTTGTGGTTTTTAATACCTTATTATCCTGATGATGAATGTTAACTTTATGGTTTTTGTTTTAACTTATCATATATTTTGATTATCCATTATTTCACTATATTTATTTCTTATATATCATATGGATATTGTGGGTGAATTAATTCCTATATTCTCTTTTATGATACCCATGTTCTTGTCACTAGCTCATGGAGATCAATAACATGCTTCAAACCTTGCGGCGGGTCATTCAGGTGAAGTTATGATTTTACCTGGTCAGTTATATGAGTTTATCTACTCCTAGATTTCCTTGATCTCCTAGAACTCCAGAGAGAGGCCCTAAGAAAAAAATTGAAGATGACTAGCCTTGAAACAATAGTGTAACTCTACAAATGGATTTTAGTAATCATTTTTATAATTCCCCATTTTCCTACAATTAAAGAACATGCTATAACCAACTCCCATAGAGGACACTGAAGAAGTCCTACTCTGAACCATCTATCTATTTCCATACTAGTCTTGATTATTCATCCTCTTTTTAACACTGGAGGAGTATCTAGTATCAGTAATAGGAAAATTAATTATCAATCTACTATGGATTAGAAGTAGTCATGATACCCTATCCTCTTCTACCCCCTTTAAAAAATTCAGGGCCTTACGAAGAATATAAATGTATTTCATTAGGTAAAATACATTAACCTAATATATAAGCTAAGTTTTAAGGACTATCTAAATGTTTCAAAACTTTTTTGAATCATTATCATCCAACATTGGAGAAAAATGAAGAAACTTTATGAATCAAGAAGAATACACAGAGATAGTCATAGAACCTAGTTGCAACTCCATGAACTCCAAGGTAAAGTCCATATTCATCATGTCATGAAAATATTTCTCAAGGAACAGATCCTTAAAGGTTACCCAAGTAATACCCTCTCATATTATATCTTTATTCATAGTAGTACACCATTTCTTGGCAGGCCCTTCGAACAAGAAACTCACAAAATCACTCACCCATCCTTAAGTTCCTAGACTAGCTTGAAAATAATCTTGATAATATCCATATATTACTTATATCTTAAATTTCACCAATACACTGAAATGATGGAGGATTCTATATATAGATGTCCCATTCATTATTTTTCATTGTCTTCTGGATGTTTCCACCTTAAATGGGCACAATCCAAAAAATTCATGGCTGAAGTAGTTCTGTATCTTGAATCATTAGTGCTAGAATAGGAATGTGATGGAGTAAATACTCTGTACCACTGGTGGTGTCCTAGGAACCTCCCCCATAAAGGTATTATCTTGGGATTATATAGCTGTTGGTCCCATTAAATGTCTCTACAGTGGTATTTATGAAATTCTAAAAGATCCTATAAAATATATGAAGTTGATAGTTCAAGATAGATCCTAACCAGTCTAAGGGATCACACAAAGATTCTCCTAGAATTATACCCATAACCTAATGTATATCTCTCCTAGAACTAACAAAATTCTCCATCCATATACATCAGTCGTAGTCACACACACACACACACATATAACACAACTTCATGCTTAGGTTTAACTCTTTAACACTAACAAATATATCAAAATAGATATATCACTCATTAAAAAATACAAGTCTATCATGAATAGATATCATAATCCAAGGAATTAAAATAAAGAACTAGTATATAGAATAAAAATAGGTATACAAATGGAATGTGATTATACATGACTAATCATGATGCATGAATGCTCCCAAATCCCATAAAATAGTAACAAAAATATCTTCAATGGTAAATCAGAGGTCTGTTACACATGATCTATTAAGTAACATGGAAACTCCCCTACCTGGGCCCTATACATCTATATCTTTTCTATCATGTCCTAGGTTTTTAAAAAAGGAAACAAGAAAATTTTCCTCAAATTCCATTTTGTAATGCCCTAAATTGAACCACCAGGTCTGATCTAGAGAGCTACAATACCTCATACATGAATCCACATATGTAAGAGACTTCTGACTAGTAGTGAGGTCTGAATTCCTTCAGTGGGAAGACTATACCTTCAGTATCATATCCATTCACCAAAAATAATAATAAAATATAACAATAATAATATAAAAATTATAATATGAAGTGGAAGAATAATATTAAAAGTGATAACAGATGAAACAATTCATACAAGGAAAATAAGCAATCGAGCTTCCAATGTGGAATGAAAAAGTAAAGTATATAAGGGTGAAAGAAAAATGAACGGATCATAAATAGTCTAGAGTATTTTCCATCATTGTCTCTAACTCCAAGCATCCATATTATCAACCCCCATCCATAGGTTCCTTTCCATTCACTATATACTTGGTCATGATATATGCATGTGCACTGAGATGCTCAGACATGGTGTGAGTAATAAACCTAGTGGGACACTAAAAATTCATCCTCAATATAAGTGAAAAAAAATATAACAATGTATGTCCTGGAATAAATAAATTATCAAATAAACATACACCCACACATCTATTGAGTATTTGTGCACTTATTAATCCACTACAAACCTCAATGTAACACCTCAAGCTTCCATGGTATGTTTCCCTTTGAATAATGCAATTGCATGTGTTGTACGCAACTTTGAGTTCTAACACACACCACAACCAATCAAACTAGCCGTTATGAATAGTAATACCCACTATTTGAAATTTTATAAATTTTATCTTTCAAAATGGACTTCATTTTTGGATTCGTAATATCAAAATTATCTTAGGGTGAATTTTTGGTATTTTTCTGAAAACTTTCAATTTTTGATGAATAGTGAAAAAACACTGAGTTATAGTTTAAAAACTAATTTTTATTTAATGAATTATTTATTTTATTTAAATTTAATTAAGGTCAAAATAGATACATAATATCTATATAAGTTCAATATAATTCATTGGAGTTAGTTTAGAATAATTTTAGATATATAAAAATTTTATGGAACTTTTCACCGTCTTTTACCCACCTCCTAGGAGAATTTGGAAATTCACGTAAAACTTAATTTTACCTCTTCTGTGAGTGGAATTTAGAAAATCCAAGAGACACGGTTAATATCAAGGAGTAAAATGTGGTTCAATAAGATAAAAATAATTTTTGGTGAATAGTAACTTTTGACTTTTATTTACCGCGATTAAAAGTAAATAGGGTAATTAAGGGTAAAAATGATAATAATATTACCCTAAAACATGTAATAATTATATTGGACAAGTGTATCTCGACCAAAAACAACCTTAGGAATAAAATATTATCATTTAGGTCCACTTGGATTAGATTAGGACATTTATTATTATTTAATTCAAAGAAGAGTTAAAAGAGTTAAAATCAAAGTTTAATTACTAAAACATTTTTAATATAGGGATATACATAAGATAAATTCTATTTTAAATATTAATTAGAAGGATAAAAATATTTCCTACATAATGGTATTTTATTTATAATTTTTAGGCATTAAATTATTTAATTTATTTATGAAACAATGGTGATTCAGTAATTACCGAATTAATGAAATATTAAAATAATTAATAATATAAATATCCAAATAAATGTAATTTGAGACTTTTTATGAATTAAAATAATTTTCTAGGTTAATATGACATATTATTATTGGTTATATGAATTTTATTTGAAGTAATAATGCTGTTATGAATTTATGAAAAACAAAATACCCAATAGTGTCAAAATTGACAGAAAAGAGTTTTTAAAAAAAATATTATATTATTAATTGATATTATATTCCTAAAAATCTAAGGTTCAGAAGAAAGACTTATATAATGATAGGTTTATCATTAATGGACCACTTGGGGGTATCTTGGAAGTATGTAGTAAGTTTATTAACTATATAATATAAAAATACAAAGAGACATGGTAAATGTCAAACTATTTAAATAAGAGTTAAATCTAAAAGATAAGGTTACTATAGTGACCCAAAACTGTCTAAAATATATTGGTTGGGTGTTTTTATAACAATACCCACCTTATAAATTGATTAATTCACTTTGGAGCCATTAGAAACCGAATATGAATTTATTATAAATTAATACTTTAAGTTTTTCCTAAAGAGCCCCTCCTCCCCCTTATAAAAGGATACCAATTATAACCAATTCCTCACACCTCTCAAGCCTTTTGTCTCATCAAAACTCTGCCCAAATATCCTCACAAATTTCCTCAATTCAACCTAGAGGCCTTATATTGATCATAAATCCAACCTAAGGAGCCCTTTTGATCAAATCAAAAGGAAGAACCCGAAGAAGAGGTAACGTTTTCACCACCCTCTTTCAAGTTCCTTTATTCTTAAACTTATTCTTTATTTGTTATTTACATTCTAAAATAATAACTTCAGTATCTTCTATATACTGTGATGTTATTATAAATATGGTACAACCATATTTTTTTATCCTTTGAATGACATTTCACCATACGTGCGTACGTACGGCTTACCGTCTCCACGTCGTGGTGTAATTGTTATTCAAAACATTATTATTTAGATGGGTATAATAATGATGTGTAATTAATGTAAATAATAAATATAACATGATAATTATTATTTATATATGATATACCATCCAATTATATATGATTTTAATATCAAAAGAATGATATTATCACTCATGCGTACGTACGGACTACCGTCTCCACGAACGCGATAAGATTCATTCCCCATCGTATCCATACAATAATAATTCACATTTTATGATTAAAAATAATTTTTAAGGACTTAATATAATTCTTTATATGAATAATATACAACCTATCCATAACAAACATGACTTATGTAACAAAACATATAAAAGAAAACGAGTAAGTTAACACCCGAAACGACGATAATACTAAGATATTATTAACAAAGAAATATTAAAAGATCATATATGATATCATATTAATGTATATGATTCTTGTATAATTCAATAACAATTATTTCAACATTATAAAGGAGGCTAAACTACCCTCGACCAAGGAAAAAGTACAAAGTAAGGGGTTTCTTATCTCACTTTTAATTCCGGGAGATTTTCATTGTTCACCACTTATTTATTGCATGTGGTGTGTGTACTACCCATGTTTGTATTCATTTTGTAATATAATTTAATTAATGGATATTTACATCATCATTTTATGATCCTTCTTTCATGGGTGTATGTTTCGTATGTTACCAAATCGATAAGGGAATTTGAAATTTCAATTTCCATTCATTTGGCTTTATGCATACTTCATTGATTATTTTACTCCAAGATTATGTGTGGAATCACTATTCATTTTCTTATGTCATAATTTCCACTCCCATTTCTATGGATAAAATTTTGATACACATAATCACTCCATTTTTAATTTCTCAAGTCATCTATATGAACTTGATACGAGTAATTTTAACTCAATCTCCATTTGTTGTGTTAAATATCCAATTCATTGGTGTTGTCTTTACAAGAATATGTGTGAATGTCCTCTGATTGATTTAAACTAAATATCCAATCATATTGAGTGTATTTATATTTATAACACATAATTATTCCATTGATTTATCCTTAACCTAAGGATACGGTCTTTATAAGAAGTTTCATCTCAAATTACATTCCATTGAGACTCCTTTGTTGTTATATACCAAATCACTTTTATATGGTGTATATAATGTACTTTGACATAGTATATCATGAATCCCTTTATTCTCATGATATTACAAAGTTTTTATTATCTCAATTATTTTTATTCAAGTGTCTCTCCTTTGGTTAGAAACTCTAACTAATATATCATTTTTAAATGTTTTGAAGATTTATTCTTCTAAATCTTTCTCATTAATGTCCATGTTTTAAAAATGGTTTTAAGGATTTATTTATATGGACATTAAGGTTTTAAAATTAAAATTACTCTTAAATGTTTCAAATTGGTATGAGACACTTTGATTCAAAAATATATTTTTAAATGGATTCTTGACAAATAGTGTGACTTTTAAATGTTTTCAAGAAAAAGGGGGATATTTCTCTCAAATAGTTTTGATGATTATTTTCATTTATGTCAATATCATTAATTATTCTCGATTGAGGTTAATATATTACAATACAATCTTCCATATTGTATTGAATGAGTTATATTTGACTATGGATGTGCTATTTTTATAACATTCATGGTTTGTGGATAAAGTATTGATATTTCGTATGCTAGTTTTAATACTAATGTTTATGTTATGTTTAAAACTTTTCATATGAGGAATGCATTGGACTTAGTAAGTGACAGGTGGAGCCCGCTATAGCTCATCGATGCATTGGTAGGTCTCATGAGACAAAATAGTGTCTTGGCACAAGGCCTTGACAAAATCTTATTTGTAGTATTGGCACAAGGCCTTGACTATGTGGTTATAATAGTATAGCATTATGCATTCCATCATTATGAAAGTGGTTATTGATATTGCATGTGGTTATTCGACTAGTAGAATATCCGTGTGAATAAGTAAATGGAATTATATCATTTTATCTTTACCATATTATGCTGAAGTTCAAGTTTAAAAGGCTTTTTTTAGTTATACATTGCCTTAAATGTTTATGCTTATCTATGAAAGTTTCTGCTACATTGTTATCCTTAATGAGCATCTGATCTCACCCCTTTCAATGTTTTAGTTTTCCCAGGATGTGAAGAAGTAATTTATGAATGACCTGCAGGGATAGTATGAGGGGATATGAAGACAAGATGTTGTTGTAGTTTTTTTACTTTATGATGTAATGTAAGACTTATGAATATATATAGTGTTTCCAAGACTAATAAACTAATCGGTCTTTCGAGACTTGATCTTTTGTGATCATGCCAATGTTATGTAATAATGCACCAACTCTGGGTAACTGGGGTTGGGGATTTATAGTTGGTATGAGAGGAAGTTTAGTACAAACCTTGGAAGCTAGATTTAAATAAACTCTAATTAAATCACATAGCCCTAAGAAAAACTTTTAGGATTAGTATAGAAGAACTTCCTAGAATTTTGGTATTGTATAGATTTTGTGAGTTTTCCAAGCAATACATCTCTGTTTAGATACGTGCAGGTAGAGGCGGCTCTGGCACAGATGTACCTAGGGGTAAAACCTGAAAATACCGCTTTGATCTAGACTCGAACGGGAACTGGTACACGACAATGGGCCTTGCTGCACTCTTGGTTACGACACTCCCAGGGGATATGCTTAGGATAATTTACATTTTCTTTACAAAATGACTTGAAGTATTATGAGAGTAAATGACCTTGGTTAATCCTAATGTGTTTCAAATTGAGAATATGGTGACGTGATATTCTCTAAATGATTTTATGACTACTGTTACTCACACAATGCTTTCTAGTTTTAGTCAATGGATGGATTCCAAGGAAGTCATAGTGACTTTGATAATGATGTACAAGGTGGGAACGGTGGTGGCAATGAGCAACAAAATGGAATGTTGATAGGCATAAAAGATATCGTCTTCATGCCAAATCAATTTTCCAAAAATATGATAAAAAATATATATATTAACCAATTCCCGAACTCAACAAAGAATAGAAAAGTGATGAATGATAATAGCTCCAACAGTGGAGACCATGGATAAAAGAATCCTCAATTTCCATCATGCAGGAAATTTGGAAGGAGACACCGAGGAAAGTGTCTCAATGGAACAAAGAAATGCTTTACGTGTGGGAAGGAAGGACATAAAGTGAAGAATTGATGAGGAAAATTGAAGATTACTATGGAAGAAAATAAAAATGGTCCCAAGATTCCAATTACGGTCATTTGTTGTAAATATAAGGGACTGTAGCATCAACCAAGTCAATTCCCTATTCTATAGGATAACCTCTTGGTCAAGGAAGAACCTATATGGAAATAAATGGATGGAAAAATATTTAAAGGTATTAGTGCTCCTTGTTGTTGAGATTACTTTGGGTGAATTTTCTCTTATATGTGTAACCCTGCAATTTATCATGTGAGAATGATATTTGAGGAATACATGTCCTTTCTCTTGTGGATATAGTTATAAATAACCATTTGGTTTTATATGATCATTGGGTTTGAGGTAATTACAAGTTATTATATCTTGTGATGAAAATTCAAGGTATGAGATAACATTTGTGGTTAAATTATGTTATGGTTATTTTGAGGAATTTATCTCATTTTGGTAATGTTATAAAATATAGTTTTTGAAAAAGGACAACACACAGACTGTGTGACAACCTGTCATATCGGACAAAGCTGTGGGAATCGAACCCACAACCAAAGTGCGATAGGGATTTATCGCCTACCACTAGACTACGTGAAGTCCCTGGTTAGTGTGACTAATTATTTTTAGTCAAATGATTTTATTGATCAATAATAAGTTGATTTAGGATCTTATGTCTTATCAAGTGAATACCCTTAGTACATGAAAATGATTTGGTGATTAAGTGATAACTGTTATTTTGGAAGATGTTCGCTTTTTTGGGAACAGTATATGCCCAAGGAAAATAGAATACTATGGGATTTCATTTGAGGAGTAATGGTGGATTGTTATCTATGTTTTTATTGTGGATTTATAGTGATTTGGGTTATTTATATATATGATTAACCTATAATAGAGAATATGTGATTAGGTTAATTACTTTTAAGTGTGTGACTTTAAGAGTAGTTGATGTCATTTGGAGATATAATTTAACGTGGAAGACTACATAACCAAATTCTTCTAAGTTTTGGGTTTCAATATTAGTTTGGATTATATTGAAGGATTTTAAGGACAATTGTTTATTTAATGGTATTTATTTATCTTTGGGGTATTGATTGGTTTAATTTTAGAAATTAAGATTAGTGTTTCTTTCTCTAATGGAATATCCTTTTGGGGGATCATCAGATCTTATACTAACCATTTTGGTTTTGATTAATCTCTAAAGACAAGGTAAATATATATTTTATCCTTCATGGATCATGTGATTATATAAGAAGTTTATTCTATCTCTTCCAGTGTGACCAAGTCTTCTTGAATACTCATCGTTTAAAAATGAGTTAGTAGTAGGAATTTATTAAAGAATGAAACTTTACTCAAAAATTATGTATATCTCTTTATGTTCTTAGTCAATCTCAGAAATGAATTCCTCATCTTTATGTAATGTAACTTAAAACAAAAAAAATGTTGTCCGTTTAATTTTCCTACTGGGAAACTAATGACTATTTGTACCATCACAAGTTTTTGGTTTTATTGTTGTTAACTTTCTCCTGATCATGTTCTCTATCCCTCTCCATCAGAACTTGACACTTAGTTTATCATCCATATCTATGTTTTTCTACATGGAATCCAAGTATAGGTTATCTCAGGTGACCTTTTTAATTCTCTCTTTCTTTTAAAGCGATAGTTTTATTGAATCTTTTTTCGATGTGGGACTTTCCATTATATTTGTAAGCCCAATTTTAAAAATTGTGAGGATGCAATTTATTGAAGGAGGGGAGAGTGTAACACCCAAAGATTCCACGGTACGTTTCCCTTTGAATAATGCAATAGCGTGTGTTGTACACAACTTTGAGTTCTAACACACACCACAACCAATCAAACTAGCTGTTATGAATAGTAATACCCACTTTTTGAAATTTTATAAATTTTATATTTCAAAATGGACTTCATTTTTGGATTTGGAATATCGAAATTAGCTTAGGGTGAATTTTTGGTATTTTTCTGACAAGTTTCAATTTTTGATGAATAGTGAAAAAACACTGAGTTATAGTTTAAAAACTAATTTTTATTTAAATAATTATTTATTTTATTTAAATTTAATTAAGGTCAAAATAGATACATAATACCTATATAAGTTCAATGTAATTCATTGGAGTTAGTTTAGAATAATTTTAGATATATAAAAAGTTTATGGAACTTTTCACCGTCTTTTACCCACCTCCTAGGAGAATTTGGAAATTCACGTAAAACATAATTTTACCACTTCTGTGAGTGGAATTTCGAAAATCCAAGAGACATGGTTAATATCAAGGAGTAAAATGTGGTTCAATAAGATAAAAATAATTTTTGATGAATAGTAACTTTTTACTTTTATTTACCATGGTTAAAAGTAAATTGGGTAATTAAGGGTAAAAATGATACTAATATTACCCTAACACATGTCCTAATTCTATTGGACAAGTGTATATTGACCAAAAAAAACCTTAGGAATAAAATATTATCATTTAGGTCCACTTGGATTAGATTAGGACATTTATTATTATTTAATTCAAAGAAGAGTTAAAAGAGTTAAAATCAAAGTTTAATTACTAAAACATTTTTAATATAGGGCTATACATAAGATAAATTAGATTTTAAATATTTATTAGAAATATAAAAATATTTCCTACATAATGGTATTTTATTTATAATTTTTAGACATTAAATTATTTAATTTATTTATGACACAATGGTGATGCGGTAATTACCAAATTAATAAATTAATAAAATAATCAGTATTATAAATATCCAAATAAATGTAATTTGAGACTTTTTATGAATTAAAATAATTTTCTAGGTTAATATTACATATTATTATTGGTTATATAAATTTTATTTTAAGTAATAATTCTGTTATGAATTTATCAAAAACAAAATACCCAATATTGTCAAAATTGACATAAAAGAGTTTTTAAAACAAATATTATATTATTAATTGATATTTTATTTTTAAAAATATAAGGTTTGGCAAAAGTACTTATATAATGATAGGTGTATCATTAATGGACCACTTGGGGGTCTCTTGGAAGTATATAGTATGTTTATTAACTATATAATATAAAAATACAAAGAGACGTGCTAAATGTCAAACTATTTAACTAAGAGTTAAATCTAAAAGATAAGGTTACTATAGTGACCCAAACCTATATAAAATCTATTGGTTGGGTGGTTTTAGACCCATAGCCAACTTATAAATTTAATAATCCACTTTTGATCCACTATAAACCGAATATTAATTTATTATAAATTAATACTTTAAGTTTTTCCTAAAGAGCCCCTCCCCCCGCTTACAAACGGACACCACTTATAACCAATTCCTCACACCTCTCAAGCCTTTTTTATCAGCCAAAATCTGCCCAAATATAATCCCAACTTCCGTAAATTCAACCTAGAGGCCTTAGTTTGATCATAAAGCCAACCTAAGGAGCCCTTTTGATCAAATCAAAAGGAAGAACCCGAAGAAGAGGTAACGTTTTCACCACCCTCTTTCAAGTTCCTTTCTTCTTAAACTTCTTCTTTATTTGTTATTTCCATTATAAAATAATAACTCCAATATATTATATATACTGTGATGTTTTTATAAATATGGTACAACTATATTCAGTATTCTATTCATCCTTTGAATGACATGTCACCATACGTGCGTACGTACGACTTATCGTCTCCACGTCCTGGTGTAATTGTTATTCAAAACCTTATTATTTAGATGGGTATAATAATGATGTGTAATTCATGTAAATAATAAATTTAACATGATTATTATTCTTTATATATGATATAACATCCAATTATATATGATTTTAATATCAAAAGAATGATATTATCGCTTGTGCGTACGTACGGACTACCGCCTCCACGAACGCGATGAGATTCATTCCCCATCGTATCCATACAAGTACAATTCTAATTTTACGATTAAAAATAATTTTTAAGGACTTAATATAATTATGTATATGAATAATATACAACCTATCCATAACAAACACGATTTATGTAACAAAACATATAAAAGAAAACGAGTAAGTTAACACCCGAAAGGACGATAATACTAAGATATTATTAACAAAGCAATGTTAAAAGATCATATATGATATCATATTAATGTATATGATTCTTGTATAATTCAATAACAGTTATTTAAACATTATAAAGGAGGATAACCTACCCTCAACCCAGGAAAATGTACAAAGTAAGGGGTTTCTTATCTCACTTTTAATTCTGTGAGATTTTCATTGTTCACCACTTATTTATTGCATGTGGGGTGTGTACTGACCATGTTTGTATTCATTATGTAATATACTTTAATTAATGTATATTTACATCATCATTTTATGATCCTTATTTCATGGGTGTATGTTTCGTATGTTACCAAATTGATAAGGGAATTTGAAATTTCAATTTCCATTCATTCGGATTTACGCATACTTCATTGATTATTTTATTCCAAGATTATGTGTGGAATCAATATTCATTTGCTTATGTCATAATTTACACTCCCCTTTCTGTGGATATAATTTTTATACACATAATCACTCCATTTATAATTTCTCAAGTCATCTATATGAACTTGATAAGAGTAATTTTAACTCAATCTCCATTTGTTGTGTTAAATATCCAATTCATTGGTGTTGTCTTTACAAGATTATGTGTGAATGTCCTATGATTAATTTACACTGAATGTCCAATCATATTGAGTGTATTTATATTTGTCACACATAATTATGCCATTGATTTATCCTTAACCTAAGGATATGGTCTTTATAAGAAGTTTCATCTCAAATTACATTCCATTGAGACTCATTTGTTGTTATATACCAAATCACTTTTATATAGTGTATATAATGTACTTTGACATAGTATATCATGAATCCCTTTATTCTCATGATATTACAAATTTTTGATTACCTCAATTATCTGTATTAAAGTGTCTCTCCTTTGGTTAGAAACTCTAACTAATATATCATTTTTAAATGTTTTTAAGATTTATTCTTCTAAATCTTTCTCATTAATTTCCATGTTTTAAAAATGGTTTTAAGGATTTATTTATATGGACATTAAGGTTTTAAAATTAAAATTAATCTTAAAAGTTTAAAAGTGGTATGGGACACTTTGATTCAAAAATATATTTTTAAATGGCTTCTTGACAAATAGTGTGACTTTTAAATGTTTTCAAGAAAAAGGGGGATATTTCTCTCAAATAGTTTTAATGATTATTTTCATCTATGTTAATATCATTAATTATTCTCGATTGAGGTTAATATATTACAATAAAATCTTCCATATTGTATTGAATGAGTTATGTTTGACTATGGATGTTTTATTTTTATAACATTCATGGTTTGTGAATAAAGTATTTACATTTCATATGCTAGTTTTAATACGAATTTTTATGTTATATTTCAAAATTTTCATATGAGGAATGCATTGGACTTAGTAAGTGACGGGTGGAGCCCGCTATAGCTCCTCGATGCATCGGCAGGTCTCATGAGACAAACTAGTGTCTTGGAACAAGTCCTTGACAAAATCTTATTTGTATTCTTGGCATGAGGCCTTGACTATGTGGTTATGATAGTCTAACATTATGCATTCCATCATTATGAAAGTGGTTACTGATATTGCATGTGGTTATTCGACTAGTAGAATATCCATGTGAATAATTAAATGACATTATTTCATTTTATCTTTTCCATATTATGCTGAAGTTCAAGTTTAAAAGGCTTTTGTTTTAGTTATAAATTGCCTTAAATGTTTATGCTTATCTATGAAAGTTTCTTCTATATTGTTATCCTTACTGAGCATCTGAGATCACCCCTTTTAATGTTTTATTTTTCTCAGGATGTGAAGAAGTAATTTATGAATGACCTGAAGGTATAGTATGAGTGGATATGAAGACAAGATGTTGTTGTAGTTTTTTTACTTTATGATGTAATGTAAGACTTATGAATATATCTATTGTTTCCAAGAATACTAAACTAATCAGTCTTTCGAGACTTGATCTTTTGTGATCATGCCAATGTTATGTAATAATGCACCGACTCTGGGTAATTGGGGTCGGGGTGTTACACTCACCCTCACCTTCTTTGGTACATTTTTTGTAAGGATGTCGATGTATTTCAAAGAAATTACTTCCTTTAAGGAAACATTATATGCCCCACTCTAATGATGGTTATTATCCTTGGATAGTGGTAAGTCCCACCTTATATGTTTGATGTAATTGGATATAAATCACCCCAAAATTCTATTTCCCCACTTCATCCATGTGGGAGATGGATTATAAATTCTCATTCATGGTCTAATATCATGTTAAAAAACATTTCTATGATCTGACTCATTCCATAAAATTATACATAGTTAATATCCATAGTCATGTAATTATGATCCCCCTCTAAGGGATCATCTAACCAAAACTGAGCAACCTGATCATCCTGATAACTGAAGCATAGTTCCACATTCTATGAAATACCACAAGTAATAAATATTATATAAAGTAATAATAAGGCATGTAAAGAATAATTATCAAGATTCTACACACAATCATACAATTATAAAAAAGCAAGGTCTCAAGGCCAATCACACACCCACATGAAAACAAATAACAAGAATGGGTTATCAAGAATAAACAAACATGTTACGACAACATTATATATAAGTACCTTTATAGTAAGGAAATTCCTACATCAAGGATTCTTATGAAGAACTACAAGGCTCATCAAGGATTTTATATCGAAACATGTTGTGTACCCATGAATAATGAGCTCACGTGTCAAGTATTCCTAACTCAGGTTTTGGTTTATTAAGAAGGATATTTATAAATAAAACTCAAGAAGATTACTCATCAAGAAGGGTGGTTATAGAATTGCATACCTTAATGAGTATAAAAAAGTAACTAATTTTGAGGTATATCAAAGTATAGGTTGCTAATTCACCCAATCCATTTTCGATTAAATAATAGATCTTGAATTACTCACAAACTCTAGAAGAGATCCCCGATTCTTACTAATGATCATAAATCCACCAAACAGACAAGTCCCCTCTCAACACTTCTCCACCTTCAATACTCATACCCCCAGTCACTTAAAACCGACCTCTAATCAAACCAAAATAGAGAAAAATTAAATATAATGGGAAAATTTTATAAATTCAAAACATATAATACATTTACATAAATAAGGATATTAATATTATGGTCTTTATTATTATGAGTGATGACCTATAGAGGTTAAGTGACACCCATTTATATAATGAAATGTTTTCTCAATGACCTCAGGCTTGGGATTGAGTGGTTAAATACTAGGTCAATGCATAACCATGGGGGTGAGTGTCAATAGTAATTTGATAAACCTAAGGTTTCGAGAGCCACAGAGTGGTTGGATTTTATTAACTCATTGGATGTTGTTAGAAATATTAACTAAGTACTAATAGATTAAAATGGAAAAATTCATCTTGTGTGAAGTACAATGAGTTACATATGAGGTTTATGATTTTAGTAGGTAATTCTCATTATTATTACGATTTATCTTTACTATTGTGTAGTTGTGACTTGTAGATCAACATGAGGGGTGAATGGAGACTGTTCCTACTATTTAAGTGATCCCCAAAGGATCTCATAACTATATATTACTATGATCATCAAGATATATAAAGATAGTATGTAGATATGTATGAGGATATTATTGTAAAAATATGGGAATGGTTATGACCTATTCACCATTGACATATTAGAATGAATTTATTACTCATTCCACCTTGTTATTGATTATGTTATGGTGGTAACCTATTTACCCATGTTTATGAGTATGTTATGATGATAATCTATTAACCCATGTTTATAATTATGTTATGTTGATGACCAATTCATCCATATTTATGATTATTTTGTATTGGTAACCCATTCACCCATGTTTATGAGTATTTTATGGTGATAACTTATTGAACCATGTTTATAATTATGTTATGATAATAACTCATTCACCCATGTTTATGAGTATGTTATAGTGATAACTCATTCACCAATGTTTATGAGTATATTATGATGATAACTCATTCAACCACATTTTTTAGTATGTTATGATGATAACTCATTCACCCATGGTGTTTAATTGAGTATTGATAACCCATTCACTAATATTCATGTCATTTGAAACACCCCCAAAAATTATAATACTTTAAAGTTATGATAACTTTTTTTGCACACAACACTAAAAAAATGAAATAAATTATAATATGACTATTGTAACATAGTCATTGAATTAGTGGGTATAAATATAATAAACCATATTATAGAATCAATACATAAAGTAGAAGAAATTGCATAAAGTAGTATAATTCTTTCTTTGGGGACTCACTTCCCCAAGCTTGGAAGGGAGGTAGCTTCGATAGGGTTTTCCCATTTCTAATCCCAATAAGAACTACAATATTTTCAACTTGAGAGTAATAATTTGTGGTATCAATTAAACAACATGTAAATCATTACAATATCCATGAAAGATTAATCAATTATCATGTCTACCACTACTTCTTGACTTATTCTTTGGTCTTATTATAATTAATATTTACTTTAAAAACAAATAAATATGATTTTAAATGAAAGGATTTCATATTTTTTACTTTATCATGATATTTTAGGTTTATATTTTTCGAGAATTTATAAAAAAATTACATAAAAAAGTGAAAACTTCCACACAGTGTATATTTTTTCCACAAAAACAGGGCTCTAAGTTCACACCCATGTTTCATTCAAGAAACTTTTTATTATTTTAAGATGAGTACAAAGTGGAATATTTAACCTTTATATAGTTCTTATTGATCCTTATATCCTATGAAAAATAGTTGAAAACATGTTACAAAGAGATATAAAAATAAAGGAAAATCATTAGTCATGTGGAAAACAAGAAAACTCACAATGAATTTACCGTTTTCACAATAAAACTATGATCGAATAAATAAAACATATCTAAATGATAAAATTAAACTTTTATCAAATAAATCCTTTAAACCCCATTATTAATCAAAATAATCCCTTGATGGCATCATGATGCATGTGAGAACTCGTAAAAACATCTATTAAAAAACTATTTCACCATTAAAAGTTAATAAAAATTACTTACCTCATGAAATAAAAATATTTATATAAAAAATTAAAGTGTAAAATAGATATATTAGAGAATCATATTCATAAATAATAGTAACTCATGACAAACCCATGTTGGAATAACTGAAGCCCAGTTAATTCCATATTTTATTTTTTCTTTTGAAGACTAAATATTTATCTAATGCATTGGAAAACTAGAATAGGATAACATGTCACCATATCTAATTATAAAGTATTGTATCATGAATTAAAATTTTATAATATTTCATTTTTTCATCATAAACCCCTTGACAAAATCATTTAAACCCTTAAGAAAAATCACCTTCAATTTTCTCATAAAAAATAAAGATAAATATCATTTTCATTTGAAATCTCATGAAAATGAAAATTTCCAGAAGAAAAAGAACAGTATATTCTTTGAAAACTCATTTAAACGTTTATAGTAATATTTATAATTAATAATGGATATTATGGTGGGAAAATGTGGTCAAGATGTATACATTAAAAACATTCTTTTTATACTTTTGTAAAAAGTTAAAAATAACCCATATGAAAAAAACATTAAAAAGATTCCTTTTTAAATATTTATAAAGAATGAAAAAATAGCAAATAAATTCAATTAAAAAAATTTAATCATAAATAAGTTCATTCTTGAAACATTTTTAAGAAAATGGATTTGTAAGATAAGTATTTCAAAGGGAAAAATTTAAAATAAGGTTTTAAAGAAAATGCATTTCCATAAGTCTCCTCTAGCTTCATATGTTCTATAACTAAAAAATAATAAAATTATATTATATATTTACTTAATTAATAAATATTTCCATATTAATTACATTATCATTATTAGTTTTATTTTATTTATTAGCATATTTTATTTAGTTACTAAAATGGTTAAGTTCACGTCAAACATTTTAGGGTCATCTGGTTTATTACTTCAAAATAACATTGGTGTGTTGAATATGTTTAAAAGGGTTATGGTTAAATTACCTAAAAAATATGAAAAATTTTATAAATATTATTTTTATAAATTCATTATAATTTTATAATTATCCTTGTAATTCAGTGAGGGAAAATGAAGCATTACATTCCATGAAGATGGTAGTTCGTACGTATTCATGAACAACATTTTCATTTTTATAATGGGTGTAAAAAAATAAATTAGAAAATATTTTAATTTAAAATAATAATAAATTTATTATAAATATCATATTTATTCATTATTTCCATCCTTATGACCAAATATGTTAATTGGAAATGAAAAAATATATCATCACTTTGTGGAGGTGGTAGTCCACACATACACATGAGCAACATTAAAATTTTCTAATGAATGGGTAGGTAAGAAGGTATTTAATATATCATGTTTTCAGAATCATAATAATTTCATAAATATATTATATATTAAATAACTCCATGTTTTTAATCACTCATTTTAGATAGTGATGTAAAACAAAACACATCACTTCATTGAGATGATAATCTGAATGTACTCAAAAATGATGTTTTTATTTCCCATAAGATGGAAAAAAAGATGAAAAAGGTTTTTAAAATAAACATATTAAAATTTAATTATATTTTAGGTACTAATATTATTATATAATAATGGTTATGATAGGTTTTAAGGATATTGAATAAGAAATAAACATGAAAAACACAGTTATGAGTTAAACCACTTCTTTGGAAAACCTCCTTTAGATTATACCTTAAGCCTTTATAGGTTGGTGTTTTGTTGATAAAATTACCCATATGATTTTTATAGAATAATTTTAATGGTATTTTTGTAGGATTTTTTTGAGATACAATGCTCAAATTTTTCTAATAAGTGATGATAAAAGGTTTCCTTTTATAAGTTTGGGTAGTGGGACTCTTATAATTATTTTTGACTTTTAAATATTATAAATGTCTTAATGAATGTAAATTGGGACTAAATAAACCCAATTTCTAATGTCAAGGTGATAAGGGTTGAAATATTCTCATAAAATAATAATTAAGATAAGATTGTGTGACCTTATCACTTAGTTTTTACCTTAATTAACTCATTTTACCCCTTATTGTGGTAACTACTTTTTAGTAAGGAAACTATTCATTATGACCAAAAATTAAATTGAAATCATTACTAAAAATGAAAATAATGATTCAAAATATAAAATTAATTTTAGAAAATTAAATATTGATAATTAAAAATAAATAAATTTTAGTATAAGAACCCAAAACGCAACAAAAAATAGTTTTTTAGAAGAATGTGTTTTAAGGCTAAAAATGAATTCATAAAAATATTAATTATAATACTAATTAATATGGAATTAATTGGATTATATTTAAGAAATGGGTACTAATTTTACTTTAAAACCAATGAAAATATAATGTAAATTTTTAAATACTTGAAAAGAAATTTTTGGATTTATAAAAAATGGTATTTTTCACTATTCACCCAAAAATCATTCTTTTAAAAAAAATAAAAAGTCAAATTAATCTAAATTAAATTTTATGGATCCAAAAATAAATTTTATTTTATGAAATAAAATTTCTAAAATTATAATAAAATAATTATAATATTTGGGCACAAAATACATAAAAACTATTTTTAGAAAAAAAATATTTTCAAAGCATAAAATGAATTTAAAAACATTTATTACCTAGTTACAACCATTATATGATTGTTAATTTTTTTATTCAATATGTTATCAATAAATTTTATAAAAATCATCAATTAATAGTGATTAATGTTATTAAGATAAACATACATTGTGCACATAAAAATAATTTTTTGAAAAATATCTCATTTTACAATTAAAGAATTTTTTTTGAAAAATTGATAATTAGTATACAACTGCTTATTCATTTTTTTGTATAAAAATTAATTTTTAGATAAATTTAATACCATAAATAAAACAATTTGATCTTTAAAATTAAATATAAAGAATATAAACGAAACCCCACTTTTATAAAATAAACGACCCTTAAAAACTTTAACATTTCTTAACCTTATTTGATTTCGTTATTATCATTAAAAATTGATTACTTATTTCCTAATAATTAATAAATTAATTTTTATTAGGTGATTTTTTTACATAGATTTCATAATTTGGTTACTCCAATTCATACCCATTAATTCTAAGTTTAGGCTATAACGATCTTGTTTAAATAATAATGTTGTAGTTCTTTTAAACTAGGTGTTATGTGGGGTACAAGATATCAAAAATAGTATTAATTTAAATGAATATTCATTCTAAGATCGCATGGTGTTATATTCTACACACTTAAATAAAATTAATCCTCAAAATTATATCTCATGTCTGATAAAAAGGCTTTAAAAACATTTCTAAGGAGTCCCGTATAAATATACAGTGACAATAAATACCTTTTGATCCCCATTTATAACATTTACTTTTGAAAAAAATATTAATTTATATGTTATGATCAGGGGACATATAATTTCCAAAAATACTTATTAAACCTTGCATTTACCATAATGAGATTCATTCTAAAGAAAGTGTTTCATAAATCATGCCTTCATTATTGAGTGATATTTTTCATATAAGACTCAATAGATTTATATTCATCTTTAATTATTTGTGTAGTTATTTACCATTAATATAGATAATAATAGAAAATATATTTCTTGATTTTATTCAATACCATAAGTGTAATTACATCATTCGGTTGTGTTTAGAGCATTTTTCTACCTCGACATCATCTTTTATTCTAAATGATAAATAACCATGATGAATTTTTGATGCCTGAAGCACTAAAATTAACTTTCAATGAATCATATGATACATAAAATGATAAAAAATTATTTATTTTGTATCAATCCATTAACAAAAACCAAAAATGGTTAACACAATTTAATATAATATTTAATATAACTAAACATTGATATAAAGAAATACTACATTAATCTTCAAATCCTCAACAATAAAACCCAAAGTTAAACTTAAATCATTCCATAAATAACTATCCATAAAACTCTTCAAAATATGTATGATCAATTTCCAAACCTAAAAATCAGAAATATTTGATCACATATTCTTCTAGTTTTAACTTAACATTTATCTCCAAATAACATCAATCAGTCATAAAGTCACATAACAAAAATGTATATCCCCTAATCATATATTCTCAAAAATATTCTAATATTTTCTATAAATAAATTGAATCACTAAAAAGTCACAATAAAATCATATATTATTCTAAAAGTAAACTCAATATATATTCCTCATTTAATATCAACCACTTTGACATAAAATCTCATACTATCAAAAAATTTTCCATTTACTACGATTCTTATAATGTAACTAAAATGTAATAGAAATTTTATCCCAATTAACTATTATTACCTTAACATCAAAAATCATATTAATCTACAAGGTTATTTATAATGAAATCTTTAATTATTCCTAAAACTCAGTAAACATCTCCCAAAATACCATTAATCACCTTTGAATATAATGACATAAAACCTATAAAGGGTATCTATACTTTTGAACTTATGATCATTCTTATAGCTTATCAATCCTTAAATAAAACATCACTACATCATAATTCTTGAAACCCTAAATGTAGAAACTTCAATCATTCATCATTATTTAAAAAAATTTAACCAATATTTGTCATCATATTTCTTAATATTTCCTTTCTATAAACATAAATATGAATAAAATCCCAAGATTTATCAATATAAATCTAGTAATGTTCCCCACATTAAACATTATCAAACCATTTATATGTTATTCATGATTTCTCTATATTTGGATATAAAATATTTATTTTCATGACCTTGTTGCCCCCCTTATGATCTTTTCACTTATGACATTGATTTTTATAATTCCCATATACCCCACATTTAAATAATTTTTATTTTATTTTGAGACATTTTCCTAGATGATTCTTCCCACATTATTGACATTTATAAAGTTGAATTTTATTTTCTCTATGGTCTTTATCACCTAAACTCCCATAAAAATCCATTTTTCTCTTATTTGGTGCATTAGTAAACTCACCAAAGTTCATTTTTTTAACCATAACTTGAGATGGATAGTTAGGAATAACCATAAGAGTTTTCAATTCATCTCCAATCATTTTTTGTTACTCATTTGGAAAACCACCACAATTTCCATCAAATCCGCTATTAGTTTGGTTCCTACTAGTATTGGATATTTATTAAAATCAAAAAAAATATTAGTGTGAGTATATCAAATAATATCATAATACACTATCTTATGAAGATGATGAATACTAATATATAATCATCTATTCAATACCTTCGATTCAGCTTTTTATTCCAAAAAATAACCATATTTATTCTTAACATATTAACCCTTAAGGTTATAAAATAATTCTAACTTATACTTAAACAATATATTAACAACTAATTTTTTCTAAACCTTTTCACTGATACTAACTATAACAACTCGTTACTTTAAAAACCCATAAATATGAGTCTAAAGTTACTATTTTACATTTTTACATTACCTTGACATTTTATATTTTTATTGTTAGATAATTAGGAAAAACATTACATTACAAAGTGGACACTTCCATATAGTGAAAATTTATTCCAAAAAACATGGCTTTAAGTTCACATCCATTTTTCTTTAAAAACATTTTTTTTCCTTTTAATATAAGTACAAAGTGAAAAGTTTGTAATTATTATGATTATACTCATACTTAGATCTTGTGAAAAACATTTTAAAATGTGAGTTGATCACAAAAATCTCAATAGGGGATATAAAAATAAATGATACCTATTAGTCCATTGAAAAACATAAAAACCCATGAATGCATTTAACATTTTCACAATAAAACTTTGAGAACATAAATAAAACATACTCACATGATAAAATAAATATTTAATCAAATAAAATATTTCAATCCCATTATTAATCATATAAAAACCATGAAATAATCACGAGTCAAGTAAGAACTCATGGAAAAATTTCTTTTAAAAACATACCTTTCACCTTTAAAATTTGATAAACAATCCTTACCATATGAAATCAAAATATTTCTAAAAAACAATTTTTGAGAATGATATAGGTATATTAGATCATTATATTCATAACCGATGTTAACTCATGTTGAACCTATATTATAATAACCAAATCTTTGTTAATTACCTAGGATAAAACTATATGGTTATCTCTCTCATTTTATCTTTTGAAGACTAAATCATTACCCAATGCATTGGAGAGCTATATCAGGCTCACCCATTATCATGAGATATATGAGGCTCTTCCATAATCATATTCAATAATAAAATATTTCATAAATAAGGAAAATTTTATAATCTTTCACATTTTCATCACAAAACCATTTAAAAATCATTTGAAACAAAAATCAGAAGCACTTTTCATTTTCACATAAAAATAAATAGATATATCCTTTTCATTTGAAAATAATTAAAAATGAAAAATTTCTATAATTTTGGGAATATAATATACTTAGAAAATCTATATGAACTTTTAGATTAATATTGATAATGAATAATGGAAATTATGGTGGGAAAAGGGTGTAAAAGTTTCATAGGTTAAAAAAATTATTTTTACACTTTTATAAAAATTAAAATTAACCCATAAAAAAATTGAAAAGATTATATTTTAAACCTTTGTAAAGAAAGTAAAAAATAGTAAAAATTTTCTTTATAAACCATTTAATCATAAGTAATAACATTCTTTAATAATTTTGAAGAACATTCATATAGAATAGAAAGATTTTGAAAGTATAACTTTAAAACAAGGTTGTAAAGAAAATCTATTACCTTATGTCCAATATGAATTTATACATTATATAAGTCCTAAATAATAAAATTATATTAGTCATTTACTTGATTAATAGCCTTTTTTATTTTTATTCCATCAAAATTATTCATTTAATTTCATTTCTTATAATGTTTTATTTATTTACTAAAATAGTTAAGTTCATGTTAGACATTTTGGGGTCATTCAGTTTATAACCTCAAAATAGCATTGATTTGTTGACCATGGTCAAATATGTTATGGTTCCATTACCTAAAAAATATAAAACATTTTATAATTATGATTTTTATACATTAAATATACCTTTATAACCATCAATTTAAGGTATTCATGAAAAATTAAGCACTTTGTTTCATAAAGATGATAGTTCATTCATATGCATGAATGATGTTTTTATTTTTCTAATGGGTAGAAAAGAATTAAAGTAGATAAAATTTTAATTTTATATAATCGTTAATATTTTAAAAAAATAATATTAATTCATTAGTTCAATTATTATGACTATCCATGTGACGTATTAATGAAAAATGAATCACATATCTTTGTGTAGGTGGTAGTCCACATATACATGTGAGTAGAGTTATCATTTTATAACAGATGGGAGGAAAAGAAGGTAAGTAATATATAAAATTTAAAAAATAATAATGTAATGTATATCATATATATTAATTAATTCCATATCTACAACCATCCATGTGAGTTAGAGATGAAAAAAAACACTTCACTTCGTGGAGGCGGTAGTCCACATGTACACACGAGCGATGTTTTCATTTCGCATAGAAAAGAAAAAATGATGAAAAAGGGTTGTATTATAAAAATAGTAAAATTTAATTATATTATAGATACTAGATTAATTATATAATAATTGTTATAATAGATTTAAATTTTTTAGAAGAATAAATAAACACAAAAGAACTCAGTTAGAGTTATACCTCTTCTTTAGAAAATATGTTTTTCCTTATACCTAAAGACTTCTTAGGTTGGTATTTTGATGATACTAGGACCTCTACAACATGGGTATTAGATTTTGGAAAGTATTTTTCCTAGATTTTCTAATCTATAGTTCTTAATGTTTATGAATAAGTGGGTATAGGAGGTTCCCTTTTATAAGTGAGCGGAGTGGAACTCTTGTAATTATTCTTAACTTTAAAATATTATAAATGTTTTAATCATGGTTGGGTGAAACTAAATTAATACAATTTCATAGATAAGGCAATAAGGTTCTAAATTCCCTCATTAAATATGTATTAATATAATATTTTTTAACCTTATCACTTAGTTTTTACCTTAATTAACTTGTTTTACCCTCTAGCGTGGTAACTAATTTTCACCATATTAACTATTAATTATGAAAAAATATGAAATTAAAATCATTATAAAATTTTAAACTCCTAATTAAAAATATTTAATTAATTTTTAAATATTTAATTTGTATAAGTGTTTGAAATTAATTTTAATATAATAATGAAAAATAGTTTGTTTTAAAAGAATTTATTTTAAGCCTAAAAATTATACCAAAATTAAGTATTATTATCATAACCCAAATCACTGGAGATCAAATTTAGAGTATTAATTCAAGAGTGACACCCCAATATTTCCTACAATAGTATAGGGGTAATATACTAGTGCTAAGTAGGAATATCACACACATGGGAGGCCATAAACAAAAGTACCTATACACATGCACACATCTCTATACACCAGAATAATGAAGAAATGTAAATAACTGATAATGTAATTTCATGAAAATAATATAATCCCAAATAAAATTATAAAAAAATATTATATAAGTGAAAAAGGGTCCAATAAAATACCACCAATATTGTAAAGGAGTCTGACCAACTAACTAAAGGGAACAACTACCAAAATCAAGCTCTAGGATCTATCCAAAGTCTATATAGCACAACTAAACTCCACCTAATCTTAGTCCACCTAAAAAATAATTAAATTACCTATAATATTCACAAGAAAAAACATGTGTGGTAAAATACCATATAGGGGTGAGTATAGACATACCTAATATGACACCCTAAAATCACCGAACATAGTATCAAAAAGTATCTGCTCAATATCACAATAAGGTGAGTCAAAAATAAGAAAATGTAAAACCAAAAATATTCTTAAAGGAATACTCCAAGTCACTGAGTAAGTTCATTGACTCAATTTTAACCTAGGTATTGTACTTGATGCTCCATGGTAACACTTTCCCAAGATAACTCATTCATTGGGTCTCGCTAACACTTGTAGCACTCATCCGAGAGTTCATACTCATTGTGCCTTTCTTTTTGAAGTATGAAGGAACTGAGAGGTCCCATATAAGATAAATAATCGATTGGAATACACCTCATTACAATGCAATTTATGTTTATACACAAATAGGATATCACACCCACAGAAAATTGGGTACACTAGACCCTAACTGGATTAACCTTCTAGGTTGGAGATCGAATGCCCGACGTGAAGGGTACGGGATAACTAAGATTACCTGGGGAGAATAATCAGAATGTGGATCAAACAAAAGGCCTCTTGGAGGAATACCTTCTCTAATAATTTACAGGGATCTTACGTCCAATGCTCAGGACTAGATGCTACAATGGACCCTCATGGGGGCAGACTGAGGAAACTCATCCACACTGTATCTAAACAAGGAAATGAATACATGATAATAATAACCTAGAATAAGTAAAAAAAGGGATTTAAACTTCCCTATAATGAGTACATGACATGTAAAAGGGCCACACAATGTGCCTTGATAAGTTCAGTACTACCCGTTTCTATGTCTGTGTCTATGTACTTTGCTTATGCTCATGTACCCAACCCATGTATATGCTTGTGTACCCTAGATGGTATACACTAATCTTATATCCTAGGATTCACATGGTGTGTGTAATAAACAAATAGATCTATGATATTTATCTTCCATTTAAAAAATATCCTCTATAAAAGGGGTACACATGGCATGTGTTCTTATGAACTATACACCACATAGATAAAAAAAAATAAAAAATTATAAATCACTACACATATCCAATACCAACATTGTCATCACATTTTTCACTAAAAAACTCATCCATAATCCTTTGAATCAAATTTACCGGAGCCAAGTCATCACTAGTTGCTATATTTCATCCACCCTTTTCTTATAAATCATCTATCATTGCTGATTCAGAGTACCGTCATGATCCTACTCACAAAAAAACCATCACCCATGACACTGTTTAATTTCTATCATCACCATATTACCTCTACCACATCTTGTATCCCAAAACCAAACCCTCATAAATAATCCATAAAAATAATGAATCAATTGCACCATGAAATAGGTTTATAAATATAATTGAATCATAGACTAATTTATCACTAACAACAAATGAATAAAAGAGGTAAAATGCAATGAGACACAAAAGTGAGAAAAAACACTGGCCATTATTTTTTTTTTAACAATTCATCTATGTAATAATTGATGATTCATTGGGGTTTTAAAATAATTATTAATTCTTAATTATAGTATGAAAATAATCAATGGGCAATTCAATGTAGATTATATATGCATTAATATCTAAAATAATTAATTAGTATTCATAATTATAAATCAAGAATGGGGGAATAAACCAAAAAGTCAAAGTCTTTCCTCAATATTGGATTGATTGACGATGATGAACGATTTCACATCATTGTTATTAACAAGATTTGAAGAATTAACCACCCATTATTAATTTTTCCTTCCTCATTCCTCCTCTTCATTCATCGCTAACAAATTTCTACACCATAGAAAATCTCTACAAAATATCTAGGGTTTTGTAGTTAACCCTATGGTTTTTTATAATTGTGTTAAAATAGAGGAAGGTTAGGGTTTTTAGAAACTAATATAAAATAAATTAATTTAGAAATTTTATTGTCTATTATTCCACCCATGACTAAAATTAAATGAAACACATGGATCATATAATTATTATGTTGTGCCTAGGGTAAAACCCACATTATAGAATTAATAGTGTTCTTGGTTTTCCAATCTGATACTACATTCAAGACATATTTCATTATTTCTAAAATATTGTGAGTGTTTATATTTATTATTTTCCATATATCAACACCAATGATCCATGGGGACCATAATTCTATAACAAATCCATGATTTAATCTAAAAATATTAATTAAAATATTAAAAAGTATCATATATAAAAAATAGACTTGTTTTATTCTCCACACATTCATGGATTTTTATCTCGAAAAAGAAAAAACCAACTAAAAGAGATGAGGGTACTAAAATCGCATCTCGTTATCCTACTCCCAGCTTCTCCCTTAAATATTACCATGCCACCAATGAACATGTTCTAATGAAGTCACTTTCCCATAAAGGATATTATCCTTCCAATACTTGATGTCCACTCGGTTCTCTAGAAAGGTAACTCTATCCTAAATGTCTAGCTCACCCTAGTATCATGATTGGGGGCACTCATTAAACTCTATTACAACTCCTTTAAATCATATTGCCACTTCTACATCCACACAAAATGCTAAACATTTCAGTTTAAGGAAGTTTGGGTTTCCATGAACCAAAATAAATCAGGAATAAATCTCCAACAATATCATTCCAACCCAAGGAATCTCTCCAAATTGAACACATTCATGGGTGGATCCCAAGATAGCTATACCTTAATATTTACTAGATCTAGTACCAATCCCTCCTATAATATGACATGTCCCAGGAAGTGAACATATCTTATCCATAACTGAAACTTTAAGATATTCTCATAAAGTTAGTGCTCCCAGAGTATGCCTAAGACCATACTAAAATGTCTAGCATACTCTTCTAATTCTGAGTATATGAGGATTTCATCTATAAAAAACCACCATGAACTAGAACAATTAGGGATGGAACATCCACATTATGAGTCCCATGAACAATATTAGTGAATTTTTCATGTTGAAGGGCATCACCAATTACTCACAGTGACCATAGTGTCACTAGAATATCAACTTTAGTATATCATCCTCACAAAATCATAGTTTGTGATAACTTAGCCTAAGGTCAACCATTCATAACCAATTTTCCCATTTCAACTAGTCAAATAATTTTCAATTATCATAAGTGGATATATATTCTTGATAGTCACCTTATTAAGGCGATAATAATCCGTGCATAACCTTAAGCTACCATCCTAATTCTTAGAGATCAATAATAGATCTATCAAAGGGGACACAATGGGTCTAATGAAACCCTTCCTCTATAGATCCTCTAATTGCACCATTAGATCTCATAGATATATGGGGAACATTCGATATACTATCATATATATCAAGGTAGTCCATGGTTGTAGGTCTTTGAAATATTCATTCTCTCAATGGGGTGGTAATCCCAAAATATATTTTTGGAAGATATCCTCATATTATTTCACTACTAAAAGAAAATGAAGGCCGATACTGACTATTACTCTAAGGGTCATACTAGCCAACTAATGAGAAATCAGTTATATCCTCTTACATATGAGTCCAACCTGATTCACCTAAGATTATTTTTTTCTACAAAAGAAAAATATTTTCCCATCAAACTGAAAACACTGTATACTCTACCTGAAATATTTAATTTGTACATTAACTGTAGAGAACCGGTCCATACCAAGGATGAAATAATAAGGTATCATCATAGATATGAAGATATCACATAAAAATATCTCTTATCCAAGGGTTTTGTCACACTATTTAAAAATGTATTTGATCATAAAATCTCCCATAATATGAGTCTCCAATTGAAATGTTTTGTCTAAAGGATCCACTGGAATCTCCAAGTCTTAAAAAAAGTTTATTAAAAGTAAAGAGTGGATTAAACCTGTGTTTATCAAAACTGAATCTAGTGTATATAAGTAAAATATAATACCTCAGATCACAACTAGTTTCTTCGGGTCATAATTCTCCACTCCCTATAGTTTTCCACGTCCATTTCCATTAGCTCCATAAGCCTAGAATAGATCACCTGGTGGTGGTTTAAGTGGAAAAAAATCAAAATGTTGACTACATACCATAGTTCTCCCAACTCATCTACCATTATAAACATCCTATAAAACTCCCTTATTAAGCCACTGCCTCTACCTTGATGGACTATCAACCATGTCCTCATCTTTTTCATGGAAGGCCAGGAAATACCATGTGATATAACCCCATACATCGCAAGAGAATCACTACCTCTATCTCAGATAACTAAATCCTCCAAAAGATACCTGAGTCTAAAACTCTCTATCCTGAGACTACCCCTAAAGTCACCTCTCATGCCTAGATATCTGAGTTTGACATCAACTTTCAATTATTGAGGTTACAACTCTAGGGTGTCCAGTACCAAAACCAACGGCCTATTAATACTCTACTAAGAAGATCTCCACAACCAATGCATACTCTAAAACTCAAGTTTAAAAAGAAATGAAAACATATAAAACTCCATCTCAGATATATCTTTGAAGGCCACACTGAAATTTACATTCACAAAAATATCCACAATGATCCATATCCATAGAATTCCATGATAGGTTGTTCAACCCTTATGTGTACTCTTCCACTACCATGTTTTCTTGTTGGAGCTCAAGAATATTCTAGATACATACTTCCCACAAATTCACTGAATGAAAATACTCTATAAATAGGAAATTGAAATCTATATAGGTGAGAGTGTCCTTATCATGTGTCTACATTATAAAGATCCCCCATCACCCTATTGGGACATGGAGAAGGCTCACCACTAGGACCACCATCAGAATGATAGGGGTCCTAACAAGGATGAAAACTCACTCTACTACCTCTAGAAATTCCTCTATAGTCTAAGTGTATAGATCACCCTATTACCTAAGTGTTATCTACCTATGGAACTCATAAATAAAACTCAACCTATGTGTTTCATCTGTTTATAATTCGAAAGCAACTAAATCCTAGGAATTTGGAGGAACTATCTGAAATCCGCCTTGAGGAATTGACTTATATACAGGACCCTGGATTGAAACCTCATTACTAAGATGATCATTATCGTGATCCTACTATGAAATGAAAGTAATTTTTTTTCATGGGGGAATCCTATATTAGTCAAAATTCACTATGGTAAATGGATAATATCTTGGAATATGAATTAATAAGGTCATGGAAACTACAACTCATTCTTATATGATTCATGTACCAATATTTTTCCTACAAAAAGTGAATACATGTACTGAGCCAACAAGTAGGATATCAGGGTCCTGTTTAATGGGTACATCAATCTTCACACCAATACTATGTTCCTTGGATAGAGTTATGAAATCAATACATTTTAACATTGTTTCCCAAGTTATCAAACCAATCCTTACAACTATACTATCTCAAAACTATGATCCTAAGATATCCTTCACTAATAACACTCTGTCATGACCTAACCCATTGGGGCTCACCCAGTTGGCAGTAAGATAAGAGTGACACACCAATTCTACCTCTAATAGGTCATAGGTCATAGGTTTGAGACTAACATTGAGTAGTCATATCACACACATGGGAGGCCTTAGCCTAAAGTACCTATACACACCCATATCTATACACTATCATAAGGTATAAATGTAAATAAATAATATTGTAAATGCATGTATAACAAATAATACCATATCAGATTATGATAAAATATTATGGAAATAAAAAATGTCCAAATATAATCCCACCAATATAGTAAATAAGCCTAATATTATAAAAAAGGGGATAACTACAAAAATGAAACTCCGAGATCCATCCATGGTAGGTCTAGTACTAACAGAAGTCAAGGTTGTATCCATTGAATTATTACCATAGTAATAAAGACCATGGATATAGCTAACAAATGGCCATATAAATTTTATGTCTCATGGTAGTAGTCCACCCCACTCCCCCATTTCTCACTCGACCTAGGATCTTACTCCTCCCTGCATCCATCCTCCCCGGATGCTTCCACTCAACCTCCCATGATACTTCCCTATAAAACAAAAACCCAACCTCCCCATGTAATCTTCCACTAACATGGTCATCCCACCTCCTCGTTGATGCTACTCCAACATAGAATCTCCACCTCCTCCTCTAGAATGCCTTTTATGCATCCACCCCACCTCCCCCTAATCCCTATCTTTCAATACGATGCTCATGTGACTTTGATGTGGCCACCCCATAGCCTAGGATCCTCCTCATTCGACACATCCACCCCTTCTACTCTGACATGGCCACCCCACATCCTTGATTTCTCACTCGAACCCAGACCTACCATCATGATCATCCTCTTCCTCTTTTGATTTCTCAATAACCTCATTTTAGCCAACCCTAGTGAAATCCACCCTTCCAAGATATATCATGTGAAATACATACCACATACTCTTCTGTTGAATTGAATCTTCATAACTAGTTATGGTTCCCATCACAGTTCATTTTTATAAGCCTGTGGATGGCCACTATTATATGTAACATGTGGCTTATTTTTATTTTTTTCTTACAAAATGCTACAATAAATGGATTTTTATTTATGAATTTATCTTCCCCAAATATCTCATATAAACTATATTTTATTCTATTATAATATGTGTTTAATTATATAGTCAACCATATTTCATTTATGAACATACTATTTTATTCTTTTCTTCCTATAGTAATGACTTATTTGGATCTCATTGTATTTTTATTTTATGATGTGATTTTTACACTATTTATACATTCTTAGACTATGTTAGAGGCATGAATTGGTTATATTTAATATTCTTTCGTGTTTATATTTATGTAAGTTTATAGTGGTGACTAGAAATCATGTTATGTATTCCGTTTTCCATTCTGATCATACTCAACTTTTAATAGTACTGATATTACATAGAGATTATGGTATAATAATGTTTCCAAGAACAAATGATTTATTTTTATCTCATTAGGGTTTATTTGATAGAATACACTAAAAACTCCATATAGAAGTTATCAATTATTTTATGTTATTTTTTAAAATTATTTTCCACAGATGAAATCCTTTTCTAAAACTTATTTATTCATATTTCTAATAACAGAACAAACACTTCTTAATTTTTAAACTGATTATCATATGTGAGAAGTGTCTAAAAAGTTTTTAATAAGTGTAGTCAATAAGATGCTCAATATTTTTGTGTTAAGTTATTAAATAGTTTTCGATGAGTATAAATAATTTTTTATTCCATACTATAAATTTGGTGCATAAAATAATTATTTTTTGTTATTTGATATTTTTCATGATTTTTTATAGTTTTCTAAGACTTTTTAATTGTTATGTTTTACACAAATCCATTTTATAATATTTATTTTCCCAGGTATGAAATTCTAATTTTTGAGATCTTATGATTTATAATTTTTTACATTGCCTTTTTCATTTACTAGGATTCATTAGAGTGTGACATGAAATTAAATATATAAAGAATAATTTTGTAAGTAAATGAAGTTTTATTTTATTTAGGAATAATTATTGGGGATTAATTTTTCTAATGGAAAAGAATATATTTTTATGAACATTCTATAATTTTCATTTTTTTTATTTTTTCTAAATTTATAACTCTTTCAGTAATTTTTAGACTTTTTATGTGTTAATATTGACTACTTTCACAAGATAAATTATTTCGAGTTTAATTTTTTTCATTGATTTTCCATTTTCCATGAACTTTTCTAATGAAAACATATTATATTATAGAGTAATGTAATGATATTTTGATATATATAAATTTGGTTAAAGAATGTTTGTATTTGTATATTCATTTTATTTATGGGTTGGATTCATTTTACATTCACCCTTTCCACAAAGGTTAGTAAATGTAATTATTTTTTATATCACGAGCAAGTAGTGTTTCCAAAAAGCTGAAATTACTCCTGAGTGGAGTCTCATATTAGAAATATGAGACTGTGGTTGAGTTTAGAACATATTTTTTACCCTATGAATGACAATTTTTTTTAGCATTGGGTTCTTGGTTGAGGAAAAGCATTAGAAGGCAAGTTGGTGATGTATTAATACATTTAAAAATAGATAAAATAATATAACCCCCCCATTTCCCTTTGTTTATCACATATGGTAGAGAAGAGGGAGTATCCCCTTTCATGAAGGATGGACCAAGGCCTAATTGAAAAATGGAGGCACCGACGAGCCCCATTTTTGACATTGATCATCACCAGATCGAGGTGTAGTAGGTTCCAAGTGTCATTATGGGCCTAAAGCTTTAGAGTTTCACCATGAGGTAAAAGGATTTACAAAATTTACATCTTGATACAATTTGATGCATTTTTATTTAAGGTTTTAGATCCCTGTTACAACTACTAGAGATCCCTGGGGGTAGATCTATGGGTTTTGGTGGAAATTGGTGAGTTTCAGGTGGCTGAGAAGGGATTCTAGTTTGGAATTCCCAATCAAACTATGAGTAGTGAAGTATCACACGATGTGGGTTCTTTTTTTATTTAGGGAAGATGAAATTTGTAGACTACACATTGTGTACTAGGTGTAAACACTCCATAGTGAGCCCAGGTCATCTGGATAAACACATGGCTAGGCACACCATATAAGAGGACATGATCATGTTTGAGTATATGGAAAGATCCTCAGGATGTACATGGTTTGAAGTAAATGGAAAGGTACACAAACATGAAGTTCAATACATGGGAATAGGGTGATAAACATGGGCACAAGCAGAGGACATATCTAAGTAGTCGGATATCCAAGACACCCTGTCTTTTGTACGTACACACTATGTGTGGCGACATGGCAAGCCAACCGTGTATGGATGAGGACCCTCCCATGTGATAGAGAAAAGTCACAAATCATGTGACATGAGGTACACACTATCACTAGTACAAAACAGGCCTTTAAAAGTGCTATTATTTATCAGCACTTGAAGAAAACATTGATAAATGTCATATTTATCAGCACTAAAGAAAGCACTGAAAAATTTAACCTTTTATCATCACTTTTATTTTTATACTGATAAAGAAAAACTCTATCAGCACTTTATTTTTAGCACTGATAAAGGGTATCCTTTATTATTACTTTATTTTTATCACTAATAAAGGGTATTCTTTATCATCACTTTATTTTTAGTACTGATAAAGGGTACGCTTTATCAACGCTTTAAGTTTAGCACTGATAAATATTTCTTTCATCAACACATTTTTAGCACTGATAAAATGAGATAATTTAAAAAATAAAAAATGTTTTTATTAAAAAAAATATTAAAAATTTTATTTATAAAATAATTATTGATAAAAATGAATTGATTGATTATAACATTATTAAATATTAAAAAATTTATTAATTAGATAATTATGATAATTAATGTTATTAAATTGTATATATTAGACATATAGATATATATTAATGTATAAAAATATGATTTATATCATAAAAAATATTTATGCGCTTTACATTGAATTTTCATATATGTATTGAATAATGGTATATAATTAAAAATTAATATGAATTAAAAATATTGACTAATTGCCTAGTTCTCAACATATAATTGATTTTTTTTGATTTTTCAATTTAATATAGATCAAATGTTTGTTATATTGATTACACATATACATAATTAATGCATTTTTATATAAAATATGTGCACAAAGAGAACTTATCAATTTTTCAATATTGTTAAAGTGTACATATATTCTTAATTTATTCAATTTCACTCATTTTGTACATATATGCATGTACTCAAAATTAGATAGTCATTAACAATGTTAAAAATATATTTGTCCAAAAATATTTATAAATAAATATATTTATAAATGAATATATTTATAAATGTACATTCGGTATATTTATACAATTATATATTTATAATTGTAAATAAATAAATATATTTATAAAAGTATTTATATAATTTTAAATAAATAATTATGTATATTTAAATAATTATTAAATTTATAATAAATTTAATTAAATAATGAATGTATTTACGATATATATATATATATATATATATTAAATATATATATGTTTATAATTATATAAATATATATAATTATTTAAAAAATATTTTAAAAAAATATTTCTATAATTAAAAATAAATAATTAAAAAATATTAATAAATATATTTAAAAAGGAATATATTTACTAAATTTATATTTATATATATTTATTAAGTATTTATAAATATTTATATTTTTTTACTTAAAATTATAATTATAAATCCTTCAACAATGCTTTAGTAATAAGCACTGATAAAAGAATTTTTATCAGCACTAAACAAAGAACTGATAAAATGAACATTTATCAGTGTTATAAGTTTAGCACTGATAAGGTTTGGTTTTATCAGCACTTTTTTAGCACTGATAAAGACCCATCTTTATCAGCTCTTATTGTTAAACACTGATAAAAGTGTCTCGATCTATTTTAAAACCCCTAACCATTTGTAAACCTGTCATGATATAGAAGCTTTCCATGAAAGCCACCCACTGTCGGTGCTCCTCCTCAGTGAATCAAAGGTCAAATCACACCACTCAACTACCTCTGAACATCTCAACCAATATTCGAAGAGGGTCTCATATTTTCTTCAACTTAGTGAGGTTGGCCTTCTAATTTTTTTTGTGTATTTTTGGTTTCATTTTTTATTTCTTCTTCTATAGTTTTTTTATGATCCTTTGTTTATGATCTATTGTTTACAATTTGTTTGTGATCTGTTTAGGGAATGATTTGTGTTCTATTTTTTATTGACTACCGATGTATGATCCGTTGTTTATATTTGACACTAAACCTTGGATTTATTCATTATTGTTTTACTGCTACGTTTTATATCTTCTTACTAAATAATTTTTTCATATATGTTTATAAATGTGTAGAAATTTTCATGTATAATATTGTTTATTGACTACTAATTTGGGGAAAATTGGTGGTTCCCTAATGATTATATATGTCATGACACCTTTCATGGACACCTCAGTGGAAATGTTGCTTTAGATTCTATTTTTTAGGATCCAAGTTAGTGGAGTGATGTATATTCCTCTATTGGTTATATGTATAATAGGATCTAGTTACTCTTATAATTCACTATGGTCCTTAGTTTTCTTATGGTGTATTTTCAAAGGTGATATCCCTAGTTAAACACATGAGGTTTTATCACATCAAGCCTTCACTTTTTGAATCATTATGGTGCCTTTAGTTCATTTTATGTATGAATATCAGGTTTTTATCTATTTTATATTTCTTATAGACTATAAGTGAGTGAGTTTTTATACTGGTGTGACATGTATGTGTGTCTATATAGCTATTTCATCATTTATTTTCATAGTTGTTTGTCTAACATGTATGCCTATATTGGGTAATGATGATTTCAGGTCTGCATGTTCATTGACCCCAAGGGCCATGCTAGAATTTTGTTTGACCTCTGGTAATAATTATTTCTATTTGGGAGGGGGACCACCTCCCATTTATGGTTTTTTACTCCCAAATTTTGAACCATCCTTTAGTGACTTTGAGGTGTGTTAGAGGTCATAAGATGATATGACCTAGTGTTGTTTGGGTAATTCCAGCTAGGGTCATTACACAATACATCTTCCAGTTTACACCTATAATGTTTAGTGATAATATCATTTATTATCTTCCTTTATATCCCTATATTTTTTCAAATTCCAAAATCCCTTATTATTGTATTTGGAATATCTCATCACTCAGATATTATTGTAGAAAGTATCCATATTTCCATTATTAGAATTGTCTATAACTTTCACTTTTTATAATGAATATCTTATGTGTATTTATTTATATATTTTATAAAACTAATATTTTATGAACCCAATAGGATTTATATGAAACAAAAAATGGATGAACACTAATCATTTGACAAACTAATATGAATATGGAGTTAAAGAGTACATCAAGTTTGCAAGAGAGCATGCATACAACCCTTCTAAAATCCTTTGTTCATGCTTATGTTGTTTTTATTCATGAAAAATTAGTATGTAATAGTTATAAGAACATTTTATTTGTCACAGCATAGATAAAATCTATAAATTTTGGACTAAAAACATGGAAAACTGAATGTGGGCATCGATTTGGATGATACTACAATTTATGAATCATTTAATATGAATAACTTTGTAAAAGATTATGGAGATCGCATGGAAGAAATGAAAATGAAAATTGAAGATGGCCTTTTTCATTGTCCAAATTTGTTTGAGGAGTTAAATATCTATTCTAAGAAACCATTATATACTGATTGTACTAAATACATAACATTTTCAACTGTATTGAAGATATATAATTTGAAATCTGGAAACGGATGGAGTGACACCAGATTTACAGAACTACTTGGTCTTCTGAAAGATATGCTACCATAAAAAAATGAATTACCATGCTGAATATATGATTCTAAAAAATGTTACATTTGATGGGAATGATCTATAAAAAATACATGCATGTCCAAATGATTTCATATTGTTTCTCAAGGACCATGAATCACTCATTAAATTCCCTAAGTGTGGTGCAAATTGATAAAAGAAAAATAAATCAAGTCCTTTGAAATATATATGGTTCTTTCCTATAATTACATGGTTTATAAGACTATATGGATTTTAGGAAACAAAAATTCAATTAAAATGGAATGCATATATAAGAATTAAATATGGGAACCTACATCATCAAGAATATTCTCCTTAGTGGAAGAAAATTGATTACGAGTTTCCTGAATTTGGAGATGATCTAAGAAAATTTCATCTTG
Organism: Viscum album; assembly: GCA_963277665.1. Lineage (NCBI taxonomy): Eukaryota > Viridiplantae > Streptophyta > Magnoliopsida > Santalales > Viscaceae > Viscum > Viscum album. The sequence continues at coordinate 908,531,295 of OY728165.1, read as the reverse complement.
CATTATCTACAGGTAGAATAAATCCTTTTGATGTATAGATTTGTACTCATAGTACATGTCTCATCATGTTAGTAAATTATAACTTTCCACCATGGTTATTTATGAAGTTCAAATACATTATGTTGTCTCTACTTATATCTAGAACAAAGCAACCTGGTAATGATATTGATGCCTATTTGGATCCATTGATCAAAGATCTGAAATTGATGTGGGATATAGGTGTTATAATTTATGATTCTCATAGAAGTAAAGAATTGACATTAAGGTCCATGTTGTGTGGAACAATAAATTACTTCCTCACTTAGGGAAATTTATCAGGCTATAGCATTAAAGGCATGTTGGTGTGTCCCATTTTTGAAAAATGAACATAATCAGTTTAGTTGAAACATTCCTTAAAGAATGTGTTTTTAGGACAATAATTTTTTTTACCTCGATGACATAAATAGCGATCTTGTATGACAGTATTCAATGGGAATATAAAAAAAGGTACAACTTGTTCTCTAGCAATGGGTGATCAACTGTAAAAAAGTAAAAAATATTGACACTGTATTTGGTAAACCATTTTTGAAAAACCATACAAAATCAGATTGGAAGAAGAGATCAATTTTCTTTGAATTTCTGTATTGGAATTGTTTGTATGTCATAAATTTTATTTATTTCATGCATATATAAAAAATTTATTTGATAGTGTTATTGAAATTTCACTAAATGTTCTTAGAAAAATGAAAAATGGCATCAAGGATTGGTTGTACTTGAATAAAATGGGGATAAGGGAAGAGTTAGCACTAGTGAAGGGTAAATGGCGGAATTTTCTTCCTCCAGTAGCTTACACTCTATCCAAACAGAAAAAATTTCTATTTTTCCTTTTCCTTAAAAGTTTGAAAGTTTCACAGGGGTATTCATAAAATATCAATAATGTCATGTCAATGACTAATTTGAATTTACAAGGGACAAAATCACATGACTATCATGTTTTGATGCAAGATTTAATGCTTTTTTCTTTCTGTTGCATTCTACCTCAAAATTTATAACATACATTAACTATACTTTACTTCTTTTTAAAATCCATATGAAGTAAATTTGTATACCCGAAGAAGTTTCCTATCATGAATAAGGAAATTTCAATCATATTATGTGAATTAGAAATTTTCTTCCCACTATCATTCTTTGATATAATGGTCCACCTAATGGTTCTCATGGTCAGAGAGGTTCAACTACGTGTTCATGTACATTACAAATGGATGTACCTCATTGAATGATATATGAATATTTTGAAAGGGTATGTAAAGAATCAAAGTTGTCCGAAAGGTTGTATTGTAGAATGATATATTGTTGAATAATATATTGAATTATTTAACAATTACATATCAGATTTTTAAAGCATCGGTCTCCCAAAGACTCATCACAGCAAAAACATTATGGGTGAAAGGATTTCTGGAAGAGATGTTATTACAATTACCTTAACAGAGAGGGAGAAAGCACATCCTTATATATTACATAACAGTGAATATGTTGATCCATACATTTAATCCCACAAAGAAATTATTAGATATTTAAATCTATAAAAAGATGGAATATGGATATCAAATACAAAAAATCAATAGTTTATTGGATGGCTCATTGATCAAATTTATAAGGAGTTATCTAAAAATTGAAATTCAATTGTCTAACGACTTAAATGGATCGCCAGAGGACCGATTGAAAATGTTATATCTTACATTGTTTTTGTAATCAATGGTTATATGTTCCATACAAAATAACATGATGAATTCAGTATGATGCAAAATAATGGTGTTATGCTTGTGGATAAAGTGATACACATATCTGGTTCAAGGATATAAATCTAATTTATACAAATATGTCATATTTTGGAATTATCAAATAGATTTAAAAGTTAGATTATACAACATTTAAAGTGTTTCTTTTCCATTGAAAATGGGATGACAATATAAATGGAGTGAAAGTTGATGAAATGGGCTATGTGAAGGTGAATTTCAGTGTACAAGGGGAAAAAGATGAGTCATTCATAATGGAATCACAAGCGGTAAAAGTATTTTATGTCTCTAATCAAAAAAAAAAAAAATTTCTATTATCCTAATGGAAAATAAAACAAATGTTGAGTCTAATAAAATTCAATTGAGGATGACCCTTTAATTGGGACATCACAATCAATTCATGTTATTCCCAATGTAGATAATTTCTTGTACATTAGAGGGTACCATAATGAGGGGATTTAAATTCTATAAATAGAAACAAAATCCTTGAAACATTTCAAAACATAAATATAGTTCAATGAGAAGGTAAAAGTGTTTTTTAATATATTATGCTTTTCCTCATAATATTATATGTTCTCTATTAAATTAATATATTATGCTTTTCCACTGCCTTTACAGGAAGAGCCACGAAATTTTCTCTACTCAATCACAGAGGTAATCTTGATGTTTTCATAGTAAAATCATTGTCCATAGAATTAATGTATTATTCCATATTGATGTTTAATTTATTTCTTTTTCATATTACTCATAATAATTATTTTCTTATATAGGTGGATTTTTTTTTTGAGTTGAGGTGGCTTGTTCGAAACTACTCATGCAATGTTGAAAGTTCAAAAAATAAAGTCAATAGAAATCACAATAACATTAAAGTGAGGATTGTTTTTAGGTATATAATAATTTTTATTTATGTAATTGTATAAACCAATGTTTTAAATGTCTATAATATAGTGTTTTTATGTTATTTTTTTTGTAAATTTAATTTCATTTAAATTCTATATTGGGACTTATTTTTATTGATATTTGATATGTTTCTAGTGTGTTTTTTCTCCTATAGTTTGCTATTACGACACACTGTAGTGGTGATGTAGTGTACTATAACAATATACTATATTATGCCCCTTTATGAGCACTATTAAAATCATTGATAAATAGAAATTTTATCAGTGCTTTTAAAATTTCTAATAAAAAACACATTTATCTGTACTTCTAAAAGTGCTGATAAAGGGTTCCTTTAGCAATGCTAAATTAAAGCACTGATAAATGGGTATTTTATCAGTGCTTTTAAAATAACTGATAAAGGCCCTATTTATCAATGTTTTTTATCATTGATAAATGACCCCTTTATCATCTCTTTTTCATCACTGATAAAAGTCATGGGCTTTTAACGTCCCTCACGTTTTTAGTGCTTTTCTAGAACTGACAAAGGCCATTTATAGCACTGTTAAAGGCCTATTTTGTAATAGTTTATGTATAGTCACATATACATGATGAGTACTAAGAGGGGAAATGGCTGGGGTCTGGTTTCTAGAGACATGCTATGTACTGTGGGTACACATCGCGTGCTCCCTGTGGAGGTTTCCCCCCTACACATCTCTTCCTTTAAGACTAAAATGGAGGCCCTTGAGTAGCCTATCCTGAGTTGGTTTTTACGTGGGATGTGATGGTGGCTGTAACACCCCAGGTAAATAAAGAGTATGAAATTTTCACATTTATCCATATTTGTGAATATAATATTAATATTACTTTAAAAGGGGACACTATGTGCGATGATGTACCCAATACGCAACAACGAGTTTCTTGGGAATCTTGCATTGCACTCTAATAATAAAATAATATCATTTTAAATGGTAGTTAACGCCTAGCCGTTGTAATGGCAGGAATGAACAGAACTAACTATAAAATGATTATATATGTTTGTCAAATATTTTTACTCTTTACAATAAATGTTAGAGGATTAAAAATGCGAATGAATCTAATTTTAAGCGTAAACATTCCAATATTCTTTAAAAGGTCGATTAACCGCCTTTTAATGGAGAACCTCTTTTAAATCCACTTTTGACAATTTTATAAGCTCTATTTTTCAAAATAAACATATTATTTATGATTGGGACATTTAAATTTACCTTGGGTTAATTTTTTTGTATTTTTATGACAATGTTCATTTTTCAATGAATAGTGAAAAATACTGCATTTTACATCAAAACTGCTTTTTCATATAATTTAATTATATGGTTATATTATCTTTTTATTTTTTTTAAAGTGTAATTAGAATACATTTTTACCATTTAGTTCAATGATGGTCATTGGTATTAATTTCACTTTGGAATTAGGCATAAACAAGTGACAAACTTTTCATAAATATTGTTTCTAAAAAACCAGCTATTTGTTTTGACAACGAGAAGTTTTTTTAAATTAATTATTGAAATTTATGTGTTTGGAATTTGGTAAAATGGATTAAATATTTGGAATCAGAAGGACCAAATTATGTAATTAAGACTCTTTTGTTTTTGGACATTATGAATAGTAACGACGGTAATTATCTTTAATTATCTTGATTAACGAGTAATCGGGTATGTAAAGATAATAAGATAATATCAAAATAATAAAAAATGACCACAACATGTGTCCTAAGGCTACTGTTTGTCTCATGGCTGACCATGGGATTTCTTGTGCCAAACTTGGGGGCCCCATGGAATCACTTTTGTGATAAAGTGACTTTTTATCTTTTTATTTTTAAAGAATGTTAAATGTAATAAAGAATGTATCACCTAAGTAAAATATTTTTAATTTTGTCTAAATAAATGGTCTTTTGGACTATAAATATTCATTGGAAAGATAAAAATATTTCCTACATCATAGTATTTTTTTTATAATTTTTAGACATTAAATAAATTAAATTATTTATGACATCATGATGATGCAGCGATGACCTCATTATTTAACGATTTAAATAAAATGGAAAGATAATGTAAAATCTAAGACCTACACATGTCCAAAACCTATTGTATGGGTGGATTTAGAACCCTTATCACCTTATCCATGAATTATATCAATGTGGGACCTTTTAAATCCGAAACTCATTTTCAAATAAAGTAACATTTGCTTACTTTCCAAGAGTGCCCCTCCTCTCCTCTTATAAAAGGCTCCCACCTCTACCTCTTTACCCACACTTCCAAAGCCTTTGGCTCGGCCAAACCCTGCCCATTTTGTCTCTACACATCCCTATCTAACTCCTTGAAGCCTCACTTTGGGTAGAATACTTTACAAGGAAGCCTTTGAGCTCAACTCAAAGGAAGTTACCTGATTTAAAGGTAATGTCTTCACTTGAGTCCTTTTGTTTTATTTTGCTTCTCCAACCCCCTAAACTCTTTTTTCATTTCTTTTGTAAAAAATCCAATATCATAAATATACTAGGATGTTGTTATAAGAAGGATTCTAGCTACACTTACACACACCTACATCTAATGGTTAAGGAACATACTGTTTCCGTGGATGGCAAATTTCTGCCTCCCGAAACGATGATTGTTCAACATTATTTTAACACCTTCAAATGTGGCCATTAAGATGTCACTAAATTTATATATGATATATAATATGTTTATGTTTTACTTAAGCTTCTGTGTTTTTAATTTATGGCATACCTTTATGGTTTCCATTATGGGTAAACGCGATATCTTCATTTAAGGAAGTGCGGACTACCGCCCCCTCAAAGTGATTTGATTCGTTAATACCATATGTGGTACGTATAAAGGACATATTTAATGATATTATATATGATACCATACTGGAATTAAAATACTATTATTTATCATTATGTTTTAATTCCATTAAATATGAAATAGAAATGGAAGTAGCGTTCATGCGTACGTACGGCTTACCGTCTCCATGAACGATACATTTCATTTCTTATCTCAAAATGTTATGTACAATTATAAGTACATATATATAATGGATATATATGTAATATATTAAATATAAATTATTGATATCATTCTGGAATTATAACATATATATATATATATATCTCATTTTGCTTTAATTCCATTAATATGTCAAAAAAAATGAAAGTAGCATTCATGCGTACATACGGCCTACTGTCTCCATGAACGTTGCTTTTAATTTATCTCCAAATGCTATTGAATGGTATAAAATGAACATATACTGGATATATATGATATTTAAAACATTAATACTATTCTGGATATTATGTACCTATAACTACATGGAAAATTATTTTCCAACAAGTTCAATTTTTGACTCATGTACCAAACATCGACAAAAACGTCTGATATGAACTAATATTATTAACCAATTATTTTAAAATTAAAATATGTGATATGAACTGAATAATAATATTTATAGTAGGTCCTTAAGCAATTATAAATTGACCAAAGTTTATTGTTCAGGAATATAAAGAAACGAACAAGACAAGTTGGACTTGAGGCAAGGGATCCTACTCCTCTCTTTCTTTTTAAGTACACCCTTTTATGTCATTCCTTTTAAGCTCATATTTCTTGTGATTGGGATGTTATTTTTATATTAATCTTACTATAATTTTTATGTTCATATGATGAGAGACCCTATTTTTTCTCATCAATCCATTTTGGAAGTTTTAAGTGGCGCAGTTAGGCTGCCGAGTTTTCGTAAGGGGCTTGTCATCTCACTTTTATTCCCGTGAGATTTATGCTACATTTGCCACAATTTTATTTGAGTGGTGTATGTACTTCCCATTATTATAAACATTGTGTAGTATAATTTCATTTATGGGTATTCACATCTTCATTGTATGACCCTAATTCAATGGGGTGTATGTTTCGAAAGATACCCAAGTCGGTAAGGGAACCTTTCACCCTCCTCTTTTTAAAAGACTTCTTTTTGGGTCTTTTAATTTACATATTGTAATGTTTTGATATGTTATTCTATATCCTTATTGATGTAAATTTTATGTCCAAGTGACGAGATACCCTTTATCTCTCTCATCAACTCTTTTTCTAAAATTTTATGTGACGCCGTTAGGCTGTCGAATTTTACCAAGGGAACTTCTTAACCTAATTTAGATTTCTTTGGGTTCAACATGTAGTTATTGAATATGTCATCATTTGAATATGTGTGAATGACCTTTGATTGTTTTACACTCAATATCCACTTATATTAGGTGTATTTATATTTGTCACACATAATTATGAGATTGATTTATCCTTGATTTAAGGATACCTTCTTTATTATGGATTTCATCTCATTTTACATTTCTATTGAGACTTCATTGTTTTTATGCACCAGTTCACTCTTATATGGTGTATATACTGTCCTTTGGATTATTATATCATGAATCCATTTATTCTCACGATATTATAAAGTTCTGACTAAATGTTATTCCTCAATTATTGTATTCAAGTATCTCTAATTTTGGTAAAACCCCTTTAACCAAAATATCTCTTTAAATGTTTTAAATATTTGTTCTTATTAATATCCATGTTTTCAAAATGTTTTTAAGGATTTATTTATATTTATATTAATGGTTTTCAATTTTAAAAGCTTCAAGGTGGAATGGGACACTTTGATTCAAAAATCTCTTTATTAAATGTTTTAAATAGTTTTGGAAATGGTTTCTTTTTGAATGGATTAATTATTTCAATATACTAAAATGTTATATTGTGATTGAAATGTGGAAATGTTATGTTTCTTTTATGCATGTTTTATGTGATACGTTTATGTTATGGTTCTTGGGCATTGTTATGAAAACGGGTGGTTCCGTGATAAACTAAGGGCGGGTGAGCCCGATATAGCTCTCCAATGCATTGGGTAACGCGAAGGAGTGAAACGTTAAGGTTTCTCCGAAGAGATTTAGGGAATATACTGTCGTGGGTATTCCAAACGTAACCAAGAGGGTTACTCGCTACGTAAGAATGTTATGAATGCCTCAAGTTACCTTTTATGTCTTATGATTTCTATCATTTGACGAGGTATGTTAAAGTGACTATGTTTTATGGGTAAAGTATTATTTCATTCTTATGTACATATGAACTCATGTTTCCTTTCCATATTTTTTTATCCCTTACTGAGCTTTTTATGCTCATCCCAAGTTTTTGAAATGTTTTTCACGGGTCAAGGGAAGGGTACATGATATGATGATAGTGTCAAGGAAGTGTCAATAAAGAATCCATGTTTTATTTTAAATATGTTTCCGTTGAGGAGAAAAATGAATACTATCTTTTATGTAACCACTTTGTGTAAATGTGGAATGTAATGAATGTTTTATGATCTAATTCTATAAAACTCTAAAACTGAAAAGATCCTTAATGTGTAATCTTGTAATAACTCAAGATTAAGTAAGGTTTAAGGCTGGGGCCTTATAGTTGGTATCAAAGGTGGGTTTAGATAACTATAGAGGTTAGGGTATTTTTTAAGCATAAGTGACATTACCATAATGGTTAGGATTTCAGAAAGAGTCATAGTTTTAGATAAAGTGAATGAGTAAGTATATCTCAGTGTTTATCTTCCTCATTAGTACATGATGGTTTTGTTGATATACTCACACTGACCGTTTTGGTTTTGTAAATGGCTGGATCTAGAAGGTACCAAAGTAACAGTGGATGTGAAGGAAACTGTGATAGTTTTTTTGATATGGGAGCTACAATGAGAACTCTTGTGATTATCCTCAACCAACTATCTGGAGTCATGATTGACCACCTAAACCTTGGTGATTTCTCTAAGGCATCATTTATGCGAGAAACAAATCCCTATGGAAGTACAGGTAATAATCATAAAGGTAAGTGTGTTCAAAAACCTATGTGTCAAAGATGTGGAAAGAAACACCTAGGAAAATGTTTCAAAGGGACATAAATATTCTATAGATGTGGAAATAAAGGTCATAAAGCAAGTACCTGCCATGGAAAAAGAAAGTATCCAGTTGACTCGAGGAAAGGGAAAGAAGTTTTTTATGAGGGATTAATAGAATGTTTTAAATGTGGTGTGCATGGTCATTATGAAAACACATGTCCTATGAAGAAGTTTCGTGAATGGGATCACCAAGATCGTACAAATGTTTGTTTACAAATACCTAATGCCATTCCGATTGAGGATGAAGAAACTGAAAATGACCAATCAAAGGTATGGATTATTTCATAACTATTTTTTTCCTATTTTGGAATCTTAGGATATGATTCATGATTTTTTTTGTAGGAAAGAAGTATTTCAGAATAAGTTGGAAAGGAATGGTTAATGGATCATGAAGAATGTTGAATGAGTAAGAAGTCAACACATAAGGGCTTCAAGAGTTAGGGTGAAATTCTTAAGAGTATTAAGTCTCTTTTGATGATGGGGTTACATTAGAAGACTTTTTATAGTATGTGTAACCCTGATGTTTAATATATGAAAATTTTATTCAAGGAATAGTTATCTGTTCTTTTGTGGACATAGTTATAAAGAACCATTTGGGTTTATATGATCCTTACTTTTGAGGTAATTATGGGTTACTATATGTTATGATGGAAGTGAAAGGCATGAGATAAAATTGAGGTTAAATTATGTTATGGTTATTTTTGATGATTTTATCTCCTTTTGGGGAATGATTTGAGAATTATATAGTTTTGGAAAAAGGACAACACGCAGACCGTGTGACAACCCGTCACGTCGGACAAAGCTGCGGGAATCGAACCCACAACCAAAGTGCAACGGGTATTTATCGCCTACCACTGGACTACGTGAAGTCCCTCGTTAGTTTGACTGATTCTTTTTAGTTAGATGATTTTATGAATTAAGAGTAATTTGATTTTGGGTTATCTATGGAAATTTATTAACCTATCATGGAGGATATGTGATTAGGTTAATTACTTTTCAATACGAGACATTAAGAGCAACTGATGTTGTTTGGAGATAAATGTTACGATTTAACTTGGAAGACTATGTGACTAAATCCTTCAAATATTTGGGTTTCAATCTTATTTTGGTTTACTTTGAAGAATTTTATGGACAAATTGTTTATCGAATGGTCCTCGTTGAACTTTGGATTTTGTTGGACAAAATTTGGAGATTAAGAATAGATTTTCTTTTTATAAAGGGTTATCCTTTTCTGGATTATCTGATCTTGTACTAACCTTTTTGGTTTTGGTTTTGGTTAAAGTCTAAAGACATGGGAAGTATATAGTTCTCTTTTATGGATTAGGTGATTCTCTAGAAGTTGATTATAGTACTCTTAATGTGAACAAGTCTTCCTAAATACTCGTCTTTTGGAGAAAATATGAGTTTGTATTGAAAGTCAACATGATAAGTGATTATGTTTCCTTATGAATAAATTCCTCAATAAAAAGTAACTTAAAAAAAATGTTGTCTATTAACTTTTCATACCGGGGAATCGAATACCGTTTAACCCATCACAAGTTTGTGATTTTCTTATGGTTAACTTTCTCCTAAACATGTTCTCTATCACTCTCCATTAGAACACGACCCTTTGTTTTTTTCCTACATGTCCATATTTTCATACTTGGAATCCTAGTATGGGTTAACTAGGGTGACCTTTGTACTTATCTTTCTTTATTTTAAAGTGATTGTTTTACTAACTCTTGTTCCGGTGTGGGATTTTCAATGAAGTTTCCAAGCCCAATTTTAAAATTGTGAGGACGCAATTCCCAAAAGGGGGGAAGGATGTAACACCCCAGGTAAATAAAGAGTATGACATTTTCACATTTATCCATATTTGTGAATATAATATTAATATTACTTTAAAAGGGGACACTATGTGCGATGACGTACCCAATACGCAACAACGAGCTTCTTGGGAATCTTGCATTGCACTCTAATAATAAAATTATATTATTTTAAATGGTAGTTAACGCCTAGCCGTTGTAATGGCAGGAATGAACAGAACTAACTAAAAAATGATTATATATGTTTGTCAAATATTTTTACTCTTTACAATAAATGTTAGAGGATTAAAAATGCGAATGAATCCAATTTTAAGCGTAAACATTCCAATATTCTTTAAAAGGTCGATTAACCGCCTTTTAATGGAGAACCTCTTTTATATCCACTTTTTGACAATTTTATAAGCTCTATTTTTCAAAATAAACATATTATTTATGATTGGGACATTGACATTTACCTTAGGTTAATTTTTTGTATTTTTCTGACAATGTTCATTTTTCAATGAATAGTGAAAAATACTGCATTTTACATCAAAACTGCTTTTTCATACAATTTAATTATATGGTTATATTATATTTTTAATTTGTTTTAAAGTGTAATTAGAATATATTTTTACCATTTAATTCAATTATGGTCATTGGTATTAATTTCACTTTGGAATTAGGCATAAACAAGTGCCAAACTTTTCATAAATATTGTTTCTAAAAAACTCGCTATTTGTTTTGACAACGGGAAGTTTTTTTAAATTAATTATTGCAATTTATGTGTTTTTAATTTGGTAAAATGGATTAAATATTTGGAATCCGAAGTTCCAAATTATGTAATTAAGACTTTTGTTTTTGGACATTATGAATAGTAACGACAGTAATTATCTTTAATTATCTCGATTAATGAGTAATCGGGTAGTTAAAGATAATAAGATAATATCAAAATAATAAAAAATGAACACAAAATGTGTCCTAAGGCTACTGGTTGTCTCATGTCCGACCATGGGATGCCTTGTGCCAAACTTGGGGGGCCCATGGAATCACTTTTGTGAGAAAGTGACTTTTTATCTTTTTATTTTTAAAGAATGTTAAATGTAATAAAGAATGTACCACCTAAGTAAAATATTTTTAATTTTGTCTACATAAATTATCTTTTGGACTATAAATATTAATTGGAAAGATAAAAATATTTCCTACATCATAGTATTTTTTTTATAATTTTTAGACATTAAATAAATTAAATTATTTATGACATCATGATGATGCAGCGATGACCTCATTATTTAACGATTTAAATAAAATGGAAAGATAATGTAAAATCTAAGACCTAAACATTTCCAAAACCTATTTTATGGGTGGATTTAGAACCCTTATCACCTTATCCATGAATTATATCAATGTGGGACCTTTTAAATCCGAAACTCATTTTCAAATAAAGTAACATTTGCTTACTTTCCAAGAGTGCCCCTCCTCTCCTCTTATAAAAGGCCCCACCTCTACCTATTTACCCACACTTCAAAATCATTTGGCTCGGCCAACCCCTGCCCATTTTGTCTCTACACATCCCTCTCTAAATCATTGAAGCCTCACTTTGGGCAGAATCCTTTCCAAGGAAGCCTTTGAGCTCAAATCAAAGGAAGTTACCCAATTTAAAGGTAATGTCTTCACTTGAGTCCTTTTGTTTTATTTTGATTCTCCAACCCCCTAAACTCTTTTTTAATTTATTTTGTAACAAATACAGTATCATCAATATAATAGGATGTTGTTATAAGAAGTATTCGAGCTACAATTACACACACCTACATCTAATGGTTAAAGAACATACTATTTCCGTGGATGGCGAATTTCTGCCTCCCGAAACGTGTTCAACATTATTTTAACACCTTAAAAGGTGGACATTAAGATGTAACTATATTTATATATGATATATAATATGTTTATGTTTTACTTAAGATTTTGTGTTTTTAATTTATGTCATACCTTTATGGTTTCCATTATGGGTAAACACGATATCTTCATTTAAGGAAGTGCGGACTACCGCACCCTCAAATTGATTTGATTCGTTAATACCATATGTGGTACGTATAAAGGATATATTTAATGATATTATATATGATACCATACTGGAATTAAAATACTATTATTTATAATTATGTTTTAATTCCATTAAATATGAAATAGAAATGGAAGTAGCGTTCATGCGTACGTACAACTTACCGTCTCCATGAACGGTACATTTCATTTCTTTTCTCAAAATGTTATGTACAATTATAAGTACATATATATAATGGATATATATGTAATATATTAAATCTAAATTATTGATATCATTCTGGAATTATAACATATATATATATATATATCTCATTTTGTTTTAATTCCATTAATATGACAAAAAAAATGAAAGTAGCGTTCATGCGTACGTATGGCCTACCGTCTCCATGAACGGTGCTTTTAATTTATCTCCAAATGCTATGGAATGGTATAAAATGAACATATACTGGATATATATGATATTTAAAACATCAATACTATTCTGGATATTATGTACCTATAACTACATGGAAAATTATTTTCCAACAAGTTCAATTTTTGACTCATGTACCAAACATCGACAAAAACGTCTGATATGAACTAATATTATTAACCAATTATTATAAAATTAAAATATGTGATATGAACTGAATAATAATATTTATAGGAGGTCCTTAAGAAATTATAAATTGACCAAAGTTTATTATTCAGTAATATAAAGAAACGAACAAGACAAGTTGGACTTGAGGTAAGGGATCCTACTCCTCTCTTTCTTTTTAAGTACACCCTTTTATGTCATTCCTTTTAAGCTCACATTTCTTGTGATTGGGATGTTATTTTATATTAATCTTACTGTAATTTTTATGTTCATATGATGAGAGACCCTATTTCCTCTCATCAATCCATTTTGGAAGTTTTAAGTGGCGCCGTTAGGCTACCGAGTTTTCGTAAGGGGTTTTTCATCTCACTTTTATTCCCGTGAGATTTATGCTACATTTGCCACAATTTCCTTTGAGTGGTGTATGTACTACCCATTATTATAAACATTGTGTAGTATAATTTCATTTATGGGTATTCACATCTTCATTGTATGACCCTAATTCAATGGGGTGTATGTTTCGAAAGATACCCAAGTCGGTAAGGGAACCTTTCACCCTCCTCTTTTTAAAAGACTTCTTTTTGGGTCTTTTAATTTACATATTGTAATGTTGGGATATGTTCTTCTATATACTTATTGATGTAAATTTTATGTCCAAGTGATGAGATACCCTTTATCTCTCTCATCAACTCTTTTTCTAAACTTTTATGTGACGCCGTTAGGCTGTCGAATTTTACCAAGGGAACTTCTTAACCCAATTTCGATTTCTTTGGGTTCAACATGTAGTTATTGAATATGTCATCCTTTGAATATGTGTGAATGACCTTTGATTGTTTTACACTCAATATCCACTTATATTAGGTGTATCTATATTTTTCACACATAATTATGAGATTGATTTATCCTTGATTTAAGGATACCTTCTTTATTATGGATTTCATCTCATTTTACATTTCTATTGAGACTTCATTGTTTTTATGCACCAGTTCACTCTTATATGGTGTATATACTATCCTTTGGAATATTATATCATGAATAAATTTATTCTCATGATATTATAAAGTTCTGACTAAATGTTATTCCTCAATTATTGTATTCAAGTGTCTCTAATTTTGGTAAAAACCCTTTAACCAAAATATCGCTTTAAATTTTTTAAATATATGTTCTTATTAATATCCATGTTTTCAAAATGGTTTTAAGGATTTATTTATATGGATATTAATGGTTTAAAATTTTAAAATCTTCAAGGTGGTATGGGACACTTTGATTCAAAAATCAATTTATTAAATGTTTTAAATGGTTTTGGAAATGGTTTCTTTTTGAATGGATTAATTATTTCAATATACTAAAATGTTATATTGTGATTGAAATGTGGAAATATTATTTTTACTTTATGCATGTTTTATGTGATACGTTTATGTTATGGTTCTTGGACATTGTTATGAAAACGGGTGGTTCCGTGATAAACTAAGGGAGGGTGAGCCCGATATAGCTCTCCAATGCATTGGGTAACACGAAGGAGTGAAACGTTAAGGTTTCTCCGAAGAGATTTAGGGAATATACTGTGGTGGGTATTCCAAATGTAACCAAGAGGGTTACTCCCTACGTAAGAATGTTATGAATGCCTCAAGTTACCTTTTATGTCTTATGATTTCTATGATTTTATGAGGTATGTTAAAGTGCCTATGTTTTATGGGTAAAGTATGATTTCATTCTTATGTACATATGAACTCATGTTTCCTTTCCATATTTTTTTATCCCTTACTGAGCTTTTTATGCTCATCCCAAGTTTTTGAAATGTTTTTCACAGGTAAGAATGTTATGAATGCCTCAAGTTACCTTTTATGTCTTATGATTTCTATGATTTGATGAGGTATGTTAAAGTGCCTATGTTTTATGGGTAAAGTATGATTTCATTCTTATGTACATATGAACTCATGTTTCCTTTCCATATTTTTTTATCCCTTACTAAGCTTTTTATGCTCATCCCAAGTTTTTGAAATGTTTTTCACAGGTCAAGGGAAGGGTACATGATATGATGATTGTGTCAAGGAAGTTTCAAGAAAGAATCCATGTTTTATTTTAAATATGTTTCCATTGAGGGGAAAAATGAATACTATCTTTTATGTAACCACTTTGTGTAAATGTGGAATGTAATGCAAGTTTTATGATCTAATTCTCTAAAACTCTAAACCTGAAAAGATCCTCAATGTGTAATCTTGTAATAACTCAAGATTAAGTAAGGTTTAAGGCTGGGGCCTTATAGTGGCCATGGTTTTGTCATGAAATATTAAACAGTAGGCGAGGTTAGTGGTTTTCTTGATAGATATGTATAAACTAGTAGTAGTTGAGTGGTTCTCTTGGCATATCCTTGTTAGGGTACAATGTGGCATTATGTCCTTTATAAAGGATCATGATCCTCTTGATTGGTTGATATCTGATAGAGTTTTTATATCCATTTAGGAGGCTAGAGAGGGATCCTCTATCATATTGACTACCCTATGTAGGGTTCGAAGAATCATCATGAACAACACTACACGGGAAGCAATACCCTCTCTAGTAGGTTAGCTCAGTAGGGTTTTTTTAAATCATTAGGTGTATGGTCCCCAATGTAGTGGGTGGTTTTATTAGGGGTTTTTAAAACTTCTAGTATATGATCCCCTACATAGCATATGTTTTTAGTAGGGTTTGTGGAATCACCGGTTACATGATCTCATACTTAGTGGGTGATTTTGGTAGGGTTTTTGGTATCGTTGTTTATATGACCCTCTACTTAGAAATTTGTTCTAAATGGGGTTTGTGGAATCATCATGACTAACACTACATGATCGGTGATTCCCTATCTAAGTGAGATGATCTATGAGTTACCCTATTGGGTTCATGGTGTCCCACAGTAGTCCTAGGTGTGATCCCCTATATGTGATATGAGATCTTCAAAGTTTCCAATGGGGTTAATGGAGTCCCCCATTTGGGATGGGTCAAATCCTTTATCTGAGTATCATAATCCCCTAGGTTACATCTTGAATTTATATATGGTGAGACCTGAAGAGTGTGTTCTCTTAGATATATTCCACCTAGGATGGTGGAGATTTGAAATTGTCTTAGCGATACCCGATGGAGTGATATCTCTCAGACGGGTTCTATTAGGTATGGAAGATCTATAACTAATGATTATGATATCTCATATGAGTTTCATCAAGTATAGAAGAGCTATACCCAATGAGTGAGATCTATCAAGTGAGTTCCATGAGGTATAGAGAAGCTGTATCTGATGAGTGAGATCTCTTAGATGAGTTCCATCAAGGATGGAAAATCTGTACCTGATGAAGTGATATCTCTCAAATGAGTACCATCAGAGATGGTAGTACTATTCCTAATGAGTTTTATCTCTTGTATGAGTACCATCGGGGATGGAATAGCTTTTAGAGTGTGATCTTCTAGATGAGAATTACCATTTGAGCCTCGAGTAGAATCTTGTGGCTGACTATAAGGTTGGGACCTCACAATACTTGAAGTCTAATATGATTATATATAGGTTATTTTGGAATTATTTATGGTGATTTTAGATATCATGATTGATATGACTAGTCATGTACATCCAAGGATGGGAGGTGGAATGGTTTATATCTATCACATTGGTTTTCTGTGCCCCCGAGCTATGGGTCGATCACTATTTCCTTTTAGATTCTCTCTTTTATTTTGGGATTTTGGGGAGCCTATTGATTATTTTTATAATCAACCCTACATGAGATCTACCCATATGTGTCTTGTATTATGAAGATGAAGGATATTTTGATAGTGACCTTAGAGGACCAGGAATAGGTGGAGCATAGTAAGATAGACAAACCATGATGTATATTGGTGCTTGAACAAGGTGTGTTCTGGTGGTTTAATTTGATAGTAGTCCCCTAATTCTGATTGGATTGGATAATTTTTTAGTTTTTTGTGGGATTTTATTTTTCCATTTTCATGTTTTCAGTACTTTTATTATACTATGATTA
The DNA here is from genome assembly GCA_963277665.1 of Viscum album. Lineage (NCBI taxonomy): Eukaryota > Viridiplantae > Streptophyta > Magnoliopsida > Santalales > Viscaceae > Viscum > Viscum album. The sequence continues at coordinate 908,514,257 of OY728165.1, read as the reverse complement.
TGGGATAGATGCATGCATTCATTTTTGGGAATAATTGTATTATTATCACCAGACTATTTCATAGAGATGTTTGTGTGTGTGTGTTTGAATGTAGGTACCATAGGATAAGGTCTCCCATATGTGTGATATTCCTACTTGGCACTGGTATTTATCCCCTAGCCTATTGTAGACAGTCTTGGGATAGTATTGGATCGACCTTCCACCAGCCAGCCAGACCTTAACAGGTCGATTCATTACAAAGTGGTATCAAAGGTGGTTTATCCTTGGGTTTGTGTAGATATGGACCCATGGTGAGGATTGTTTAGGCTTTATAGAAATGTTTTTCAAGTGTGTTGAGTTTGTCTTTCATACTAGGGACTCCTATGTTTGTGTGGTGACCGACATATCTATCACCAAAACCTTGATAACCATCTTGTTGACTTGGTACATGTAGACACTAGTTGTAGAGAAACTTCTATATATAAATCATATAGGAATTTGTTTTTGTTCCAAGTATTTATTGATTCATATCCCTATATATACTATTTTACCATGATATATCATGATTATATTTTAGGATGCCTCCACGATGTAATCTAGATAGGATTCCATGGATGGATCATGGTGATGATCTGCTAAGTAATGAGGCTTCAATGTAGGGAACTATGTAGAATTTGGTACCTTAAAGTGGTCTTCTAGTTGATCCACTACCCATTGAGTAGAAATTTATTCTAGCAGTTCAATTTGAGGATGCACATAGGATGAGTGTACCTCATGAGTTTCATAGGAAAAGACCTCCTAGGTATTGGGGACGATCAGACCCCCATGAAGTAGATGTATCTCTTGAGGTGGTCACTAATGTTCTCCGACATGTGTATAAACCTTATCTTAAAATGGTGGTCCAAGAGGTGAGACTTATTCAGGGATTGGATGGGGGATAACGGAGTCTGGTGACACAAACCCATGATGAGATGACACTCACTTGGATAGATTTTGGTTAGCTCATCAGGGAAGAGTTTTATCTTTCCACATTGAGATCAGTGATTTTCCAAAAGATTTTATATATTCATTATAATAGAATGAACATGGATTAGTATTTGGTGAGGTTTAAAAACCAATCAAGATACTCCCTGGATAGTGTTTCTGATCTATTTTACTGAGCACATACCTTCGAGTAGGGATTATATTTGGATATTAGGGCATCGATGATATCATTGTACATTCCCACCTATGCTAAGGTTCTCATGAATACCTTGATTTTGGAGATATTTTTGGATTATTAGATTCTAACTATAGGTGTTGGTTACATAGGAGCCGATACCTTGGTTGTTATTAGATGACGGTAGGCTTAGGTATCTAGGCGTGCGATATGCTTTAGGAGAAAATACTAGGATGGAGGGTTTGAATATCAGAGACAACATAATGGTTCTAGTCATCCACAAGTGAGGAGGTGTTTCTTTTGTGATGAACAGGGACATATCACATGATATTGTCTAATCTACTATGTTTTTGACATGGATACAATCTATGGACCATCTTAGGAGAGATAGCGATAAGGGAATGGAGTTGCGCATGATTGAGAATGTGGTGGAGGATTGGGGAGAGTAGTATGACATGAAAAATGATTCAATATGTTTCCTACACCACCCCCAGGTGATCCGTGCCATACTCAAGGTGATAGAGGATGGGGGAAAGGGTAGATGCAGGTCATGGGGGCCTATGACCTAGAGTCTTTGAGGATGATTAGATGTACACCCTATATGATTTCTACTTTTTTAGTAGTATTGTTATACATTATTATGAGGTACTATATTATTTTCAATTACTACTTGATTCTTATCCAATGTGATGTGGGGAATTGGTATAGCCCTATGATGGTGATTTTTGGAATAGTTTCAAACTCATGGGAAAGATGGATGCTTCCCTCACCGAGACACATTCCTCCGACATGATACAAAACTGTGTGAGTGAGTCAGAGCCTCCAAAAGCATATAGTAATGAGGGGTGGTGAATGAGTTCATTTCACTTGTTTGTTTGAGGTGGGGTTGCGTCATTGAGTGTTTGATAATGCCCTATCTAAACCAGTGGATCCTTTCTACCCTTATGCTATAGGCTTCTGTAGAGAGAATCAGTGACTAAATTTTTTTATCGATAGTGTGACCAAAATCTAGGAGAGATACTCTCCTGGAACCTTTCCATAGTTACAATGAAACCCTACGATGTCTTCCTCAGTGTGGATTAGTTATCTACCATATATGATTATAGGGATGCCACCAGTGGGCGTGGAAACATTTTTTGATTGTGGGATGGAGTTTTCATCCTTTGAGAAGTGATCCTAAGTAGAGCAGGATGAGATCATGTGTGGGAGGATAAAAGTGAATTTTTACCAGTTGGTTAGTATTACCATGGATCAGTGGATGTTATGAGCTTTAGTTTTTCTATGGTAGTGGTGGATTTGGGGAATCCTACCTGAGGAGGTTCTGTATTTACATCCCCACTAAGAGTTTCCTTCTACATAGATGGGAACCTAGGGACTTCCTCGATAGTTATGTCAATATATCAGTTAACTCCCATGGAGCTTCATGAGTGTTGGTGTAGTTGGAGGTTTGTATATGGTGGTTCTTGTAAGACCTATTATGAGTTCTTAGGTAGCCTTGTGTTCACCTAAGAGGTAGATGGGAGACTTATGGACTAATTCCTTAAACTATTTTTGGACCAGTTTATGGTAGTCTTTGTTTCATTAATACCATCATGTTCTTAACATTGGAGATGTACATGAGACACTTAAGAATGGTGTGGTGCAATTGTTTCTCAACCATCAACATATTATAGTTTGAGGTCACATTTATGAGGCCCTATAGGTTACTAGTATACTATTTGAAGCTAGTAGGAGACAACGTTGTGGGCCTAGAGTTGGTGGTAGTTATGAATATTTTGGGGGAAGTTCATCTAGGGGCAGATGATGACTTCCGGGTTACATCATTATTTATGTTGGGTTAGAAAGGTGGTGTACCACTATACCCTGAGACCATATATAGATTGAGATATTAGTGTTTTACACCTATAAAAACAAAAGAGACATGTGCACACCTCTTTTCATGGTGTCAGCCTTGTTTAAGTTGGATGGAAGGTGTGGAGTGGCCTTTTTGGTACCCAGTTGTGTTTGGGATCTAAAGAGAGAGAACCCTATTTGAAATTGTGGTTTCACTAAGTGTGTGGTTATAGATAGAATGAGAACCCTCTTGTGAGATCATTGTCATGGGAAACCCAATTGAGATATTAGTTTCCCCCTTGTGTGTAGGCTTTATCTTTTTGGTGAAAAAAATACTTAAGTATGAGAGGATATAGTGACACATTTTTTATCATATATGACTTTGGAATATTTCTAGGAATATTTACGAAGCCAATTGATAAGTCATTGTGTGGTTCTGAGGTGATAGAGATCCTTGGTTTGCTGATATTAAAAATATTAAATATTTTATATCATGTGGATAGAGTGTTTCTGGAAATGAGAAAAAAATTCTAAGAGGAGTCTCAGATAAGAAATCTATGACAGTGGTTGAGTTAATAATGTTTATTTTACCTTTAGTGAAATATAATGTTTTTCAGAGTCTGGTTCCTAGTTGAGGGTGAGAATTGTCAGTCAATTTGATGATATATTAGTTTATTTAAAAATAAATATAATAATATACCCCCATCCCTTTTTGTTATCATGCACGATAGAGGGGAGAGAGTATCTCCCTTTCACAACAGAAGACCCAAGGCCGAACCATGGAGAGAAGGCACCGTAAAGCCCCATTTTTTAAGTTGATCGTCGCTGTATCAAGGTGTAGTAGGTTCTTAGCATCATCTAGACACGAATATTTAGTGTTTCCCCATGTGGTAGGAAAATTTACAATTTTTACACCCACTTCCACTTTGATGCATTTTTTATGTTTTTAGAGACATATTATGACTATTGGAGATCCCTAGGGGTAGATCTATGGGTTTTGGTGGAAATCAGAAGATTTTAGGTGGCTTAGAGGGGATTCTTGTTTGGATTTCTAGATCACATGGCGTACTATGTATGTGAACATGTCAAGTGTTATTTCTATTATGGGAAGATAAACTTTGGTGACTAAACATAGTGTATTGGGGGTATACTCCATGTTTTGATCCCAGTTTGTCTGGCCAAAGACATGGAAAGGAATTCCATATAATGGGACACAGATATATTGGAGTACATAATTAGAGTCCCAGGATGTTAACACATGGTGTCATACATAGGGATGAGGTGTCGAACATGGGCATGGGCTAAGGGCATGGGAAAGTTTCCAAATATCCAAGACACATCATGTACTATGGGTACATGCTATGTGTGGTGACATGGTCATCCATATGTGTGTGGTAGAGGGCATTCCCAAGTGATCGGGTGAAGTCACACTCTATCTTATAAGAGGTACAAACCATGTATAGTTCCATATACATGCTGAGTACTGAGAGGGGACACATCCAGGGGACAATTTCTAGAGACACGTCGTGTACTTTGGGTACACTCCATGTACTCCCCTTGGAGAATTCTCACTTGTCCATCTACATCTACAGGACTCATATAGAGGCTTGTGAGTCTTCTATCCTAAGTATTTTTTCGCATGGGAGATGATGGTGGCCATGTTTTTAGCATGAAAGATGAGACACAAGGTGAGGTTAGTGGGTCTCTTGATAGAGATGTATAGACTTGTAGAATTTGAGTGTTTCCCTTGGTCTATCCCAATGAGGGTAGAATGTGGTATTGCATCCTCAATACAGTATTATGGTCCCCTCAATAGGATGCTCTTAGATAGAGTTGGTACATCCCACTATGAGGTCGGGGCGGGATCCTCTATCATATCAACTACCAAAGGTAGGGTACATGCGACCTTGATGAAAAATACTACATGGGTGGTGATCCCCTATCTAGAAGGTTGTCCTGGTAGGGTTTGAGACATCATCGAGTATGTAATCCCATACTTAGTGGGCAATTTTAGTAGGATTTATGGCATCAATGGGTATATGATCCCCTATATATGAAGCGATTTCAGTAGGGTTTCTAGCATTATTGGGTATAATATTCCCTACTCAGATATTTATTTCAATAGGTTTTGTGGTATCTTCAGCTATATGATCCCATTCTTAGCAGGTTATTCCAGATGGGGTTTATGGAATCTTCATGACCAACACTAGATGGGTGGTGATACTATATCTACAAAATATGATCTCTGGGTTACCAGATTGGGTTTGTGGTGTCCCACAATGGTCTTTTCTATGATCCCATATCTGTGATATGAGATCTTATGGGTTTCTAGTAGGGTTAGTGGAGTACCCCATCAGGTATAGGTGAGATCCCATATCTGGGTATTAAGATCAGCTAGGTTCTAGCATGACTTTACATATGGCGAGACTCGATGAGTGTGTTCTCTTAGATGTATTCCACTTGTAATGGTGGGGATGTTCCATCAACTTAGTCATACCCTATGGAGTTATATCTCTTAGACAAGTTCTATCATGGATGGAAGAGCTGTACCCAATGAGTGAGATATCTTGGATTAGTGCCATCAAGGATGGAAGATCTATACCTAAGTAGTGAGATATATCAGATGAGTTCCACCAGGGATGAAAGAGTTTCACCTGATGAGTTAGATCACTCTGATGAGCTTCATCAGGGGTGGAAGATTCATACCTGATGGAGTGATATGGTAGGGCTCATGGAGTGAGATATCCTGGAGGAGCATTACCCTTTGAGCCTTAAGTATAATACTATGACTGGTTGTTAGGTTGGGGCCTCATGAGATTTGGAGTCTAATATGACTATATCTAAGATATTCTATGAGTTCTACACTGATATCACATATCCCGATTGACACACCATGTGTATTGATCTGACTAGTCATGTATAACTGAGTAGTAGAGGTGGAGTGGTTAATCTTTTTCACTTGGGTTTTATGTACCCTCAGGCTATGGGTTTAGAACTTTTTATTTTCAGTTGCTCCCTTTTATTTTGGATTTTTGGGTTTCTAATGAGTAATATTATACTCTCCCATGAATGGGATCTTCCCATATGTGTCATGGATTACGTAAATGATAGGGCTTTTGATGGTGTCTTTATAGGATTGAGAGCAGGCAAGGCATAGTGGGAAAGAAATATTGTGGTGTATACTGGTACTTGAAAAAGGTGTGTAATGATGGTTTCATTTTATATAACCCACATCCTTCTGAGTAGGTTGGATTTTTTTATTGGATTTTATTTTTCCATTTTCATTCTTTTAGTACTTTTACTATACTCTTATTATGGGATATATGTATTGATTTATTTTTTGTATCAGTTGTATTTATTATCTATGCACTATTTCATAAAGATTTATGTGTGTGTATGTGTATAGGTATCATAGGATATGTCCCTCCATGTGTTTGATATTCCTACTTGGAACTGTTCATCATCCTCTAGCCTTTTGGAGGTGGTCTTAGGATAGTGGCGGCTCAGCCTTCCATCTTCTAGGTGGGCCCCAATGGGTTAGGTCGTTACATTATTATCCTTTCATTTATATATTTATGTAACTTTACAGTGATGTCTAAAAGTTATTTTTTATATTCCCTTTTTAATTATACCAATGGTAAATCACAAAAGGTGAATGATCCAACACCCCAATTAAAACAATTTAAATGAATGACTAATAACTATAAACCCGATATAACAACACATGTTCTCTCCATGATAAACAAGTTATCGCCCTAGGTATCTATCCCACTAACATGACCCATCATGTGGTGATATAGTCCCAATATATACTAAATCTAGAACACATTAATAAATCCTGGACATCCATGGAATGAAGAGGGGTTAGGGGAGTTGGCTTCCACCACATTGATCACCAACCAGTAAGACGAAACCCTAAGTGGGATTCCAAAAAAACTAGGGAAATCCCTTTTTTCCACAATTTAGAAAAATGCACAAACTGTCATTACAATATTGGTAGATGCCACTAATATTTTGGTGGAAAATACAGTTGTGTAACACCACTATCCATCAAAATAGAACTTTAGTGGACTACCAATATGATTTTGGCGGCCTCTTACTACCTTCCAACATACCAAGTTCTATCCACCAACAAAAAAACCACTGGTTGGGTTTTACTCAACTAAAAACAACTCAAAACACCCACATAATCCTCTAAAATATATTATGAAGATCCTTCTATCACATTGAATCCAAAAGTGTTTACACCCCCATACATAAGGATGGTAAAAATTTGACCCACCTCCCTGCTTACTAACACTAAAATTACATGGGTTATCATAAATCCCCCAATACAATATGTATCATACCTAAGAAGTTTCCATGCACAAATCCATCAAAAAAATTTATCTACTAATATCATATGAACATTGAAACCTCTAAATCACTCGAGAGTTTTATCATGTTGTTTCCACATCCAAACCAGTGAAATGCCCAACAACTATGACACATCCCTCTCCAAACTTCATAAACACATTTTAGGATTTGAATGATGTGAGTTTATCCTCATCTGTGCTATTTTTCTTAGTTGAATGTGAAATGTTCTAGATATTATGGAATTACCTTGAATTTATCACCTTGACTACTTCTAAAAACCAAATATCTCACATTTTACAATGTAGACTAACTCCACCATCTCTACAATAATGGACATTCATGAATGAATTTATGTATTTGTAATTTTTTAATTTCATAGACAAATAGTAGATGTCACCAGTCTAAATCGATTCATCTCCCACTTGGTGCCTCATCAGAATTTTTATCGAATATTCTCATAAAAAACATTAATTTCACAACTAGGACTATACACACCTAATGAAGCCACATACCAAGGATTACACACAACAATATTAAATTAACCCTAAAATCTACAGGGTCCTTTATTCAAATTTGACAGAGATATCAAATATATGATGTAACAGAAAATATTCCTACTCATATAGACATTTGTAAGGTTGTTCTGAGCAATGATTTGATTTTAAAAAACCAAAAATATATATTTTAAATTTCCTAAAAACATTCAACATTGTCCTAATTCATATTCAACTTTATTTTTTATTCACATAATTGACCAATCTATTAATCATATTTTATGATTTATAAAACACATTTCTTCCACTCTATATAATCTTGTATCAATAAATATTAATATAATAAACCTTACAAATATTCCTTTTAAGTTTCTCCAGAACTCCATATTTCACAATGGAAATTAAGCTTATGAATTTACCTAATGAACCTTACGAAATTAGTGAAATAACCTAAGAAAAATTCCCAGTCAACCACATGAATTTGGGGGAAATAGACTTATAAAATTATGAAATCAACCATATAAAGTCATTGAAACATGACGATTGATCCTTTGATCAACTTTATAAAATCTAGGATGTACTTTATGAATCATACATTGGAAAAATTTAGAAACCTGTACAACCTTAAAATCAAGCATTGTACTCCATAATTTCTCCATCACACCACCAAACCTCAAGCAGGTATGTTATAGATAAATTACTATGAGCAATGAAAGCAAGTATATATATTATTTCAAAACTATAATTTTTATGTTATTTATATATTAAATAAGGCATATTCTTGATAAACTACTATGATCAATCTAACTAGGTATATATATAGTGTGAATATTTATATTCTTATATATATTCTTTATATTTTTATTCTTTTATATATATTGAATATATTAATTTTAAGTTACTCTTACTTTCTTCTTTCAAATATTTATATTATTAATTGTTTTCAAATATATGTTTGTTTATTTGTTTCAGAATCTACCTTGTCCAATGAAAATGCATGGGGGATACTAGATAATGATTTCCCTTTCATTCTCTTGAGGTTATTTCCAACACATGAATGTCCTTTCTCTCACATTTTCACTAAAATTTCATATGTAAACACAATTGAATTATTTTTACTGACCACATGGATGTAATTTATCTTCTATTAACATATTCAAGTTCCTAAAATTCTCATAATAACATTTTAACCAATTCTATTTTATTTTCCTATGAACCAAACAAAGGTGAATCAACTTTATTCAATATTTTTATTCACTATATGAAGCTATTATCATAGTGTATTAACCAATTTGAATGTTTGACAATAGATTTATTTTTAACTTAACTTCTATTTATTTTCAAAAGATAGTTCAATAAATGTTACCTGGTTTTTTTATATACCTCATTGGATGAAACATTTATTAGGATGAAAAAATCTAAGTCAAAGGATTCTTTCTAGTTTTTATCAAAAAAAAATTCATTGATACATCACCTTTTTCCATTATTGTATTTATTTCATGTGGGTAGCTTCAAGTATAGTGTTTTATTATTTCATGATTCTCTTTTTTTATGTGAAACCATTTATTGGTGACGTGTGACTCTATTTTTTCCCTTTATTATTTCATTATGGGTTTTAATTTTTATTATTTGATCATTTAATTTGTATTTAAATGGTTTTAAATGATTTAGTATTCATTCATCTAAAATAGTCCTACTATTTTATTTTATATGTATCTTTTATTAATTTCGATGTAAGATTGAGGATGAATTACTTCCATTAAAAAGCATAAGAATGGGGATATTCTTGTAAGAGTAAATATTATTAGCTACTTCTGATCACTTGTTTCTAGAATACTAGTAGGCATTCGATAAGAAATTATTTTTTATTTCCTTATAGGGTGATTCTTCCAATTAAAGATCCAAAAAAACTGACTCAATTACAATATAAATGTCATAATTGTATCTAATGGTATGTATTAATTTATTTAATATATTATTTAATTTTATATTAAAAACATATTCAAATATATACCATTCACTTTATATTTATTTTTAGTTATTAATGTTTTAGTGATTCCATTTTCAAATTTTTAATGAAAATATGAGTTTATAAGTTAATTTTATTGAATGTTTTCATCTTATATGGTAATATTTTTTAAAACTTTCATACCATAAAGTCTATATAGTTTATATGCCAATTTTATTAAAAAATCAATATCTAAATTAACATATAAAAACTGTTTAAATGTTGGTTGACTTAACATAAATAGTTTATGATTATAAATAATTTATATATGTATTTATATGTTAATTTATTTTATATGATTATAAGCTTATATGTCATTACTATTTATATGTTTATATAGAATTTATGATTAATATAGTTTATTAGTATATATGTTAATACAGTTTTAATATTTCTTGGATTTAGGTATGAGAAAAAAAGACATAGATGTATCATGATTAGATGTTGGTGTTATATGTAAAAATATAGAATTTCTTGAATCATTTATAAGCTAAAGGTGATCTCATATACTCTAGGTATCTTTCTCATAGTAAAAAAATTGATGCTTTAAACTTTGATTATTATTTGGTGGTTAATATTTATTAATATTTCATTGTCATTCTCAAGGGTGATAATGAAGTTATCGTCGTTGAAGATACTAACTGGTGTCTTGGGTCCAACGATATTATTTACAATAGGAAAATGATAAATGTTACATCTTCTTTTTTACCTCACGGTAACAAACTAATATTGATTTTTTCTGAAAACAATAATAAATTTGAAAAAAATAATATTGATTTTTTCATTCCTTTGTTATCTAGTTAAATAATATGTATTTAAATACTTTGAACTATTGAGTGGGAGTTTTTTATTTAGTATGCTTCTTTGAGTTTCAAACCAGCCTTGATTTTATATTTAAATTTCATTTACATAGTTGAGAGTTTGAGTATAGTTACTATTGATTTAATATTTGTATTAAGTGGTAGATAAATAATTTTATAATCACTCAATAGGAAATAGGGTCCTTTAATTGTATTTTAATGTTATTCCTCTACCTATAAAATAGTATCAGTAAGGTATCTTATGGTTTTAATATATACAATGATTTAAATATGTATAAAAAAAATACTTTTACCCAATAAATAAGTTATTTTCTTGGGAATTGAAATATGAATTGAACTACTTATAGACACTTTTCAATAATCTTTATTTAATTTACCTTATTCCACCTCCTCCACCCATGCATAGTCTAATTGAACCATGAACTACCCTCAAACCCCATAATTCCCTTCCCTTACTATATGTTACTTACACTCTTCTATTCAGATTCTAATTTATATTTACATTCTTATAATTTACATTATTCTTATTTATAGATTCTATTATTTTATTATGTGTTTGAAAACTTCTAAAAATCATTCCTTGTAATTTTCTTGGATATCTTCACCCTTTTAATTTCCATGTTTTGAATGGTAAACTAATTTACTTTAATAAATAGATTACTTAATAAGAAATTAGAATTAATACTTTACAAAAAATTATTCAACCTCAATTAATTATTTTTTATTACTTGTAAATTGATCAAAACCCTTTAAGCACCTTTATCAACTTTATTTAGGCATGATATTTTGATTTATTAAGTGCCAATTTGAATTATTTATTCATATTATTATCTTACAAGGATTTCAAAAGTAATCAATTGCTTGAAGTTTTTTTAATTTATCACAAAAATATTTAAATGATTCATCTATCCTGTGATACATTTGTTTAGAAATGGATCACTTCTCACATGTTTTATTCTATAGTTTCCTATGTATCTCACTTTATTAACATGATATAGTGTTTAGTTTTATGATTTCATATCATAATTCATGAAATATATTTATTTTTGTGAAAACATAACATATAAATTGTGTTTATCCTCATTTCCTTGTGTTTTCAAACAATATTCTACAAGTATTTTTAGAGGTATACAATCTGTGTATTTATATTATTTTTCATTCTAACTTCATTAAATAAAATCACTTTCCATATAAATATTTTAGTAGGGGATACATCTTAATTATAGTTAATTACCTTATAATCCATATATTAGAACATACTATACTATGGTTTTTGATTTATAAAGTGATCATTGAAATTCTTATTTTTATTTTTTGTAAATATTTATTCAATCCAAATATAGGTTTATCATTTTATTTTGGACCATAAAAATTATTTTTCTATTTTATATGATAGTAAATATTCTTAATGTTATGATATGTTCTTGAGAAAACATATTTTTTCTCAAGCCATAGGGTTTACTTTAATATTTTTTCTATCTAAGTTATTATTATTAAAACTTATAAAAATGAGTTTAATTCGATATGGTGTTTGTATTTTATGATTTTAATTACTTTTCCTTCTATGTTTCATAGTTTCTTAATTGTACACTTAAATTTTATGTTGACATTATTTAATAATAAAATTTTCATTGACATATAATTCCAAAATGGATTTTATTATTTTTTTCATATGTTGTTTCAATATGTTTTAAAATTATTACTTGAGTAATTAAGTTACATAAACTTTTTCTGGAAACAAAAAATCAAGTAATGATCACTAGTTGACACAAATTATAAAATTATCACTTGATTAATTTTATTTTAACTCTTTTATTACAAATTTTTTTAAAATTATAAGGGTCTTGGACATTGTATATTTATAATCCTCTTTTCATTTATTATACTTCATCATATTATTGAATCCTTCTACTATTAGGTTTCCTATGGGTCTATACCATAATAGGAATCCTTGTAATCTTTGAGTTAGATGAACTATCACTTTCTCATGGCCTTAGTATGTGTTCATACATGAATTATGTAATTTTTATCGATTTAAATTTCTTCTACATGTTTATTTGACTGTTAATTAGTCTAATTGGTGATAAATATATTTCTTATGATTTATACTATATGATTGTGACCCCAAAATGGTCATATAGGGTTTGAATTAAATTTTTACATGTCTAAACTAATTAACTGGTTGGGGAAACATGAATATGAAATGAATAATATAAATGGACAATAATGTGATGATTTTAGATAGGTAAATAAGGATAAAAATTAAGAAATAATTGGAATGGTGATATATTAAATGAAGCTAAATTCCTTTTAATTTCATATAGTGGAATTATAAGTTTCATTATTTCCTCATGATAAGTTAAACATAGATTGGTTGTTTAAATGGGTATAGTTGCTTCTGAAATGGACATTCATGCATGTTTATATTCATGTTTAAGAGAGATAAGCATGTCAAGCCAACTTTGGTTAATTAACCTTAGGCTTGAAAGATATATAGGGATTATTATGGTATCATTGGTAGATTATAAAAATATAAGAAGTTTATTTTAAGAGTGTAAAGTTGTGAATAAACTTATAGAAAGTACATAGAGTGCATGGGATGTTGGGAATACGCTTGATATTACCAAATTGTAAGATTTGTATGATTTAAATAGTTTACTAAATGATTAGAAAAATATTTAAGAGGAATATGTTATTGGTTTTAAGGGGAAATAATTTACAATGTATGTTAAACTATAACGTGTGATGATTTTCTTTAACCATGTTTTTATGGTGTGTGTTACATAATGAAATTATATGTAATAAAGCTAGAAATGAAACCTTAAATGGTTAAAAGGTAATAATAATCAGGTGGCAGTTGGGTAATTAACCTTGAAATGAAATATGGTATATTGAGATCTTGTTAGTGGTTCTTTATGCATATTGGGTTATAAAAATTAAGGTCTTTAATATAGATAATAGATTTTTATTTTCATATTGATTTTACATGATATGTAGGGGTAATAAATTGACAACATGAGTTTTTATGAGAAATAAATGATGTAATATGTTGTGTTTTTAGTGATGTATAATATTTTTATCACTAAAAATGTTGTTCTATGTTTGATCTATGGTAATTGTCACTTACATGTGGATTATAGTGGAATAAGTTATGAAATTTCATGCTATGGAATAATTGGACCTAAACGTAATTCACCCCTATTGGCAATATACTATTATTTATATATTCACATACTAAATCCTTGAGTTAACAGAGGTTGTTATGGTTTTTAATAAGTATTATGTTCTAACTCACTATATATAACACCTTTTTTGAATTCAAATTAAATGAATGATGTTTGAGGTGGAGGATATGAGTGCTGTGATACAACAACTAGGGAGGATATGAGTTTTGGCAGGCTGCAAGGTATGAGTTTTTTTTCAGGCATTTGGATGATATATCCATGGTTTAAACCATGGAAATAAGATTTTTTATGGAAAATTAAGTATATAACCATGATTATAAACTATGGATATAAACTTATTTCCATAGTTTAAACTACATTTATATGTTTATTTCCATGGTTTTAACCATGGAAATAGATCTACTACCATAGTTTATAACATTGGCTATAAGTATACATGGGAAAGGTTATATCCAAGGTTACAAATTGTGTAAGTAAAAATATATACACAGTTTGGCCTGGGATATTGTTCTATTTCCATAGTTAAAAACCATGGATATAATTTTTCATGGAATAAGATATATCCATAGTTTGTAACTATGGTAGTAAATCAAGTTCCACTATTTGAAATGTGTCTATGAGCCTATTTCCACTATTACAAACTATGGTTATAAGTGGGCATGGCAGATGTTATATCCATGGTCAAAACCATGGATATAGACATATTTCCATGATTAAAATCATGTATATAGGTATTTTTACATTTTTTCTTAACCATGGTTATATCATATTCCCTATTTCCATGGAAATAGGAGCCACTAATAGTTAAAAAATGGATATTACCTTTAGTTATGGTTTTGGTCTCTATAGCCATGGTTACAAAATGTTGTTATAGCATAATTTTCTAGTTGTATAGCATAAATAAACTTAGCCTACTCTTGGTCCACCTAGAACGTCATCAAAATACCTATATTCTATATAATATACAACACATGTGGATAGAACCCATACATGGGTGAATATAAACATACCTAGTAGGACACCCCAAAATCACCAAACATAGAATATAAGAATGTCAGATCAATATCACAACAAGTTGAGTCGATAAGAAGGAAATATAAAACCCATAAAATCTTAATAGAAGACTTAAAGTCTTAGATTAAGGTTATGGACTCACTGGTATCCTAGGGATTTTTCTTGAGTCTCCAAGGTAACACTCGCCCAAGAGAACTCATTCATCAGGTCTCGCTAACACTAGTGGCACTAATATGAGATATTGTACTCATTAGGCATTCCTATTTTAATTATTTAGGAACTAAGAGGGATAATATGAGATATATACTTGATCAGAATGCAACTCATATTATAACAAAAAATTTTGATACATAGATAGGGGATCATATTTGAGGATAATGGGAGATATGTGAACCTAACTAGATTGACCTTCTAGGCAGGGGATCAATCACCCAACATTAAGGGTACAAGATAACTAACCCTAATTAAGGAGAATGATGGGAATGATGATCCCATCCTGGGCCTCATGAAGGGATATTGGTTTTAATTTTTTGAGTAGATATTACATACAATTCTTAGAACTCTATATAACATTTAACCCTTATAGAGGTGGACTAAGGAAACTCATCCATACTATATTGGAATAAGGGAACACTTCAATGCTAACATTAATGTTTGACTGAGGAAAAAAAGGTCTCTAACCAATACTTGAAGTAGTATACAACATATATATGGGACACATGGCGTTCCCCACTAAATCCAGTCAAGATGGTGTCTATGTCCGTGTACTCTACTTGTGCCTGTGTACCTAGCCCGTGTCCATTCCTATATACCCTAGATGTTATATTACAACCTTCCACCCTACAGGTTACATAGCATGTGGACAAATAATATGGTTGTGTGATATTTATTTTCTGTATAAACCCAAGTCAATGCATGAAGGGGTATACACAGTGTGTGTTCTTCTAAACTACATGATGTGTTAATCAAAATTTTATAGAAATTATAGATCTATAAACATATTCACGCATACCATAATTTAAACCTCTTATACTAAAAATATTGTTCATAATTATTAAAACATCATTGACTAAGCCTATGTTTTCACCGATGGTGGGATTCCATCCACTCTTTTCTTGGAAATCCTTTTTCATCACTATTCTAGAGTATCCACATGATCCAGCATGCAAAACCGCCATCATCCACACCCCCACCATATTTCCAACATCATTATAATTCCTATACCACATCTTTTATCCCAAAACTAAACCCACATAAACAATCAAAAAACACAATAAATTAATTGCATTGTGAAATGGGTTCTGGGATATAGTCAATTCACCAGCCAATTAGACACTACAAAAGAATAAAGAATGTATGGAGAAAGGAATGAAACATAAATTTAAGAAACAAACATTGGATATTGTTGTGTTTGGGTATAATTTATTTTAAAAAATGAATAATTCTTTGGGGTTTCAAAATAATTATGACTTCCTAATTATTGGAATAAAATAATTAATGGGTAACTCAACAGAGATGATCTGCGAATTAATATCTAAAATATTTCATTCAAGTTCTTCATGATAAATCCAGAATGAGGAAATAAATCAAAAAATAATAGTCCTACATTGATATTGGATCAATCACTTATGAATAAATATCCTGTATCATTTTCACTAATGAGAGTTGAATCATTCATCACCCATTTGTCACTGATTCTTCCTCGTTCCTCTTCTCCATTCATCTCCAACAGCGATCTCCAACACGATTGATCTCCACCAAATCAATAGGGTTATATAGATAAACCTAGGATTTGGATATCACCAAATTAAAATATAGGTAGATTATTATTTTTAGTAATTCATAGATAATAAATCAATTTTACAATTTAATTTTTTATTATTCTATTTATGAAATCACTTAAACAAAACACCCAAAGCATATAATGATTATGTCGCACTGAGGGTAAAATGTGTATTCTATAATTAACGGTGATCTTGGTTTTACCATATGAGACTAAATCCAAGAGATATTCCATTAATTTTGAAAAACTACATGAATTTGATATATTATATTTATTATTTTTCATATATCAATATTGAGGCTCCATGAGGCTCAAAATTCTGTAATGACTCTATGCCTTACTCCAACAATTTTATTTAAAATATTCAGAAGTGCTATACATTAAAAATGATTTTTACAGTAATGATAATTCCTATGAGATTAATTGGATTATTTTTAATCAAATGGTGATAATTTTACTTTAAAACAAAGCCAAAACAAAATGGGTCTTTCTAAATACTTGAAAAGAAATGGTAGTTTAAAAAAAATTGATATTTTTCACTATTCACTAAAATATCAATATTTTCATAAAAATACCAAAAATACACCCTAAGAAAAATTCAAAATCCAAAAATAAAGTTTATTTTATCAAATAAAATTTATAAAATTTGCATAAAATAATTCTAATATCCGTACACATAACACGTAAAAAACATTTTTAGAAAAAAAAAATATTTGAAACATAAAATGATTTTTTTCTCATTCCTTGCCTAGTGAAACCATTATATGATTGTTAATTTATTTTATTGAATATATTATAAATACAATTCTTCAAATTAATTGATACATAGTAATTATTTTGAGATAAAAAATACACTGCACGCCTAAAAATAGTTTTCTGAAAAACATCATTTTTACCATCAATTGATTTTATTTTCATTTATAAAAAATTGACAACAATTTTATGAATGATTATTAATTATTTTTCATGTATAAAAAATAAATTTTCATTAAATTTTATACTCTAAATAATATATATTTATATTTAAAATAAAAAATTTAAAATATAATAAAAAATCTCTTTTATAGAAAAATGAACCTTATAAATATTAAATGTTCTTAACCTTACTTGATTTCATTTTTATCATTCAAAATTGTGTAATTAATTCATATGTACTAATAAATAAATTTGTATTAAAATAATTTTTCTACATATATTTGATAATCTAGGTACTCATTTTCATATCTTCCAATCCAATATCTAGGTCATAATGGTCACTTTTAAATAATAATTCTATGGTTCATTTAAGCTTATTGTTTCACATGGTAAACACTATCGAACATAGTATTAATTTAAAGGAATATGCATTCTAAAATCTTAGGGTGTTACAATTATGTAAGTAGAATTTAGTGTGATATAAACATGTATCTATCAATATAATAAATAATATATATATATATATATATATATATATTGTATTTTTATATATTTCATGTTTCTACTTTTTAATAAAAATTAAAGTTTGTTTTTAATACATTTTTTTTGAAATAATTTATCTGAATAACTAATAAAATCAATTTAGGTTTAAAAATATATTTTAAAAAAAGTTTTGTTATTCATGCTGCATTTTATTTTAATATAATAAATATATTATGGTTAACGTATGATTTTAATAAAATATATTATTGACATTAAAAATATATGAACACTCATTTAACTATTAATTGATAGGAAATAAGAATTAGAACCGTTAATATTTAAATGTTTCTTTTCTATAAAAACACTTTTATATATATATATTAAGTTTTAATTTAAAAGATAATTTACTCATATTTTTAAATTAAATTAGATTTAATGGAGTATAAATTAAAAAATAGAATGTAAAAATTTTGTAATGAGGTTCATCTTATATTTTTAGTAAAAAGATAATTACCGTAGTAAATACTTAATCATGGTTAAAAGGTGAAAAGGAAGTAATCTATCATGGATCAAATTTTACTAAATCAACTTGAAACTTAGAGAATATAGAAGACATTTTTAAAATATTAAATCCAATATCACATGTATCACCAACATTTCTACACCTAACTCGCCTAAATCCCATGTGTTTCTATCTTTACCCTTCACCTAACTTTTGTTTCCAAATAAATATCCCTTTTTTTAACCTATAAAAAGTGCTCACTTACACTAACATCAAACCACGCTTCTGTTGTTTAAGATAGACTACACTAAGACTCAAGAGTAGGAGTGAATTGAGTTCTTTGAATTTTATTCACTTTGAAAACTACCACCTTTAGGATAATATTACTTATGATATTTTCTTTAATACAAGCATGCTGTGAAAATAAAATCATAGAAAAGAGATATCAGACATAGAGATATATAGTGGTATAGGGAATAGAGATCCTCTAGTCCACTCCACCAATGATTAACTCCAGGGGATTTGTGATTTTCAGTATACTAATAGTTTTTTTGGGGATTTCTATTCCTTTTCCCTGGGACTACATGATTGAGTTCAAGTAGTTGACACTTGGTATAATAGTATTAGGATCTTTCAACTAGGCTCCAACAAGGCTTTACAAGTGACAACCTTCAATGTTATTTTAGTAGGAAACTTTTCAAAAAATATATAATAAACAAAGTGTTTATAATTTAATCTTATAGTTATAAAATAAAACTTAAATATAAGATGAAATCACTAGGAGAGATGATAAGAAAATGATTCATCTTGAAAAAGAGTCTCTTGAAATGATAGAAAAGATGTTTGAGATAGCATAGTTATAGATATTGATGTTTCTTCTTCTTTTCGAGTAAAACAAAGTATCACATAAGAGATTAGATATATATATATATATATATATATATATATTTCTTGGATAGAAATGTATTTCCTTCTATTATTCTAAATATTTTCCTTTGAAGACCTAATATCACACATATAAATGAATGTGAAAACTTCTCTTTTAATCACACAGTAGCAGATCCATAAAATCTGAAAATTGGTGTTTTAAATATCCATGTCCTTTTCTTGGAAATACCTCAGCAATAGTATTATCCATTAAATTATCCCTATACTTGTTTCATTTCTTGGTACTAATAACTTATTATAATCATTTTTACCATAAAAAGGTAAATCAACATTTAATGAAATCTTAGTGCCCCATGATAGATTTACCACTAAGAGGGGAGGGGATAATCAATTGTTTATTTTTACAAATTCCTTTTATTTTAAATTCACCCTCTTGAAAATTTTAAGGTTCATGATCCACTCAATATAATCTCTCAAAATCACCTTGTGTGGAGTAATAATAATAAAAATATCATCACACGATATTTACAAGGTTCGGAATAAATACATACTTCTTGTCATATTGGTTATTCCCCCAAACATGGATTCTCCATTATAATTCACTATAAAATAAGTGATTACAATTTCTTTCAACTCCAACTAAAATATTTTTTCTCCATCTCCAACTGAGTGACTCTATTTAATTTTGGCTCCAACCAAAATATTTCTTACTTTGGATCCAAGTGACAGACTTTGTTTTCTCTTGGACTCTACCAGAAGGCTTCACCTACTCTCAAACCCAACCAGAAGTATTCACCTTTGTAAAACTTAATCCATTATATAATGATATTAATCTTTCTCCATGATCTTGTAGGATCTGACTTGCTCATGTACACTTCAAGTAACTTTGATAGCAACTAAAAATATATAACATCCATTATCTATGAATTATGATCACCTATATCTAATCAGTTGCCTATATGAAACAAATAATCGAGCTATGATTACTTATGATGATAAATTACCAACCTCATTGAAATGTGTGCAAGTTATGTAGAAAATTTCTTCAAGAATATTTATTTGTAAGAAGGATATTGTACAATTCCAACTCAATATGTCTTCTTGAATTCTCAAACACTATCAACTCAGTATATAAGCTCTTTTGATAATTTACCCATCTTTAGTATGTAATTACACACACTTCATCCATGGATTTCATGTCCTCTAGAACCTTATTAATTTATTTTCTATTTAATTATGTTTTGGGCATCTCAACTTCTCAATTGATAATTCACGTGTCCATGTAACATATTGCATGAGTTTCATGAAACCAATTATTCCCCCCTTATTCACTAAATCATGAAACGTTCATGATCTAATCAAGGTTGTGTGATATGTTCACTGCCTTCGCATAAGCCAAGTTAGGCTTTTAGAATGTCTTCTCATAAAAAATAGGTGCTTCATGAGTTACTTTAGTGTGAAAAAGTTTGTGTCTATGGTTGTATCTCAAACTCTTCATAAGATCTAGATGTCTCACGAGTTACTCCTCAAGAAAATAGTTGTTTGTATATTTCTTCACAAGACCTTGATGGATTGTGGCTTTCTTTGTCACAAGACATTGGTTGTCCACTGTTTTCTTCGCAATATAGGATGTATGTCCATAGCCTCTTCTTAAGATCTTTGCAAGACCTAGATGTATTATAAGTTATGTTCACATGGAAAGTGGTGCTCGTCGGTTACTGTCACAAATGAATTCATGATATAAGAATACTCATGGTATTCTTCTTCTCATGATTTAATCATGCAGGAAAACACTGAATTTATGTAAATAAATTATGCAGGTGCTTTGTTACTCTATATCTCTTTTATCTTATCCTCTCAATTTTGTAACAGATTTAACTCTTGGTTCTTCCTTGTTTTATATAGAAAATTTTACACCACCTAAATCCAAATTTTAATAAGTTATAAGAACTTATCAACTGACGAAATATTTCAAGATCTAATGAATTATGATATTCTCAACTTCACCACACAGAACTAGAAAGATCACCTGATCAAATGATAGATTCTTATTCATTGAACGATCACTTTATTGATCATGAGATACCTCAATATCCTTGTTTCCATGCCATGTCATATCTTCCTCATAATACTAATTTATTCGCATGATAATACATATAAAGGAGGAATTATCTCATGGTCATCCTTCTTCTTATGATTCCTTCTTATAGTCACAATGTTATGGTGATTATCCACATGCCATCATTGATTTTCACCATTCTATTGAATGATCTTAATATCATCATGTGATTCTATAACTAAATCATAATAGGTTATTATGATGGATATTTCATCACCTTCTCACTCTTTTTTTCATATTCAAATGCATGAAAGACATTGATTTCATGCCTTGATTTAGTTCATCCATCATGTCTCAGGCCTTTTACATGTTGAGAGAGATTATTCAGATGTCTCAAGCTCATGTGGTTATATTTCAAGAGCAAGAAGACAATTTCCTTTTTAAAAATTAACTGTATGGGATTTTCCTTTTTGAATTCACATAGCATGGGAATCATCGGATGGTAAAAATCAAACCAATCGGAAATCCCTCATTATATCCAACTTTTTTAAGTGTGGGTGAATAGTTCACCCAATAAAGAATCCTACATTGAAAATTCGAAGTGGATACTCTCTACTCTAAAAAAAATTTGCAACTATTTCTTACTTAGTCCGACAACATGGTTTGGTACCCGGACCACCTTCACACACCTACCATGGGCTTCGGCCCAACGGGCTACTAGCCCACTGTATACATGCATGTGGGCGTGCACACACCTGAACCTTATATATAGGGTCACCCATATATAATGGTATCTATACGACCTGCGTTCTTGTCTTGGATAGGCTCCCATGGGCATGGTAAACCCCTTTGGATTCTACAGGTGCCTTGGTTGAGCATAGCTATGTTTATCCCTCTAGTTAGCCAATTTTTGAAGTGAGTCCCTTTAAAAGAATACATAGAAAAATATATAAGTATATTAATATAATTCCAAAACTATCCTTAGAGAATATTCCAAGCCATACTCCTCATAATATAATCTTCCTCTCATCATGAAAATAATTATTTTCGTGGTATTCTACTTTTTGAAGTAATGTGAAAACTCCTTATCACATAACTTTGATAATTAAATATCATCACAAACAGTCATCAAATTTAGAGTGAGAATTGTCCAAGCATAAAATCAAATTACATTAGATGAATCCATAAAAATTCTCTAGTAATATCTATATCATATACAAACACATATTGAATTATTAACAAAAAATACAATCTAGTCTTAACAATATCCCATTTGTATTTTTTTGTCAATATCATCATGTAAACAAATACAATATGTGATGAAAAATTTCTCACCCTTATTTAAAATTATTATTAAAATGGAAAATGGGGTCTTCTCAACTCATCTTACTTCTCAAAAAAATGACCATTTATAAGAGATGAATGATCTCACATGGTTCTCTTAGAAAATAGTATTTAGCTAATCAACTCTAATTCTACGTGGGTTAAACCGATATTGAAAACAAGATAGATATAGATAAGGATATCTGAAAAATCCATAAACACCTTGAATATGAAATAATGATAAAAAATTCTCAATTCTCCTTAAAGGGATTGGAAACAATTAGATTTATCAACATAATGCTATTTATGCACACACTTCAACAAAAAAATTATAAATTTCAAGTGAAAATAATATAGCTCCCCCTTTGTCTTATCTTTAAATCAATCAAGAAACCCCACCAATTAATATTATTAATAAAATTAAGAACAAGGGATTAATGTGTAATTGGAATACCTCAACTTCCAATTTTATAAAGCTATTTAGAAGTTTACCATTCACTATATAGTGAAGATTGAACAGCTTCATCTCGTAAATTATCCTCATAAAGGGATGAATCTGTCACCTTTAGTTACTCATATGTTAATAAAAAATAATTCATATATATATAAGGGAATAATGAGGTGCCTTCTTATTCACTAGGAGAAAGATTCAGGCGGATAGATATCTCTCAATCTTGCATATTATTTTCTCCCAACCTTAGAATTTCCTTTGTGTGATGTCTCCTTTTAAATTATAGTCATTTGAGTACATGTGGTCTCCATATTTAGAACAACTTGCATACAAGTCACCACCTTTTCATGGAATAGCTTTTTCAACCTCAATTTAAATAAATACTTGATTTACTTTATCTTTGGAAAGTTTTTTAGATTCCTCCAGTTGTTTATCCAATTTCAACTGATTTGTCTAAACAAATAGGTAATCTTTCTTGAAATTATCTGTCTTCTCAAAATTTTCACATGACTCACCACTATTTTTTGGTGTATCCTCTTACCTTTCTCAGCATAGGGAATATCTCTTGGTTGTCTTGTCATGATTTTATCAACTTTATGACCCTTATATTTATCATATCTATTTTTTCATAGAAACTTGGATGAATATATGGTCATATCATTATTTCTCTAAGAATTTGTTCTCATTTTTTTTACGATGAGTCCCCCTTTATTCATTCATGTTTCCTAGAAATGACATGTTATACCAGAAAGAATATAATTTGTGCCATATGTTTCATAGCACTAGAAAACACCACTGAACCTAGATCTTCAACCTTGATATATATTCTATCAAGATACCAATTGTTGATATACTTCTACAAATAGATCCCTAATTTTCTTATAGGATAGTGATTTTCTTAGCTCATATCTTTCCCCTTTGATATAGGAGATGATATCTCATTGTTCTTCTTGGTGACAGTTGGATTAACAGTCTTCTTGTTTTGTTCACACCTCAAAACTTACTTATTGCCATCTTTTCTTACCTTCATTTCCTTTTTTAATGGTATTCTATTCGCATCATCAGATGATTTTTTCATGATAGTTACATACCAACAGTCATCATAATAGTGAAAATTTCTATTTTATAATTCAAAAAAATCTTTAAAGCATTCAAATCTATTCTTTGTAGAGAGATTAATTTTCTCTGAATTTTTCTTTTCTTATGTAGGGTTTCTATTTTCATCATATTTAATCCTTCTAAATGCATGAATTCTATTATTTTAATTAATTTTCATGGTATATAAACCTTCCAAATATTAATCCCTAAACTTCCAACAACACCAACAATAGCCAATGAACCTTCTTATTTTCTATTGTGGTGTAATCTATTTAGTTTTCAAATATTTTAAACATTATTACTTTTGAGTGACATCACCATTCATTGGGATGATTTTATTGGAAAATTTTTCATGTTGATTTTCACATCATCCCTTGACGTGTTTAATTTAATATCATTTTCCACCATCCATAATTTCCTAGAGTTTTGTTTGAAACTTGTACCAGTACTTGAAACAAAATTAGTACGTAAAATAGTTTCTAGAATATGGGGTACCTTCTTCTTGGAGGATGATTCCATTTTTTTAGAGGATGATCTAATGTTATTTATAGAATCATTATCCTCAATAAAAAATTGAGTGGAAACATATCTTCTTTTAGTTATTTTGAAAGTTAAAGATTGTGGTGATTCTTGATTTTTTAGTCTCACTTCCAAATCTAAACACTTCATGTTGATGGAGTTCTTCTCATACTCAACTAATATCAACTTGGTTTCTCAAAACTCCTTTAGCTTCTTTATTTTATATTTATTTATTCTTATTGATTTTTTTAAATAATTTTAAATATCCTTTAACCTATTTTCTATACCCCCAATTGATAAATTTTTAAAACCATATAAACTTTGTGCAATTTTTCAAAATCATGGAAAGCTTATACAAACACAATCTTAGATAATTATTTCTCACAAACACTTCCTTGAAATTATTTAATAGTTTTATCATATCATTAATTGTAAGGTGAAATTGTTTCTTCCTTATATTTCATATTTTTTGTGAGATTTTAGATATCCCAACTCTTTTATACAATACCTCTTCCATTGCATTAGCCTCTTCTTCTAGATGTAATTTTTCATCCTAAATACCCTTGACACCTTCAAAAATATTATTTAAAAATTATTTGGGAACACTATTTAGATGTTCTTTGAATTCATGGAGTAGAATACTACATGCTCTATTATCAACAAAAATTGATCATGCTTTGTTAGAAGAATTATAATCAAAATAATCACTACACCATATACCATTTTCATTATCTTCAATGAGAGGAATTTTTGTCTTTACTTTAATATTATTTTTTAGATTTATCACTTGTATATTATTTTTATTATTTTGAGTGTTGGAATAAATTTGAAGATTATAATTATTAATAATATCTTCATTTTTCTCCCTATTGGTTATCTCACTCATATCCTGAAATATTCCCTTCATAAAAACTCTCTTGCATATTTTGAGATGAACTAAGCTCTCATACCACTTGTAGTGAACTAGTCCAGATTAACCCCTGAGAGGGGAGGGGTGAATCCATGGTTTCTTTATATGATTTCATTTTATTTTAAAATTAACCTATTAAAATTGTTAAGGTTTTAAATCCACTCAATATTATCTATAAAACTCACCTCGTGTTAAGCAATAACAAGAGAAAGAGAAACACACAGTATTTTCAAGGTTTAGTATAAAGAAATGCTCCTCTTTATGTTGGTTATTCCACCTAACATGGATTATCAATTATTAATCACCACCATATAAGTGATTATAATGGATTTCAACTCCAACTGAAATATTTTTTCTCCTTATCCAACCAAGAGACTTAGTTTTCTTTTAAATCTGACTAAAATAATTATTGCTCTGGCTCTAACTGCGAGACTCTATTTGCTCCTGGATTCTACCATAATACTTCACCTAATACCAGAACCAAATGGAAGAATTCACCTTTTTTCAAATTCATGATACACTATAGGATGATATTTAATATTCCTCTATGATATTTTAGGATCTGAGTTGATCATGTACACTTTAAGTAACTTCGATAGCAACTAAAGATATCTATCTCCCTTACCCAATGAATTATGATAACCTGTATCTGATTAGTTGCCTCAGTGAAAAAAATAATTGGGATATTATTAATTATAATGATTAATTTCCCAACCTCATTGAAATGTGTGCAAGTTATGCACACAATTTCTTTACTAATATTTATTTGTAAGAAGGATCTTGCACAATTTTATCTCTATTTGTCTTCTATAATTCTCAATCACTTCCAACTCAGTATATACGCTCTTATAATAATTTTCCAAAATTCAATATCTAATTAAAAACACTTAATGCATGGATTTCATGGTATATGAAGCATTATTATTTTATATTCTATTTAATTATGTTTTAGGTATCTCAAATTCTCAAGTGATTATTCATGTGTGCATGAAACATATTTCATGAGATGCATGAAACCACTCTTCCTCCCTTATTCACTAAATCATATGAAGCACATGAAATAATAAATATTAGGTGATATTTTCACTGCCTTTTCATAATCCAAGTGAGGCTTTCTAAATGTCTTCATATAAATAAATAGGTGCTTCATGAGTTACTTTTGCATGACATGGGCTGTGTCTACATTTCTATCTCAAACTCTTCACAAGATCTAAATTTCTTGTGGGTTAATACTTTGTAAGACAATGGTTGTCCATGAATTTATTCACAAGAACTAGATATATTGTGGATTTATTTATCTCAAGACACTAGTTGTACACAGTTTCCTTCATGAGACAGTATGTATATCTACAGGTTCTTCTCAATATCTTCATAAGACTTAGATGTCTCTTGAGTTACCTTTGCATGATAAGTGGTGTCTACAGTTTACTATCAAAAATTCATTCATGATATTAAAGGACTCATGTGATTACTTTTTACATAATTTAATCATGTTAGAACACATTGCCTTCACATAAATAGATTATGTAGATGATCTATTACTTGAGATATATTTTCTCTCATTTAGTCAACTTTGATGCAACTTCAACTGTCGGATCTTAATTGGTTTATATATGTGAGTTTACACCGCATATATTCAAATTTTAAGGCGAAATGAGGACTTATTAAAATTTCAATGTATCTTGGGATCTCATGAATTCTGATATTCTGGGCTTCTCCACACAACACTGGAGGGATCACATGATGGGGTGATTGCTGCTTCATTATTTCATGATCACTTCATTGATTATGTCATTTGACAGTTGTCTTATTGTGATTCCATGTGATATATTCCTTATAATAATAATTTATTTATATGATAATACATGAAAAATATGGAGGATATCACAATCATTATTCTTGTGATTCCTTCAAACATTCATGATATTATGGTGATTTTCCAAATTCCATCATTGATCATCTTTATTTTATCGCATGATCTTAAGATCATCATGTGATTCCATAACTCAATTATCAATGGTTCTTTTGACATTTTATTTAAACATCTTCTTGCACTTTTTTTATCTTTTAATTCATGAAAGAAAATGATTTCAAACCTTTATTTGATTCTTATTTCATGTATTGAGTCTTTGATATGTCGAGAGAGATCGATCGGTTGTCTTGAGCTCAAATGGGAAGATGTTGATAGGAATAAGACAATTTCCTTTTAAAAAATTCACCATATAGGATAATCCTTTTTGAATTCATTCAATTTGGTGTTCAGCGGATGGGTAGGATCAAACCAATCAGATGTCTCTCATTATATCCATCTTTTTTAAGTTTAGGTGAATAGTTCACCTGAGAAAGAATCCCATATTAAAAAATTAAATCAAATCCTCTCCACTTTATAATAAAATTCATGACCATAACTTGATCAAGCTATAAATAAAGTTTGGAATCCATACCACCTTCACACACCCACCACAGTCTTTAGCCTAAGAGGCTACTAGCCTACTCTATACGTGTTTCTGGGAATGCTCACTCCTAGGGATTATACACGGGTCCGCACTCATATAGCAGTCTTTATGATACCTGCAGGCTTGTCTTGGATGGGCTCACATGGGCATGGTTAACCCCTCTAAGTCCCACAAGATCCATGGTCAAGCCTGTCTAAGACTATCCCTCTGATTGGCCAATTTTGAAAGTAAGTACATTTAAAATAATCTTTAAAAAATATCTAAGTGTAGTAATTTAATTTCAAAAACTTAGAGAATATTTCATGCCATACTACATATATTTTATTCTTCATATCATCATGAAAATAATTATTTGCATGGTATTCCACTTGTTGAAGCAATGTGAAAACTCCTTAGCATACGACATTGATAACTAAATACCATCACAAGAAATTGTCAGATTTCTAAGGAGATTTTTTCAAGCATGACATAAAATTCCATTAGATGAATCCATAATAATTATATAGTAATCTCTACTTTATATACCAACACATATTGACTTATTGATATTAAATGCAATCTAGGATCAACAGAACACAAAGAAGAATTATAACCCATATAAAGTACACCAATGGTAATAAATACCAAGTTACAAAATGACATAGATGATTTTAGATCAACACATAGCTGAATTATAAATATTTGAATTCACATAGCTAAATTGATCCATGTATCCATTCTTCTTGTAGTTGATTTATCTACATAGCTGAATTTTTTTAGGCCTTCTTTACATAGCTAATTTTCGTTACATAGGACTCTTGATCACATCGCCAAAATTGACCTAGTTGAAAGTATCATGTATCCATTTGGAACAACATATATTATTTTACCATCTATAAAAATTATATATTTGATTACTCCATGTAACCAATTCACATAGTTGTTTGATCTACGTAGTCGATTTCTCACATTAGCGATTCATCAACACAAGCAATTTCCATATAAGCTAATTTCATGAAATAGCCATTTAACATCAGAAAATAATCTATGTTGGTGATTTATTTAGTTTAATTCTTGATGTAGCCATTTATCCATGTATCCAAATTCCTCATGTAGTTGATTTTTCTAGACTTAGGAAAATTTTATACAATGTGACCATAATTTTGTACTTAAAGTTTTTAATAGTGAAAAGGATTTAAAAAGTGATAAAACCTGATGAAAACACTTATATAACAAAAAAATCAGAAATATATGAAGGGTATTTGATATCATAAAAACCTAAAGTACATATGATATGTTTTAACAACAATACTAGTCAAAAAATACCCACCTTTTTTATGATAAAAAACCCATAAGACATTAATCATGAAATTTTAAAAAGTTTAACCGATTTTTTTAGAAAAAATAAATTATATATATATTACTTTTAAAATGTATTGTTTCTACCATTTAGTTAGAAACTTATCTACTTTTTATTACTTGATAAGTTCTCCCTCTTCGATTAAAATTAGGGTAAAATTATCCAACTTCTCCCCATTTTTGTGTAATTAAAAAGTAAGGGTAAGGATAATATAAAAATTATTAATGTATCACTTAGAGTAATGAACTATTTAAGTATTTTTCTAAAAATGAATGTGGAATTATGGAAATAATGGAATTCTGTAAACAAAATAAAGAGATTAAAATCATTAAACGAAATCAATTGCTAAGAAAATCATAATAGATTGATAAAAATTAATTTTTTTAATTTTTAATTCTTGTAAAAAAAAATCCACTCAACAATTATATAAAATATTGGTTAGAATAATTGGCCTTATGGATTGGTCCAAAACGATAGGGTTGTTTGGGTGGAGGTAACTTGAATGTTGGTGAGGTTTTGAGGTAGTAGGAGGGTCCTTTGGTGATAGGGGCACAAATATTCTGATATTTACAACAATACAATCTTCACTACCAAGAGTTGGTTTTTCTTATGGCCTATAAACATGATAGCCAAGTATCCTTTTAAGATTCCCTTTATCTACATTGAAATCATTAGAACCACCAACTATAAAATCTATCTTCTTTGGAGAGCCTAAGGATGAGGTATCTTTCTCAGATCTTTTAGCATCTAAAGAAGCATAAAATTTGTATTTATCTTTCTTATAAATCATGGATGGATCATAAACCACATAAAACTTCTATCTAGTACCTCTAAAGGTAACTCTAGTAGTATATATGAGACCTTTTTCCTCTTAGAAAATACAAAGAACCTCTACACATGTTGATTCTATTAATGATATCTGATTTACAAAAATCAAAGATAATCATTGAATCTATCTATGAATATTGGAAATATATTAATAACCATTTCTAAAAATTCCTTTGAAGGATTCAAGATGACTATAAGAGAAACTTGGAGGATCATTAAGGAAGGTATCAAGCTCAATAGAAAATAGACCTGATGGAAATTCTACTAACAGATTCTTCAGAATATAGTACACAAATCCTTTAATACTAATCACTCTTCCATTAATATATTGGAACTTCCTATATAAATTATTTATCTTCTCAATTAAACCTTTAACCACTTCCTGAACAGTATTGGATTGTGTTGAAGACAGAGGGCCGCTATAAAAAATAGTAGCATGCTTAGGTTCAATTTGAATAGGTACAACAAGGGAAAAATAAATTGGTTCCATTGAAGGAACATGAATTTTAGGTGTTTATAAAACCAACTCCTTAAATGTAGGAGAAACTAGAACATATATAGATTCTATAGATTCAAAATTGGGTTACTTTTCTGAAGATTCATAGTTCAGTCCTTCAACTTCCTTAGAAACTTTGTACAATAAAGTTAACAAGTATTGATGGTTTTTTGACACTGGATTGAGATGGCTAAAAATCATACCTAGAATATCTTTAGAAACATCTCGGATCTATTTCAAATTTCCATCAGATTCTTCATAATATCCCACCATTTCATTTTAGTACATGTCACTTCCAATCCTAATCTTCATAATAATTTTTATAGTGTATTGGAACTCTATATAAAGATCTCTCTTGAACACCTACACAATCACTAGTATAATAAAATTATACTGAAGAAATTTAATCTATGAAGATATAGAATTAAACTTAGAAAGCATCTGATTAGAACCAATCTAAAAATCAAGAACCATTGACGGTACTAAGGAAGAAACTATTGTGGTCTGTTGAAACCACTTAATGAATTCAAACTGACTTACCACTATACATCATAAATTGTTCAATATTTTATTCATTTTTATCCTAAAGGACTTAATCTAATTAATAACATCTTGAGTCATATCAGATTTTACCACTGGAAAATATTGGAACATGTCTTTTTGAGATGCAAATAACACTCTAAGATCGTTGAACTCTGACTTGGTAGCATAGATATATTTTACATCTCTTACTATAGATTTAAAATCCTCAATATTTTTTTCAGTTATATTATAATAAACTGAAGGCATGAGAGAGATTGATTGAATATTTCATATTAGCTCTGTGTTGATTCCCAAAATCCCAACCAATTTTTCAAAATCAGCTTTTAATACAGAACTATCCTTGATCTATCTGATATCATCCTTCGAGGATATTATTACATGTTCCAAATCATTATAATCTTCTCTACTATTATAAAACTTAGTTAGATTTACAAAATAAAAATATTTCATTTCAATGATATTTGAGCTCTTACATGTTGATGGCGCTTCCTCCTGCACACAAGGTGGAGGTGATGGTATAGATGGTGTATGAGATTGTTCAACTATCTCCATAATCACATCACCATCTATATCTCCACTAGTAGGTGATCCATGAAGAATTAGATCCACTAATTGAGTCTCAAATAAAACACCAAGTCTTTCTTTAGTAACTGAAATGGTAGGAATGGTATCAACTGACCTCCCTTTAGGAGCAACAATAGTTTTCTCAAAAACAATATCATCATGCTAAATAACTTGAGCAGTTTCAGAAAATTTAGATCATTGTCTTTAAAAATCCTCTTCTACTATAGGACCAGACTCTGGAAACTGTGTCTCTACTCTGGCCACTTATGAATCCTGCACCACCCTAGCAGGAACCATATCAGTATGTGTCATATCCCCAATTAGAGAGTTTTGGGATTTCTTCCCTTAATGCATAACGTCCCCACTAACAGGCTTCAAATAATTTGAAGATGTGACCCAAAAGTACCCAATTGTCTTTAAAAACATGATAGAAATGGTATTTCTCTCATAAAATTTTACCGGCTCTACCTCATTTAGATCCACTTATTTTTTCTTTATAACTAAGGAGATTATCTTATTAAAGGGATAATATTTTATATTACCTTTCCCTTTATAGTAATGATTCCTAAACGACATCATGTATCTTGGAAGGTTTAGTGTTAGATTGTTGATCTAGATATATAATATATACATTTTTAAAATATAACTTTTTCAATTTCTCCATCTCTCTGGGAAATCCCAATTTTAATGAACTTTCAAATAACCTTCCACTCAGTTTTTAAATACTTTACTAGAATTGTTTGAAAAGAATATGTTCTGAATAGAAACTTGAACATGTTTTTGGGACTAACTAAATTTGTACAAACTAAATTATGAATTGAAATATACTCCCCATGATGGTGACAATGATATATCTTGTCCATTTCCACAGATGAGACTAGCACTTATTTTCCCTTAACATTCAAAGAAACAACATACTCACTTTTGTAAAACTCAAACTTATTGTTCCTTGTAAAATCATTTACCTCTTACTCAAATAGAAAACAATATTTATTTTTAACAAAAACAAACTCCCAATCTCAAAATTGAAGGACCGTCTTCAGAAGCATCTCGATAGTTTTTATCCAAGCCATATTGATAGCCTTTCCATCAAGAACTCTACGCAATGTACAACTTCATTTTTATTTATTGGATAAACCAGAGCTTACATCATATCCATTTTTGCGATGATCGATAGATCATGGGGTATGGTTTGTATTCTAAAGTAATAATTGTAAGAGAATGAAGAAAGGTTTAAGGTTTGAATAGAAATTATGATGTAGACCTGATTACTAAATAGGATCACATACCCAATTTAGAGATTGGTTCTATTCTGAATAAAGATAAATAAAATAAAATAGATTCTAAAAGAAAAGAATTTTTATTCTTTAAAACCACAATATTAAATAATTAAATAGAATAGACTAATTTTATTTCCATAAATTGTTAAAATGAAATATTAATAAAATAATATAGAAACTAAAATTCAAATAAATAAGTTAAGTACACTTTTTAAATTTTAATAACAACAATTATATTTTAATAAAATCAAAATGATAACATGAAAGGGGACTAGTAAAAATTTCTTATAAATGATTCTCAATAGAGATAAAATATAGAGTAATATCACCTTTTTGAGTCTGATATCTTAAGAAATGATGCCTTAAATCTATATGCTTCATTCTAGAATGATTTATCATATTGTTTTAAATGTTTATAGCACTAGTGTTATCATATTTAGCTAATAATTGATTATAAGTGAACCAAGAATCTATTAAGGTGTGTTTCATCCACAATACTTATGCAAAAAAAAACTACTTATAGCTATATTTTCTAATTTATAAGTAGATAAAGCAATATAGTCATGTTTATTACTAAACTAGGATACCAAGTATTTTCCAAGAAAATGGAAATTTATTGATGTACTATTTATATATAGTCTAAAATTACCAAATTCAGCACCTGAATATGAGGTCATATTAAAATAATAAGTTTTTAAAAAAAATTAAGGTGATAGGAATTGTTCCTTTTATGTATCTTAAAAAAATGTCAACTTTTAAATGATATTCCATAGTATTTTTTTTTAATTTAGCATATAAGCATACTTAAAACATAATGTATGGTCAACTAATAGTCAAATATAATAGAATCCTAATTATTCAACTATATATATTATTGTCAACTATTTTCCCAACTTCCTCCAAGTCAATCTTTTCATTATAAACTCATAGGATTTGTATGTACTTTACCACTTTTAAGTCCAAACATTTTAAGTAAGTAAAGTATACCTTTTATTTGATTTAGCAAATTCCAAAATTCTTTTTAATCAATTTGAAATCCTAAAAATAATTTAAATCACTCATGATGCTCATTTAAAATTCCTTTTTCAGGATTTTTGAAAATTAATTACACAATTTTTTTTATAGAACAAAAAATCACATCATCAACCTATATCTAAACTAAAAAAATATCTGAAGATAAAGTTTTCTTGAATAGAGTAGGATATTCCTTTCCAACTAAAAACCCATTTGATAAAATAAAAGAATTTAAATGTCCATACCAAACTCTAGGTTCTTGTTTAATTCCATAAAGAGATTTGGTAATTTTAAAATTTGAATTTAGAAAATTAATATTTTCAAAACTAGGAGGTTGTTCAACATAAAATTCCTCCATAAGAAAACTATTTATGAAAGTATATTTTACATCCATATGATAAAATTTAAAATTCATAAGTGATTCATAGTATATGAGAATATTAAAGAATTATAATATAGATATAAGTTAAAAGGTATCTTCATATTCTATGCCTTCTTCTTGGTTGTACCCTTTAGCAACTAGTTTATCCATATTCCTAGTGTCCACACCATGATCATCCTAATTATTCCTAAAAACTCATTTTTTTCTTATAACAGGATAGAAATAGGGTCTATTAAATAACTTGCATACCTTAACCTATTGAAATAGTTTAATTATTCTTGAATTTATAAAACCAAACTCTCTTCAACTAAGGTTTCCTTTATAATATTAGGTTATAGTTGTGATAAAAATGAAAAAAATTGTACAATATTTCCTAAACTCTTTATAGACCTAATTCCTTCATCTAAACTTCCTATAAATATTTCTAAGGGATGGTTCTTATGGGTTCTATGTTTTCTAGGTATCACACATTTTGGTTCACTAGTATCCATCCTTTCAAGATTTGGTTATGTAAAATCGTCTCCCAAATCATCATCCTTTTTACTGTCAAATAGAAGTTTAGATATTATATTTTCAAAATAATCACTTAGATCATTTATTTGATTCATTTTGTTATAAAAAATATCACTTTTATCAAATTTCACATGATTTGATTCATTAAAAAATATTTGATCTTTTTTTGAAAACTCTATATGCCTTATAAGTAGTAGAATATCCAAGGAATATTCCTTCATCATCCTTTGGATCAACTTTACCAAGGTTATCCTTGATGTTTATAATATAAAACTTGAATACAATTACTTTAAATTATCCAACTTTTGGTATTCTATTATTCTATATCTCGTAGGATGTTTTCTTCAAAATAGGTCTAATAAAACTCTGTTTATGACATACCATGTTTTATTCATAGCTTCATCCCAAAAAATGAATAGGTAGGTTATATTCGCATAGAATTATTCTATAAATTTATTGTGAAGTCTTGATTATACTTTCAACGACACTATTCTATTGTGGTGTCTAAGGGAATAAAAAGTGTGTTTGATTCCATGTTTTGTATAATATGAACTCATGGTTCTTAAATTATCCTCCATGGTCACCTCTTAAAGTAATAATTTTGGCATATTTATCTTTTTGAAACAATTTTGAAAAACCTATAATAATATAACAAGATTCAATTTTAACACATAAAAAATAAAACCCATATAAATAAATATATATATATATATATAATTTACTAATACTTGAAAAAATATGTTACTCTTAGTATTTTAGTCCTATAATCCCAAAACAATCCAAGATTCATTTG
This sequence comes from Viscum album, assembly GCA_963277665.1. NCBI lineage: Eukaryota > Viridiplantae > Streptophyta > Magnoliopsida > Santalales > Viscaceae > Viscum > Viscum album. The sequence goes on along the minus strand of OY728165.1, from coordinate 908,478,269 downwards.
TTTTTTCATTTAAACGGTTCACTTTTTGTCTTCTCAAATAATTAAGATCTAGAGTATAGGAATTATCTATTCTCGGTTTCTTAAATTTAAGAATTTTATCTTTAAAAATATAACATGAATTATTTTAAAAATCAACAAAATAACCTTCATTACAATATTGATAAATAGTTATCAGATTATGCTTTAATCCTTCCACATAAAGAACTTTTTATGAGGACTAATATTGGATTTCTAACTAATCCAACCCCCATAATTTTTCATTGATGAACTTAGACCTTTTCTATAGAAATATAATTAAATAAGAATTTTTTTGGTACCCAAGTTCTCTTGGGTCCATCAATGTTAGTAACTAACGTTTTGGGAACCCAAATCTATTTATGATTTCCAGAAAATATAGCATAAAAATTTGAAAAAATTATTGAAATAAAGGCTTGTTTAACTCTATAAAATTGGGATTTTTTCAAACTATAATTATTTTCATGGTTAAATAATTCTCCACTGTGAAAATATGTAATTTTGGAGTGGTTTTTGATCTTATAACTAGGCATAATACAGTTTTTAAAGCTTTGGGTTCTCACCTTGGATTCGTATTACAAGAATATTTTTATGAAATTTGTTTTTTCCAAGAATTTTATTTAATTAATTTTCACTTTTTGTTAAAACACTTACAAAATATTTTAAGTATTTAACTTCTTTTTTCAGTTTTTCAATCTTATTATTATATTCAATACATGTTGCAGTAGAGTTTTCCAAATTGGTTTTTAAATCTAAAATTTATTTATTTAAGTCCTCTTCTACATCAACCATAGAATCATATGAAATTTTAATAGTTTTATTTTTTCATTTAAAAGGATTCATACTTATTTTCTAGTATGGTAAAATATTCATTTAAATCATCATAAGAGTAATTTTTATTTTTAGATTCAAACTCATGATCAAAAGATTAATAAGAGTGTACCTCATTAAAATGTTCCATAAAACACATGTTGTACTTTTTATTAGAATTTTTAGATAATGATTCTGAATATGTGGAATCACTAGAATCCTATGAATCACTCCATGTGGATTTTAGGAATTTATTGGCCTTCTTATTTAATCTAACATTCTTGAAATAATTTTTCTCTTACTTCTTGTTATCTTTTAGTTGTGTAAAATCTGGTTTGATGTGTCTAATATTCTTGAATTCATAGAATCGTACCTCTTTTGAAATTCCATCATGATTATTGAACTTATTGAAGGATTTATTAAATACTCTTATCTTGATAAATAATTTTTTAAACTTTCTAGAAAAGTGAGAAATATTACCTCTAAAGTAGAACTACTTTATGTATCATTATTAGATTACTCATATATTTGAATATATTTTCTTTTCTTATTAATATTTGAAGTCAAAACTTTTAAAGCATCATTCTCCTTCTTAACTAATCTGTGATATCCATATTAATCTTCTATCTCAGAATCATACATCATAAGAGTTCCAAGGAGATCATTTATTTTAAAATTCTTGGCCTATGTAAATTTCTTAAGTACAATAGAGATTCCACTCTATCTTGGTGGTATAATTATGAGAAATTTCAAGGCTTGATATAGTTCAAGAATAAGTGATACTAAAGCAGAAAAATTATTTACAACTTTAGTAAGTATTCTATTCAAATGGATGATGATATAACCTTCCATCATTCTGAAAGTGAAAAACTTAATCTTGGAAGTATTATATTTGATAGATTGAATGTTGTATGTAACTTCATAATAAAATGCTATAGTAGTCCACATTTCATGAGTTGTTTGGAATTGTGGAACACATTTGAAATCAACTGGACCTATTCCACATATTATAATATTAGTATATTTAGATTTTATATCATAACTGGATTCATCATCAGCATCCCATGTTTTAGGTTGTGTTTTTGGAATTTCATAAGGCTTCATGACTTTATGATAAACCTTTAGATTAAGTTATTTAGATAGGTGATAATTTGTGCCTTCTAGTAACCATATTTCTCACTATTAAAATAGGGAAATATAACCATTGATATAAATACTCTATTTTTTGATATAATAGCCATTTTGAGTATGAACACTACCTATGATACCAATTTTTGTTAGATATAGATTGCACTAAGACACAAAATGGGGTGAATTGAATTCTTTAAATTTTCTTCACTTAGAAAACTACCCTCTAAAGGATAATGACAAGTAAAATATTTTTCAATAATTTTAATTTTAATTCCAATTTTTTTTAATCCCAAAAAATATTTATTTTTAGGGAAATTGTCACATTTTATGGGTTTAGTGGTATTTTGAGCTTAACTAGAAAAAATGGCATATTTTCTGTTTTAACTGTTTTAATTTTTTTTTATTTCTGTCATAAAATTTTCTTTACTGAACCAAATTGAAAAATTATTCTCTAATAGTTTTCTATGTTCTATGGGATTCATTTAATTCTTATAGACCCAAAGCTAAATACACCATTTGGAAGCCCAAAACCAGATCACAATTTAGATCTTAAAAACTGTGCACAGATCTGGATATTTTTTATGTTTGGACCATATCTCCTAAATGAGTAGACCAAATTAGATTAAATTTGTAGTATAAATTATTGATACATTTATGAATAACTTTATTGAAGGTTTCTATGCAATAATCATCCATTTTCAAGGTCATTAATGCATGGGAAACCAGAGATGTAGAATATAAAGATTCGGTCTAGGAAGAATAAATTCTCAGAGTAAAATGGACATAACTATCTCTACACATGGTTTATGAAGCTCAAAGGAAATGATAAATTCACTGATGAATTTTTTTTATGAAGACACATTTCCTAAATTTTTCAACTTAATAGATCTAACATGAAAAAACTTTCGAAGGAAAATTCTAAAACCAAACTTTCACCCTTGCCTATAAAAGGAGGTTAATGCCCCCTTCCAAAATAATAAACTCAAATCCCAAATAAGGATCCTCAGCCGAGGATGAGGCATCTAAAACTTCTCCCTATATTATTACTTTTGTTGTTTTATTTTTGGTTTTGAATTTTCATTTTTATTTATAATTTAAATTCCATTTAGTTAAATAAATTACATTCATTTTTATAAAGTGTTATAATTTTTTTCCTATTCTCTAATTATTACATTTTAAATTTTTATTAGTGTCATTATAATTAATATCATTGGTATTTTTAATTTTGTTATTATTATTATATTTATTTTAACATTTTTATTTTAAAATTTATTTTTCCTTTCTCATTTTATTATTTTTATTCATCTTATTTAAAAATAAATTTTTATTCTAATTATTATTATTATTATTATTATTATTATTTTAGCATTATTTATAAATTATATAAATTTCTTAATTATTTTTAATTTCTTTTCTTTTCTTTAATTTCCACTCTCTCTCTCATCCTAATTCTATTTTACTTTAATATTTTATTTTATCATCACTATTATTTTTCAATTTTATTCTTTTATTTTATTCTATTTATTCTTCTTATCTTCCACCCACTCCACCAAGTGATCTCTTACTCTTAAAAATGAGAAGATAACCCTGAGGATTTTCCTAGGGGGAGGTTAAGGTTTTCTTTAATTGTATTTAAAGTTTAATTTTATGTTTGTGGCTAGAATTGAGTAGCATGAATGGGTGAGGCAAATATCCCTGATGTAGTGAATACCCCCAATGACATGCAAGTCAACCTATCTCAATTATTTTATTTGAAAAATTGTCACTTTATCCATTGGTTAGTTCTTCACAAGATGGAGTTGAACTAATTAATGGATGAAACAACATTGATAGAGCTAGGTCCTAGAATATGGAAACTCCAAGACCATGAAGTTTCATCAACATTGGTTAAATTATGAGGTATAATTAATAGTGTTTGGGCATTCAATGATATTCTATAATTTCTAAATAAATAAATGTAGTTCAAACATGAGATTTCATGTTTGTATTATCAAATTGAAATCGGACATATAAATATAAATAATTATTGAATCCAAAAGAAACTTAAGATCACGTGCTTTCTTTCCTTAACCCATTCTATTAGACATGAATAGTAGTATAAATTAAAATTTCCATTTTTCATGTCATAAATCAAAAACCCAAAAATATTGTAATTTTTATTATTAAATACTGAAAACCAAAAAAAAATATCTTATGTGATTTAGAATAATTAAGTGAACAAACTGAAAGTCTCCTCGAGTGAAACGAACCTAGTTAGCCATTTTGCTGTATTATGAAAAATATAATATTTCCTTTGACTATGCCCCGTGACAGGCGTGTATCAAAACTAGCATTGTTTATGGGGATCCAAAAGTATACTTATCTTTTTCTATTCTAAATTTTAGATAAATTTAATTTCTTTTTAAAAAAACTAAAATATATATATCTATGATGTTTTCAATGATCATTTATTCAATTCATAGAATAATTACTCTTAAGTGAAAAAAACCAGTAGCTGAAGCACCCTGGTCTTCATAAGATAGTGTTGAATTGTGGTATAGATAGATCAATGAAGCCCAAATACAAATTTTCAAATATAAGGAATTCAAGTACCACATCCAAGATCTCAAGGAGACCCTGGAGAAACCAATGGTTGAAGGATTGGCCAAGGATCTAAGTGAATTTTAGGAATACTTCCCAGAATTATAACAAGAAGTGACTAAGACATAAGAAGAGTTCTCCTCATTCCCTCCAAAAATTTTTAAATAAGTTTTACCAGAATATTTCCAAAAGAAAGTGGAAAACAAAAAACACAATTATGATATTCAAGAGCTTGATGAAAAATTGTTGGTTCTCCAAGGAAAAATGGATTGGATAAATGCATATTTACAAGAACCATCAGAATAACCTGAACCATAAGATATGCCACTTGTCTTACCTAAGGAAAAAAATGATAGAAACTTGTCTGCTAAGATAAAAGTAGGAGATCCAAAAGAATTGGATGAATTTTTGAATGAATGTGAAGAAATTATTGATCTCCCCAAACCTTGAAAAGAAGACGATTTAGCAGTATGGAAGGAAGACACCACCTAAGTGGTGTAATTTTAAGTAAATATAGAGGAGAACAACTACCTACCTATATCCACTAAGAATATAATTTAAGAGGAACTTACCACTGAGGAATTAATTTAATATGAACCAAGCCAGTTAGTTGATCTTTTCCCATACTCTATTTCTTTTGATTTTATTAAAAATAAAGTGTGCATCACTCCCTATTGTTTTAAATTTTCAGATATAGAAAATCTGTGTCATTTTTTATAGGAGAATGAAGAAACTGGACCTACACCTGCTGAGGAAAACATAAAGCTTCCCAATTTCAATTAACTAAGCCTAAGAAAATTAGAAAATAGGTTTCTCTTATTAAAGGGGAGAATTTACTTATTAAAAATTTATATTTTATTAATGTAAAAATACTTGTTTACTTCCCGTTTTATTATTCAAGTCGTGCAGCCTATATGGTGCCAGCACTGGAAGAGATGGAGGTTGCACAAGTAGAAAACAAGAATAAGTATGCTCTATACTTCATAATACCCATTAAATTCAATATATACATAATTTTGAAGGGGTATTATTTGGTTTACTCTATCCATGGATCATTCCTTACCCTGAAGGATGAAGTAAAATCTAGGAAAATCCACATGTGGTGGTTTAAATCAAAGAAGCTTCATCCACCATATAGCTTTGGATAATAGTTGGTACTTCACTCTATAGGTAGTAAAAATTAGAGTCCTTATTGGTGGATTATACCAAGAATTATCCATTTTAAATATATTCTAGTAATTTAGATTTTAATTACATTCTTATAATTAGAACATCATACAACCCACTCCCTCCTTATCTTTTTGAGCTTTAATGACATGATCCTTATGTTTAATTATGTAATCCTATTTTTTAAGTTCATGATGGTAGATAAAATCCTCAAAGAGTGAATGGGAAGGAACAAGTTTCATAAAAAAATGTGTTCACTTTTAATTATTATCTTTTAAAATCTCTATATTTTTTCCCAACATGTTTTGAGCTTTAAAATGAAAATTTTATACCTGTAGTTGAAATCATTCTTTACTTGACTAATCTCTAAGACACGATTTTATTAGGAATCATTTGATTCCATGTTTTATATTTCAATTTTAATGATATTAAATGATAAAAATGGACAATTGTACGATTAAAGTGAAGAATGATTATTAAAATGAGGACTCATGATTTAAGGAAATTAATTGATTCATATAAATGAAATTTCCCAACCATTTCTCATTATTTAAATTTATTAAATTCATGTGAATTGATTTTTTTATTATGAATCATGCCTTTAGTGATTTTCCGAAATAATATGTTCCATTCCTCAGATATTTTCTAGACCAAGTACTTCCTATTTTATCTTGATCATATTTATTGAGTGAGCTTGTGACATGACACCTGCTAAGAATTTCATTTGAACTTTTCAAAGCAATAACTATGCCAAAACACATTTAAAATGATTGAGGTATATTTTGATTACCACATATCCTAAAAATACTACATTTAAATCAATCATTTTTAAATACATAGAGACCATGAATGACCTTTAGAGGAATGATACATTTTTCATGTTATTTTTACCCATTCCTACCCTCCTCTTGGTATTTTCATGATATTTTAAAATTGAAGTGTGGGGGGGTAAAGGGAATCATGTTAAATGGGATAATTTATATTGTAAATAAGAAGTTTTGGGTGATTATTATGGGAATTGTGAAAGGTTTTAGAATCATTCATTGTAATATATTTTTCCCTCTTGAATATAAAAAAATGAATATGAAAAAAAGAATAAGAAAATGAGAAAAATGGGTTGTGATTTGGGAAAACAAAAAACACGATTACTAGACATATGATTTATATCATAAATGTTAGGTGGTGGATATGAGGCTTATTCTAAAGAATAAATTTTGAAAAATTAAAAAATTAAAATGTTCTTTAAAAAAATTAAAAGAAGGGTATAAAAATTAAAAACAATAATCTAGATAGGGTATAAATCATTCATTATTCATAAACTGATCATGATATTTTCTTTAAGTTTTGAGGAATATTGGATTTTTTGTTATTATAAGGGGAGAATTTCATTAAACTTTTTTACTTTTAATATCATAATTAATGATTTAGGAGTTAAACCTCATCCTTGTGAATTAATTTTTTACATCAAATCATTCCAACCTTAAGTATCAAATTCATTTGAACCTTTATTAAATTTCCTCATGATTTTATGTGCCTTTTGTATTTACAAAGTGGAGAAATTAGTTCCTTTGAAAGCCTATGGAAAAGGAGAATATTTTCATGATATAAGTAAAAATCAACTTGAATTGTATCCTAAGTGATAAGAAAAAATAATCCATTATTAGCCAAATCTTGGGTTGGTATGTTTTATAATGATAAATTAAGTAAATTAAATGAATAAAAAATGAAGTTCCATTGTTTTTATAAAAGGAAAAATCAAATTTTATGAATTGATTATTTCTTTGAAAATTGAGAAAATAAATTGTTATTTTATATTAATTTTTGAAAATTTTATTTAAAATTAAAAATTATTTGATTTTATTTCTTTTGAGTTTAAATATTGGTAACATCGGTACCCTCTTATTTTCAATGTTGAGATTTTATTCTTGAGTAAAATCATGGTTTAAGAATGGGTTAATTTACATAAACAATATTTTCAATTATTAATTTTAATTTCGATGTTTTTTATCCCAAAAAAATATATTTTAATGGAAATTTTTACATTTTATGGTTTTAGTTGTATTTTGATCTTAATTAGAAAAAATATCCTATTTTGGATTTTAACTATTTTAAATTATTTTGGTATTTCAACCATAAAATTTTATTTGTTAATAGAAATTGGAAAATTATTCTTTTATATGTTTTTATATTTTATTTTATTCATTTAATTATTCTGTACCCAAAGCTAAATCCACCATTTAGAAGCCCCATACTAGCTCATAAGTTGGCCCTTGAAAACTGTGCATAGATCTGGATATTTTCTATGTTTTGACCATATCTTCTAAATGTATGGGCCAAATAATATTAAATTTGGATTATAAAGGTTAAATAAATTTATTAACAACTTTAATGAAGTTTTCTATGTGTGAATCATCCATTTTCAAAGTCATTAATGCATGGGAAACTGGTGATGTAGAATATTAAGAGTTTATGTGGGAAAAAATAAATTCTCAGAGTAAAATGGGAATAAATCTCTATAAACATGTCATATGAAGAAAAAAATTTCAGTGGAAACTTGAAATACATTTATTAATAACTTTTATGAAAAAAAATTCCCAATTAGTCTATTTAATAGGGATAAAATGTGTAAAATTTATAAGGAAAAAATTCTGGAACCAAACCTTCACCCTTTTCTATAAAAGGAGGGCTATACCCCCTTCCAAAATCATCAGCTCAGCCCTCATATGAGGATCCTAGATTGATGAGGGGGCTACTAAAACTTATCCCTATATTATTATTTTTTTAATTATAATTTAAATTTTTTAGTTAAATAAATGACATACATTTTTATAAAGTGACATCCATTTTTCCCTCTTATGTAATTTTTCTCTTTTTAATTTTATTAGTATTTTTATGATTAATATAATTAGTAATAATAATAATAATAATATTATTATTATTATATTTAAAATTCATATTTTAAAATTTATTTTCCTTTTCTCATTTTCTTCTTTCTCTTCTTTTCTCATTTTCTCCTTTCTCTTCTTCTTCTTAAAAAATAAATTATTCTATTAATTATAATAATAATAATAATAATAATAATAATTATTTTAATATTCATTATAAATTATATAAATTTCTTAATTATATTTAATTTCTTTTTTTTTTCTTTTCTTTTCACTATCTCTCTCTTCCAAATTATATTTTACTTTAATCTTTTATTTTCTCATCACTATTCTTTTTAAATTTTCATTCTTTTATTTTATTCTATTTCTTCTTCTTATCTTCAAACCACTCCACCAAGTTATATCTTACTCTAAAAAATGATAGGATAACCCCAAGTATTGGACCCCAGGGAGGTCAATGTGTTCATTAATTTTCATTAAAGTTTAATTATAAATTTGTAGATACAATTGAGTATCATGCATGTGTGACGTGAATGTCCCCAATGTGGTGATTTCCCCCAATGACATGCAACTCAATTGATCTCTATTATTTTATTTAATCAATTTCACTCTCTCCATTTTTTAGTTCTTCACATGTTGGAGTTGAACTAATCAATGGATGAAACAACATCGATGGAGGTTGGTCCTGGAAGATAGCACCTCCAAGACCAATGAGTGTCATCAACCTTCATTAAAGGAGGAGGTAAAATTTAGAGTGTTTAGGAATTTATTGATATTACACAGTTTCTAAATATATAATATTAGTTTAAAAAATATATTTCATGTTTGTATTACCAAACTCAAATCAAACATATGAAGGTAAAAAATTATTGAATCCAAAACCAAACCCAAGACCAAGTTCTTTCTTTCCTTAACACATTCTGTTTAGATTCTCATGGTAGTATAAATTTGAATTTCCATTTTGAAGGTCAAAAATCCAAAACCCAAAAATATTGTCATTTTTTCATTAAATACTAAAAACCAAAAAAATATATAGCTTAGGTGATTTAGAATAAGTAAGTAAACAAAATGAAGGGTTCCTCAAGTGAGATGACCCCAGTCAGACATTGTGTTTATTAGAAAAAATATAATATTGTTTTTTTCACTCCCTATGATAGGCATGGATTAGATAACATTACTTCTAATATTTTCTTTAACATAATCATGAATTGTAAATAAAATAACATAAAAGGAAGATTGAATGCAGTGATTTATAGTGGTTCATGGAATAGAAGTCCCCAAGTCCACTCCACAAACCCTTAACTCTAGGAGTTTGGTGATTTTCATAATATGAGTCCTTTTATCAGAAAATTTCAATACTTTTCTTAGGGACTTTATTATTGAGTGTAAGTAGTCAAAACCTGGTGAAATAAAAGTAATAGCTTTCAATCACGATCTAACACATCTTTATAAGTAAAAACATTCAAGATTATTTTACCATAAACCTTTTAAAAAAATAGATAATAATAAAATTATTTATAGAATAATCTCACAGTTGTAAAATACAATTGGTAGATAAAAAGAAATCTCAAAGATAGATTATAAGAAAAGGGCGGACATTGAGGATAATATATTTAAATGAAAACAAATATAATCAAGATATCATAGTTTTATATTTTGAAGCTTATTCTTCTTTTTGAATAAAATAGAGTAGAATGTGGGGAATTTGAGAGAGAGAGGTCTTAAATAGAAAATTGGGCACTTATGTTCTTATCAATATTTTCTTTTAAAAAATTGATAGAATACATAAAAATTAATGAAAAAACTTTTCTTCAAATCACATGGTATCAGATCTATAAAATCCAAAAATTAGAGTTTTAAATCTGCACATCCTTTTTTTGGAAATACCTTAGAAAGAATATTTTCTTTTAATTTATCCTTATTCTAGTTTCATTTATTATTCATTTCCTCTTGTTATAATCATTTTTACCAAAAATAGGTAAATAAATATATAATGAATGCATAGTCTCATTAAATACCATTGAAATTACACCAATGGGAATAAATACTAGGTTATAGAATGACAAAGTTGATTACAGATCACCATGTATCCAAATTCTAAAAATTCGAATTCACATAGCCAAATTGATCCACATATTTATTCTTTACTTAGCCGATTTATCTACGTAGCAGAATTTTTGTGGGCCTTCATCACATATCTATATTTATTCACATGAATTCTTGATCACATATCCAAAAATGATGTAGTTAGAAGCATCACATAGCCATTTTGAACCATGTAGTTGATTTTACCATGTATCAAAATTACGTAGTTGATTAATCCATGCAACTGATTCACATAGCCATTTGATCTACATAGTTGATTGATCACATATGTGATTAATCATAATATTATATTTACATATAGAAAATTCCATGACATGGCCATTTAACATAAGAAAATCCTTTACATAGGTGATTTTCATAGTCGAATGCTTGATATAGTTATTTCTCTATGTCGCTAAATTCCTCACATGGACGGTTTTTCCACGCTTAGGAAAATTTCATAAAAAGTGTTTATAATTGAAAAAAAAGGTTTTAATAGAATAAAATCTTTAAAAAGTGATAAAAACTAATTAACACACTTAAATAAAAAACATCAGTAATATATGAGGGGTATTTGTGATCATCAAAACCTAAAGTGCACTCGATATGTTGGAAAAAAATTAGTAGTCAAGCAACTTTAATTCAAAATTTCCATTAACCTATTCTAATTTTACCACCCTTATAGTTATCTTTCATGTTTTTAATCCTCTAGTTACAATAAAGTGTCCCAATTCCTCTATTTCTAAGAGGTCTTTCAAGAGAATATTCAAGTCCTCAGTGTGATTATTTTCCACTCCCTAACCAATTCTTCTCTATCTTCCTCATCCAACAATTATAAAAACAAATTATAAAAATACTAATATAATTAAATTATTATCATTAATATAGTGAAAATTTATTATGTTTATAGAATATTCATTATCTATCTCTCATATATCTGTTGAGAAATGAAAACTTTCCTTGTGTTATGTGTGGACTACTGCCTCCATGAACGAATTATTTCATATTTCATCATTTTATTCCATGGGTGGTTATAAAGAAGTATTTAATGAATAAAATGATATTTATGACTTTATTAATATTCTATAATGATAAATTATTAATTATATTTATTTCTAACCCAATATTAATATACCACCTTTTATTCATTAAAAATTATACAAACAAGGTCATCATCGATTTCATCTTCAAAAATCATAAATAAAACTCTCATGGAATGAACTTAGAAAATTATAAATCATTAAATTACATACATTATAGTATAATATATAATATATTAATAATGAACTTGGTATCAGAGTATAGTGATCGACCTCAACATTACAAAATGGGTGTGAAATAATCAAAATCACAAACATATGATGAGGAAAATAAATAATAACTAGTATAATTAATTATTATAATTAAATATTTTAAAATAGATATATTAAAATAATGTTATAAAATAAGTAATTAAGATGGTTATTTTTATTATACAATATTTCAGATCATTTCCAGTGAAGAAGAAATATGAGGTATGGGTTTTCTCATTTCAAATTCCTTACTTTGAGAAATATGCCCTTTTCACCATGTATTTTCTTTTGTGTGGTATATATACTTACATATGGATTTATTTTATAATAATTTTACAAAAAATAAACTAATTCAAAAATACATTTCATGTTCTATTCTTTAATGTCAATTGATTCAAAAGTTAGCAAAACTGAAAGGGTTTTGGCAACTCAACATACTTTTCATTGAACAATAGTTTTTATCCCCTGATTATATTATTATAAGTTTATAATATTATTCCATTTCATTACTTCATATTTGAATTTATATTTCTCTATGGGTAATTTACATTTTTTTATTTAAATCTTCTCCTTTTATGTAATTCTTTTTATAATAGAAAAATGTTGTGGTTAAGAATAATTCTCATCCTCTCCAATAAGATCCTTCTCTTCCTTGTACATATTATTTCTTTCCCAAAATGTTTTCTTTTCTTATTTTGGAACCCAAATATGTATTATTTATTATGAGCCTATTATTTCTCCTTACCTATTTTTAAAAGTAGGTTTTATTATCCTTTTTATTATTTGGATTTCAATGAGGGTATTTTAAAATAATAAAAATGATTTTCCTTTCCCAATTTCACACAAAATTTGTTGACATAACCATTATTTCATTTAAAGGTTCCATTATTGATATTTTATTTTAAATATTTATTAAAACTTTATTCGTATAAACTTCTCAAAAATAAATTTTGAAAGTGAATTTTCACCACATATTTTTATGATAATGATAAAATGTATTATAAAATATTTCTTTATGATTTAATTTCCATTTTCCTCCAAAACTATAAAAGATATATCTCCTATATAGTTATTTTTTATGTATTACCCAATAAATTCTATTATGAATTTATATTTCATACCCCACCTAGTTCATAAGGGTTATGTTCTCTATCACTCTTTATACCTCTCTTAACTTTTTTTTTCTCTTTTATATCTATATTATTTAATCTAATGGGAATATGATATAGAGTATTCATTATTTATTTAATCATATATCCATTACCTTATAAAGTGTGAATAAATTATAAATTAAATATTATTTAATAAGAAAGTTATCTGATTTATTGACTTGGGATTGATTAACAATTCATATACTAGTTATTTCAATATGGATGATTATTGATTACTAAGGCATGTTTATTATGTATTGTTTATTCATTCCTTTAATATGATGAATTAATTTGACTTATTTAGTGATGGTTGGGGCCTATAATTATATACCCCTTTGATGTGTTAGTGGGTCTCATAAGACAAACTAGCTTGGGAACTTACTGAATGCCTTACATTTTATATATGATTTCATGGCACAAGGCCTTGATAATTTTTTTATGATATAAAAAATTATGTGTTTCATATTAATGAAATAAATTTTTATAATCCATGTGATTATTTAAATTTTTATTTTATTCGTGGATATATTATGAGCTCATGTTGTCAATTATATGGAATTATTTTATTATTATTTATTCATGCCTTATTTATTCTATGATGAATTCTATTATAATTTTTCCATTACTAATTGATTGAGATCACCCTTATTATGTTTTAATTTTCCTAATGTTATGAAGAAGAGTATTAATTATTATATATCTAGATGTTCTTAATTTTTGGAAAATTTTGTGGAAGATGTTGAATACATATTGTAAAATAAAGAATATTTGGTTTAGTGGAAAAAATGATCATTAAATGGGAAAGATATGGGTTTTATTAGTTAAATTGTTTTTTTAACTCTCGAAAACTCCAAAAATAAAAGGTATTATGTGTGTAAGTGACTCAATATTTTTTATTGATATTTTAATTATTGATGGTTAAGTTTTGGTAACTTCAATTGGTTTCAAAATTGGTATGAAAAGAATATGTTTTTTAACACCTAATCTAGGAGTACAGGTATGGGGCTTCATAGTTGGTATTAATGAAAATTTTAGATAACTTTATATCTTAGGTAGAGTACATTATTGAGTTATAGGTAGTCATTAGGGTACGTATGTGGTTTTATTTCAAGGAAATTCAAGTAATTTTGGAAAATTTTCAATGTATTTTGAGACTGTGCATAATTAAGGTATATATTGATTTATATGAAATTTTATATTGTTTAGGGATAAGGGTTAAGTTGAATTCTAAGAGCATTGGTTTCCATGAATTTTCATTTATTATATAGTAAGAAATATCTTAATTTAATTACTATTATAAATTAATACTATAATACATTATTTAAAACCCTGTGGATAAATCTAAATATAAGAAAAAATCTTAAAATTTTGGTGAAGTATAAAGATTTTTATTTCCTATCATTGAAATCTCTATCTAGATACAAAAAAAGGATATAGGATCTATATCAAATGAAATAATGGATAATATACCTAAAAAATATTGGTTTAGTATTAACTCAATCTTCAATCGGTGCAAAACAAATGGTCATAACTTCACACCTAGTTTAATACTCAAAGGGATATGCTTTAAATACATTTTTATATCATGATTCATGATTATATTAAGAAAATAATCACATATTTTTATCAATGATAGAAAATAAGATTTCAAGGAAATAATTTATTTAATGGGTTATAATCTAACACGTCAGAAATTATAGTAATTTAAAGTTATGATTTCTTATTTTACACAAAACACTAAACAAAAATGAACAACATTATAATATAAATATTTTAATACATCAATTGAATTATAGAGTATATATAGAAGTAAAAATATTATTAAATCAATATAAAAAGTATAATCAATAGAATCAAGTAGTAGAAGTCTTCCTTATGAGGCTTATTTGTCTAAGATTGGAAGGGAGGTAGCTTTTCTATATTTTTCCCTAGACCAGCCTCATGTAAAACTCTAACAAGTTTGGATTGAGTAGAATCATTTTCTGGATAAATTAAATCTCATTGAAATCACTATGAGATACATGTGAATTGAATCACTACTAATGACTGCCATTATTTCTTACTTAACCTTAGATATTATATGAAGATTTTGACGAGTTCTGTAAGTAGAATTTAGAATGATATTAACATGTATTTATCAGTGTAACAAATTATATATATTATATATCATGAGTAGTTTTATACATTTTTCATTTTTACTTTTAAATAAAAAATAAAAAATATTTTTAACACAAATATATTGAGTTAACATATTTAAATAACTAATAAAATCATTATGCTTAAAAATGTATTTTATAAAAATATGTTTTTTTATGCGCTATAAATTTTATTTTAAGAAAATAAATGTAATATGATTAAATGATCACTTTAATAAAATATATTTATGATATGAATAATATATTAACACTCATTAACTATTAATTGATAAGAAATAATAATAATAATAGTTAATATTTAAAAAGTCACATTTCTATGAAAAATAGTTTTTTTCTATATAGATTATGTTTTAATTTAAAATTAAATTTCCTAATATTCAGAAAATGAGTTAGATTAAATTTATTACAAATTTATAATCATCATGTGAATTTTTTTTAAGCATGGTCTTATTATATTTTAGTAAAAAGATAATTACCATAGTAAATATTTAATCAAGGTTAATGGGTAAAAAATAAGTAATCTACCATGGCTCAAATTTGACTAAATAAAATCAAAACTTAGAAATTATAGAATATATTTTTTAGGTATGAACTTAAATCTCTCATTTCTTGCCAATATTTCCTCATCTATCTCACCTAAAAACCATGTGATTCAATCTTTACCCTCCACATAACTTAGGTTTCCAAGGAAATTTCTATCTTTTCCACCAATAAAAGGATATCACTTAAAATAACTTAAATAAACACTTATAATTAAAAATTCTATTGAAAATATACCCAATTTACCTCAAAATTATCCCTCCTCTATTTTTGGAAACCCCTAGTTACAATTAAATTTCAAAATTCATCCATTTCTAAGAGATCTTTCAAGAGAAGATTCAAGTCCTCAACATGAGTACTATCCACTCTCTAACATTTTTTCTCTATCATCCTTATCCACCCCTTATACAAAACTATTATAACCATACAAATATAATTAAATCATAATAATTAGTATACTAAAATTTTATTATGTTGATGGAACAAACATTATCTATCTTCCTCTCATCCATTGGTAAATAAAAACGTCACTCATGTTATCTATAGATTATCACCTTCATAAATGATGCAATTAATTTTTCATAACTTCCTTACATAGAGGGTTATAATAATGTATTTAATGAATAAAAATAATATTTATATATTTTTTAAGATACTAAAAAGATAAATTAGGTTTTCTATTGATATCTAACCCATTATTAGTATACCACCTTTTTGATCAATAAAAATTTCTTAAACAAGCTATTTACAGATTTCATTATCATGAATCATAACTAAAACTCTTATGGAATGAAATTTAAATCTTATAAATCATTATTTAAAATCCATTCCATTAATTTAAATAATCTAGTAATTATTAGGTTATTATTAAATTACGGGAATCAGCAATGACATTACAAAGTGTGTGTGAAATAATAAAAAACACTAATATCTGATGATGAAAATAAAAAATATCTAACTAATAAATGTGTAATGAATGATTATTAATAAAGGGTATAAAAGATAATAAATTTAGATATGATTCTATAATAAGTAATTAATATTTTTATGTTTATCCTACAGAAGTTTAGAGCTTGTCTGACCAAGGAGTAATCCAAGGTAAATTTTTTCTTAATTCAATTTAGTTTATTTGAGACTTACGCCATTTTCACAAAAAAAATATTTTTTGTAGTGTATATACTACCCTATGGATGTATTTTATCATAATTTTACTAAAATTAAAGTGGTTTAAAAATCTATTTCAAGTTCTCTCCTTCAATTTCATTTTATTCTAAAGCTACAAAAGTTGTAAGGGTTTTATCAACTCAGCCATCTTTTAATTGAGAAAAAGTTTTTCTACATTGACTATATTCTTATAATATTATTATATTCTTCCATTTATTTTCTTAAATTGGGAATTTTATTTATAACTTAGTAATTTACATTTTTTCATCAAAAAATTCATCTTTTATATACTTCTATATTTAATAACAGAATGTTGTAGTTAAAAATTGTAACATCCTGACCCGGATGCCACTAAACCGGTGCTCCAATCTAGTTCGTTATGAGGTCGCAAGTGTGCCTACCCATACACTAAAGGTTTCCAACTAGCAGTGAGATTATAAAGGTGGTATAGTGGGGAGACTATACCCTCATATTAGAGTAACACTATGGGAATACATAATTATCATACACAAATGTAAATAAAAAGAGTGGGGAAGCAATAAATAAACTAAAATAGAACTTTATATAATAATAAATGAAAATATATAAAATCCTAAACAACTATATCTTACATAAAACACTTATCGCCCATTGGTCTGACAATACAGGCACAATAATACAAAAGAAACATAAATAAAAGTGTAGGGATCTACTACTAACTCTGAACCAGACCAAATATATTGTCTCCAAACATTGTCGAACAACACTAGCCTGATAAAAAACCACATGAACAACTCTACTAAATCATGAAACTCTAGGCATCAACCCTATCCACCATGAAACTATGCTCAACCTGAAAATGGTACACAAGGTCTATATGCACACTGAGGTGTATGTGTAGTAGTTAGAAATAATCTCATTAGTCCACCCCAATGATGAAACTATAAAATTTGATACCATAAGTGAATTCTCATGCAATATGCTTAGCCTAGATGAGACTAAACTTAAAAGATAGGTAAATCATATAACATGAAACCATAATCAATCCATGGGTCTGTGATTTTAGTCAACTAAGTAAGGTTCTATCATGGATATACATATTTATATTTTTACATATGTATAGTCCCATACCTATGCATATATACATAAATATGAATATACATGAGTAAGGTGAAAGAAATAACATTAAACCATCAACATTCGATCTTTGGGTCTTTAATCCCAATCACCTGGATGTCCAGTGAAAAGGGAATTGAGATGGTTGTCGTGCCACTCAAGATTTGTATCATTAAGTCAATATTTGGGTTTTTAATCCCAATTGAAAAATAATTTCTTCGGATAGTGTCAGAAATGTCTGAGCAATCTATGTCACCACAAAGGGATACTCATCCCAAACTTGGGCTCACCCGTACTCACCTCTAGTCACTGTAATAATGGATTATAAGGAAGTATATCCAGACATCCTATAAATTTTCACTAAGGTGGTCTCCATACTAAAAATTTCATGTAAATCTAGTCTAATTTATGAGCCCTAGGCCATAGTCCATAGGCAATTAGGACAATGTGAATCAGATGAACCCTAAGATCTTGACCCTTAAGGTAACTATAGGATAACTCACTAGTGCGACTCCATTAACACCCCTCAAGATCCAAATATGAACTTCATGCCCAATAAAAATCATAGGTGTGAGATTCCATGATCATCCACCCTAAAAAGAAAAAGCTATCATAATCCTGATCCCAAAAATCATGTTTGGAGATCATGATCATAGGAAAATTTTAGGAGAGTGTAGTCATCCTCCATGATATATAGGTCGAGAGAATAATCATTCTCTATTGACCACAAGTCAAGGAAAGTGTAATCATACACCAATAACCATGGGTTTAGGAGAGTGTAATCATCCTCATTTAACCCACGTGTTGAGAAGAGAATAATTATCCCCATCATATAAAAACTCAAGAAGAGAAAAATTATCCTCATCACTTAGGAGAGAAGAATCATCCATGAGTATCTTTACTAGGGACACCATGCCCATATATCATAATCATAGGATCAATATCCAAATTCTAGGAAGAACCTATGGAAATCTCAATAATCTAATAATCAAATATATAGGCTTAATAGCCAGATCCTCGGTAGTACATCTAGGTATACAAGTAAATATTAAAAATAACATGGCTCAAAATCCAGATCCTAGGAAGAACATCTAGGAATACCAAAGAGAAATAAAGATGCCTCACATAATTCTCATCAGCCACCAACTTGGAAGCACCTTTGATAGATAATTTTTCATCATTAATAAATATGTGAAAGCATAAAAAAAGAGTTAGGGTGTTTGAATTCCTAAAACTAACAGGAAAACCATAGCCACTCGGGCTTATAACTTTGGAATAGTTTCTAAGGTGGCATTTGATAACATCTCTACCCAAACTCCCAATGCACTAACTCCAGGTCAATCAAACATTGAGGCACCCACTAGGTCCCTCAAGTCAAAATAGTAAAGATGAAACATACTTGGGATCCTCTTTTGAGGAGGAAAAAATGAGGAATCCTATAAGGGATCCTCAAACAGTAATAAAGTAGAGGGATCCTACATGGGATCCTCATAGTTCTATATAAGAAAAGAAATCCTAGAGTGGACCCTCAACAACCAAGTACAAAGTTAGATGCATCCTACAGGGGATCCTCTAAATGATAACTTGGGAAAGAGATCCTACAAGTGATTACCTAGGTCAAAACATAAGTAAATTCATCCCATTGAGGAACCTTGGTAATAAGAATAATATATATTTATCCTAAATGGGATCTTCTAGGTCTAAGCATAATTAGATTAATCCTACAAGGGATCCTCAAAAACAACTAATCTCATGGACTCTTAGGCCAGAAGGGCACATCACAAGAGGGATAATTCCTCAAAGGAAGAGCTATGAAGGCATCAATTAAGAGAGATAACTCATAGATAATATTATATCAAATATCAATCTCAAGAGACAAATGGATTTTATTACTAGGTGAAGAACCTCTCTTTTTTATATAAAATCCTAAAAATACCCATTTGAATCCCTCAAAACCCTCCATAGGTTTTACCATCACAATATTCATGGAAAACTACTCAAAATGGAGTTCTCTTACATCCAATTCCATCTTTGGGGAATAAAATAGGAAAAAAACTAAAAAAGTATCAAAGGAGGAGTACACATTGTGTGCACCCTAGTACATGACATGTACCCTCAAGTCCCCAGCTGAGCATATAATATAGAGGGACTTGGAATGTAAATACCTAAGACACAGCATGTTGGCCATATATATGGCGTGTACCCAGAATGGGGTACCTTTCCATATACCTCACATGGCCTATCCATATATATCCTTGATGTGTATACCTATATATTGTGTAACCCACATAGGGTCTGGCCCTGTACATTACATGGAATGTTCCCCTTACATAGCCATTCTGGATGGGTACTCGGTTACACGGTCGTGTCTCAGTAAACATCATGTATACCCCATACATGGTGTGTACATACAAAAATTCATCTTCTCAAAAATTAAATAACACAAAGTGTGTGTTCTCTGAACCACATGCCATGTAGATGGGTTTTCCCTAATGGAAAACCCTCAAAACACCCTCATACCCCCATTTTCACCCTAAAATAAGTAGATCGAACCTTAAGGGGTAGTAATAAAAAAAGGGATTTAAAACTTTAAAATTATTAAAATACAAGGATTTATAGACTAAATTAAAATAGTATACCTTTGGGTGTAATCCACCAAAGCTTCACCCATTTCCACGGTCCATAGTTGTTGCATGACAATCTGGCATGTCCCATGCTCCACAGCGGTACCCTTATTACCATACCTCTATTTATCTATCTCCCTATCTTGTTTTCTCTATCATTAAAATGAATTAGGATCCCCATTTACATGTTTTATAATCAATTAGTAAAAGAAGAAAAGAAAATGAGAAAAAGAAAAGAAAAGGAAAAGGAAAAGGGGGCCTCAACTGGCACCAATGCCCAACTCAATTTTATGCTCGACCTAAGTAAAATTCCCCATTCCAAGAATAAAAATAGAGACCAAATATCAATTTGATGATCCATTAAAAATATATGACTAAATGAACCTACACGAATATATTAATATTTAATTTATTAAATAATTATTATTAATTATTATGTTAAAATTCAAATGGCTCAGATTTCTACCAAACTCATATCCTAAGGTAAAAACCCTATTCTAGGACCAATGGAGTGGCCAAAAAAATTATCCAAGATAATTTTCTAGGATGAATGACCATTTTTTACCTTACAAGAATATTAATGTATAAATTAAATTTTTTTCTCAAAATTCTAGTTTGGAAAAACACAGGTCATTACAACCACCCCTCCATAAACCTTCTCGTCCCGGAGAATCCCGGTGGGAAGACTAGAACCCATTATATCAACCTGACCATCTAAACAAACAAGCTATATGAACTACCTATGAATAGTATCATAGTGTCAACAATGGTCTCATACATGGAATACATTTAACTATGACCGATTTGGTACTCCCCACCATAGGAATACCCTTGTCATAATCTCAAAAACAACTTTAAGTCAAAAGGCCCATGAAAACTACCAAATTACAATTAAAAAATAAGGTCACCATCTTCAAAAAATTTATGGTTCACTCCCCACCATCTAGATTACCTTAAACTGCTCCTTGTGCACAACCTTAATAGGTTTTCTAATTAATCCAGGAAGGACATTTAAAATAAAATAAGGTGTAGATTCGATGCTCTCTCAATATACTCCAAATGATATCAAAATAGAGAATGATTAAATCTACACATGAGTACACTAATATTTTATCAAAATTCATGTACATATCTCTCTAAACTATTCTCACAATAAAAAAGGATGAAATTTCCAAAAACGAACACATGACACCCCATCACCCAAAAATGCGTGTCCAGGTCCAAAAATGGGTCAAAAGATTTATGACTATTGTAGTTGTAATAATTTTATACATAAATATTGTAACATAATACCCACATTCGACTAATCCTTATTCAAGATGAAAATTATATTTTAAAATAATTTATCAACTGAAAATAACATTTTAATTCTCTTATAAATTATAGATCTTATAAAATATGTCACCTTTGTGCACACATAATAGATCTTTATGTCCCATATTCTCACTGATTGATTATAGTGATTTAATTACCTATTTTAAAATGATAAGTTTGAAATAAAATAAAAATTATTATAAAATTTAAGAATTAAAATAATCAAAATTACTTCTTTAATACTTCTTTAAAGTTTACTCACATGTCACCATGTGTAGATTATAACCTGTAATAGGTGTTTTTTATGGGAAAAACACAACATCTAATGGAAACTAATATAAAAAAATATTAAACGAGTGGTTATTTAATTAAGATAAATTACACTATAATGAAATATATGTTTCATAATCATCAAGATAAGTAAGAATACAATACTTAATTGCTTCATTCAGGAATCTTTAAAAAACATATTTGGTTGTTTATTCATACTACATTGTTTTCATTAATGTAAAAATAAATTGTGCATATATGGATCCATACACTAATATCATATCATAGTGAACATAAATTATATTAAGATACATAATAAAAAACAAACATATGTTATAAGTTAGATCAAATTGATATAATGGAAAGAAATATGATGACTGACTTACATGGAAAATACTTTCATCAATGTGAGGCTCAACATATCTACATCTCTAAGATCCGCGATATATTTCTTAAAAATCATCAGCCGAAAATCGTACCCACAAATTCTGGTAGGAATTATTATCTCATAAACATCCAAAAACATAAATTCATATGATGATAATTTAAAAATTCCTCGAGAAGAAGACATATGTGAGGTCAAAGGGGCGTCAACATGTTACTACTTTATATGCAACATGTATTTGTCATTAATGAATTCTTAGAATATATATATATATATATTAAAATATTAAAATAAATTCAAAATATATATATATTGAATAAAGGATATAATATGTGTATACCTCAGTGACAATTCATTGTACAATTCTAGATATCCAAAGTAAAAAATGTACTATAGTCCACCCCAATGAAGAAACCACATTAGTAGAGAATGGTACTCTAACTAGTGCATCAATAATATCATAAACCATTTTCCCATGTGAATCCATCCCTATCTTTTGATGATGTAAGGTATTCTCAATATAATGTATGATCTCTTTTACTAGAATATGATACTACAAATCATTAATATATAACTAATGATAGAATAAAAACTATGGAAGATGAGGTGAAGAAGCAGGAGCTGGTGGAGGTTAAGGAGTGGGATATGTAGCCTAAAACTGTATCTGTATGTTTTTAAACATTAACTATAATAATAATCAAATTCTATCCTCCACTCCCTCACCCATCTCCTAAACTTTAACATGTAAATATTCTACTCTTTTTATTATATAAATATTCCATCGAAGATATACCAAAATTACTGAAAAATTTTCTAATTGATACACCCACATTGCATCCTAGTACATGACCTAAGTGTTCTTCCTTTCTTAATGCAGTATCCAAAATACCCATCATATAGAGGTATGAAGGTCCCCTTTTCACTCTTCTCCTCAAGGGATTCATGTAAAAGATATTTGAAAAAATTATTAGTGTTACAAAATATAAAGATTTAATAAATAACTTAAATTAATTCTTATAATATTTTTAGTTATAGATTTTCTATCTTCTATAAGATATTATACATTTTTCATCATCTGGAACCATTTTTATTTTTCAAGTCTAACGGGGAGATCTATATGAAGTATAAAGAGTCATCTCTCAATTTTTCAAAAATTTTATCCATCCTTTTTTATTTGAGTAATGGATACCCTCCATGAGATAAAGTACTAGGGTGATGTTATTAATATTTTCATGACTTATTATATACTCCCTTTACTTATTTTAAATGAAATGTGCATAATTTGTGTGAAATATTAATGTTTTAATATTAAGTATAATTTTTGAGCATTTTTAGAAGTAGTCCAATTGAGTCAGTTTACTGTATTATTAATAACTATCACTATACTAAACAAAATTGTGTGGTTATTGTTTTTTAGGATTCTACTTTCAATATACAACATTTCATTAGAAGGTACCATGAGCCAATTCCTCCATTTTAAGGGTCATATGTTCCTCACAAACAAGACCAAAAAATATGTGAAAAAACTGGACTATTCATGAAGATTGATTTACTGGGATAAATAAAGAAGTCCAAATTCCATTATTCTCTATAATAATTCGGGGGAAAATTCAACGATTCTTGGATAAAAATTTCAAGGCCCAAATCCAAAAACAATGGGCCCAACATATGCTTTAAAATCCAGCCCACCATTCTGTCTGGGAATTAAAAATAGAACACTAATATTGAAATTTCTCCTGATGTATACATCCATTCGATCTGAGATTTTTCAGAGTGAAAGAGTAGATATAGGTGGAAGATTTTGTTGAAGAAATCATTTGGATTTGAAGGCATATTCCTATTCCAAAATCCATTCACATTTTGGCCATCGAAAAAGCATGGATAGAAATGGATAGTTTACCTTTTTTTAATAAAACCTCCATAACTCTGGATCCACTTGTCCAAATGCCTCAAAAGTTTTACAGTAGTCGGAAAACTTTATTATCTACAACTTTTAAGAAGGATATATTTGGATATTCTTCTTTATGAATAGAAAAATTGGCGATTCAATTGGAGGGACAGATTGGAAATGCAAACAGTCCACTCCTTGGGCTATAAATACTCTCCCCTTCTCTCCTTGAGAGGGGTTGGCATTTCAGAGGAGAGGAGATCATATTGGAACGACCAAAGATTTTCCAAAGTCTTGGGAGGACCTGATATACTCAATTTTTCACTTGAGAGACCTTTCATCCTCTCTTTGTTTTCACTTACTTTTGTGTTCTTCATTTTTGTAATTTTGTAAGTCCTTTCTTTTGTAATTCTGTTTTAATGCAAGTTTCTTCTTCAATATCTCTTATTCTCCTCCACCTTCTGTATTTTAATATTAATTTTCTTAAAATAGTTTAAATTCAGTTGAA
This sequence comes from Viscum album, assembly GCA_963277665.1. Lineage (NCBI taxonomy): Eukaryota > Viridiplantae > Streptophyta > Magnoliopsida > Santalales > Viscaceae > Viscum > Viscum album. The sequence continues at coordinate 908,453,209 of OY728165.1, read as the reverse complement.
TATCCTTCCCTTATTTTGCTTCCTCATTCAATCAAAAATCTGTTTTTAATTATCATCATTGTTCGTGTGTGTGTGTTCGACGTACCACTCTTTTCTAATCCATTTATTTTTCTTCTATTCTTAATTTATCATCATAATTATTATAACCAGAATATTAAACACCCAAATGTCTGAGTAAATATCTCATTGGGTTGAGTCAAAATTTAGGGATGTTAAGTGATTGAGAGTATTTTCTCGATGAGTATTCATTAATTTAACATTGTGTATGTTGGACTTAATATGTCATGGATTAATGACATATTTTGTTTAGCATGTGGTTTCCATGGATTATTGGAACCATAAATACACTACCATAAAAAAGTAATAATTGATTTTATAATCCTAGTTAAGTTAAGGCTTGGATTAAAGCTTTAACACTTAAGAATTCTAATCGACGTCAACTTGTGAAGTGGGTGTTAATTTAAATGCAATATAAAGCAAAGCTCAAGGATATAACAAGCTTAAATCCCTAATAATGAACTCACCCCAATATTTATCATTTTTTTAAATCAATTATAGTCAATCAATCATTTCAATTAAGCTCTGCAACAAACCCCCTAATCAAAATACAATCAACTAAAAACAAACGACTACTAAAAAGTATCATCGCCGAGGATTCGACCCGAGTGCTGCTATACACATTAGCAGAGCACCGGAACTTTGACCGGTCGATAGGTGATAATTGGCCGTGCGTTTCAAATGGCGTCGTTGTCGGGGATGGTTCTTTATGTAGTCTTTAGTTTCTGGTTATTGTAAAAAAACAAAATTTAAAAAAAATTGAAAAAAAACACAAAGAAAAACCCGTATTCCTCTTAAAAACCATAAACTGAAAAAAATACAAAGAAAAACCCATATTCCTATTTCTTCAAAAATCTCTTTGAATGTCCAGTAGCCTTCCAAACAATCCCTTAGATTTGTTTGACCCAGAAATTTAGCAAACACTTCGCCAACTTAGGAGGAACTTAAGAGATAATCGAATAATTCAAGAACCAGTCCTTGTCCAACCAGTTGAATTTGAAATAGCCAATCCTAGGGAAAAACCCTTAAATAACTCGCTGCCCCTGATATGAATTACCAACCTCTTGGTATTTAATATCCAAACATAGAAGCTGACTTCAAACTCAAATCGGATTTGATTCATCTTCTCCCTCATTTTCACGGGCTAGCCGGTGAGGATCCACATCTCCACCTTAAAGAGTTCCAAGTAGTGTGCTCTACCATGAAGACTCAAGGGGTTTCTGAGGAACAAATCAAACTCCGAGCCTTCCCTTTCTCCCTAGCTGACACTTCAAAGTCATGGCTTTACTACCTACCTCCTGGTTCCATAACTACATGGAATGACATGAAGCGACTCTTCTTAGAGAAATTCTTTCCTGCTTCTCATACTGCTTCTATTCGAAAGGAAATAAGTGGTATACGTCAATTCCCAAGTGAATCACTCCATGAGTACTGGGAGAGGTTCAAAAAGCTTGTGGAAACCTGCCCACACCACCAAATTCCAGACCAACTCTTGATCCAATACTTCTATGAGAGGTTATTGGCTATGGAGAGAACTCTCATAGATGCCGCAAGTGGCGGTGCTCTTGTTGATAAAACTCCTGCAGCTGCAAGAGATCTCATAAGTAACATGGCTGCAAACACACAACAATTCCATACTCGATCACATGCTTAAGTCAAACAAGCCCAAGATAATCAATCAATTGATCCGAACAAGATGACCGAGTGGATGAGTGAACTTACAGGTCTTGTGCGATAGCTAGCTATGGCCACCAAATCCCCAACCTCATATTCTCCGCAATCAATGTTTCTTGGACCTGTCAAAAACTGTGGAATCTGCAACTCTCCATATCATCCAACTGACACATGTCCACAACTTCAAGAGGATCAATCCAATTCATCTGGACCAATAGAGCTTAATGCAGCATATTCACAGAGGAACACCAATCCTCAACTATCAGGTTAGTTTGTTAGAAACTTCAATCAACCTCACTCTCATCCCTTCTCTTCTTCCTATAACCAAGGCCTGAGGTATGGTAATCTCGTTTCTCATCCCCCTCAATTCACTCCGCAAAACCCAAACCAATTCCAATATGTTCAAGGTGGTGGTAACTTCCATCAACCTTATCCTTTTGTTCCTCAACCTCAAAGGAACAATCCTCCTCCTGGATTCCATTATCCTAGTGAGCCTTCCCAATTCCAAAACCAATACAATCAATTTCCCAAGAACCAAAATCAAGGCAATCCCAACCAGGGACAAGCCTCTTCTTCCAAGCAACCATGGGAAAGTTCAGTGGAAGATCTTGCCTCCTTCCCTCATTCTAGCCTTAAAAAAATTGAAACTCAAATAGGTCAACTTGCATCCCACCTGAGCCAACAACAACAATCAAATTCTTCCCAACTCCCAGCTCAACCATTACCCAACCCCAAGGGTAATGTAAGTGCAATTTCACTTAGATCAGGAAAGCAACTCGCTATGACTCAAGATAAATCCTCAAACCCTCCTTTTAATGTCGACCTGGAAAATGAAAATAAAAAGAAACTTGAAAAGGAACCTGAATCCATTCTCTCACCTCATTCCATTCCACTTAGAAATCCAATTCCTTTTCCTCGAGCTGTTTCTAAACCAAGGAAGTCCTTTGAACCTGATTCTGAAATGCTCGACATGTTTAGACGTGTTGAAGTCAACATTCCCCTCTTAGATTCCATAAAACAAATTCCTATGTATGCCAAGTTTCTCAAGGATTTGTGTACCCACAAGAGGAAACTTAGGACCTTCGAAAATGTTTCCACCCAACAGTCTATTCCCATAAAGTGAAAAGATCCAGGGAACTTTACGGTTCCATGCCAAATTGGATGTTCTAACTTTGATGATGCACTCATAGACCTAGGAGACTCAGTTAATGTCATGCCCAAATCCATATTCTCCAACCTTGGTCTAGGTCCCTTACATCCAATGGGTGTTGTCATTAAGTTAGCCAATCGAAGCATAGCCAGTCCTGAGGGAATAATTGGGGATGTCCTTGTCTGAGTCAATGATCTTATCTTCCCTAATGATTTCTATGTACTTGACATGGAATGTGAGACGAACTCTTCTAGATCTCCCCTAATTCTAGGAAGACCATTCCTCATGACTGTGAGAACCAAGATTGATGTCCATTCAGGCATCTTATCCATGGAATTCGGTGACCAACTGGTCAAGTTCAACATTTTCCAAGCCATGCGATATCCATATGAGGATCACTCTGTATTCTCAATCAATGCTTCTGAGTACACTTCAAAGAGTCAAACAAAACCCAATCCACCATGTTCTTCATGTTCTAATGACAAAGGATCTTGTGAAATCTGCACCATGATTAACAATGTCATAAATGGTGAAGTTGATGTGGAAATTTCATTCATAGACTCTATAAATATATAAGAACTTGAAAACTCTCTTGTATCCCACATCAACTTTGATATCTACTGCTCCACCTTGGATAGTATTAAGGAGAATGAATCTGAAGTAACTGAACTCCCTTCATCCATTCCTGATATGTCTAACCCACAAATAAAAGATGAGACTGATCTGAAACCTCTTTCTGAACACCTGAATATGCATTCCTTTTCCATGATCACTCTTATCCTGTCATTATCTCTTCCACACTTACTGAAACCGAGGAGTCCAAACTTGTTCAAGTGTTAGATGAAAACAAAAAGGCCTTAGGGTGGACCCTAGATGACATACCAGGAATCAACCCTACCCTTTTCATGCATCACATCCATCTTGAGGAATCATCCAAACCAATTAGACAACCACAAAGAAGACTCAATCCACTCATCCTTGAGGTAGTTAGGGAAGAGATCACCAAGCTTCTTCAAGATGGTATTATCTACCCAATTTCTGATAGTGAATAGGTTAGTCCAATTCAAGTTGTACCTAAGAAGGGTGGGATAACTGTTGTCACAAAAGAACATGGGGAGGTAGTCACAACTTGAGTGAAGAACAAATGGCGTGTATGCATTAATTATCGAAAATTGAATGCTGAAACACGAAAAGATCTCTACCCTCTTCCATTCCTTGATCAAATGATAGAAAGATTAGCCAGAAAGTCACACTATTTCTTTCTGGATGGATACACCAGCTATTTTCAAATCCCAATCTCACCTCAAGATCAAGAAAAGACTACTTTCACATGCCCCTTTGGAACATATGCATATAGAAGAATTCTTGTTGGCCTTTGTAATGCTCCTGCAACATTCCAGAGGTGTATGATGAGTATCTTTTCAGAATTCATTTAACACTGCATGGAAGTCTTCATGGATGACTTCACCATTTATGGTGAGTCATTTGAATCTTGGTTTAATTCACTCTCTCTAGTCCTTCAAAAGTGTGTCAAGTGTAACCTTGTGTTAAATTTTGAAAAATGTCACATCATGGTTGCAAATGGGATTGTTCTAGGGAACATAGTTTCAAAAGATGGTATTGAAGTCGATCCTGCCAAAATTTAAGTGATCCAATCACTTCCTCCACCCACTTCTATTCGATACATCTGTTCATTTCTTGGTCATGCTGGTTTCTATCGAAGATTCATCCATAACTTCAGTAAAATTTCCCTCCCACTCACTCGTTTTCTCCAAAATGATATCACTTTCCATTTCGATGAGGTTTGCAAGAGGGCCTTCATTGAACTCAAAACTGCTCTCATATCTGCCCCGATAATCTAACCCCCTGATTGGTCCTTACCCTTTGAATTGATGTGTGATGCTTCTGATAGAGCTGTCGGGGAAGTTCTTGGTCAAATAAGAGAAAGAATTCCTCATGTCATCTATTATGCCTCAAAAACATTGGATGAAACTCAATCTCACTACACTGTCACTGAAAAGGAAGTTTTAGCGGTGGTTTTTTACTTAGATAAATTTCGGCCCTATCTCTTAGGTGCAAAAATCATAATCTTCATAGACCATTCTACTATAAAGTTCTTACTCAAGAAAAGTGATTCCAAACTGAGGCTAATAAGATGGATCCTAATGCTCCATGAGTTTGACCTTGAAATCAAAGATAGACCTGGAAAAGAAAACCCTATGGCTGATCACTTGAGTAGAATTTCTAATTCTTCTCATTCATAAATCATTGATACTGAATTCCCCATTGAGAACCTTTCGTCTCTCACTCCAAAGTTACCATGGTATGCCCCAATTGTAAATTATTTGGTTTTCGGTGTTTTTCCTGAAAACTTTTCAAAATAACAAAAAATGAAGTTGAAAAGTGATTCAAAATACTATTTTTGGGAAGAAAATAAACTTTGGAAAACTGGGTCAGACATGGTAATTAGGAGATGTGTTGAAGAAAATGAGCATTCTTCTATCTTAGAATTTTGTCACTCACTTCTCGGAGGTGGCCACTTTGGACCACAAAGGACCTCCCGAAAGGTTTTAGACTCTGGATTCTTCTGGCCTTCACTCTTCAAGGACTCACATGAGTTCTTTCAATCATGTCCCACTTGAAAAAAGTTTGTCACAATCTCCAAAAGAAATGAAATTCCCCAAAAGCCCTTAATCTTTTGTGAAATCTTTGATGTTTGGGGCATTAATTTCATGGGACCATTTACCCCTTCCAATGGATTCTCATACATTCTTCTTGCGGTCGATTATGTTTCAAGGTGGGTCGAGGCCAAACCCACTAGAAAGGATGATTCACATACTGTTAATGAGTTCCTGAAGACACATATCTTCCATAGATTTGGCACACCTCGTGCCTTGATATGTGACTTAGGAACCCATTTTTGTAATAAAACCATGGAATATCTTTTGAAAAAGAATGGGGTTGTTCATAAAACTTCAACTGCATATCACCCCCAAACAAATGGCTTGGCTGAACTTTCTAATAGAGAAGTGAAAAGAGTGCTTGAGAGAACTGTAAAACCCACCAGAAAAGACTGGCCTAAAAGACTTGGTGAAGCACTTTGGGCTTATCGAACAGCTTATTAAACACCCATTGGGATGTCTCCTTTTAGGCTAGTTTTTGGTAAATCATGTCATCTACCAGTTGAAATACAACATAAGTCTTTTTGGGATATGAAAACCTGTAATTTTGATTGTGAAAAATCTGGTGAAGAAAGATTGTTGCAATTGGATGAACTGGAGGAGATTCGACTTGAATCCTATGAGAATTCCAATCTGTACAAAGAGAAGGCTAAGGTACTCCATGACAGACACATCCTGAGAAAGGTATTTCATGAAGGTGAAAAGGTAATGCTCTTCAATTCTCTATTCTGACTTCACCCTGGTAAGCTTAATTCTCGTGGGGAAGGTCCTTTTGTTATCACTAATGTTTACCCATTTGGTGCAGTGCAAGTCCAGGACCCCTCTTCCAAAAGGACATTCACGGTAAATGGACATCGGTTGAAACATCACCATGAGAGGACAAGTAATCCTAGAACAACATCAACTTCCATTGGATCCACAGTAGACCCACCACTAGATGGAGATGGCAACCCACCAAATCCAAACCAGGGGGCACCTCTTTACCTTTAACTCTCTCTCTATTTTTTCATCTCTCTACCTCTTTCTTCTTCTTCTTCTCTCCTTTATTTTTTTACCACTTTATTTTTCAAAACCTTTCTTTTTCACTTTCTCTTTTTTGTGGGTGTATCTTTATAAAAAACAAAAACAAAAACCTAAAAAACAAAAAAACCAAGAAAACAATCACTTAAAAAAATACAAAAAAAATTAAAGAGTCATGCTTACTCACCATCGAGTTTTGAAATTTTGTTTAACCATTTTGGGGAGTTAACAGACATGTTTTCATCTCAAAAATTTTGTATTTTCATCATGACTTTGGATAAAGAATTTTGTGTCAAAATTAAAAAAAATTGAATTCTCAATTTTTGATTTGGAAAATGCTTTTCCCGAATCATGAGGAACATCATTTGCTTTCATGCCAAGGCCACCTATGGCCATCTTTTCAAAATGTATGTTTTCACCCCCATTTGTGAGTCTTGAGTTTGTGGACCTTCGATCTGAATTTCCTTCCTTAGTGTGTATTAATATGATAGAAGCATTTTCTAAACCACATGAGAATCACACTAGCCAAATAGCCTCTCATTTCCCTTACATTAATACTCCTTTTGAAAGCCCCTTCGAGCCTATGAAAACCTTTTCTTTGATAGCCACATTACAAGCCTAATACCTTTTCCCACCCAATATCAACATGGATTTTCATTCCATATTTTTTTTGAAATTTAAGTGTGGGGGGAATAGATTTCATTGTTTGGGTACCCTATTTTTGATTTTTACGAGTTATCATCTACTTGAGAGAAAAATCCATTTTAGTGTGGGGGAGAGGTTGTCATTCAATGTGTTTTTGGGAATGTAATTTACTTCTATTTATGTAATTTTGTAAATTTTTTTGACAAGTGTTCAAAAAAAATAAAAAATGATGAAAAAAAATAAATTTTGTTTTGAAAATATGGGTTGTGTCTTACATAGGTCAAAAATCACTCTTTCTCAACCTTTTATCTTGTTATAACTATTACAATTAGTGTCGTGAGGAGATCAAACATGGGTTGGGATATGAGTGTGAGATCTGTTTCAAGGTCAACTTTCAAAAAAAAAGAAAAAAAGAACACTTTCATTATATTCTTATATCAATAGGAGAAGTTTTGTGGTTTGTAAATATTTCATCTTCTCATACCCTTCAAATTATCATCCTCTATTGTGTCTTTCTTCACATAATCATTCCCTTGTAAATACGTGTTTTCATTCCCTTCCATGTTTTATTTTAGAAAAATGTGCATTGTTTTTCTATGTTGGTGTTTTAACCCTCTTATTCTCTCTCTTGGACATTATATTCCTACCATCCCATAGCCACAAAAAAAACCTCTTAAAAAGACCTCTTGACTCTTGTGAACTTTGGATAGGGATTGTAAGCTGAGAGCTCTTTCAAACTCTAAGATTTTCACTTTTGGTTGGTGAAAGAATGAACCTCCACAAATACATTTTATCATCTTGAGAGGTGTGAGTTTTGAGTGTCCACATTTTCCATTTCTAAATTTGAGCATGAAAAAATGAATTAGTTTTGGAAAATTGTTTCTGTAACAACTTGTGGTGGAATTCAAAATGGAAGAGTGAAATAGTCTAAACCTCCCCTGATTGGAGAAAACAAAATTTTAATATTTGTTGGTGAGTGAAAATGATTTTGTCATGTTTTTATATTTGTTGCACATGAGGACATGCACACAACTAAGTGTGGGGGAGTTGATGTTATTAATATTTTCATGACTTATTATATACTCCCTTTACTGATTTTATATGAAATGTGCATAATTTGTGTGAAATATTAATGTTTTAATATTAAGTATAATTTTTGAGCATTTTTAGAAGTATTCTAATTGAGTCAGTTTACTGTTTTATTAATAACTATCACTATACTGATCCAAATTGTGTGTTTCTTGTTTTTTAGGATTATAATTTCAATATAAAACATTTCATTAGAAGGTACCATGAGCCAATTCTGCCATTTGAAGGGTCATATGGTCCTCACAAACAAGACCAAATAATCTGTGATGAAACTGGACTATTCATGAAGATTGATTTACTGGGATAAATAAAGAAGTCCAAATTACATTATGCTCTACCATAATTCGGGGGAAAATTCAAGGAGTCTTCGATAAAAATTTCAAGGCCCAAATCGAAAAACAGGGGGCCCAACATATTCTTTAAAATCCATCCCACCATTTTGGCCGGGAATTAAAAACATCACACTAATATTGAAATTTCTCCTGATTTAGACATCCATTCGAGCTTAGCTTTTGCAGTGTGAAAGAGGAGATATAGGTGGATGAATTTGTTGAATAAATCATTCAGATTTTAAGGCATATTCCTGTTCCAAAAATCCATTCACAGTTTGGCCATCGAAAAAGCATGGATAGAAATGGACAGTTTACATTTGTTTAATAAAACCGCCATAACTTTGGCTCCACTTCTCCAAATGCCTCCAAATTTTGATAGTAGTCGGAAATATTTATTATATAAAACTTTTAAGAAGGATATATTTGGAGATTAGGCTGTCTGAATAGCCAAATTGGCGATTCAATTAGAGGGACATATTGGGAATGCAAACAGTCCACTCCTTGGGCTATAAATACTGTCCCCATCTCTCTTTGAGAGGGTTTGGCACTTTAGAAAAGAGGAGATCATATTTTCATGACCAAAGCTTTGAAAAAGGATTGGGAGGACCTTCCATACTCAAGTTTTCACTTGATAGACCTTTCCTCCTCTCTTTATTTTCACTTACTTTTGTGTTCTTCATTTTTTGTAATTTTATAAGTCCTTTCTTTTGTAATTCTGTTTTAATGCAATTTTCTTCTTCAATATCTATTATTCTCCTCAACCTTCTGTATTTTAATTTTAATGTTCTTAAAATAGTTTAAATTCAGTTTAATCTCATTTCCTTATTTTTCTTCCTCATTCAATCAAAAATCTATTTTTAATTATCATCATTGTTCGTGTGTGTGTGTTCGACGTACCACTCTTTTCTAATCCCTTTCTTTTTATTCTATTCTTAATTTATCATCATAATTATTATAACCAGAATATTAAACACCCAAATGGATAAGTAAATATCTCATTGGGTTGAGTCAAAATTTAGGGATGTTAAGTGATTGAGAGTATTTTCTCGATGAGTATTCGTTAATTTAACATTGTATATGTTGGACTTAATATGTCATGGATTAATGACATATTTTGTTTAGCATGTGGTTTCCATGGATTATTGGAACCATAAATACACTACCATAAACAATTACTGATTGATTTTATAATCCTAGTTAAGTTAAGGCTTGGATTAAAGCTTTAACACTTAGGAATTCTAATCGACGTCAACTTGTGAAGTGGGTGTTAATTTAAATGCAATATAAAGCAAAGATAAAGGATATCACAAGCTTAACTACCTAATAATGAACTCACCCCAATATTTATCAATTTTTTAAACCAATTATAGTCAATCAATCATTTCAATTAAGCTCTGCAACAAACCCCCCTAATCAAAATACAATCAACTAAAAACAAAGGACTACTACAAAGTATCATCGCTGAGGATTCGACCCGAGTGCTGCTATACACATTAGCAGAGCACCATAACTTTGACCGGTCGATAGGTGATAATCATCTATGCATTTCATAGGGTGTAAATTATTATTTAAGATATCCTTGTAAAATCTACTCAATTCATATTAATTAAAAACAAAAAATCATAAATATGTTTTTTTAGTGATTATGAAAGAAAAAAATTTAAATAGTTGACATTACACTTAAAAATGATTCCTAATGTCTACTTTCAACAAAATTTCTCTATGTATCTTCATCTAAAAAACCATATATTTCACATGGAATTTCATTTTTTATTCTGCCAAAAATGAAATGACAAGGTTGTGTTGATTTAAAATCCATCCACCACCTTACGGAAATACATAATAATTTCTTCCTAAATTCTTTAGTGTATGGTAAATAATATTTCATCTAAAAGTGAGAAGAATAAATATAACATACTTTACTAAAAACATGTCATTATAAATAAAATAATATTAAATGATCATACCAAATTGGTCTCCCATAACTGAGTTAGTATCTTCTAGTAAACACTTCTCTAATCAAATGTCAAAATGGTTATTTTTTCTCAGGATTGTATAGCTATAAAACATATAAATTTCTTCAAATGTGGACCTATAGTATTACCATTACTGTTAAACTCTATATATTTCCATAATCATTGCTATGAGCTAGTGATAATTTAAGTAAATGTGCATTACCATGTTTACCAACCCTGGAAACCTTATAGTTTTATATAGAAGTGGGAGGCTCTAATGAAGAAGAGTGAGTATGATCCTCAGTAGAATTACATTGAGATTCCTCCCTCAAAGATCTAGATAACTTAGCTATTTGATATAACATGATCCCATAAATCAAATTAAAAAACAATTATTAAAAGATTATACAAATAAAATTGTTACAAATAAAATTGAATAATAATTGGGAAATGAGACAAAAAATAGGTAAACTAAATTAAACACACTTTTTATCATATTAATTAAATAATTTACTAAAATGTTAAAAAATAATAACAATGTTAATGAGAGCTGAATTAATATAGATAAGAGAAAACAAAACTTAAGTAATTTTTAAAATTTTAAAAATAAAATAACAAATTAATATTTATAATTTATGCATTTTTCAGGTATTAAACAAATAATTTATCATCTTTTTAAAAATATATAGCTTGAAAATGATATAATCATAAACAAATATCTTAAATTCTGTAAATTTGAAATGTCAAATAGAAAATAAATATACAATATCTATAATATTAGGTGATTACTAAAGGATTTTTTTCATATTCCTTCATCATATGTCATAAACCATGTCTATGTCATGTTCCTCAATGTACCATGAAAATATATCCATGGAAGTATAGATATCATAGAATTCATCATCAATAATAAAGTTTTCATCACTAAAATACATTTTTTTCATTACAAATGATATACCACTACACATTTGATTTATCAAGAGTATAAGAAAATTATTTTTCATCTATTTTCAGGATAAATGGGTCATCTGTGTATTCCAATCTATTCAGATTTATTAATTTGTTGTTAAATTCATCATTATCAACACTTTTTTACTGATAGTTCATTTAAAATTTAACATAAGAACTTTAAATTTATATAATCAATATCTTATATATCTTTAATAACTTCATAACATACACTTGATGTGAAGATTGGATTTTTTCTCTTACACTTGAAAAAAAATTTCTTCATTGAAAACCAATATACCATTATTATGAATTTCGATTATGTTTTCCTAGTCATTGGTATAAAATGTATATCCATTAATTTCATACTCAATACATGTTATAACATTTAAACTTAGATTGTCTTCTCACTATATCAATGTTTCTAACACATTAGATCTACCATGCATGGTCTCTTTAAACCATGTAAAAATGTTTTTTTTATAATTATTCAATACCCACATATCTTTCTTCTTTGGATAAAGTTGTTTCAACACATTAATATGTGATTTTATTTATGGTTGAGTACCATCTATGTTATTCAAAATTTTTAAATGTGCTTGCATTATTTTTTCACCTTTCAGTGACTTTATTTTCAAGACATGGATCACATTACACCTCAAACTATCTCATTCATTATGAGATATAGGATAACTGAAACGATCTTCTATAAAAACATAGTGTGTACAAAATTATTTCACCTTATCAGAAATATAATTCACAACAATAGAGGATTTTGGTAGATGTGGATTATTAACATGACCCATAAATAACTTCATATACCTTTCAAAAGGATACATCCAATATAAGTATACAAGACCAAAAATATTTATTTGTCACACCAAATGAATCATTAAATTTAATATGATATCAAAAAAGAATGGTGGAAATTGAATTTCTAGTTTAAAATTTATATTGACTATAATATTTTGTAAACTGTTCAAAGAATTTAGATCCATCACCTTTTTATAAATAGAATCAAAAAAAATAATGCACCATAATGATAGTGAATCTGACATGGATTGGTTCTATTACACATATTCAACTGGTAGGATTTGTTGAATAATAACATGAAAGTTGTGATATTTCATACCTATTAACTTATAGTATTTTAGTGATAGATAATTTTTAACATTTGATGAATAACCCTGAGACATTTTTATACCATGGAGGCACTGAAAAAAATGATTTTCTCCCTCTCAGATAATGTATAATGAGTTTAATTCAAGAATTTTCATTTTCCTTTAATATTATGAGATAAATATAAATGTATTTATCGTAAAATTGCCTGGGAATACCTGACATAGCACCTAAACCACTGCACCACAAATCCTGAAGCGTGTTCCCAATCACCACAGGCTAGAAACAAGAACCATGGAATCACAAATAACCATTTTGGAATGGGTTATCCCTAAAAAATTTATCATGAATCCTCTATGAATTAGATGGAAACACCAAAAAAATAAAAAATATCAACATATATAAATATTCAAACAGAGTAAATTTATTTTGACCATAAATAGATATCATAACATTATCGCATCATAGTTTATAAAAAACACATATAAACATGATTCCCATATTAAAAAACTCAAAACATAGAATAAGATCAAAATTCCAATACATAACATCCCAACAAAAAAATCCCCAAACTTCTCCATTAGAGCAAAAATCCATGAGACCATGTCTCTGCCATCCCAAAATGACCTCAGGCATCGATAATCAAAAAGGGCCACTAAACTGTATAGTGCCCTTACCCTTACCTATGTCCTACAAAACAATATTTTCATATTCCCAAAGGTATATGTAGTGTGTTAGGAAAAAAGACAAATATTATACCACTATGAATATATATATGTTATTTTTTCATGAAAACCATTAAGCCTTATTTCAAAACTCATTTTAAAAACCAATTTCAATTTTTTTAAAATAAGTTCACTTGAAAGAAACCCTTCAGAAATCACTTGGGTTTTTTTCTCAAACAAACCATCTTATCAAAACATAGAAAAAAGTATCTAATAAATAAATGAATAAACCCATAATAAACATGCTTGACACAACCAAATAAGGTATAAACATGAGTATAAGTATAAACACCATTAAATAATCAAATAATGGAAAATGGGCATAAGAAAAAGATTTCAAAATAAGTCAAGGAACTAACATATTTCATAAAGAATATAAAACCCAACATGAAACAAGTAATACACACCATGATTTCTAATTAATAGAATCTTGAGTGACTTAGAATAACCCTAGGTTCACTAGTTGTTACATGAGTAGAACAATTTTATAAGCTCTCTCATACTTCCCCATACCCGATAATCTTCCCAAGGGATCACTTGGTCCTATGGGTAACATTCCTTCCATAAGATCCCTTGATCCACATGGATAAAAATAATCCCATGGGGTATCCTAGTCCCATAGATATCATTCCCTCCATGGTCTCCCTCAGTCTACATATATAACATTCCTTAGCAATTTGACAACCTAGGTCGGGGCTTGTCCAACCTAAGCTAATTACACACACCCATGGTCTCCCATGTGATACTCAATTATAAACACATAAATCTATAACAGTTTCCAATTTAATAATACAAACATGCCCATAACAATCCAACATCAATAACATGGTAAAACCTTTTCAAAAAACCCATTTCAAATCATAAAACCACTTTGATCCATTCTAACAAACACATTGAGTGCATCAAATACAACTCCCTTTGAAAATATGCTTCAAACCATCAAATTTCCAAACCATTCCATGAATCACCACAATAATGGATAAACAATCAATAATAACACAATTTAGGGTAAATTTAATAAACAAAAACAAAGAAAATAAAGAATCAATGGAAATACATGGAAAAGTTCCCATAAATAAAGACACACACTTAGAATCAAATGTAAACTTATCACCTTCACAAATAATAACTTGAATCAAAGAAAATAAATACTTGCACACATAAACCACAAATAAACAACATATAAACCTCATAAGAAAAACTAATATCATACAAATACCAAGCTAGGGTTTCCACATCCCACAAAAATAAAATAATAAGGATGAGAAAGGGGGAGGATAAATAAATCAAGATAAATACAGGCATTCCATGAAATAAATCATCTAAGTAAGGAATCCACTAAAAATAAAAGTGGGGAAGGTATAAAGCTATAGGAGAGGATTTTACATGTGCGGGTTCAGAAATGAGTCTAAGGGGAGATGAAATCCACAAGGTAAATTTGGTAAAAAGCGAAAATTTTAATAACCTAGACATACCACACGGTTTGGCCACATGGTTTGGAAAACCATCTTTCAACCATGTAGGAGACACTTTTACTCCAAATATAAGTCTCACAATTTCTATAAACCGCCACATGGTTTAAAAAACCATGCTCAAGCTATGAAAAACTCAACATCCCCCCAAACATACCTCTCTCATGGTTAATAACATGGTTTACTACATGGTTTATAATAATCATGCACCAATTGTGTGAAAGGGAATGTTTTTATAATAAAAAGTTCTAAAACTCTAACTCTTAAAAAATATTAGAATAAATAAATAATAAATCTCAATAAAAGATGTACCAGTAACCTTGTGGGTTTCATAATTCTCCCCACCCTACCAATTTCTTCCCCCCAAAAGTCCTCAAGGCACTTTTAAATAAAATAGATGAGGCCATTCTTCCCTTACTAAAACTTCTTGATCCCAAGTATTGTAGATATTACCACCATAATACCAAAGAATATAGACCAATGAGAATTACTAACCTCAAATAACCTTGTTCTAATAATATAGGATATGAATAGGATGCTCCATAATTGTGGTGTTTGGCTCTAACTCTAAATCTTCCTACTCTGTCACATGATTTGGGTCTAGATGGTGCTTCTTCAACTAGGTTACATGGAAAACATAATTTATTGAAGTTATACATGGCATAGAGTCTAATTGATAGACATACTTTCCAAGATTCTTCACAATCTAAAACAACCCGACATAACACAGTGCCAACTTCCCCATCTTTCCCAAGTGATGATGTCCCAGTTGAACAGATACCCAAAGGAACACCTGATCACCAACCTCAAACTCTAATGGGTGAATAATATTATTGGTATATTTTTTATGGTGACTCAAATATATTACTAACCTCTTTAAAATAAATGTTACTTTCTCTATTATCTCTTTAATGAGACTCAAACCTAGTAAGGATCACTCACCCTAATCAACCTAATAAGATGCAGACCGACACAGTCACCCATATAATTACTCAAAAGGATCCATCTTGATGAAGGATTGTTGACTATTTTTTTTGAAAATTCAACCAATTACAGACACCTATCCAATAAACCCTTAAAGTCAAACATGCTTGCAAGAATCATATCCTCAAGAATCTAGATGACCCACTCAATCTGTCCTTTTGTTTGTTAGTGATAAGTTATACTCAAATTTAACTACGTTAGCATGGATTACTAGAGACTCTTTTAAAACCAAGAATTAAAATGAGTATACCAATCAAAAAATATCTCTAAATACATAATATTAATCTTGATGATCTCTCAAACATACAGGTGCTTGAGCTCCTCTACCTTTATCGACTCCATAATAGGAAGAAAATTTATTGACTTAGTCAACCAATATATAATCACTCTAATTGAGTCCTTCCCATAAGGAGTATGAGGCAGTACAATAAAAATGTCTATAGATTTCTTATCACACATACACACTAGAATATGAAGAGGATAATGCAACCCAACTGGCCTCTAATGATCAGCTTTGATCCTTTGGAATGTAAAATATCAAGATATAAAATCTACAACTGACTGTCTCAACCCCTAACCCTAGTAATGACTCCTTAGAGTATAAAACATTTTGGTTTATCTTAATTTAATTACTCAACTATAATAATTCCCATCATGCATCACCTTATGCATCAATATTAGAGGAATTACAAGATGCTTCTTGAAGAAAAGTGCACCATCAAGAGATTGAGACCAATCACCCAAGGTATCCCCTCTATTTAGAACTTTTCTAATCTACTATTAGTAAAGGTTAGCTGAATTATCACACTAAAACTGTTCAAGAAGATATATAATGACCTGTACACTTGTTAAATACACCTTATCTTCATCCTTTGACATCTACAGACTCATATTAGAAAACAAACACATCAAACTCCACTCATCCAATAATTGTTTAATTTCTTGGATCGGTAAATTTCTTTTCAAGGCATCACTAACCACATTACCCTTAATGGGGGTATAAGTGATGTCAAAATAAAAGGTCTAAATATACTCTACCCAACATCTTTTTATGAGGTTCAAGCCCTTATGGGTGATGATGTACTTCATAATATTATGCTCTGAGTAATTATAAACCTTTATCTCAAGAGGTAATGATGGAAAGTATTCAATGCCTGAATCATAGTTTTCAAATCTAGGTCATGGGGGGGGGGGTAAGTCCTCTCATGTGGGTGTAGCTCATAAGATCCATGGGCCGCCACATGATTATCTTGCATCATCACACAACCCAACCCTATAGTTGATGAATAATAGTACATTGTATATCCCTTCCCAAGATAATTAATAAAAAAACATGATCTAATTTCAAATGAACCTAAAAATCCTCAAATTAATGGTGAAACTTCTCAATCCACTCAAACTTTACCCATTTTCAAGTCAATTTTACGAAAGGATAAGCACGCTTGGATAATTACCAAACAAGAATGCCTATAATATTCATCTAATCCTAAAATTCTCATGATCTAAAACATGCTCTTAGGATTATCTCACAATAAAGCCTTTTGGAACTTCTTTATATCCTTTCAAATCCATTTTTTTAAATCACATGGCCATGAAAAATTACTTTCTGTATATAAAACTAGCATTTAGTGATCTTACCATACAAGAAGTTCTCTTTGAAGGTTCTAAAAACAACACTCAGATGGTATTTAAGGTTCCCCTATATCTTGGAGAACAACAAGATTTCATCAATAAAAATGAATATGAAGGAGTCCAAAAAGCGATGAAAAATATATTTCATTGATGCTATAATTACTAAAGAATCATTGGTAAGGAGAAATGATATAATTAGATACTCAAAGTGCCCATACTAGATCCTGAAGGTAGGCTTAGGAACATCTTATTCATTGACTATCAGCTGGTGATACCCCAGATGGATAGACTTATGTTGTTCCAACATATCATAGTACTTTATATGTTTTTATGATTTGAAAAATCACTATTTTTTAATGATGAGTTTATTTTAAGTATTTTAGAAAAAAATTAGTTATTCTTAAAAACTATGAGCTATTTTTTGAATAAATTCCGAAGGAATTTATCTTAAAAGAATAATTAATCAACTTCATTTATTTTGTAAACAAAATAGATTCATTCTAGGAACACTGGAATCTAGTTTTTTCAAAAGAATTTATCTTACATTTCAGGTTTATATTATGCTTAAAATAATTATCTTACGAAGAAAACTTTGAACTTCATATAGAATTTCAATCTATGAAAAATAATTTTATCTTATGAAAATTCAATATAAAAATATTATCTTAATATGTAAGTGGATTATATTAATTATATTTTTAAGAATTCAATATTATAAATATAATATATATAAAATATAAAACAATTCTTTTATCTTACACAATGAAGATGATAAAAGAATTTAGAATAATATTTTCATACAAAGATGTGCAATGGAATTATTTTATGATAAAACATATTCTGAAATTTTATCTTATAATGATTAATCTATTTAATAAAGGATCATTTTTAATATTCTCTTGACCGTTGGGGTGACTTTTCATAAGTAATCTTATGAATTTATGTTCATTATAAAATGAGTTTTCAAAATAAGGGAAGATCAATTTGGATAAAGTGTATTTTTTCCAAGAATGGAAAAATCAGATAAAGATATATCCTAGTATCTCTTCCATTATAGTTCATTCCATATTTGGTATATAAATACACATGCTAATTAAGATCCCGTAACTTTAGTTTTTTATAAGGATTATTCACTTGATTGTTAGGATTATCAAGTGTTCTTAGTTCAAATTAAAAATAAGAGATATATATAAATATATATAAGAGTTTTTCGATGCATGAAACACATATAAAACACATTCTTTATACAATACATATATATAATACTCAAGGCTTTCTCTATTGTTGTTGTGATTATAAGTTTATATTTTTCAATCGATGAAGTTATAAATCTGATCCTTGTAGATATTCATATTATCTAGATGTTTCTTCAACATCCATCAGTTATTGCTTTCAATTATCTACTGCACCTTTTTAAAACATAATTTTCATCTCTTTATTTACCTATATTCATTTTAATCAAGTGTGTTAAGGCCCTGGATAGGTCTTGTAAAGATGGATCCTGTTCAAAAGTTCTTGGACCTTTTTAACAAGTAATAGCTACTAAAATTCAGTTGGGAAGCCCATGAAAAAAGGGTTAGAATTTTTAGAATCACCAAACTCATGGAGTAAAGTGTTAGTGGAGTGGACTAGGTGATCTTTGTTCCCCAAACCACAATAAAATATCTATTTTTTGTCTTTATCGTATATTTTTTCATTTTTTCTAATTTAATAATAATAGAATATCATAATCTTTCAGTTGTAAAGAGAGGGTCATTTTAAGTAAAGAAAATTTCAACAACTCTATTTAACCCTCCAATCCCGATTCATTGATTCCCTTTTCTTTGACCAACAGTAGGTATCAGTGGTTATGGTTTTTGAGTTCTTAACTCTAAAATATTGAAGTCGTTAAGATCAACTTTGAATGGATGTAATGATTGATAATAGAGAAGGAAATTATATAGTTAGTGAACCTTGTTTCAATAGAAAAATATATGGATGATAAAAGAATTTAATGATTATATACCTAAAAAATCTGGATCTAAATGTCTATATAAAGGCCTTCAAGCCTTACGAAATTCCTAAGACTCGTCCTAAGACATGGGATGCTATTATTGAAGTCAGATATGATCTAAATGCTAAATACATAAACTCTATTATAAGTGGACACAGTCTAGATATGTTTAATAAAGTCTGTCAATGTTCTATTGCACGTAAAATGTGTACAAATATTTCAATATATAGAGAAGAAATTGAAAATGTATGATCTCTTCAATACAATATAGCAAAACTCAAGTTTGAAACTTTTAAAATGGTGTAAGGAGAAAGTATCACTTAGTTATATAAAAGACTAACTGATACTATGAATGAAATTGTTGCTCTATGAAATAATATTCTTAAACCATATCAAACTCTAAAAATCCTAAAAATTCTACCATCCAAATGGATCTAAATTTTAGCTACCATTAGGCAATATACTACTATAAAATAATTCAAAATAAAAGATCTTATCGTTAAGTTCATGATGTATAAAGATGATATGGAATTTGAGGCTATTGAACATAAGCTATTTAAGAAGGAAAATGATGCTTTGAAATTTTATACCTCAAAGGATGATAATAATAACAAAGTTATACAAATTTCTGAATCATCTGATAAATTCAATACTTAAAGCATTTTGGAATCAAATGACAAGCTTTCTAATTTTGAAAAAAAATCCAAAAGTTTTATAAAAATATATGAGGATTCAAAAAACCCTTGCACATGTATAAAAAGTATGATGAAACCAATAATGAAGTTAGATACTATAATTGAAAGAAACTTAGATGCAACAGACCAAACTTCCCTTGACTGCAAGGTGACAAAATTTTTGAGAAGAAATACTTAAAGAAGGTAACCTATAAAAAGAAATCCAAGAAATCTATGTATAATATACGAAGTTCCTTGGAGGAATCTTATAATGATTCCAATTCAGATTCTAATGCTGAGGTAGATAATCATAAGTCTAACATGTGATTTATGGTACAAATAGATAAGGTACATTCTTCTTCTTATTCATTAATTGAATCTAAATCTAGAAACTTCTCTTATGATAAATTAAATGAGTATTGTTCTATTTTACAATAACACAATGATTCAATAAATAATAAAAAACTTTAAATAAATCATAATATTCTATTTTCAAAGAAAAAAACTTTTAACAAATAAATTTATAAATTAAATTCTAAAATTGATGAGTCAGTTTCTATTTGTGTTTCCCATGACAGCAAGATAAAGGAATTATAAATTGATTTCAAAACTTTAATGGATTTTGTTATTGATTTTACTAAGGGGTGAATATATAAATAAAATATTTGGTAAAAACTAAACTAATAAATAAAAATATGTTATATTAATCAAGGTAGAAATATGAAAGCTTTATAAAAACTATTTCATACCTATTTTTAAAAATAATAATATATCTAAAATTACCTATTTTCACTGTGGTATAAATGTTCATTTTTAAAATGAATATTACCTAATAAATCTTCAAGTATATAGAAGAAATAAAATTATTTCTAAAAAATTATCCAATAAAAGTTTTAATTTTAGAAAATGAAAATAGAATTGGATTCCCAAATAATTTTTAGTTAACACTGCTAGTCCCAAGTGTGTTTTGGTACCAAAACATTTTTTTGTTTAATTTATTTTTTATGGAAAAAGTCACACCAATAAAAATTCAAAATAGTTTATGGGAAGTGGTTGTTCAAGACACATGACTATCTAAGATTGATGGAGGGAATTTCACATTTATTGACAATGAAAAACGGAAGATTGTTGGTATTGGATCTATATGAAATATGAAATGAATATTTATCAGTAAAATTAATTTATATTAAAGGCATAAATAAAAAACTGATAAGTATTTATCAAATTTCTATGTTGGATTTTTCGTTTATTTTTCTAACAATTCATGTTTTGTTTATAAATATAAATCTCATAAGTTTAAGGCACTAAGAACTGAAAATTTATATAATTTATATATAAATTCTTTTTATAAAAAAATTAAACTTTTTGAATGATGAAATTAATGAATCTTGAATTTTGAATAGAATAAATGTACATAGAAATGTTTATTCCTTAAAAATTTTATCTAAAATAAATTTTATTTCTTATTCCTAACCTTTAATTGTATAAAACGACTCAATGTGATTCATGGAAAATGGGAAAGTGACACAAAACATATTTTAAACCAATAAATTAGGATTCTAATTCTAGACTGTTAGAAATTGTCAACATGGATTAATTTACACCCACAATAATTGAAAGTATAGGTGGAAAATATTTTATTTATGTTTTAGTTGATGTTTTTTAAAGATTTACATGGGTTTATTTCTTAAGATTTAAAAGTGAATCATGTTATATTTTTATTAATTTTTTCAAAATTGTACAGAATGAAAAAGATACCAAAATTATGACTTTATGAAGTGACCATAGAGGATAATTCAAGAATCATGAATTTTATTCTTTTAAATATAAGTATGGAATTAAACATACCTTTTCTTCCCCCAAAAAACCTCAATAAAATGGTGTTATTGAAAAGATAAATTGGACCTTGCAATAATTTTCTTGAACTATTATATATAAATATAACATGCCCACCTAATTTGGGGGTGAAGTTAATAAAATAGCATTTTATTTGATTAATAGAGTTCTAGTAAGACTTGTTCTAAAGAAAACATCCTATGAGCTATGGAATAATAGAAAACCAAAGATATAATAATTTAATGTTTTTAGATGTAAGGTTTAAACATTTAACACCAAGTAAAATCTCAGTAAGTTCAATTCAAAGGTGGGTGAAGGAATATTTCTAGGTTACTCTGCTAATTCTGATGCTTACAGGATTTTTAATAAGAATACAAAGGTAGTTAAATAATCTAATCATGTTATGTTTGATGAAAGTGATCATTTTAATTGTAAGAAAACTCGAATTGAAAACATAAGTGATTATATGGATAACCTATAATATAAATTACATTTTATTAATAAAAAGGATGATTATATTCAACATGATCAAGAAAAATATGAACCAAAAGGGATAGATATTGAATAACCAAATGATGTATTGCCTAAAAAACCTAGAGACCTTAAAGTCCATCCTATAGAGACAATTATAAGAGATCTATATATAGGTGTTAAGACTATGAGGTTTTTAGTAAACCTTATTGAATTTTCATCCTTTATTTCCAATCTTTAACATTAAACCACAGATTTATCCCTAGAAAATGTAAATTGGGTAGAACCTATGTAAGAGGATCTAAATTAGTTAAAAGGAGCAATGTATGGAAATTACTACATTGACCCTCTGATTATCCTATTATTGGAACTAAATAGGTATTTAGGAACAATAAATATGATCAAGGTGTTATCACTATAAATAAGTCTAAGTTTATTTCCAACGGTTAAAATGGATAAGAAGGGATGTATTATAAGTAATCCTTTTTACCTATAGCTAGAATAGAATCCATTAAAATATTTCTAGAATATTCATCTCATATTAATTTTAAATTATGCATGATGGATGTTAAATATACTTTTATAAATGTATTTTTAATAGTGGATGTCTATGTTGAACAACCTACAATATTTAAAGACCAACATCTTCAGAATTTTATTTTCAAACTTACCAAAGCATTGTATAGTCTTAAAAAACCACCTATATCTTGGTAAGAAAGATTATGTTATTTTATTTTATCAAATGGTTTTAATGTGATATTGGTAGAACCATCACATTTTAAGAAAACTTCCTCAAAATTTATCTTGATTGCAAAAATATATATTGATGATGTTATTTCTGGGTTAACAAATAAAAAAATTGTAATGAATTTTCAAAACTTATGCAAAAGAAATTTGAAATGATCATTATGGGTGAGATAAACTATTTCCCTAGTTTTTAAATTTATCAAAAAATATATTTGGAAATATTTTAAACCAAATAAAATACATACTTTATTTAATTAAAATGTTTAGAAATGAAAATATTAAGAAATTTTCAACCCTTATGTGTTCCAATATTGAACTTGACTTAGATGAATTGGGAAAGCCAGTTAGAGACAATCTATATAGATGAATAATTATAATATTTTTTATATCACTACAAGTAGGTCAAGAATTATGATTTTAGTATGTCATTGTTCTATAATTAGATCACATCCAAAATAATATCATTTCATTTATACCAAAATAATTTTAAGACATTTAAAAGGAACTATATTTCTTTATTGGATTTTTTCAAAAACTTTTGATTTTAATCTAACTTCATAATCAGATAGTGATTTTGGTGGACTTAAACTAGATAGTAAAAGTAACTTAGGAACCTATTATTTTCTGGGAAAATATTTAGTACCATAGTCTTGTAAGAAAAAAAACTCTATTACATTATCAACTATTAAGGCTGAGTATATTATGGTTGAAAGATTTTATGAATATGTGTTGTCGATAAAACACACCGTGTTGGATTTTGGTTTCAATTTTAATCATTTTTCAATCAAATTTGATAACAAATGCATTGTTAAGATTTTAAAAAATATAATTGATCATTCCAGAAAAAATAACATAGTATTTAGGAATCATTTATTAATAAATAATGTATAAACGGGTGATATCTCTTTAGAATTTGTTTGTACATAGGATTGATTTTATTATTTTTTATTAAGACATTTCTTGTTGGTCAATTTGATTTTATTAAATCCAAATTATGAATTTTAAATTTTGGATGATTTTATTCAATTTATTTATTTTATAATTTTCCATACGGGGATATAAATTTAGTTAACCCTTATTTACTTTATTTTTAGAGTCTCTGTTTTAGTTTTAGTCATGCCTTAGTACATTGCATTGAATATTTTGTAATGATTGTTTTTTCCACATCACTCTGAGTGTACTTTCTTTGATCACAAACGAGAGACTGCAAATTAGTCTTACGTATAAAAATATCCAACCCTTACAAACCTCAGATCTATTATCCTTATTTATGTAACCCTTTTTCACTAAAACTTTAAACCTTCCTTTCTTTGATTATGGGAAAGAAAAATCATTCTGTTAGTGATACTACAAGTAGTTCAAAGTGGTCTAAGTCTATGAGAAAATTGATTAGTGGTAAGGTGATTGATTTTTGGCTAGTTGTGGAAATGATATTTAAAAAGGTTATTAATCACCAAGGCTATGAGTTTTTCTTTGATGAGAAGAGGACCAAATTTTTCTTTGAGAAAGAAGTAAATTATTTCTATGACTATGTTATTTTTCACATTTGAGATACTAAAGATATTTTCACATCAATGGTAAATCAAAAGAAATATTCAATATATTTAGTAGTTAGGGATAGTGTTTTTTAATTTTATCATATGGGAATATTATAATTAAGTACATCACTTAAAATTTTGGAAAAGGTAAGTCCTCTTGAAATTATGAAATATCTTTTTGAAATTCCTAATGTAGAGAAAAATGTTATGAAGTTTTTAGAGTCCAAAAAAGGTCGACATCACATTTATTCAGTCAAAAATTTCTCAAAGGAATAGTGAGTTTGAAAAGATTATATTTTAGTGAATTTCGTTAAGGTACTTTTTCTCAACAGAGAAATTTTTAAATATTGTATGATATATCATGAGATATATGTTCTATATATGGAACTAGTTTGTCAAATTTTATCTTTTTTTGAGGATCTTGATATTAGTCTTTGTGAAAGATGGTGTACACCTAGATGAGACTATGTCTATGTGTTGTCATGGTTTGACCAATCTCAGTGTTGGTGTGTTAAATTGAAGTGGGTATTTCTAGGTTTTCACTGAAAGAAATATTTTACTAGTTTGTGCTGATGCAGAGATTCATTTGGACCCTACTCTGGATTAGGGAGAGTAATCCCAGATGGTTATTGTTTCCAATACAATAAAAGTGGTTGAAGTTAATATAGATCTAGAATAACCATTGGATGAAGTATCTCTTACTGACTAAAGATGAATATTATGAGTGTTGGTATCATATGAGATTCAATCCCAAGGTAATACCATAATTGAGTAAGCCATTCCAAAATTAAAATCTGAAGCACACAAAGTTTTTATTCAAGTACCAGCGCTTGATGTTGTTCCACCTCCATTTTTACCTTTTTCTTTGGACAAGTAAAGTTTTGATATGACCATCACAATGTTAGTAAGCATTGTTAAATAAAAGACCATTTATAATACTACCAGATCTATTCCTTTTTTGAAGTGCCTACACCAATTGACACAACATGGAGAATCAAGTGTGAAACTATTAGATTCGTGACCAATGATATTATGGGCTTGGATGAGGTTGAAACTAGAGTAGCTGTTAAATATTCTCAGTTGGAATATGTGATATAGGAGTATAATAATTTAGGTTAGACCTATCACATTAAAGAAAATCCCCAAGTTAAAGAAATTAATTAGGTAGAAACACCTTTGGTAGTGGAAGAGCAGTAAGAAGTAACTCCACCTACTCATGTTGATATAGAACATAGTAACTCTAAAGTACCTATAACTAAAATTAAAGTTTATAGTGAGAGAATTATTTTCAATTATGATGAGGTGATGACATAAGTTTGTTTTTTTTATAATTATTTGATTGAATGTCATGTTGAATATAAGAATATTAGAGAATATTTTGTTACCAAAGAGGATGTGGATGCGCTAGGAAGATCATTGTGAGCCAGTTTAAATATATTAATTAAATACCCACTATTCAACTAAATATTGTTTACAAGACTAATTTTTATGGTTTAAATACCTTGTTCTAATATGTTTTGGATGAATCAAGAAGTGAATATTACACTCAATCATCAAAATAAGTATCCTTGGATCACAAAGATCTAAAAACCAAGTTGTAATCTATTTCTTAAGAACATAATACCTTGAATACTAGAATTTCTTCCATATAGTGTGAATTTATTTCATCTGATACTTTTCAAGTTGTTCAATGAGTTCTATTTAAGGTGATTTAGAGTATTTTTATCATTCCCAGAAGCATTTCACATGGAATGGATTAGTCTTAGAATGATTTCAGTACCTTTATTCAATAGATTGTTCTATTGATTAAGGGATGCATATGTGAAAGCTCAACAGGATGGTAGTTTCATTATTATAGGCCTTGGGAAAATAGTTGTTTCATTTTACAATAAATTTTCCTTTTTGGAAGATATGATTTCAATGTTGCACCAATTAGTTCATAATTCTATGTTATCATATTCTTCATCAAATGAAGAAAATGTGCTTATAGAATCAATGGAGAATCATGTTACCACCAAGAGAAAAGAAGTTGTTTCAGTTGGTACCTCTCAAGAAGTTCCAGTTATTTCTACCCCAATAACTAGTTCCACTAGTTTTTATAATGCCCAATTGGAAAAAATAAATAATTATATTTTGAATTGTGTGAAAAAGATGAATATGAAGAACTATTTCTCAAATTTATCTCATAAATCATTGCACAAATTCACTACTTTGTTAGAATTTTGTAGGAGAAGTATTGTTAAAAGGATTGATACATGTGCAGTTTATTTGTTTCAATTATAAGGTAAAAATTCTTAAAGGCCTTCTATTCCTGACTGATATCCCACTAGATATCAAAAGTTGGAAGAAATGTTTTATCCTTCATTGATTTATGCAAAGGAGAATTAGAAGCTTGATCCTGAAATATCTACGACTAATCCTACTAACTCAACCAAGTTTCCTTTCATTCATACTGACTAGTTTGATTTATCTATAGCTCATGAAGACTTTATTGATATCTAATTTAGTTATATCAGGGCAATTCCTTATGATTGATATGGCCTTGGAGCTCAATTTGGCTCAAATACCCCGTTGGGAGATATACTTTTAGAGAGTGTCGATTTCTCTATTCCTACCTCATATTTACCTTTAGAAAATACTTAGTTATTTAATAAACCAACACATAATAATCATCCTATTGATTCCAATATGACACACTGATTTTCCTTCATATTTTTGTTATGATTGAATAATGATGTTTCATGGTTTCCTCATAACATTTGAATATTTGATTAATAATTTTTTGAATGTTTAACTATTCACTTTTTACTCATTTCTCTTTCTATGTTTTTCATTACTTTTGTTATATGTTTATACTTATATTATTTTAATGTTTTTTTATTCCAAATTTTATTAGGATTTTTTATTTTCTTTCAACGTCTATGCCCAATTATATTAATATTTAATACCTACACTTCTAACTGTTAACATATATTCATGTGAAATAATGAATGTTTTATTATTCTTACCTTTATTCTTTTTTATATAAAAAAGGGAAATAATGGACCCTAAACTTTGTTTATGATAAATTTTATGGGATAATAGTTCCTGAAAAACTTTTCTTTTGATAAACTATACTTTTAAAAAAAAATTATTTATCAATTTATGGATTTTATGATCATAAAAAAGGGGAGATTGTTGTAATGAAATTTATTGTTCCAAAATATCTCAGTACTTTATATGATTTTATGATTCAAAAAATACCTTTTTGTTTATTAATGATTTTATATAAAATATTTCATGAATTTATTTTTAACTATTCTTAAAAGGTATGAGTTGTTTGATAAATAAATTCCACAGGAATTTATCTTATGTAGAAAATGTTTCAGTATAATTTATTATGAAAATGTAAAGAGATTAATTATATGAATGATGAAATTAAGTTATCTAAAAGGAATTTATCTTACATTTCTAGTTTATCTTGAGCATAAAATAATTCTCTTGTGAAGAAAACTTATTAATTGTTTTGGAATCTCAGTCTTCCCTAAATACTTTTATCTTGTGAAAATTTAGTATACAAATATTATCTTACTATATAAGTGAATTGTCATATAGTGTAGATGAATAACCTTTTAAATAAATCAAGATCAAAAAAATAATCAAGATAGAAAATCATAACAGTCTTTTATCTTATGTGTTGAAGAGGTCAAAAGAATTAAGAATACTTTTACCTTACAAATTTGTACGATGGAATGACTTTTTGATAATAGTGATTCAATAATTTTATCATATGGATATCTAGATATTATTACAAAAGATCATTTTAATTATGCTCCTTACTATAAGTGTGACTTTTGATAAGTCAACTTATGTCTTTATATACATTAGAAAAAGTGTTATCTAAATAAGGAAAGATTGATTTGGAAAAAGCATATTTTTTCTAAGAATGGAAAAATATGATAAATACAATTCTTATTATCTCTTCCATCATAGTTCATTACATATTTTTAAAAGAAAAATTCATGATAATTAAGATCCCATCACATCAGTTTTTTATAATGATTATTAAATTAACCATTATGATTATTAAATGTTCATAGTTTAAATTAAAAATAGGATATGTTGGGAAAAAATCCCTCAAGGCATCACTGAATCATTTTTGAGGTGATTGTGTTTTTTGACAAAGTGGACATCTGTGTTGTGATTGTTGACAAAGAAAAACAATGACATAAAAATTTGTTGACAAAGAGGATTTCATGATGGAATGTCGAGTTCAAGAGCTGCGGTCAACGATCCATGATTGATTCAAGAACATTGACAAAAGGAATGGATGATCTGGAGGCGGTACAAAACAACAGATACAAGGTAGCGCTGTTTTCCAGTGTTTGCCAAATTTTTTGGCCTAAAAATCGACAAATGAAGAAAAGTGTTTTTGGCAAAGGGACTTGCGCGCCGAGGACTTAGAGTATAGGAAACTTGAACGCCATATGTTTTTCAAGATCAGAAGATCAAAATATTTCTAAGGAAACAGGTTCGCACAAGTTTGGTAGTTGGTCGCGCAAGTGTCTAGGAGGACAGAAGACTTGCACACCGAGACTGGGTCGCGTAGGTGACTTGCGCGCCGTCATGCAGGGTGGTCAATTTTCCTATAAATACAGGACCACCCCTCTTCATTATTTACCGGAGTTCAACACTTTGAGAAATCAGAGCTCCTGTCACGTAGGTGGTGTGTGGTCGCGCAGGTGGAGTTGCACGCCAGTGTGAGGAGTTGGGCGCCAGTGGGAGAAGTTGCACGTCGGTTGGCAGTTGCGCGCCAATATTAGATTGGGTGTAAAAGGAAGTGAGTCGCGTAGGTTTGGAGTTGAGAAAGATTATGTCGCGCAAGTGTCTGAGGTGGACTTGTGTGCCCGTTGAGACTTGTGCGCCGATACTTGCGCGCCGAGTTAGACTTGCGCGCCAAGTAAGTTTTATTTCCAGCTGTGTTTTTCGGGCTGTGTGGAAGCTGGAAGTTTTCCCGATACCTTTGGTGCAAAGAGATATTCATCTATGGGTGAAATTGGGCTTCAACAGAGCATCTACTTACAGAGGAAGATGCATTCCTTCATGCAAAAGAAGAGACCTACAGGTCTATAATCTATGAGTGGATTCCTTCCAAGAGCAGTGAGCAAAGGAAGAGAAAGAAGGTGATCCTCTCCACCGGCAGTGAGCCAGAGAGAGAGAAATAGGGAGTGACCCTTGGGAAAGTAGTGAGATGACCCTAAACTTTGTAAAGGCAGTGAGCCTGGGCATAGAAGTGATCTAGCCCGAACCATTGTATCCACATCTAGTGAAGAATAGTGGAATTAGGTACGACCAGCAACTTGTCGGCGTATGCTCCTTGGTCGTAGTCCAGTGAGGGTGAACCAAGTAAAAATCTCTATGTCTTCCTGCTTACTTCCCTGTGTTTCATTTAAAGCATCATCATCAGATAAAGAAGAAAATAAGTGATCATAATAAACACACAAGTGCAAACAAAGTGACCCCTGTAATAAAGAGGTCAAGATCCAGTGGGGCAGGAAGAACGATGAAAAAGAATATCCATACCCTGATTCACCCCCCCTCTCAGGGTATATAGGCCCCTATTGGTCCTAACAGGATATATATATATATATATATAATAGTTTTCAGGTGTAAAAAACACATATACAATACATGATTCATATAATACAAATATATAATACTTAAGTCTTTCAATAAGTTTATCTCTTTTAATCAAAGAACTTCCAAAGATTCACATTATTGATATTCATCTTCTTTATATGTTTCTTCAATATTTGTTAGTTGCTGCTTGCAAATCTGTGTTTCACCTTTTTAAAAATTCATTTTCATATCTTTATCTATCTGTAATAATTTTGATTGGCTGTGTTAAGATCATGGATAGGTCATGTAAAAGGATATCCTATTTAAAATATCTTGGAACTTTTTAATAAGTAATTGATATTTTCACTCAATTTGGCAGTCCTCAAAGAAGTGATGGTATAGTAAAAATCACCAAACTCATTGATTAGAGTGCTGGTTGACTAGACTAGGAGATCTTTGTGCCTCAAACCACTATAAGTTTTTTATGTTCTATATTTATCTTACAATTTTTCATTTCATTGAAAATTTAAAGTAATAGACTATTTGAATCATTTGACAGTAAAGAAAGAGTGTTTTAAGTAAAGAAAATTTTAAGAACTCAATCCCCCCAAATTTATTATTGTATTTTTCTCTATCCAACAACCACTAACATAGGTTTATTTTGAAAAAACATCAGGATCCCCTGAGTTGGTCAAAAATATCATTGATTTAATTGAATAAGTATTTATTCTTAATAGTCACCTGATTCATCTTACAATAGTCTATGTAAATCCAGAGACTCTCATCTGCCTTATTTCTAAAAAACACTAGCGATTCCCATGCTGAAATTCTAAAATAAATAAATCTATTGCTTTTGAGGTTGTCCTAATAAAACTTTAACTCCTTTAAATTATCAAGATCCTACCAATTTTATAACAAAGAGATGGGGATAGTCCCAATGAGTAGATAGATATTTAAATCAAACTCTCACTATAGAGGAAACCTAGAAAATCATTCAAAAACACCTTGGGGTTCTGGTCCACAACTAATGGAAGATGACCATCTAAAACTAGATCCACAATAATTTAGATAACTGACACAAAATCAATCGCACATCTGATGTAATGGTTCATTTCCTACTTAACCTTACCCCACTCACCCTAGAAGGTATTAGTACTCCTATCAAGAGACAAAAACAAGAAACTACAATGATATAAGTAAATATGATATTTGAAACTGATCATTCAATCCATATTGATAATTATATTAAAAACATCCATGTCCAACATGTGGAATCCCCACTCCACATCTCCATCATCTATTTAAATACAACACTTTAATCACTTAAAACCTTTCTCGTTCTTCCTTCTCAATGGGGTAATTAGGTCAGTCACAAATGAAATCAACTTTATTCATATACCCAAATATCTAAGAAAATTTAATGATATAAAAAAATTGGAATCACCTATATTAAATAAGGATAAATCCATGGAATAAGAAATAAATATCTCACCCCTAATAGTGTCCAACCTAGATTCAAAGTCCTCAAGTGTCGTATATACTGTATAGAGGCATCCTGACTCAGGACCTCCCTAAGCCTTCATAGATAACTGAAAATTCCATCTAGACTGAGGTTGAGATACCAAACCATTATAATGATCTTATCACACCTGTGAACCCTTATGGAAATAATAACCAACTCCACTCCCCTAAAGAGATTTCTTTTAGAAGCACTAAATATTACCTAGACACCCAAATCGGTGGAACATACTTAAAGCCTTTGGTAAATTGGGTTTGTTATGGATAGAATTATCAAACTAATAACAATTGATAGGATTATTCTAGAAGAAGCAACTAGAACCAAACCAGGTGTCTATTGATCACCCTTTCCACTAATATGATGAGGTTCATCGAGCTTCCTATTCTTACTAGTTGAAGAACTCTCAATATTTACCACTACTGAAGAAACCCCAATGAGAACTATCTTCCCAGTTAAATATTCCTCATCCATGACCGCTTTATCCACCACCTTAGTATAATTCAATAGGAAAAGGAGAATAATAATTGATATAATCTTATCCTTTAAGACCATTTCAAGATATATTTCCTTAATATTATCATTCATGAAGAGATGAAGAGATAAATGAACAAAATTCGAAAACTGAGTAGTGTTCTTTCTCACTGAATCATATCCTTAATCCATTTTAATGAACTCACAATCCTTAACCACCTTCAAAATTTCAAGATAAGAAAGGTAATTAAAATCCCTTTTGAAAGTATTCCAGGTGAGATCCTCATTCCTCTTTGATTTCACCATGGATTCCCACCATTTCCTACTCATTCCTTCGAAAATGTAATTGGAAAATCCTAAATTTGAGGTCTCATGGTTCTTCAAAAAATGTAATATAAGCTCGATCCTCTCGATCTATTCCTAAGGATCATGGGTACCTTTGTAACCACTAAATATCAATGGATTATACTTAGTGAACTTTTGAGAAAGTTCTACTACAAGTGAATGACCTATATCACCCTCTTAGACTAAGGAATGAATCATATGGTTCACCGATTCCACCAAAGTGGGTTCAGAGTTAGGAGCCACCATAGTGGAATGCTCATAGTCTTCCTCTCAATGCCTAGAAGATGCCCTTCTGGGAGGCATTGTATATAAAACATGAAGTACATCTCATTCAATACACAATTAAATCTCAAAAAATATTAAATATACCATAAGAAACCCTTATAATAAGTCTCAAAAAATTGCATCGATGTAAACAACACTTTTAAATGAAGAAGGGTTGAAAACAAAAAAAAATAAACAATTTTACAACATGAATGGTTTAGTCACACGGTCAACCAAACGATGTGCCAACCATGTGAAACGACACTAGAATATTTCAAACTTGGTCATATTGGTTTATCACAGTTACCACTGATCATGCACCTAAACCATGCACCTATTCTTTCCTTCCCCATTTTACCCAAAACTCAAGATTTCAAAAAATCGCTCATGGGTCCTTCCCAAAACACATAGAAAATAATTAAAAACATATATTTTCATAAAAACAACCCAAAACATGGTTCAAATCATAAACAAAACTCTCAAACACCTATGTAAATTATATGTTTGGCATGAGGAAGAGAAAGCTAGACACTCCTTCATGCCTACCTCTCATGACACAATAGTCTTATCTCCTATCTACCATGAACCTATAAATAATTAGAGGGATCTAATGCCATTTTTTAGTGAAACAACCTAGGATGACCTAATAAGAAACATGAAATACTCTTCCAAAAGGACTAAAATCATGTTCCCAATCACCATAGTCTTGTGATAAGCACTGGGGGATCACATATAACCATTTGGGAATTGTTTCTCCCTTGAAAATGCATCATTACCTATCCATGAATTAAAGGATATTTAATTACACCTTTACATGTGATAGTTTTAGGATCCTCAAATAGTAGAGTAAATGTTGATAAATTATTCACACATGTAAATATGAATGTCAATACTATTATAGGATATAGAGAAAATATTTGGGATTCTACAATGGAAAACTATTTTTTATTAATACTTCTAGGCATGTTTTATGATAAATTTTCATCAATGGAACATTAATACTTGGATATCATATTACTTGATAAACCTCATAAAATTTTTATCATGTATGAAATGAGAATAGGATTTGTGTTGAAGAATAAGAAAAAGGATGATAATATATGTTTTTAAAAACTTAAAGGGATTGAAAATGGATTAAAAGAACAATAATTATAAAGATAAAAAAGATAAAGAAGATGATGAATGGGTATATGAAGAGATTATATCCCTTAAATTAAAGAAAATTCAATAATAAAAGAGAAAATATAAAGGGGATCATATATTCAATTGTTTAAATTGTGTTAAAGTTGTTCATTTTTCATAAATTTTAAAATTAATGTAAATAAATAATTTGATGAAGATCAACCTAAAATAATTGTCCCAAGAAGAAAAATGGTAAATTATAATCATATAAATTGTTTTCTAAATGTAAAAGTAAATATTTTTCTCAAAAGTGAATAGAAAAAATTTACACTCAAAATAATAAGTGGTCTATGGTGGAAATTACAATTATTTGGATGATAATATCTATAAATATGTGTCTAAGTAAGTCTTAATAGATTATAAAAGTGAAGTGTGCAATCTTCTCTAGTTATGTTTAAACATTTTTTAATATAGAATAAGAAACTAATAAGAAGTATCTATTGAATATGGAATTTGAAAAGCGTTTAAAAAAATTTAAAATTTTCTAATAATAAATAAATTTATAATGAAAAATCAAAATTCAAATCATAATGATTTATAATTTTCAATATATATGAAGATTTTTTAAATAATATATATAATCTAAACATATTTAATTCCAATAATGAAAATATCATTGATAAATTCATTTAAAAAATGTTATCAAAATAATGAGAAATTAAAAGAGGCTACTATCAAAGATTCGTGAGTCTGAACCATACTTAAATAAGTTGATGTTTAACTTTGAAAAATATATGGTATTCATTGGTAAAATTTCTAAATATATTATGAAGAAATATCAAATCAAAAACCTAAATGAGTGAATATATTATTATAGAACATGTCTATTTTAAAATAAAGGTATCATATATTTTGAAGGAAATATTTTGGGTCAATCAATAAAAGGATCATTGAGTTTATTCCAAGAAAAGATAAAAATGATTTTTTTATAAGAAATATCTAGAGAAAAATAAAAAATAAAATTAATTTTGAGGGGGAAAATATCAGGTAAAATTTTTACATATAATAATAAGGATGTGATCATATCCAAAAAAACATCAAAAAATGTTCAGTGAGTGTATCAAAAGATATAAAATCAACAGTGATACTTTTCTTTACAGCTTTCTTATCCAATGAGAAGGTATTTATTTCAAGTTAATTTTTGTGTCATAGTGTATTTAGGAATAAATATTATGTTTTATATTATAAAATTTTTTATCTTAGGAAAATTATAGGAATTGATCTAAGTTATATACATCATTAAATCATGAAGAGAGTTCAACCAAAACAAGTGTAGCATAAGGTCAAGGTGAAAGATAAGTTTTATAATCTTGATGAGCCTTATAAAATTTGTGACCAAAAATGTCAAATGATATAAGATTAACAATATTTTCTATTAATACAACTAAAAAAATAATCCAAAAAACCAAAAAAAAGGTAATGAAAAGTAAATAGTGGTATAAACAGTTTACAAATCCTTAAAACAAGTGAAATTATGGATACTTGATAGTGGTTGGTCGTGACACATGAATTTTTGTCAAATTATTATTAAATTGGTTGAAAAATAATATGTAAGGTATTTTACATTTATAAATAATGTTACATTGAGAATCAAAGTTTTCAAGACTTTAGAAATTGGTAAGAAAAAACTATAATCAAAGAAAGTTCGTTTTGTGGAAGTGTTAAAAGCCAACATATAGAGTATTTGACAACTATGAAACAATGATAATGTGGTAATATTTTATAATAATGGGAAAAGTTTCAAGATATTTTTATATGGAAAAATATTAACCACTTTTTAAAGGAATAATGATATTTTTTCTTAGTTGGAGATGAGAAGAATTCATGTTAACTTCCATAAAAGAGGATAACATTCTTTGAAATTTAATACTTGTAAACATGTAAAATAGAATATAATAATTATAATTAGTAAATATTTAATACATAATGTAACATAATGGGTGAGCTTCACTCATAAGTAACCAAACCCTATTGGTCACATGGCCTCAAGTGCGCCACCCTATACGCCATAGGCTTCCAACTAGCAGCAAGGGTCTATGATGGTATAGTGGGGAGACTAAACCCTCTTTATCAAAGTAAATAAAAGTGGTTAAATATATATATATAAATTAGTATAAGTAATTTAATCACAGAAACTATATAAGTAATCATCTAGACAACAATAAACTAGCATAAATAATACCCATTATTATATAGTGAATAATTCCATGATGCTATAAAAAATGGGAGTAAAATGAATAGGGCAACATACATAAATAGTAAATGATATAAAAATATACAAAAATGAAAAAAATATATATCTATAATATCATTATCATAAAATTCTTGGTCCTCTTCTCCCCTACCCCATCCTAGTACAGAAATTGAAGCATCAGTAGCAGGTCTATTTCCTTTGTCCCAACCTAGATCCATGAGATCTGTCTAGGTATCAATCAATGGCCCAAATAGGGTTTGAGTAAAACTCAATATTCTACCACTAGTGGTATCTATTATGAATTCATTTTTTTGAAAATATAATGAAATGTTGTGAAGGTAATAATAAAAAAGGAAATAAATGCAATAAACAAACCCATGTCGACTTGGTTTCCTCACAAGATATCCATCTAATACTACCTGCTTCAGACTATTCTAGATTATCTCTAAAAATTTATTATTTTAGTAATAAATAAGAATTATCATTTCCTTTAGTATAAGTAATCAATAATTATATTTATCAAAATAATTTTTGAATAATCATTAAGGAATTTCATGTTCTTTAATTTTATATTATCCATATGGAATACCATGTCCATTAATTCTAAACATGCATTAAGGAACATCATGTACTTCAATTATGAATAAGTAATATGAAACTTCATTTACATTAGTTAGTATAAATTAATATATAACATCATGTCCATTACATAAGGTAAGCAATAAGTAAAAGTAATCTAGGTCCATGTTAACATCCATTCCATTATCAATTCAATTCATCATTAAATTCATATGAATGAAGTGTAATAAAATGGGTCCAGGTATTATCTACTTTCCAATACATCATTTATTAAGATCAGGTGACATGTTCTTACCATTCAAATTCCATTTAATTCATTTATAAGTAATCAAGTGGCCCATGGGTAGGTTTATACCACATCTCATTTTATTAACTTAATTTATAACCTTTCATTGTCTAATGACAATCTAAACACACCTTTATTGTGTTTTAGTCATAATAGAAACTTAATTCATTAAAGAATAAAGTTTGAAACACCGATGGGGATGGTTCAGGTTGAGGTTTTTAACCTATATTTGGTTATAAATTTCTCATAACGTGTCAAATTTAAGGTCTATGTGTCCAATTTAAGGTATTTCATAATTTAAGTTCAATGCAAGAAAGGTTTGGTGTTAGGAACAATGAAAACAATATATAAACACCCAATCTTTTAGTTAAAACATATAGTCATCCTATATTTGATGGTTAGAAGACTCCTTATGTAGTATCGTTCTTTAATTCAGGATGGAAAGAGAAAAATAAAATAAATAGACAAATGTCCTGAAAATAGGGCATATTATCTTTTATGGAAATAGAATTACAAATAGTGTGTAAAATAAAGAAAATAAGTAAGAGGACTCATTTTCTTAACGTTATCTATCCAATGTGAAAAAATAGTGCTTGAATTAGAAACCATATGAGGGAGGTAGATCAAATCCTAGCATGAGGGGGAGGAGAGATTGGGTGGGACTGATGTGAATGGAATTAAAGAGGAGTGACTTGGTTTGAGTTTTAAAGAAAACAAGGAAAAATTATAAAATCACCCCTTTAAAGGAGTGCATGATTTGGCCGCATGGTTGGCCAAACGTTACACCAACCTTGTGCCATCACTTCCCAATGTGACATCCCCCTCACACATCTAGGTGTATTATTTAAAAAACCATGTGAAGATCATGCATACCCACTGCCCAACCTTCCCACCTATTGCGTCACAGACTCAGTTCACTCATTAGAAACCAAACCCAATTGGACACATGGCCTCAAGTGCACCTCCCCATACAACATAGGCTATCGAATAGAAGTGAGGGATGTGGTGATATAGTGGGGAGAATATACTCTCATGATCAGAGTGTAACATAGTGGTATATAATAATAGTAAGTAGTGGAAATAAAAAAATAACTAGAAACAGAATAATAAATCACCTTGATATAATAAATAGGTGGAAGAATAATCATTAACATATACTAAAATTATGCTCATTTCATGTGATATAAAAAGGTATATGGGTACAAGCATATACCTCATGCTATATAAAAATAAAAAAAGGATAAAACTTCTTCCACTAGAATTGAGAGCATAATATTTTTCCTCTTCTCTTGTGCTCTATTCTAGTACAGTAAGTCAGACACAAAATATGGATGCTTCCTTTTATCCCAACTTGCATCTATAAGGTTTTTTTTGTGTTCCAAATAGTTTCTCAAATAGGGTGTGAGATATACTCATCAGACCACCACCAATGGAATATAGAACTATCCAATTTGTGAATATATAATGAGAAGTGTACATGTAATAATAAATGCAAGACTGTAAATAAATAAACCACATTAGACCTAGTTCCTCACGAGATACCCAACTGAGGCATATTCCCTAGGTGTATGTAGATACTTATAAGCGGTTTCCATAACTCTCATAGAATATAATCATGTATACATAAATGTGTAATCATATAATTCAAGTATAAAACATTGACTGAACCCTATCATGTGATTTGGCTTGGAATACGCATCCTTAGTTTTTAATTAATTTTCATCATAGGCCATTACAAGGAGTTCTATAAAAGGGAACCTAGATATCACTCTAGGTTCACTATAAAACCCATCACTCTAGGAGTATGTACAAGGAATTTAGTATAAGGAACCAAAGTATCACTCTTAACATAGTATACAGGTAAGACCCTCTGATCAAGTCCATGTTATACCATATAGGGAATTTATTATCACTCAAGGTGTGGTATAGAAACATTTCCCACTGAGCCCATCCAAGGCAATCCACTAGGGTACCAAGTATCACTCATGGGTTAAGTAAAGGCGTCTACCCGGTGAGCTCATCCAATGTATTCTATAAAATAATCCATGTATCACCCCCATATTGTCTCTTTTAAATTGAAATTTCTAATTGTTATGCTCAAAAATACCATCCAAGGAATCCTTAATCAGGAACCTTGTATCACCCTCAGATTGGTGTAAAGGAATAGTCATATCTAGCATTAAAATCATACATTTTTGTATTATTTTTCAATTCACTTAATATGGTTAATTCAAGCAATGAAATGAATGGAAATGTCCTATACATATGGCCTACCATTTTACATTGGTCCAATTTAAATTACCTTATATTCAAAAGGGGAAAAATTACACCTCAATTGGTATTTTAAATTAATTCAAAGGCATGAGGTTCTAAGGACCTTAAGGAAGGCACACCCTTAGGTGTGGATCACATCAAGGTGATCATCCTTATATATTTATTTATAGGTTTAAAGGACTACACTAATCATAGAAACATCATTTAATTTAATTAATTTTACATTTATGAGGCATCACTGGAAGGGTATGGTGCGCAACATAAAAGTACACTATATAAAACAACAAGAATTTTGGGAAAAAATAACTAAACCAAATACCTTAGGTTAGTAGATAAACCATCATCCATTGTTTTCCTTTAAATTGAGCTACAATATAAGAAATTGTAAAAATAGAAAAATGACCTAAAATTAGGTTATATTAGATATCACCAAAATAGAATTGAATATGGAAGAATAAATGAAGAAAAGAAGGAAGAGGAGTGAGGATCTTACTAGTATTCATCCAATACATCCGATAGTTAAGAAATCAAAGATCTGAAGAAGAGGGTAGTTCAAAGCCTACCTTAGAGAGGAAGGAGGGTTCCCAGGCATGTGGTGTTCTATAAAAAGAGGAAGGAAGAAAAATTTTGGGTTTAAAATAAGGTAGGTTAAAAAGCTCAATTCACCCTTCATTTGAAGGGATACACAGTTTAGAAAAATTTTGTATCCCCTTCCAAGACACTGGAAATCCTTACACAACCACTCAATATAAGGGGAATGGTTAGAACTAATCGTGCACACCTCTGAAGTTTTCTAAATCACTCACATGGTAGATTCACACAGTTAGAACTAACTTTGTGCTAATTGTGTAGTTCGGTTTGTCTTTCCAAAATTTGGATCTTTAGGCTTCGAAAAAGTCCTAAAATCAATTGAACAACTCCTTATCCTCTTAAGTATTTTACTACCATCAAACATGAGGTTTTTTATAGTAAATTATGTATTTATACCTCTCTGAAAATTCGGGACGTTACAACCTCCCCTCCTTAAAATAACTCATCCTTGATTTTCCATTCTGTGGGTGGTAAGACATCATTTGATAAAAAATCAATCCACTGAGCATATACATCAACATCCCTCTCCCATCTCTCATCCTATACATGGTTGTGCTTCCATAACACTCATACTAGAGGAAATTTCCTACCTCAAAGGGCTATTGTGATCCGATCAACAATACCCATTGAATGCTTCTTGAATGATGCATCTACCACCAGATCAAAATTCTAATGATCAAATGAAATGAGTTGGGTCAGAGTAATAATGATTTATATGTGATACATTAAAGACATCATGTATGGCCTAGTACCTTTGAGCTAAATCCAACCAATAATCCACTGACCTAACGCAATCTATGATTTTGAAAGTTCTGATGTAACTAGGTGATAGATTGACCTATCTATGAATTCTTCTATGACCCAATCTTGGAGAAACTCACAGAAAGACCCATTGTCCCACATTCAACTCTAGAGGTTGGCAGTGATGATCAGTATAATAATTCTTCCTAGATTGAGTTTTAGTCATATGTTTCAAAATAAGTTGTACCTATTCTGATGTATCCTAAATGAAACGAGGTCCCAGCATTGCTGCCTCACCTATCACTAACCAACATTGTGGTGAACGACATGGTCTACCATATATACCCTTAAAGGGATCCATCTGAATAGTTTCCTGAAAACTATTATTGTATTAAAACAAAAATATAGGTAAGTGATTCTTCAAATAACCCCCATAATTAAGGACACGTACCCAGATTATGTCCTCTAACACTCGTATCAGAAACTCATATTGACCATTAGTCTAAGGGTGGTAATTTTTACTCAGAAGAACCTATGAAAACATTGCCTTTTGCAACCCAAACTAGAACTATG
This sequence comes from Viscum album, assembly GCA_963277665.1. Classification (NCBI taxonomy): domain Eukaryota; kingdom Viridiplantae; phylum Streptophyta; class Magnoliopsida; order Santalales; family Viscaceae; genus Viscum; species Viscum album. The sequence goes on along the minus strand of OY728165.1, from coordinate 908,411,850 downwards.
AAGTAAATTGAAGTAATCTGTCCGATATGATAGAATTAGGAACACCATGAATGTTTAAAATATCCCTAATGTAAATCCTTCTGAGCTCATATACTAAAAATGTCTCCTTGATTGGAATAAAGTGTGTAGCCCTTGTCAACTTTTAGATGATCACCCATACTGCATCACTGCCTCAAGGAAATCTTGAAAATCCTGTTATGAAATCCATGGTGACATCATCCCATTTCTCTTCAGTAATGGAAAAATGTTTTATAAGTCTAGTAGGTTGGTGGTTCTTCTACTTCACCTACTGATAAGTGGAACAACATGTGATAAAACCTATAATATTTCTCTTCATACCTGGACACTAATAATGACAATGTGAATATTTATACCTATTGGTAATCCCATGGTGTACTTCCTAAATAGAATCATGAGTGAAAGCGCAACTGATTGTTTCATATCGACCGGTCAAGGTTTCGGTGCTCTGCTAATGTGTATATCAGCACTTGAGTGGAATCCTCAGTGATGATACTTTTTAATAGTCAATTGTTTTTAGTTGATTGTATTCTGTTTGGGGGGTTGTTTGTAGATCCTATGAAATAATTTATGAATTCTGTTTGATTAAGATTTATTTAACAATTTGATAAATTTTGGGGTGAGTTTATCAATAGGTAGTTAATCTTGCGATATCCTTGAGAATTGCTTTGTATTTCATTAAATTAACACCCATGTCACAAGTTGATGTTGATTGAAATTCATAAGTGTTAAGGATTTAATCCAAGTCTTAACTTAACTAGGATTATAATATCAATAATTAATTGATTATGGTAGTGTATTTATGGTTCTAATAATCCATGGAATCCATACATTAAACAAAATATGTCATTAATCCCTGACATGTTAAGTCCAACATACACAATGTTAATTCAAAGAATACTCATTGAGAAAAATCTATTAATCACTTAACATAACTAAATTATAACTCACCACAATGAGATATTTACTCATCCATTTAAATTATTAGTAATTTGGATATAATGATTATTATGATAAATTAAAAAGATAAGAAAAATAAATGGATAAGAAAAGAGTGGTGCGTCGAACACACACACAAATGATGATGATAATTAAAAATGAACTTTAGATTGAATGAGAAAGAAAAATAAGGGAAGGTTATTCAATTGTATTTAAACCATTTTAAGAGAATAAATATTTAACTATATAATTTGGATTAGAATAAGAGATATTTAATAAGAATCTTTCATTAAAACAGAATTACAAAAAAAAGACTTACAAGATTACAATGATGAAGAACACAAAGGTAAAAGGAAACAAAGAGAGGATGAAGGGTATCTCAAGTGAAAAATTGAGTATGGAAGGTCCTACCAATACCTTGGAAATTCTTTTTTCATGCCAATATGTTCTCCTCTCTTCTGAAATGCCAACTCTTTCAAGGTGAGTAGGGGGATGTATTTATAGCTCAATGTTTTGGGCTGTTTTCATTCAAAAATTGCCCCTCCACTTTCATCTCCAATTTGATAAATTATACAGAATAATATAGATATATTATCTTCTTAAAAGTTTATATATTTATCTCCTCTATCTACTCTGAAAATTTGGCAGCCATTGGACTTAATGATCCAAAGGTATGGCGGTTTGATTAAACAATTTTAATCTGTCCATTTCAATCAAAACTTTTTGAATTCCAAAATGTGAATGGGATTTTTAATAAGAATATGCCTTAAAATACAAATTATTTATTACAAAAAGTATTTCTCCTATATATCCTCTTTCACAATCCAAAATATTGTCTTGATTTGATGATTACATCATGATCTATGTCATGAATAGGGTCCTGATTTTTATTTCCGTCCAAAATGGTGGGCTGAGTTTAAATGAATTTTTTGGGCCCCTTGTCTTTGGATTTGGGCACTAAAATTTTTATCCAAAACTCCTTACAGTGTCCCCATAATATTTTAGGAGAATAAAGAAATTTTGAATTCTTGATTGAGTCCAGTAATTCAATCTTCATAGCTGGTTCAGTTTCTTTACAGATTTTGTAGGCCTTCTTCTATGGACCATATGGCCCTTAAAATGGAAAAATTGGCCTAAGATCCCTTCTAATGAAATGTTTTATATTGAAATAGGAATCCTAAAAAATAAGAACCATGCAATTTGTAAAAATAGGGTGATATTTTTAAATAAAACAGTAAACTAACATCGATTGGATTAATTCAAATAATACTAAAAAATTACATTTAATATTTAAACATTAACATTTCACACAAATTATGCACATTTCAAATAAAATCAGTAAAGGGAGTATATAAAAAGTTTTGGAAATATTAATAACATCGAATCCCCCATACTTAGTCTTATTCATGTCCTCATGTGCAACAAATATAAAAAACATGACAATATCATTTTCAATCACCAAAAAATATTAAAATTTTATTTTTCCCACTCAGGAGAAGTTTAGACAATTTCAATCATCCATATTGAATTCCACCACAAGTTTTTACACAAATAATGTTCCAAAAAAAATTAGTTTTTCATGCTCAAATTTAGAAATGGAAAATGGTGGCACACAAAAATTACTCCTCTGAAGATGATAAAATTAATTTATGGAGCTTCACTCATTCACAAACCAAAAGTAAAAATCTTAAAGTTCGTAAGAGATCTCAGCTTCCACTCCCTATCCTAAAGTGCTCAAAAATCAAAAGGTATTTTTAGTTGTTTTTCTGTGCCTATAGGATGGTAGGAAGATGATATCCAAAAGATAGGAAAATGGGGGTAAAATACTAACATGGAAAAAGCAATGCATATATTTTTTGAAATGAAACATGGAAGGAAATGGAAACATATATTTACAAGGGAATGATTTTTTGAATAAATACACAAGGGAGGAAGAAAATTTTATGGGGATGAGAAGATAAAATATTTACAAAACATGAAACTTCTCCCACTGACATAAGTGTTCTTCTTTCTTTCTTTTTTTCTATTTTTTTAATTTTTCAAAAGTTGAACCTGAAAAAGATCTCACACTAACATCCTAACCCATGATTGATCTCTTCATGAAACTAATTGTAATAGTTATAACAAGATCAAAGGTTGAAGAAGAGTGATTTTTGACCTACCCAATACATAACCCATTTTTGTTTCTTTCTTTTTTTTATTTTTTTAACACTTGTCAATAACATTTACAAAATTACATAAATTAAAGTACATTACATTCCCAAAAACTCACTAAATGACAACCTCTCCCCCACACTAAAATGGATGCTTTCCCTCAATCATATGATAACTCGTTGAAAATTAATAAAAGGGCACCCAAAAAATGAAATCCATTACCCCCACCCTTAAATTTAAAAAAAAAATATGCTATGAAAATACATGTTGATATTGGGTGGGAAAAGGTATTGGGATTGTAATGTAGCTATCAAAGAAAATGTTTTCATAGGCATGAAGGGGATTTCAAAAGGAGGATTAATGTAAGGGAAATGAGAAGATATTTGGATATTGTGATTCTCATGTGGTTCAGAAAATTCCTCTATCATATTAATGCACACCAAAGTAGGAAATTCTGGTTGAAGGTCCATAAACTCAAGACTCACAAATGGGGCTGAAAAACACAAATTTTGAAAAGATGGCCATAGGTATCCTTGGCATGAAAGAAAATGTTGTTCCTCACGGGTGGGTAAAATCATTTTCCAAATCAAAAATTTATCATTCGAAATTTGTTGGGTTTGACACAATATTCTTTATCCAAATATATGATGAAAACACAAGATTTTGGAGATGAAACCATGTCTTTTGACTCCCCAAAATGGTTAGACAAAATTTTAAAATCAGTTTGGGAATAAATATGACTCTTTTGGTTTTTTTACATTTATTTTTTTTAAATACACACCCACACAAAAGAGAAAGAGAAAAATAAAGGGTTTTATGAATAAAGTGGTAAAAAATAAAAGAGAGAAGAAGAAGAAAAAAGAGGTAGAGAGAAGAAGAGAGATATAGTTAAAGGGAAAGAGGTTCCCCTTGGTTTGGATTTGGTGGGTTTCCATCTCTATCCAGTGTTGGGTCGACTACAGATGTTGGGGATTTGATTGAAGTTGATGTGGTTCTAGGATTGTGCGTCCTCTCATGGTGATGCTTTAACTGATTTCCATTAATTGTGAATGGCCTTTTTGAAGAGGAGTCTTTGACTTACACTGCACCAAATGGGTAAACATTAATAATAACAAAAGGACCTTCCCAACAAAAATTAAGCTTACCTGGGTGAAGCTGAAATCAAGAATTTAAGAGCATTACCTTTTCACCTTCATGAAATATCTTTCTCATGATGTGTTTATCATGGAGTACCTTAGAATTTTCTTTGTACAGATTGGAATTCTCATAGGAATCAAGTCAAAGCTCCTCCAGTTCAGAAAATTACAATAATCTTTCTTTACCAGCTTTTTCAAAATCAAAATTACTGGTTTTCACAACCCCAAAAGACTTATGTTGGATTTTAACTGTTAAATGAAATGATTTAACAAAAACTATCCTAAAAGGAGACATCCCAATGGGTGTTTTATAGGCAGTTCGATAAGCCTAAAGTGCTTCACCAATTCTTTCAGGCCAGTCTTTTCTGGTGGGTTTTACAATTCTGTCAAGCACTCTTTTCACTTCTCTATTTAAAATTTCAGCCATGCCATTTGTTTGGGGGTGATATGCAGTTGAAGTTTTATATAAAACACCATTATTTTTCAAAAGAGATTCCATGGTTCTATTACAAAAATGGGTTCCTAAGTCACTTATCAAGGCATGTGGTGTGCCAAATCGTTAGAAGATGTGTGTCTTTAGGAACTGACTAATAGTATGTGAATCATCCTTTCTAATGGGTTTGGCCTCAACCCACCTAGAAACATACTCAACCAAAAGAAGAATTTATGAGAATCCATTGGAAGTGGGGAATGGTCCCATGAAATCTATGCCCCAAACATAGAATACCTCACATAATATTAAATTATTTTGGGTCATTTCATTTCTTTTGGAAATTGTAAAAAACTTTTTGCAAGTGGGACAAGATTAAAAGAACTCATGTTAGTCCTTGAAGAGTGAAGGCCATAATAATCCAGAGTCTAGGACCATTTGGGAGGTACTTTGTGGTCCAAAAATGTCCACCATCAGGCATTGAGTGGTATAATTCTAATATGGAAGAATGTTCATTTTCATCAACACATCGCCTAATTACCATGTCTACCCCAGTTTTCCAAAGTTTTTTTTCTTCCCAAAAATAGTATATAGAATCACTTTTCAATATTATTTTTTGTTCTTTTGAAAAAAAATTCAGGAAAAACACTAGAAACTAGATATTTTACAATTGGGGCACACCATGGTAACTTTGGAGTGAGAGATAAAAGGTTCTTAGTGGGGGATTCATGATCAATGATTTCTGAATGAGAAGAATTAGAAATTCTACTCAGGTGATCAGCGACAGGGTTTTCTTTTCCTGGTCTATCTTTGATTTCAAGGTCAATCTCTTGGAGCATTAGGATCCATCTTATTATCCTAAGGTTTGGAATCACTTTTCTTGAGTAAGAATTTTATAGAAGAATGGTCTATGAATATGATTATTTTGGCACTTAAGAGATAGGGCTGAATTTTATCTAAGGTGAAAACCACAGCTAAAAGTTCCTTTTAAGTGACAGTGTAGTGAGATTAAGTTTAATCCAATGTTTTTTAGGCATAATAGATAACATGAGGAATTTTTTATCTTCTTTGAACAAGAATAGCCCCAACGGCTCTATCAGAAGCATCACACATCAATTCAAAGGGTAAGAACCAATCTGGGGGTTGGATTATCAGGGCAGATGTAAGAGCAGTTTTGAGTTCAATGAAGGCTCTCTTTCAAACCTCATAAAAATTTAAAGTGAAATCATTTTGGATCAAATGAGTGAGTGGGATGGAAATACTACTGAATTTATGGACGAATCGATGATAGAAACCCACATGACTGAGGAATAAATAGATGTCTCAAATAGAGGTGGGTTCAGGAAGTGATTGGATCGCTTCAATTTTGGCAGGATCAACTTCAATACCATAATTTGAAACTATGTGACCTAGAACAATCCCATTTGCAACCATGAAGTGACATTTTTCACAATTTAACACAAGGTTACACTTGACACACTTTTGAAGGACTAGAGAGAGTGAATGCAAGCACGATAAAAATGACTCACCATAAATGGTAAAGTCATCCACGAAGACTTCCATGTAGTATTCAATGAATTTAGAAAATATACTCATCATACACCTTTGGAATGTTGTAGGAGAATTTCAAAGGCCAAAATGCATTCTCCTATATGCATATGTTCCAAAGAGGCAAGTGAAATTAGTCTTTTCTTGGTCATGAGGTGTGATTGGGATTTAGAAGTAGTCAGTGTGTCCATTAAGAAAGCAATAGTTTGGATTTATAGATAATCATTCCAACATTTGATCAAGTAATGGAAGAGGGTAGTGATCTTTTCGTGTTTCAACATTCAATTTTTAGTTATCAATGTACACACGCCATTTGTTCTTCACTTGAGCTGTGACTACCTCTCCATGTTCATTTGTGACAACAGTTATCCCACCCTTTTTAGGTACAACTTGAATTGGACTAACCCATTCTCTATCAGAAATTGGGTAGATAATTACAGCTTGAAGAAGTTTGGTTATCTCTTCCCTAACTACCTCAAGTATGAGTGGATTAAGTCTTTTTTGTGGTTGTCTAATTGGTTTGGATGATTGTTCAAGATGGATATGATTCATGCAAAGGGCAGGGTTGATTTCCGGTATGTCATCTAGGGTCTAACCTAAGGATTTTTTGTTTTCCTATAACACTTGAACAAGTTTGGACTCCTCGGTTTCAGTAAGTGAAGCAGAAATAATGACAGGATAAGAGTGATCAGGGAAAAAGAATGCATATTTCAGGTGTGTAAGAAGAGGTTTCAGACCAGTCTCATCTTTCATTTGTGGGTTAGACAACTCAGGAATGGAGGAAGGGACTTCAGTTGCTTTAGATTCATTTTCCTTAATATTGTCCAAGGTGGATCAATAGAGATCAGAGTTGATGTGGGATTCAAAAGAGTTTTCAAGTTCCTCTAGATTGATGAAGTCTATGAATGAGAGGTCAATATCAACTTCACTATTTATAACTTGGTTAATCATGGTGTAGATTGCACAAGATCCTCTCTCATTAGAACATGATGGAATGGGGTTCAATTGACTCTCATAAGTGTCCTCATAAGCATGAATTGAGAATGCAGAGTGATCTTTATATGGGTATCACATGGCTTTGAAAATGTTGAACTTGACTGATTGGTCACCAAATTCTATGGATAAGATGCCTGAATAGACATCAATCTTGGTTCTAGTAGTCATAAGGAATGGTCTTCCTAGAATTAGGTGATATCAAGAAGAGTTCGTCTCACCTTCCATGTCAAGGACATGTAAATTGGCTGGGAAGATATGATCATTGACATGAACAAGGACATCCTCGATTATACCCTCAATACTAGTAGTGCTTCGATTGGACAATTGAATGACAACACCCATTGGATGTAAGGGACCTAGACCAGGGTTGGAGAATATGGATTTGGGCATGACATTAATTGAGGCTCCTAGGTCTATGAGTACATCATCAAAGTTTGAACTTCCAATTTGGCATAGAACCGTAAAGGTATCTGGATCTTTGCACTTTATGGGAATAAACTATTGGGTGGAAACATTTTCAAATGTCCTAATTTTCCTCTTGTGGGTACAAAAATCCTTAAGAAACTTGGCATACTTAGGGATTTTTTTATTGCATCTAAGAAGGGAATGTTGACTTCAACACGTCTAAACATGTCAATCATTCCAGGATCAAGTTCAAAGGACTTCTTTGGCTTAGAAATGGCTTGAGGAAAAGGAATTTGGTTCCTAAGTGGAATGGAATGAGGTGAGGTAATGTCTTTAGATTCCTTTTCATGTTTCTTTTTCTTTTCATTTTCTAGGTCAATATTCAAAGGGGGTTGGTGGACTTATATTGAGGCATATCAATTTGATTTCCCAATCTATGTGAAATTGCACTTACATTACCCTTGGGGTAGGGTAATATTTGTGCTGGGAGTTGGGAAGAATTTGATTATTGTTGTTGGCTTAGGTGAGATGCAATTTGACCAATTTGGGTTTCAATGTTTTTGAGGATGGAACGGGTGAAGGAGGAAATATCTTCCACTGCACTTTGCCATGGTTTCTTGGAAGAAGAGGCTTGTCCTGAATTGGGATTACCTTGATTTTGGTTCTTGGGAAAGCTATTGTATTGGGTTGGGAATTGGGAAGGCTCACTAGGATAGTGGAATCTAGGAGGAGGAAGAGAAGGATTGATCCTTTGAGGTTGAGGAACAAAAGGGTAAGGTTGTTGGAAGTTACCAACACTTTTACCATATTGGAATTGGTTTGGGTTTTTATGAGGGTATTGAGGGAGATGATAAATGGGATTCCCATATGTCAAATTATGGTTATATATAGAAGAGAAGGGATCAAAATGGGGTTGGTTGAAGTTTCTAACAAACTGACCTGATTGTTGAGGGTTGGGGTTCCACTAAGCATATGCTGCATTGAGCTCAATTGGTCTAGATGAATCAGATTGATCCTATAGAAGTTGTGGACATGTTTCAGTTGGATGAGATGGGGAGCTGCAGATTCCACAGTTCTAGATAGGTCTAGGGAATAGAGATTGTGGATAAGATGAGGTTGGGGCTTTGGATGCCACAACTAGTTGTCACACAAGACCTGTAAGTTCACTCATCCACTCAGTCATCTTGTTCGAATCAATGGATTTATTGTGTTAGAATTATTTTACTTGATCATGTGCTCGAGTATGGAATTGTTGTGTATTTGAAGTTATGTTACTTATGAGATCTCTTATAGCTGCAGGATTTTTTATCAATAAGATCACTGCCTCTTGCAGGATCAATGAGAGTTCTCTCCATGGATAATAAACCCTCATAGAAGTATTGGATCAAGAGTTGGTCAGGGATTTGGTGATGTGGGTAGGTTTCTAAAAACTATTTGAACCTCTCCCGGTACTCATGAAGTGATTCATTTGGGAATTGATGAATACCATTTATTTCCTTTTTGATAGAAGCAGTACAAGAAGCAGGAAAGAATTTCTCTAAGAATAGTTGCTTCATGTCATTCCATGTGGTTATGGAACCAGTAGGAAGGAAGTAGATCCATGACATAGCAGTGTTTTCTAGGGAGAAAGGTAATGCTCAAAGTTTTATTTTTTCCTTAGAAACCCCTTGAGGCTTCATGGTAGAGCACACCACTTGGAACTCTTTAAGGTGGAGATGTGGATCCTCAACAACTAGCCCATGGAAATGAGAAAGAAGATGAATCAAGCCTGATTTGAGTTTGAATTCAGCCTCTTTGTTTGGATATTGAATACCAAGAGGTTGGTAATTCATATCAGGGTCAGCGATTTCTTTAAGTATTTGATCCCTAGGATTGGCCATATCTAATTCAATTGGTTGGATAAGGACAGGTTCTTGAATGAGTTGATTATCTCTTATGTTCCACCTAAGTTGGCGAAGTGTTCGCTCAATTTCAAGGTCAAAAAAATCTAAGGTATTGTTTGGGAGGCTATGAGACATTTAGAGATATGTTTAAATAAATATGAAGATGAGTTTTTCTTTGTTTTTTTTCCTGTTTATGATTTTTTAAGAGGAAGGCGGTTTTTTCTTTGTGTTTTTTTATAAATTTTTTTTAAATTTTGTTTTTTTTTGTTTTTTTACAATTACCAAAAACTAATGACTACATAAATCACCATACCCAACAACATAACCATTTTAAATCATTTCCAAATTTCGTCTATCAACCAGTCAAGGTTTCTGTGCTCTGCTAATGTGTATAGCAGCACTCGGGTCGAATCCTCGACGATGATACTTTTTAATAGTCGATTGGTTTTTAGTTGATTGTATTCTATTTGGGGGGGGGGTTGCAGATCTTATGAAATAATTTATGGATGATGTTTGATTAATATTTATTTAACAATTTGATAAATTTTGGGTTGATTTCATCAATATGTAGTTAATCTTGTGATATCCTTGAGCCTTGCTTTGTATTGCATTAAATTAATACTCATGTCACTAGTTGACGTTGATTGGAATTCCTAAGTGTTAAGGCTTTAATCCAAGCCTTAACTTAACTAGGATTATAATCTCAATAAATACTTGATTGTGGTAGTGTATTTATGGTTCCAATAATCCACAGAATCTATACGTTAAACAAAATATTTCATTAATCCATGACATGTCAAGTCCAACATACACAATGTTAATTCAAAGAATACTCATTGAGAAAAAGCTCTCAATTGATTAACACCCCTAAATTATAACTCACCCCAATGATAGATTTACTCATCCATTTAAATGAATATTAATTTGGTTATAATGATTAGGATGATAAATTAAGAAGATATGAAAACAAAAGGGATAAGAAAAGAGTGGTGCGTTGAACACACACACAAATGATGGTGATAATTAAAAATGAACTTTAGATTAAATGAGAAAGAAATAGAAGGGAAGAGGGTTAAATTATAATTAAAATATTTTAAGAACATCAATATTAAACTACAGAAGTTGGTTGAGAATAAGATATATTGAATAAGAAACTTTCATTAAAACAGAATTACAAAAAAATACTTACAAGATTACAATAATGAAGAACAAAAAAGTAAAAGGAAACAAAGAGAGGAGGAAGGGTATCTCAAGTAAAAACTTGAGTATGGAAGGTCCTCCCAAGACCTTGGAAAGTCTTTTGTCATGCCAATATGTTCTCTCTTCTGAAATGCCAACTCTTGTAAGGTGAGGAGGGGGTGTATTTATAGCCCAATTTTGTGGGCTATTTTCATTCCAAAACTGCCCCTCCACTTGCATCTCCAATTTGATAAATTAAATAGTAGAATCTTGTATATATTTATCTCATCTGTCTACTATGAATATTTGGAAGCCATTGGACTTAATAAGCCAAATTTATGTTGGTTTTATTAAACAATTTTAATCTATCCATTTCAATATAAACTTTTTGAAGGTCAAAATTTGAATGGGTTTTTGAATAAGAAGATGACTTAAAATTTGAATGCTTTCTACAACAAAGTCTTCCACCAATATCTCCCCTTTCACACTGAAAAATCTCATCTTGATTTGATAATTACATCATGGGATATGTCATGAATAGTGGCCGGATTTTAATTCTTGTCCAGAATAGTGGGATGAGTTTAAATGAATCAGTTGGGCCTCTTTTATTTGGATTTGGGACTTGAAATTTTTATCCAAGACTCCTTACATTATCCCCCGAACATTTTAAGAGAATAAATAAATTTGGAATTTTGGATTGAGCCCAGTAATTCAATCTTCATAGTTGGTCTAGTTTCTTCACAGATTCTATAGGCCTTCTTTTGTGGACCATATGGCCCTTCAAATGGAAGAATTAGCCCAATATCCCTTCTAATGAAACGTTTTATATTGAAATGGGAATCCTAAAAAAAGAACCATGAAATTTGGATAATTAAGGTGATATTTTTGAATAAAACAGTAAACTGACATAGATTGGATTAATTCAGATAATACTCAAAAATTACATTTAATATTTAAACATTAATATTTCACAAAAATTATGCACATTTCATATAAAATAAGTAAAGGGATTATATAAAAAGTTGTGAAAATATTAATAACATTAATGAGATTCATGGATCAATTCTTTCCATGTGTTATAAGTAACCCAGATACATCCTTGAAAGTTTAGGATCTCGTCCTAATCTATAATCCATCAAGGTGGTAGGTCCTCACATAAGACACTCTATATTAGGACTAGTCCCTAGGAATATGAAATTTTTCTCATCCTTACTCATTCCAAATGGGAGTATGTCACTCAAAAATCTAGTAAAAATAACTTCCTGTGATACTCCTGAACCTCTAGGTGTATTTTAGAAAATAGAGCCACCAACTTCCACTCACTAGTGGCCTCCTAAATAGATTATTTTTGAGTCATTCGGATTAGGGTGTTGGCATTTGTATTTACATTTCTAGGTGTATAAGTGATCTAAAATTCAAATTAATATAAATATTCTACCCTCCTGTATTTCCTAAGATTCAAGAAACACTGTATAGAAATGTATTTAATACTTTTTTGTTCCATGTAAATGATGAACCACTCCCTCGATAGATAATCCCTCCAATAGCATAAATCATGAACCACAACTGCCAAATTGAGTTCATGTGTAGGGTAATTATGCTCATGAGGTCTCATTTGGAAGGACCCATATGCTACAACTTGATATCCCTACATTAGAACTACTCCTATACCAATTCCTGATACATCATAAAAAACTGTATATCTTTTTCCCTACTCTAGAAGAATCAAGATCGATGCTAAATTCATTATCCCTTTCAGCTTTAGAAAGGCTATCTCACATGAATCTAACTATAAAAATATAACACTCTTTATCTTCAAAACCATTATATGTGCTATCAATCATGAGAATTACCGAATAAAATACATGTAATAGCCAACCATCCCCAATAAATTGTGTATATGAAATAAATTCATGGGTAGATCCCAAGAAACTTCGGTTCTCACCTTCTCTAGGTAAATGGATACCCCTTCCTCTGAGATGATGTAACCTAGGAAGTGAACATTATCATTACAAAATTTGAATTTGGTAAGGATAGAATACAAATAGTTCTCTCTCAATATATTCAGTGTGATCTTAAGGTGTTTGGAATGGTCATTTAGAGTATAATAATACACCAAGATATCATCGATGAATACTACCATAAATGAATTTAGATATAGGTGGAAAACCTGATTCATTAGATCCATGAAGACTTTAGGAATTTTCTTCAGACCAAACGACATAACTAGATACACATATAGGCTATATTTACTTTAGAATGCTATATGTGGTATGTCTGATGGCATAACATACGCCTGATGGTATTCCAACATCAAATCAATATTGGGTAAAACCATCACTCCCTGAAGATGGTCAAAGAGGTCATCTATACATGATATAAGATACCGATTCTTAACTGTAATATGGTTCAATTAGCGCTAATCCATGGAAATACTAAGGGTATCATTTGCCTTCTTGGTGAAAAGGGTAGGTGAACCCTAAGGTGAAGTACTGAGATGTATATAACCCTTATATTCTAAATAATCTAGTTGATTTTTAATTTCTTGAAGCTTATCAGGTTCCATCCTATAAGGAGAAATACACCCTAGTGTTGCTCATGGAACTAGCTCAATGGTGAACTCTACCTCTATCATAGGAGGTAACCCATAAAAATAATCATGGGAAACATCCCTGAAATGATCTACAACAAGAGGTAATTCCATATGGTGTGTTCCTTATTCACTTATAAAGAGACTAGGCATCCGGGCTTCCACTCCACCCATCCCACAATGCTTGGATCCAACTCGACTCTCCTGAACAGCTCATTCACCCTTATGAATGTAGGTACATCCCTTGGGTGATGTGAAGGAAACCCTCCAGTGATAGAAATCAATGTGATCATAATAGGGTACTAAATAGTCCATCCTAAGTATAATTTTGAAGCCCATAATCTCGTGGAAAAAGATATATCATACAAAAAAGATAACCACCAATCTTAAGGGCCATCCCTTACATCAATTTACTCTTTCAGTTCAGATACCTAATGGCGTGTCGAGAGACATCACACCACAAAAGTAATCTATTTATAGTACCATATTGTCCATAATCATTATAGATATGAAGAAGTGAAGTGACTATATAGAATAAGGCATAAACTTAAGTAGAGGCTATTAGAATAGTACCAAAAACTGTAGAGGGCCCTGGAATCTGCTCCGTAGGAGTATGATGCATTTTATAGATATGGATAGACCTATGACCCTGAGATGTGACCTAACTAACCTCAGTAAGTAAAATCTGTAAGTTTTTTATATCCTAAGTATAACTACCTTGTCCATGACCACCTCCTCATCTTGATAAATTTGTTGTAGTCCATATCCTTTCATGACATAGAACTAATGATCTTGCACTTGAATGTGAAGTCATTGAAAATCCATTATCATTAGGAAATGGAGGGAAAATCCAAAACCAAATGCTGAAGGTTCCCCATTCTTCCACAAGATTGGTACTGAATTTGGTTTTTTGTACACTATTTATTCGTATGGATATTTATACCACACTAGTGACATACCATGTAACTGCTAGTGTGTGTCATTTTCTGGTTCTATCCCAGCGAGAAAACTCAAAGCAATGTTTCTTACCACTAGAAAAACTACCTCCCTATCTCAATGATGAACCTCCCTAGCTCACACTACCATCTTACCTTATATTCCACTCATTGATGATGGATTGGATCGCTATTTCTGAAATGGTGGTCAACCGAAATACATTTTACCTATGATCAGATGGAATACGTAAGCCCATCCTCAAACCATCTTTCTGTCATTAACTCATCATTACTAAGAGTCAATGTGAAGCGCTAATATTAGGTGAAACGATCTGAATATTCCATCATAGACATATCACCTTTTTTAAGTGCATAAATTCCCTAGCACAATCCACTCTTAGTGTTTGAGGGAATAAGTAGTCATAGAAGGCTATCTATAAGTCTGCCCAAACCATGCCCCATTAATGTTGACCAGACAAGGTGATCACATCCCACCAATTCTTATTAGAATTGTGAAATGGATAAGTTTATAGCTTGACCCTAAATTTAGAGGCATATACAAATTCTTGAAGATGGATATCATGGATTCTATCCATGTCTTAATATCCTAAGGACTTCTATCCCTCAAGAAATTGGGAGGATGTTACCACTAAAATTCTTATGTCAACTCTGTCATGGTAGGGGTGGGCCACAAAGCTCCAAGTACAAACTGCATGAAGCATATGAAGTTCTCATAGAACTGAGCATCAGTTCTCAAAGGATGAATAGTAAGAGGTTCCTCAAGTGGCACCATAGGAGGTAATACCGGTGGCTAAGGGCCTACCACCTCCATAGAATGGTCATTGTTACTATCCTAATTCATGACTCAAGGAAATCATGGGGGTATAACTCTACAATTTCCAAACACATACCTCAAATAAAATTTAACATAATGAAGGATAAAAGATATCAGAATAGGTCAGGTATATAGCCTTCCCCTATAAAATTCACACCTCTCTGTCTTCTCCTAAGGCTGGGTCTTAATGATAAGGAACATCATTAGAATTATAAGAGACACTACCTACTTCCCATGACTAAGGTTGGGTTAGGTTCAAGGTTTCATATCACAAAGAAGAGTTCGGGGTATATAGAGTGTCAATTCCAAGGTATAAAGAAAAAAACTCTTTACTTTTCAGTTGTAATCCTCATTTAATGGTAACCATTTAATTTAAGAGTTTGAATTTAGTTAATTTCTCAATAATTTTCAATTATATAGAAATCACGGTCCAGTTAGATGCATCACCATTCTCAATTTATAAAGGCATAAGCTTTATAAGTTTCAAATGGAACCTCGTGTAACTACGAACTAACCCTTATGTCCAGTATTAGGATGTAACAGGTCATGTAAAATTATTGTATTAAATAAGTTAACATTTCTAATTCATAGAAGTACATACTTCAAAAATTGAAATTGGCATTCATGTAATCAAAATAATCTAACGTTTCATCACATGAAACCATTGGTCCATGATTAAAAAATGGAATAAGTGGTTAATTAAGGTTCCATCATCAATATATATGGGGAAACACCATCTATATTGTTGCATATATTTTAATTAATCTAGTTATTTATCCACATAAGAAATGTTAGCACGTTTCTATATATAACAATCACATAACTTACAAAAATCATAGGTAATATAGGCAATTAAAGCAATGAGATACACCTATATGGCATAACATAATGCATGACATGTGAATTATCAAGTGTCTATAATTATGTATAAGATTATATCTCCTTACCATACCAGGATAAGGAAGAAGAAGTCTATAATAATAATATCATCAATAATAATTCCAATCATAGGCTTATTACCAAATTTTGACATGTTATTAGTCTCTTGTCTGATACCCAAACAGTAAGAAAAAATGAAAATAAGATCTGATACCACTTTATAGTATCCTAAGCCTGGTTCACACAATATTAACTAAACATAGTTGTCCACATAGCCTCAAGCGATCATCCTCATATGTCAAAGTCTACCGACTAGCAATGAGGGCTATGATGGTACAATGGGGAGACTATATCCTCATGATCAGAGTGTAAGCTAGTGTCATACAATAACAGTAAGTAGAAAAAAACAATAAATAACCATCATTGGAATAATAAATCAACCAGATATAATAAATATGTGGAAGCTAAATTAGTCAAATATACCAAAATTATGCTTATATCATGTGATATAAAAAAGGGGAATATGAGTACAAGCATATACATCATTCTATTAAAAATATAAAAAGTCCAAAACTACCTCCACTAGCATCATGATTGTAATATCAGTCCTAATCTCTAATATTCTATCCTGGGATAGTAAGTTATGCATCCAAATCTAGATGCTTCCCTTTTCCCCTACCTACATCCATAAGGTTTGTTTGGGTACCAAACGATGGCCCAAGCATGGTGTGAGATATACTTAGTAGCCCACCAATAATGAAATCTATAACTATAAAATATATGAATATGTAATTATTAGTGTGTGGGTAATTATAAATGTAAGATAGTAAATAAATAAACCACATCGGATTGGGTTCCTCACGGGATACCCGACCGGCACTACCTACTTTAGCATAAGTCAGATGTCTCTAAATAGATGTCACCCTGCATGAATATTTATATAAGTATTGTAAAGACCCGCAAATTTCAAGGAAATTTTTTTCTTAATTTTCTTTGGAATTTTACAAGAGCGCAGCTTCAGACGGCACCTGATTCCGAGGCCCGGTGTGCCCGGAATCAATTTCCGAAGTTTGGCTCGGGTACGTTCAGTGAACGGACGAGCGGGTTTTTCTATCTTTTGAACCGGTGCCCGGAATCAAATTCTGAGGGCACCGATGAAATCGCAGCGCCGGTATTTGCTTAGAAACGCCTCTTCCGGAGTTGCGTTTGCTCAGACGTGGTTTTTAAATTTTGCGGCTTTAAGTCAGAAATAAAGTAAAGTTTGTGCGACAACTTTATTTTATTTCACTTAAACTGCTTGGAAGCCACTTAAAGCCACTTAAAGGCGGCTTGAACTGAGTTGAACTGGATAGGATGCTATCCAGAAATATCCTACCCCTTGGTAGGATATTTGTGCGGTGGGACCCGCGCGAGCCCCGCCGTTTCTTTCGCTAAGTAACGCACCCGCGAAAACCCGTCAAAGTAACTGAAAAGTCAACCGACGCGTTTTCTTTAATTCTTAACAGACCATTTAATTGGGCGGTTTATTTCGTAAATTAAATGGACTGTTTCTTCGTGAATTAAATGGGTCGTTTCTTTCGAATTGATGGATCGTTTCTTAACCGGTTTCGTGTTGGCATGTTTATAAAATAAGACCAACCTAAAAATCCTTGGAAAGGATTTGAAAGAATCTTCGTTCCTCCACCCTCTCCGCGAAGAACGCAAAGAACGCGAAGAACGCGAAGAACGCGAAGAACGCCGGCGACCGGAATTCGACGACGCACACCGAGATCTGCGACGTCGACGAGCTTTACCCGCGACGTTCTTCGGCGACGCCTCTTCTTCCGCGGCCGATCCTCGTTCGGCAACTAAGGTGAGAATCGGATCGTTTTAATTCTCCTTTTTTTTAAATTTCAATAACAACGGATTTAATTAATTAAATCCGTTTGTTTTTTATCCGGAGATTGGCGACGTGACGCCGGATACCGCGACGACGCGACGATCCCCCTTCTTCCGCGACGACCTCTCGTCCGACGACGACGACAAGTAAGGGTTGATTGGAATATTTTATTTCTTTTCCCGTGTTTATTCTTTTCAAATAAAGAACCCGATCGGAACAATTTTAATCTATTTAAAATTGTTGATTTGGTTAATCCTTTTCCTCCCGATGATTTTATGACTAACGCGGAGGGTGCGGGTCTAACGAACAAGACCCGGCAACCCTCCGCCGATCTCCCTTTTTGCGGATTTGGCGGGCGACGGCAAAAGCACGACGCAAGGGCCATTCGTGGTTTCCGCAGTGAAGATCGCCCCCCGGGAGGAGCAACGGCGCAGACGGGAAAGGAATCGGGCCACCGGAGCGTCTCCGGTGGCCCGCGGAAGGCGGCGGCGGCGCGGGTCGCCGGCGCGGCGGCGCCGGCGACCGGAGGCGGCGGCGCCCGGCGCGCCGCCGTGGAGGAAGTCCGCCGCGGCTGAAGCCGCGGCGGCGGCGGCAGCCGGTTCCGCGGCCGCGCGGAACCGGGAACGGACGCGGCGGCCCGGCCGCGTCCGCGTGACAGGCGCCCCCCCCCCCCCCCCCCCCCCGCGGGGGCCGCGTTTCCCTCAAAGCCGCGGGTTTGACCCGCGGCGGCAGCCCCTTCGGCCGCTCGGCCGAAGCCGAGCCGGCCGGTCCGGTCGGCCGGGCCGCGCCCAGGCCGGACCGGACCCGGCCTAGCCGGGTCGGGCCGGTTCGGGCCGACCCGGTTCGGCCGACCCCAGGGGGGGGTTCGGGCCGGGTCGCCCCGGGCCCAGAACCCCCGTTTTCGGGCCCTCTTCGGTCTTTCGCCCATATCTTGGGCCTGGGACCTCCGATTGACGAACCGTCAGCGGCTACGCGATCCTTGGATCAAGACGGTCGTTTCGGTATATTATACTCAAGGTTTCGGAAGACTTTGGGTTCGGCCGGGTTGGTTCGTACACGAAACCAACCGGGCCCTCGGAGCGGAAACGCTCATAACTTGAGCTACGGACGTCTGATCGACGTACCGTCAGCTGTGGTAGTTTCCTCTAAGTGAGACGGAACTTTTGGCATGCTCCGCCCGAGGATCGGATACAGGCGGAGTACGGTCGGGTTGGTTTTGCCCTAAAAACCAACCGGGCCCCTGGGACGAAAATGCCAATAACTCTCAGACCGGGCGTCCGTTTGACGCGCCGTCTGTCGCGTTGAGATCCTGTTGTCGATACGGAACTTTTGGATACATCAACTTCGGACTACGTGTCAGTTGATGTATCAGCCTCTCGGCTCGTGGAGCGGACCCTCCTAAACGAGCTCGCTTTGTGCGGGAACCCTAGCGCTGGCTGTGACTTCGACGACAGAGCAGAGATCCTTCGTGGACTGCGACGACGACAGAGCAGAGATCCTTCGTGGACTGCGACGACGGCAGAGCAGAGATCCTTCGTGGACTGCGGCGACGACTGTGCAGAGATCCTCAGTGGACTGCGTCGACTACTGCACTCAGCGATCCTACGTGGATCAGTGCTACAGGTTCTGTGTGAGCCCGATCCTATGTGGGTCCTTACTACCGGTTCTGTGTGAGCCACTGCCTACAGGTTCTGTGTGAGCCCGATCCTGTGTGGGTCTTCTGCGGGGGTTAGTACCTATCGATCCTTTGTGGGTCCGACGACTTAGATGGATCAGTGATCATCTTTGACGTCATCTGAAAAAGTATACCTGGTTGAGCTGAATCGTATGTTACTCTCCTTTGTGGATTGTGTTGAACTATCCTATGTGGATTTTACTGTTTACTCTCCTTGTGGATTTGAGTCTTGCTTTCCTTTGTGGATTGAGTTGTTCGGGAGCTCGTGAGCAGAGCTAGAATTGGGGACTTAGGTATATGTATGGGCATATACCTAAGTCGAGTCAGATGTTACTTCGTGATTGCATCTTTCTTTTGTGCTATATCCTTTGTGGATTTCGGGAGACCTTCGGGGGTCTCGGGGTCCTTACTGAGTAGCTTGTACTCACCCCTGCACGGGCTATGCCCGCACCTTGTTGTGTTGGTTGCAGACGACGGACAGCGCTGATCACGGTTGGGGCGTGGAGCAGGACGGTACCTGGAGGTGGACCACTGGGCGGGACGTGCTCGGAGCGGACGTGGGACCCGAGGAGCCTGGAGGCTATCTGTACCCACCCTTCAGGTGGGATTGCCAGTGGACGACACGAGGCCGCCGTCTTTTCTTCAGTTGCTGTACTTTACTTTTCAGTTGTACTTTACAGTTGGGCTTGTATTTCCGGCCCCTTTACTTTTCTGCACTTTACTTTCCGCTTGCTGACTCTGTGTGGTTGTTACTTATAAAGGCAATGCCTTCCCTGTTTACTGGGATTTTACGCCTTGGTGCTAGCCGCCAGCCCCTGGCCTATGGAAGGCGGGCTTGGGGTAGTCACGGCACGGGCCCCGAGGACGGGTCGTGACAAATTGGTATCAAAGGTGGTCGGTTCTACCGCAGACTCTGACCGTCCTTTCTTTCTATGTGAAGCAATAGTGTTTAGTGTATTGAGTGTGGTTATCAGTTCAGGGAACCCAGTGTTGGTGCGGCGGCCGACGTATCCGTACACCAGGACCCTGACTCCTGATTTCTGACTTAATGCATGAAAACATTGATTGCGTGTGTGTCTCGAGTTTTCTTTGTGATTACTTGTGTCAGCTCACCGGGTATACTGATCTGCTTTATGAAAGTCTCAAGTTTTCCTTGTGATTACTTGTGCCAGCTCACCAGGTATACTGTTCTGACTGTGGTGCTCTTGTTCTCCTTTTCAGGATGGCCCCGCGACGACAGCCAGCTAGGGTTCCGAGTGTAGGGCGCGACGGCAGCCCACCGAGCGACGAGGCCTCGGTGCAGGGCCCTTTGCCAGCAGTGGCACCGGCGGTAGCTTTACCCGCCGAGCCACCGATGCTTCCAGTACCAGACGCTGACGATGCACGTCGCCTCAGGGCACTGCATGAGTTTCAGAGCCAGCGACCGCCCAGGTTTCGCGGTGAGGCGGACCCCCAGGCCGCCGAGGACTGGCTAGAGGCGGTGGTACGGATCTTCAGACTAGTGAGTACACCAGCGGATCTCATGGTGATTCTCGCAGCGAGCCTCCTGCAGGCGGCGGCAGGACGATGGTGGAGCCTGATGCTCCAGGTTCACGATGAGGCATCCCTGCTCTGGACGGACTTCGAGAGCCTCTCCCGCTCTGAGTTCGTCCCGGCCACCCTCCGAGCGGTGCGCATCCAGGAGCTTCTCCAGCTGCGCCAGGGCAGCATGACGGTCGCTCAGTACGCGGCGAGGTTCACGGACCTATCTCGCTACTCGACCGACATGGTACGGGACCCCTTCTTCCGGGCCCGGACCTTCGAGCAGGGCTTGCGACAGGAGATTCGGGCGTCGCTGATCTCCCTCAGCATTCCGACCCAGGCGGGAGTGCTGGAGCGAGCCCTCCTGATCGAGAGCTTCCTGGCAGAGCCTTCTTCAGCGGCGAGACCTAGCGCAGGGCGGCAGGTAGCTGAGTCTTCGGTAGCAGGTAGCCGACGGATGACTCTGGGGTCCAGGCAGACCAGACCCCCACGCAGACGGCCTCAGGACACCGGCTCAGCAGTGCAGGGCACACAGCGGAGTTCCAGCCTTCCGAGAGGCAGGCTGTGCTACTCCTGCGGCGGGCAGGGTCACATGGCTCGCGACTGCCCGACTCGCCGATCAGAGGAGCAGCAGACGGTGGAGGGGCCACCCAGGCAGAGGCAGAGGGTCGACCGTGGCGGTCCGCAGGGAGGAGGCGGACGAGGCAGAGGAGCTGGCCGAGCAGCGGGTGGTGGGCGACGCTTCCAGGCTCTACCCCCACCACCACCAGGAGGGCCACCTCGACCACAGGGAGCCGGCGGGCAGGGACAGGCCCAGCTCCAGGCAGTGGAGGCCTACGACCCCGACTTGCCAGAGATGATTCGAGGTACGATCTGTGTCTATTCCACCCTTGCTGCAGTACTTATAGACACAGGAGCGAGTCACTCTTTCATAGCCTCTGCCCTTGTTCGGAGCTCGGAGATTCCGACTGAGCCGTTGGCTCGATCCTTACGGCTAGAGACTCCTACGGGAGCAGACTCGACGATTACGCACTGGTGCCGGCAGTGTGAGCTTACTCTAGGAGGCGAGAGCTTCGGCTGGGATCTCCTTGTAGCGGCGTCGAGGCCTTACGACGTCATCTTGGGCATGGATTGGCTATCCACGGTTCATGCCCAGATCGACTGTTTTAGGCGCAAGGTGCGATGTGTTCGCACCGACGGGAGCAGGTTTACCTTCACCGGCGAGAAGGGAACCTTTGCAGCACAGGATGGACTTCCGCGGAGGAGAGTGCAGCCCATCTCTCATCAGTTGGCTAGCCTCATCCTAGGAGCAGTGGACGTGCGGAGTCCAGCTTTTCCTGCAGTGGTGGACCAGTACGTAGACGTCTTTCCCGACGACGTTCCAGGGCTACCTCCTCATAGAGAGGTAGACTTTTACATCGACTTGTACCCCGGGACAGCCCCGATATCTACTCCAGCATATCGGATGGCCCCCGCCGAGCTTCGGGAGCTGCGGGTACAGTTGGAGGACTTGCAGAGCAAGGGGTTTATCCGACCCAGTGTTTCACCCTGGGCTTCCCCGATTTTGTTCGCCAAGAAGGCGGACGGGAGCTTGCGACTATGTGTCGACTATCGTCGCCTGAACCAGGTGACAGTGAGGAACAAGTATCCGCTGCCACGGATTGATGACCTCTTCGATCAGCTCAAGGGAGCGCGGTGGTTCTCAAAGATAGACCTCCGGTCAGGCTATCATCAGCTCAGAGTTCGAGACGAGGACGTGCAGAAGACGGCCTTCAGGTGTCGGTATGGCCATTATGAGTTCTTGGTTATGCCGTTCGGCGTAACCAATGCTCCAGCAGTGTTCATGAGCCTCATGAACAGGATCTTCCAGCCATACCTCGACCGTTTTGTCGTGGTCTTCATTGACGACATTTTGGTATACTCGACGACTGAGGAGGAGCATGCCTACCACCTGCGAGTTGTGCTAGACACGCTCCGAGAGCACCAGCTTTATGGCAAGCTCTCAAAATGCCAGTTCTGGTTACGTGAGGTCCATTTCTTGGGACACGTCATCTCTGAGGCGGGAGTTGCAGTGGATCCCGCGAAGATCGAGGCAGTGCTAGCTTGGGAGCCACCCAAGAGCGTGACAGAGGTGCGGAGCTTCTTGGGCCTAGCCGGATACTATCGGAGATTCGTGCCAGACTTCTCCAGAGTTGCGGCACCACTCTCAGCGTTGACGAAGAAGGGGAAACCCTTCGTGTGGTCAGACAGATGTCAGCAGAGCTTCCAGGAGCTGAGGCAGAGGTTGACCAGCGCACCTATCTTGAGGTTGCCTGAGGAGGGAGTTGGATACGTAGTTTACTGCGATGCGTCAGGGACTGGACTCGGGTGCGTCCTGATGCAGGAGCGGGCCGTGATCACCTACGGATCACGTCAGTTGAGGCCGCATGAGCAGAACTACGCCACTCATGACCTGGAGTTAGCAGCAGTGGTCTTCGCTCTGAAGACTTGGCGGCACTATCTGATGGGCGAGCGCTTCACAGTCTTTTCTGACCACCAGAGTCTCAGGTATATCTTCTCTCAGAAGGACCTGAACCTGAGACAGCGGAGATGGCTTGAGTTCCTCCAGGACTATGACTTTGAGATAGTCTATACTCCTGGGAAGGGGAACGTGGTAGCCGATGCCCTCAGCAGGAGGACGGGCATTCAGCTGCTTGAGGAGGCGACGGAGCAGCTAGCCTCCTTGCAGATATCCTTCGTGGATAGAGACGGAGCAGCCTTTCTTCAGTCTCTCACAGTCTCTCCTCCACTTCTACAGCGGGTCAGAGAGGCTCAGCGTGAGGATGCTGACTGTGAGACCCGGCATGCACTGATATCCTCAGGTCAGGCGCCTGATGGTTTCTCCCTTGGAGCAGAGCACGACTTCCTTTTCAGGGGGCGTACCTTCGTACCAGTTGCTTTACGAGAGGAGGTGCTGAGAGAGTTTCACACTTCTCCCTTGGCGGTACATCCCGGAGTGGCGAAAATGTACCAGGATCTCAGACGACAACACTGGTGGCCGGGCATGAAGAAAGCTGTGGCAGAGTTCGTTTCACGATGCCTCACCTGCCAGCAGGTGAAGGCAGAGCATCAGGTGCCAGCAGGTTTGGTACAGCCCTTGGAGGTCCCGGAGTGGAAGTGGGATAGCATATCTATGGACTTCGTGACTGGACTTCCACGTACTTCCAGAGGTCACGACTCCATTTGGGTGATTGTCGACCGACTCACCAAGTCGGCACACTTCTTACCCATCAGAGAGCAGGGCTCAGTGGAGAGCTTGGGACGTCTTTACGTCCAGGAGATCGTACGGCTTCACGGTGTGCCATCATCTATCGTCTCCGATCGAGATGCTCGTTTCACTTCCCGGCTCTGGAAGGGGTTGCAGGAGGCGGAGGCCACTAGAGTTCGAGGATGGCGACCACGTCTTTTTGCGTGTCTCACCTCGACGTGGTTTACGGAGATTTGGCCGAGGCGGCAAGTTGTCTCCACGCTTCATCGGGCCTTTCCAGGTCCTCAGCAGGATAGGAGAGGTGGCTTATCGCCTGGCTCTACCACCTCAGTTGCACCGGGTGCACGACGTCTTCCACGTGTCTCAGCTGAGGAGATACGTGCACGACCCGACGCACATCATCGACTTTGGGGAGCTGGACGTGGACGATGGGGCGACTTTTGCGGAGGTCCCAGTGGAGATCGAGGATCGACAGGAGCGGGTCCTACGTGGGCGGTCGATTCCTCTTGTGCGCGTCAGATGGCAGCACGGGAACCTCCAGGAGAGCACTTGGGAGCGGGAGGCTCAGATGCGTGCTCAGTACCCCCATTTGTTCCCCTAGTTTTTGATGTATCTTTACGGGGACGTAAAGCCCTGAGGTGGGAGTAATGTAAAGACCCGCAAATTTCAAGGAAATTTTTTTCTTAATTTTCTTTGGAATTTTACAAGAGCGCAGCTTCAGACGGCACCTGATTCCGAGGCCCGGTGTGCCCGGAATCAATTTCCGAAGTTTGGCTCGGGTACGTTCAGTGAACGGACGAGCGGGTTTTTCTATCTTTTGAACCGGTGCCCGGAATCAAATTCTGAGGGCACCGATGAAATTGCAGCGCCGGTATTTGCTTAGAAACGCCTCTTCCGGAGTTGCGTTTGCTCAGACGTGGTTTTTAAATTTTGCGGCTTTAAGTCAGAAATAAAGTAAAGTTTGTGCGACAACTTTATTTTATTTCACTTAAACTACTTGGAAGCCACTTAAAGCCACTTAAAGGCGGCTTGAACTGAGTTGAACTGGATAGGATGCTATCCAGAAATATCCTACCCCTTGGTAGGATATTTGTGCGGTGGGACCCGCGCGAGCCCCGCCGTTTCTTTCGCTAAGTAACGCACCCGCGAAAACCCGTCAAAGTAACTGAAAAGTCAACCGACGCGTTTTCTTTAATTCTTAACAGACCATTTAATTGGGCGGTTTATTTCGTAAATTAAATGGACTGTTTCTTCGTGAATTAAATGGGTCGTTTCTTTCGAATTGATGGATCGTTTCTTAACCGGTTTCGTGTTGGCATGTTTATAAAATAAGACCAACCTAAAAATCCTTGGAAAGGATTTGAAAGAATCTTCGTTCCTCCACCCTCTCCGCGAAGAACGCGAAGAACGCGAAGAACGCGAAGAACGCGAAGAACGCCGGCGACCGGAATTCGACGACGCACACCGAGATCTGCGACGTCGACGAGCTTTACCCGCGACGTTCTTCGGCGACGCCTCTTCTTCCACGGCCGATCCTAGTTCGGCAACTAAGGTGAGAATCAGATCGTTTTAATTCTCCTTTTTTTTAAATTTCAATAACAACGGATTTAATTAATTAAATCCGTTTGTTTTTGATCCGGAGATTGGCGACGTGACGCCGGATACCGCGACGACGCGACGATCCCCCTTCTTCCGCGACGACCTCTCGTCCGACGACGACGACAAGTAAGGGTTGATTGGAATATTTTATTTCTTTTCCCGTGTTTATTCTTTTCAAATAAAGAACCCGATCGGAACAATTTTAATCTATTTAAAATTGTTGATTTGGTTAATCCTTTTCCTCCCGATGATTTTATGACTAACGCGGAGGGTGCGGGTCTAACGAACAAGACCCGGCAACCCTCCGCCGATCTCCCTTTTTGCGGATTTGGCGGGCGACGGCAAAAGCACGACGCAAGGGCCATTCGTGGTTTCCGCAGTGAAGATCGCCCCCCGGGAGGAGCAACGGCGCAGACGGAAAAGGAATCGGGCCACCGGAGCGTCTCCGGCGGCCCGCGGAAGGCGGCGGCGGCGCCGGCGACCGGAGGCGGCGGCGCCCGGCGCGCCGCCGTGGAGGAAGTCCGCCGCGGCTGAAGCCGCGGCGGCGGCGGCAGCCGGTTCCGCGGCCGCGCGGAACCGGGAACGGACGCGGCGGCCCGGCCGCGTCCGCGTGACAGGCGCCCCCCCCCCCCCCGCGGGGGCCGCGTTTCCCTCAAAGCCGCGGGTTTGACCCGCGGCGGCAGCCCCTTCGGCCGCTCGGCCGAAGCCGAGCCGGCCGGTCCGGTCGGCCGGGCCGCGCCCAGGCCGGACCGGACCCGGCCTAGCCGGGTCGGGCCGGGTCGCCCCGGGCCCAGAACCCCCGTTTTCGGGCCCTCTTCGGTCTTTCGCCCATATCTTGGGCCTGGGACCTCCGATTGACGAACCGTCAGCGGCTACGCGATCCTTGGATCAAGACGGTCGTTTCGGTATATTATACTCAAGGTTTCGGAAGACTTTGGGTTCGGCCGGGTTGGTTCGTACACGAAACCAACCGGGCCCTCGGAGCGGAAACGCTCATAACTTGAGCTACGGACGTCCGATCGACGTACCGTCAGCTGTGGTAGTTTCCTCTAAGTGAGACGGAACTTTTGGCATGCTCCGCCCGAGGATCGGATACAGGCGGAGTACGGTCGGGTTGGTTTTTCCCTAAAAACCAACCGGGCCCCTGGGACGAAAATGCCAATAACTCTCAGACCGGGCGTCCGTTTGACGCGCCGTCTGTCGCGTTGAGATCCTGTTGTCGATACGGAACTTTTGGATACATCAACTTCGGACTACGTGTCAGTTGATGTATCAGCCTCTCGGCTCGTGGAGCGGACCCTCCTAAACGAGCTCGCTTTGTGCGGGAACCCTAGCGCTGGCTGTGACTTCGACGACAGAGCAGAGATCCTTCGTGGACTGCGACGACGACAGAGCAGAGATCCTTCGTGGACTGCGACGACGGCAGAGCAGAGATCCTTCGTGGACTGCGGCGACGACTGTGCAGAGATCCTCAGTGGACTGCGTCGACTACTGCACTCAGCGATCCTACGTGGATCAGTGCTACAGGTTCTGTGTGAGCCCGATCCTATGTGGGTCCTTACTACCGGTTCTGTGTGAGCCACTGCCTACAGGTTCTGTGTGAGCCCGATCCTGTGTGGGTCTTCTGCGGGGGTTAGTACCTATCGATCCTTTGTGGGTCCGACGACTTAGATGGATCAGTGATCATCTTTGACGTCATCTGAAAAAGTATACCTGGTTGAGCTGAATCGTATGTTACTCTCCTTTGTGGATTGTGTTGAACTATCCTATGTGGATTTTACTGTTTACTCTCCTTGTGGATTTGAGTCTTGCTTTCCTTTGTGGATTGAGTTGTTCGGGAGCTCGTGAGCAGAGCTAGAATTGGGGACTTAGGTATATGTATGGGCATATACCTAAGTCGAGTCAGATGTTACTTCGTGATTGCATCTTTCTTTTGTGCTATATCCTTTGTGGATTTCGGGAGACCTTCGGGGGTCTCGGGGTCCTTACTGAGTAGCTTGTACTCACCCCTGCACGGGCTATGCCCGCACCTTGTTGTGTTGGTTGCAGACGACGGACAGCGCTGATCACGGTTGGGGCGTGGAGCAGGACGGTACCTGGAGGTGGACCACTGGGCGGGACGTGCTCGGAGCGGACGTGGGACCCGAGGAGCCTGGAGGCTATCTGTACCCACCCTTCAGGTGGGATTGCCAGTGGACGACACGAGGCCGCCGTCTTTTCTTCAGTTGCTGTACTTTACTTTTCAGTTGTACTTTACAGTTGGGCTTGTATTTTCGGCCCCTTTACTTTTCTGCACTTTACTTTCCGCTTGCTGACTCTGTGTGGTTGTTACTTATAAAGGCAATGCCTTCCCTGTTTACTGGGATTTTACGCCTTGGTGCTAGTCGCCAGCCCCTGGCCTATGGAAGGCGGGCTTGGGGTAGTCACGGCACGGGCCCCGAGGACGGGTCGTGACAAGTATAAAGTTATATGTATATATATGCCTCATATACATATAGAATTATATGTGCATATATATATATATATGTAGTGATAGTCCGAACCTAAGGTTTAATCCCTAGGTGTCCATATATACTTATAATGGGTTTTCATAACTCTCATGTAATATAATCATGGAGACATAATTGGTTCATTATATAATTCAAGTATAAATCATGGAACAAACCCAAGAATTTGATTTGTCTTGGAAGTTTCATCTTATGTTTTTAATTAACTAGAATACTAGACTCGTCCAAGGTGTTCTATAAAAAGTAACCTAGGTATAAATCTAGGTGCTCTATAAAACCCATCATCATCAAAGTCCATCCAAGGAATTCCATATAAGAAACCCATGTATAAATCTAAGAATATTATATAGGTAAGGACCTCTAATCTTGTCCATGGTATACCACATAGTGAATTAAGTATCACTCATGGAATAGTATAGAAACATTTCCCACTAATCCAATCAAAGGAAATCCACTAGGGTATCAAGTATCAATCATGAGTGAAGTAAAGGCATCCCCTCGGTGAACCAATACAAGGTATTCTAGAAACAAATCCATGTATTGTCCCCAACTTGTTTCTATTCAATTAAAATTTCCAATTGTTAAGCTCGATGTGCTTGAAAAATGTGTCCTTGATCGGAAACTTTGTATTGACCTCGTCTTGGTGTAAATTAATGGCCATAACGAGCATTAAATTCATACCATTCAAAAAATACATTTTTTCATGTTGTCCAATTTATTTAATATGATTAATTCAAGCTACAACATGAACAATAATGGCCTATACATATGGCCTACAATTTTCCTTTGGTCCAATTTAAATTACATTAAATTCACAAGGGGGAAAACAATACACCTCAATTGGTAGTTCAAATTAATTTCAAGGCATGAGGTTCTAGGGCCCATAAGGAAGGTGAGGCCTTATGGGTGGATCATGTTGAGGTGGTAAACCTCCAACATTGATTCACAGGTTGTTAAGAATACACTAAGCATAGAAACATCATTTAATTTAATTTAATTTGAAATTTATGAGGCATCGCTGGAAGGGTCGAACACCCAACACAATGGAACACTATATAAAAAATGAAAACTTTGGGGTAAAAAAGAACTATACCACCTACCTTATGTTGGTAGATAACCCCTTTTCCATTTTCACATTTAAATAAATATAGAACATAAGAAAAAAGAAAAAATAAAAAAAACCTTAAAATAGGGCATATTAGCTCATAAAAAATAGTTCCAATAAGGAGTAATAAATTAATAAAAGAATGAATATGAATGAATCTATTATCGATACACATCCAACACAACTAATGGTGAAGGAATCAGAGCTGGTACAAAGAAGGTAGCTCAAATCCTACCTTGGAGAGGAAGGAGGGTTCCTAGGTGTGTGGTACACTATGAAAAATATGAAGGAAGAATAATTTTGGTTTTAAAAGAATTCAAGGGAAAAAATTCAATTCATCATTCATTTAAAGGAATGCACAGTTTGTCTTCATGGATTTCCAAACTGTGTGCCCAACCATATGCCTATATTGTTTAAGTAGCACTAAGGGTGCCGCCTTGGGTTCATGGTTTGGAAAAACCATGCAGCCCCTTCAAGACTAATAGAAATCCCCAAATGGATGTGCAGAATGAGGTGCATAGTTAGAAATAAATTTTAACACCTCTGAGTTTGTTGTAGCACCTACTTGGTTGAGTCGCACGGTTGGCACTAAGCATGTGCTAACTGTGCGACTCAATATATCTTTCTAGAATTTGGATCCCTGGGCTTTGAACAATCTCTGAAATCTCCTAAATTGTTCCTTATCATCTTACACACATTACTAGAAACAAATGAGAGGTGTTTACAATAAATTAAGTATTTTTACCTCTCTAAAAATTTATTTCATTACGCCACCCCCTCACACTGCTAGGTGCCCGGTTAAAAAAACCATGGGAAACCTATGCGAATTACAACTAAAATTTATTATAGGTTTTTCATAGCCATGTGGCCTCCCTCACATAGTTAAACTAATATTTCACCTCTATTTTAATATGCACAGTTGATCTGCATGGTTGCTACTAACCATGTTCTAACCATGTGCCTCTACCTATTTCTCCAAAAACCAAAGCTTAGTGCTCCAAACAACACTTGGATGATCTCTAAACCTTTGTGACTTCATTAGGAATTTATATATATATATATATATATATAAAGATTTAATCTAAATTTATAAAGATATGCACCTCTTTAAAAACTAGGATCTTACAACCTCCCCTTATTAAAACAGCTCATCACTAAGTTTCACTTGTAAGGGTGATTGAACGTCATCTGGGAATAACTTCAGACACTGAGCATGTATGTTAGCATCTCACTCCTAATTCTCATCCTATAAATGGATGTGTTTCTGTAGAACCCATACTATAGGAACTAACCTACCTCAGAGATCCTTTTTTTATGATCAACAACACGAATAGGATACTCCTCAAAGAATGAATTAGCATCCAACTCAACCTCATCAAGCGGAAGGACATGAGAAGGGTCTGAATGATAATGTAGAAGCTATGAAACATGAAATACATCATGAATGGCCTGATACTTCTAAGGTAAAACTAACTGATAGGCTGAAATCCTGACTCTCTCCATGATCTAAAAAGGCCTTAAAACCTAGGTTCCATCTTCCCCTATCTGTGAATCTATCGATGACCCAATCTTGGTGAAATATAAAAGAAGACCTGATATCCCACATCAAACTATAGAGGTAGATGATAGTGATCGAAATAAAAGTTCTTCCTAAACTAAGATATATCCATACACTTCCTCATATGTTGTACCTTCTATGAAGTCTCCTTAACAAGATGAAGTTCTAGTATTGCTGCATCTCATACCTCTAACCATCACAGTGGTGAATGGTATGGCCTACCATATAAGAATTCATAAGGAGTTATTTTTATAGTCTATTGGAAGAAATTATTATAAGAAAAAATATAAAGAGGTATTTTTTCCCAATAATCTTCAAAATCAAGGACATAAGCTTGGATCATGTCCCCTAACACCTGTATAGTACTCTTGGACTGACCATTGGTCTAAGTGTGGAAGTTTGTACTCAAAAGTATGTATGAACCAAGAGACTTCTATAACCCATGTCAGAACCATTATTTAAAATGAGTGTCCCTTTCTAATACGATGGTTCATGGAACACCGTGAAGTTTTATAATCTCTATAACATATAGCCACCCGATCTCATCCACTAAAAAACTCTCATGAATAGGCAAGAAGTGGGTGAACTTTTTTATTTTATCAACAATCACCCATAATATGTCACTACCTTGATGGGACCTTGGAATGACTATCACAGAATCCATAGTGACATTGTCCCATTTCCACTCTATAGTGGGTAATGACTTCAAAATACTAAAAGGTCACTATTATTCCACCTTTATATATTAATAAGTGGAACACCTAGTAACTAATCCAGCTATCTGCCTCTTTATCCCCATCAACCAATAATGGTGGCACAAATCATAGTATATCATTGTAATTCTGAGATTCATATCCCATTTATAGGCATGATATTCTAATATCAATTACTCTTGGACATCTACAGAAACCCAGAAATTTCTATGAATACATAATATCTCATCCTCCACTACTGGAATCCTGACCTTTCCCAATGCTTCTATACCAACAGTTGTGAAAACCGTTGGTATAGTCCCCCTTTCCCAATGGTTTGGCCAAACCGTTGGGAAAGCCCACTAATGGTATGGCTTTCCCAACGGTTTGGCCAAACCGTTGGGAAAAGTCCATGGCTTTTCCAATGGTTTGGCCAAACCGTTGGGAAAAGTCCCTTGGGTGTGTCTTTCCCAATGGTTTGGCCAAACTATTGGGAAAGGGTGGGCACCTATCTTTCCCAACGGTTTTGAGAACCGTTGGGATAGGTTTTATGAGTAAATTGGCCAAATATCTTCGAATACATCAATATATAAATTACATATAAATAAATAAATATATATATATATATATATTTATCCTAATATATTCACAAAGGATACTCTAGGATAGTGGTAAAATCATTGACTTATAATGTGGAGGTTGTGGGTTCAATCCTCCGCATGAACTCATTTTTATATATTTACCTTTCCCAATGGTTTACTCAAACTGTTGGGAAAGACCTAGGGAATTTTTTGCCAATGGTTGGCCAACCATTGGCATAGATTAATTTTACTAACCTATGCCAACGGTTCTTTGTAAACCATTGGGATAACTTTTCCCAACGGCTTACTTCCCTACGGTTTGCAAAACCGTTGGTATTACATACACCAACGGTTCTGCAGTCTTTCCCAACGGTTCATAACCGTTGGGAAAGACTCCATTTCCAGTAGTGCTCATCCACACACTAACCATGAGGTGGGTACTAACTTGAAATAATCTCCCTTAGGACTAGGTCCTTAGGATAAAAGATCTATCACATATTTACTAGATCCATAATTGAATAATTCATTGTCAAAACTATAAGAATAGTTTACCCATGACACTACTAAATATCAAGAATCTTTTAGAAAATAAAAACATAAACCACTACCCACTATTGTCTTCCTAAATATCTTTGGTTTAAGTCTTCTGGCTTAAAGTGTCAATAAATTAATTTCCCTTACCAGGAAAATAAGAAATCTCTAAATCGAAGTACTGTAGGTATTTAAACTATATCCACTATCTAATATTAAATTAATGATAATAGAATATTTATTTGAGACTTTTTTGGTCCGTGTATACAATGAACTATTCTCCCAAAAAATAATGTCTCCAACAATGCAAGACATGAACCACATATGCAAGCTTGAGTTCATATGCCAGGTAATTCTGCTCATGGGTCCACAACTAGCGAGACTCGTATACCACTAATTGATCACCTTTCATTATAAATTCTCCCAATATGATGTATCATGCATCACAATAAACCATATATCCTTTGAAAGACTCAGGTAGAACCATTATTTGTGTTGATTTAAGTCTTCCTTTCTACTCCTGAAAGGATTTTTCACAAGCTTTAGACCACAATAATTTAACACCTTTATTTTTCAATCTTGTAAGAGGTGTTTCGAGGCATAAAAATTTCTGAATAAAACACATATAATATCCATCTTTCCCCAAGAAACTCTATATGTCAAATATGTTCTTAGGTTTCTCCAAAGAAACTATGGATCTCACCTTCTCTAGATCCATAGATACCCCAGATTATGATAATATGTTACCCAAGAAGTAATATTTATCAATATATAAGTGGAATTTGGTGATCTTAGCACATATTTGGATCTATCTTAGTGTACTCAAAACAATTTCAAGGTTTTTGGCATGATTATGTTAAGTCTATGAGTATGCCAATATGTCATCCATGAAAATGGCCACAAGAAAATCCAGATACAGGTGTAAAACCTAATTCATCAAATCCATAAAAATAGTTGGTGAATTCATGAGACCGAGTGGCATTACCAAATACTCATAAATTCTATACCTACTTTAGAAAGATATGTGATGTATATCTAATGGCCTAACTCACAACTGATGACAGCCCGACCTCAATATATCTTTTTGAAGACCAAAGATCCTCATAGATGGTCGAAAAGGTTATTTATACAAGTAAGTGGATACCAGTTCTTAATCATAAGTTGTTTAAACCTTCATTAATCTATAAAAAACCTAAGCGTTCCATCTTTCTTACTATAGAAAATAAAGAGTGAAACCAAAGTAGAAGTAATGGGTTGGATAAACCCTTTGGATTCTAGGTCCTATAAATGTATTTTGAGTTCCTGAAGCTTAGTATGAGCTATATGTTAAGGAATAATATACATTGGTTCTACTGCTAGAACCAACCCAATAGTAAACTCTACCTATCTCATGGGAGGTAACCCAAAAAAGTTTTTAGGGAAGATATCCCTAAAACAATCCACTTTAGGAGGGAATTTTATCTGACATGTGCCATGATCACTCATAAAAATGTTATCAATTTGTGTTGAAACTCCACCCAACCTACAATTATCAGGTCCAACTTGACTAGTTTAAACATCCCATTATCCTTTATGAACATACCTATCACCCTATGGGATATAAAATACAATCTCTAGCAATAAAAATCAATACAATCATGATGGGGAACCAAAAAATCCATCCTGTGTATGATATCAAAAACCGGCATCTCAACGATGAAGAGGTCCCATAAGAAATGGTAACTACCAATATCATGGGGGAATTCCTTGAATTGGAATACACTCACCCACCACACTCACAATGGATTATAGGGAGTTATCACCCCATGAAATTACTATATTTCAAGACCAAGTCTTTCCAAAATATAAATAGTTTTAAAGAAGTGTGACACATCTATATCAATCAAGGAATATGATAGTTTATAGGCTACTAAAATTGTACCTTGTACTGGAGAAGGTATAGCACTCTACTCCTCAAGCACATGATACACTACATAAATATGGCTTGATCTATGATCTTGATCTAATACTTGACTACACTGAGTAGGTACACTTAGATAGCATTCCATATCATACGTTTGTAAACCATTTCCATGACTACATCCTCATCCTAAATGACTTATATTACTCCATCT
This sequence comes from Viscum album, assembly GCA_963277665.1. NCBI lineage: Eukaryota > Viridiplantae > Streptophyta > Magnoliopsida > Santalales > Viscaceae > Viscum > Viscum album. The sequence goes on along the minus strand of OY728165.1, from coordinate 908,376,914 downwards.
CCCTACCTATCATGGATCTACAGATCCCACTCTAGAACCTAGAGCCAGTGCAGACCCTCTCTAACTATCTGTTAGAGGAAAGGTCCTACAAAACTACTGAAGATGAACCATCCTTCCATAATCCCATCACTCTAATGGGTCCTTACTAAACTAGGGATTCATGTTCCCTGGCTTCCCACACTGATGACATGTCACCTAGAAACTTGAGAAAACACTCTAACTATTATTTACCTTATGAGAAATCTCAAAACAATTATTTCTACCACCAGATGAATTATATCTCCATTTAGGCACTGAACTACCTTATTCCAATTCCACAGCTTCCCTTAGGTTATGTTCAAAGATGTGTGATTTGTTCACATTTTCAGTAATGGTAGTCAAATGAAAAATATTCTCCTAAGAAGGGATAGCTTTCCTTATCCCATCATCAAACTTCTTTTCTCTATTCAACTCATCACTGCTAAGATTAATTGTGAAATGATGTATCTCTATAAATAAAGATGAAAATTCTATAATGGATAGAAAACCCTAATCCAAATGCATAAACTCCCTAGATCATTTGGATCTAAGTGTATTTGGAAATAAGTAATCATAAACATTGGACTGAAAATCCCTCTAGGCCATCTCCTGATGTTGACCTGCCTGATTTAGTACATCCCACTAGCACTTTGAGGATCCAGAAAGCATATATTCTACAAGATTGACCCTTCTATCTGGTAGAGTCTTCATACGGTCGATATAATGTGGCATATATCCATAACTTAGCAACCTGGGGGCACCATACCATGAGAAATTAGGTGGATTATAATATTGAAACACTTGATTCAACTCTACCAAAGTAGGGGTAGGTCATGGGGCTCCCTGCATGGTCTGCATGATTCATAGGAAAGTCTCTTGGAATTTATCATCAGTTACCATATCATTTATAATAAGAGGTGTCACATGTTTCACTACAAAATGTAATACTAGTAGTGAAGGTCCCACCACCTATGGAGCATGGTTATCACCACCCTCATAGCATTCAAACCGAGGGCATCATGAAGGCATATATCTATAATGCCAAACGCATGCCTAAAAAATCGATAATAGAAAGATCTCAAGAAAAAGGTGGAATATGTACAATCCTTCCAACATAAAATTCAATACCTATCTTCCTAATCCTAAATCTATGTCTATGTATTATAGAATATCATAAAGAAACATGAGATACACTCCCAACACCCACTACTAAGGTCAAGTCTAGGTCAAGGCCTCATATCATATAGTAAAGGTTCTGGTATATGGAGTGACAATTGCAAGTTATAGAGGAAAACATCCTTTAATTACAATTAGAATGCCCATTTAGCAGTAATAATTTCATTCAATAATTATAATTCTTTAGTTATATATATATATATATCATGGTCTAGTTAGATGAGTAACCATTCCCAAGTTATAAAATCCTATTCTTTATAAGTTGAAAAGGGTCATTTAATGTAACTAAAACTAGCTTCTTATGATGTTTTAATTGTATGGATCATCATTCCCAATTTATAGAGGTCTATACACCTTAAAATTTTCAATTGGAGTCAATTTAATTTCAACAACTAATGTTTTGATTCATGAAACCAAAGGGTCTTTGGGTCAAACATACTATAATTAGTTAGTTAGGGGGCCACCATAAATATATGATGGAAAACACTATTTAGGTTGATGGAGATAATTTAATTAACCAATTATTTATCTCATTCATCCTATAGAAATTTTAGTCAAATATCAGATATAGTAGTCAATATACTAAAACATGTTGCAAGAAATGCATGTGATAAGTAGGAATGACATGTAAAATGAAATAAATATAAATCCTCATGTTTCTATAATGATGCATGAGACAATACCTTCTTTACTTATTATACCAATGGTAAAAGAAAATACATAATGAAAATAAACTCAACAAGTCATGTGCATCACCAAATGGTGAAATTAGTACAATTGTAATAGGAAAAAACCATAGCAGTAATTCCTTTCCCATGAAACTTGGCCTTTTCCCTATATGTGGGTTAGTTACTCCTAGGAATAGGCTCATTATGGAATTCATACATATCCTAGTATCCTATCTACCAACCAAAAACTATAATACAAATTAAAAATATCTCATACCTATTTTAACACCCCATACCTAATTTACTCATAAGTAACTGAACCTAGTTGGCCCCATAGCCTCAAGCACACCTCCTCATATGCCAGAGGCTATCAACTAGTAGTGAAGGTCTATCATAGTATAGTGGGGAGACTATACCCTATTAATCAGAGTGAACCAGAGCGATGAAATATGGACATAAATTCACAAAATAAATGTGATAAAGGAAACAGTGGAAGTAATCATCCAAAACAAAGTAAAATGGCATAAATAATACCCATTTTCATATATAAAATAATTATATGATTCTATAAAAATGTGAGTATAGGAAATAGGGTAGCATACATAAATATTACATGTTATACAAACCAATAAAAAAGAAAAAATTTATCTCCAATAGCATCAAAAGTGCAAGCTCAGTCCATTTCTCTTATACTCCATCCTAGAACAAAAAGTAAAGCATCTAGAGCATGTCTCTTTACTTTTTCCCAACCTACATCCATGAGATATTTCTAAGAACCAATCAACATCCTAAATAGTGTGTGATTAAAACTCAATAGGACACCACCAAAAATTTCTATAACTAATCCAATCTATGAATATATAATTAAATAGTGTTTAGGTAATAATAAAAAAGGTAATAAATGAACTAAACAAACACACATTAGCTCAAGTTCCTCATATGAAACTCATCCAATACTAGTTACTTCGGGCTATTATGGATTATCTCCAAACATTTATTATTTTAGTAATCAATAAAGATCATCATGTACTTTAATTAAAATAATTAATAAGGAGTGTCATGTCCATAACATCCTAATAAACATTAAGAATCATAATTTCCTTTAATTATATATAATCCATGTGGAACATCATGTCCATTAATTCTAAAAATCGTTAAGGAATGTCATGTCCTTTCATTATAAGAAAGTAATATGGAACAGCATGTCCATTAATTGGGATAAATTAATATGGAACATCATGTCCATTATAGAAATTAAGCATGAAGTAAAATTACTCTAAGTCCATGTTAATGTCTATTCCCATTATCAATTCTATTCATCATTAAATTCATATGAATGAAGTGTAATAAAAGGGGGCCAAGTGTAATCTACTTTCCACTACATCATTTATCAAGATCAGGTGGCATGGACTTACCATTCACCATTAATTTAATTTATTTATAATTAATCATGTGTTCTATGGTTAGGTACACACCACATTTCATTTTATTAACTAATTTTATAACATTTCATTGGTAAATTCCAAGAAAAATACACCATAAGGGTGTTTTGATCACAATGGAACATAATTCATTAATTTATAAAGTTGAAACCGACCAAGGGGATGGTTTGGGTTTAGATTTTCAACCTCAGACTTGTTATCAATGTATCATAACATGTCAAATTTAAGGTCTAGGTGTTCAATTTAAGGTATTTTATAATTTAAGTTCAATGATTGGAAGGTCCAACATGCATCGCAATGAAAATAATATATAAACACCCAAATTTTTAAGGAAAAGGCATATACCACCTACCTTGGATGGGTAAAACACTCTTCATCTAGTATAATCCTTCAATTCAGTCTAGAATGAGAGAAATCAAATAAATAAACAAATGCCATAAAAATAGGGCAAATTAACTGGAATAGAAATAACATTCCAAATGGAGAGGAAAATTAATAAAGGAATTAAGAGGACTCGTTTTCTAAAAATTAGCTATACAACATGAAAATGGTTTTTGAATCGAATTTCATATGAGAGAGGAGGCTCAAAACCTAGCTTGAGGTGGGTGGAGAGATTCAGAGGGGTTGTTGTTTATAGAATGAATGAGGAGAAAGGTGGTTTGTGTTTTAAAGAAAATAGGTGAAAATCCAAAAAAAAACCTTTTTAAAGGGTTTTATAGTTTAGTTGCATGGTTGAAAAAACCTTACGCCAACCTTGCACCAGCACTATACAATGTGACACCCTCATTTCTAGGATAGGCACATAGTTTAACAAACAGTGTGCAGCCTATGTGTATCCACTTTCTAACCTATCCAACTCCTCACGCGACTGGGCATACGGTTAAACAAATCATGTGTAGCCCATGCGACTTACACTTGCAATTTATTATAGGTTTTTCATGGCCATGAATCCTCCCTTACATGGTTAAACTAACCATGCACATCTCTTCTGGGTTTCATGATTGAGCATAATGGTTACTGCTAACCATGTTCCAAACATATGCCCCTACCTTTTTCTCTAAAAATTTGAGCTCCAAGATCCGAACAAGCCCCAGAACTTCAAAAACCTCTTTGAACTCATTAAGAATTCCCATATCAATAAAAAAAAATATGTAAAATAAAGTTTAGAGGATCTATACCACTCTAAAAACCAAGATCTTACAGATAATATCCCAAATATAAAAAAGGGATAGAAATTATTCTTGATTGACATGCCATAAAGGAAAAAAAGGAGAATCGAAGTCACAAGGAAGTTGAGATACAGTATCATTGACCTCTTGGGCATATATATTTTGATATTTTTGTTTCTTTGAATAATAATTACATGTATGTGGATTAATAAAAAATTGATATTGTTGATGATTTCACTCACATGATTTTTTTTTTTTGTAAAGTAAATCACAATATAGTGAAATTGATTTTTTATTAACATATTACACAATGGATCATAATACAAAAATATACTATTTGTATAGTACCTTGGGTATCATTGCATATGACTATTGACACCCGCTAATTGAGTATCATCAAATCTACAATGGAAGAAATGCCCAAAACATGGGTGTTATTTCCTATACAAATAAAAGGAAGATAAGGTGGAAAAAATTCATGAATTGTAAAAATATACAAAGGATACGTGATCGCATGACCTTCATAAGGTCATGAGAATAGTAAATTTGCATCGTATGACCTATGAGAGATCACATATAATATCCTTTAATGAGCCATTTTGTTCATGCAAAGGTGACCATGACATTTCTTGATCATACAACGACTACCAAATGGGTTCCTTCAGATCATGTTACTTGTCAATTGGTGGGTGCCTGAAAAACCATCCAAAATCCTTGTAAAATAAAGAGAAAATATGAAAAATGTGGGAGCATTTATCAGTCATGAATATTCATCTGATGCACCCATGTAATTCACGAGACACTATGAAAGACCTGGTGGTATGTCTACCTTTTTTATCAAGAGCCTTTTGGAATGTCACCAACATCACAAGAATGGATTCAGACATGTCTAGGTAGTCCTACACTCCCACTCTAGCCCTAAAGTCAAATAGAAGGGTTGTCCATGATAATGCTCTCACATCACCACATGACCCTTTTTGGTCACTTGATGCATCACCGATGTGGAAAATTATTGTCTTTGACAACCCTCATACAAACTCATGGGATCAAAAACCCTTGAAAAATAAATAAATAAATAAAAAGGTAAATGATGGGATATTTTTGAGAGGGTAAGATATGCTGATTTTATGTGAATGGAGTTATGCACCCCAGTTGATCATCATTGATCATGTTAATCCCCCATCAACAAGATGGAATGATCCCACAAGCCCACTTATCATGTCAACCTGATCTCATGAAGTCTCCTTGGTGAGCCACCTTTGTCTCATAGAGGATCCTAGACAAGTCATCTCATATCACGCGAAATCATTTTAACAAGAGTCCTGATCTCACGAAGGCCCTTGGACATGTCGGCTATACCTTGTGAAAGTACCTTAACATGTAAAAATGGTTAGGAAAATCCATTTGATCAGAAAAATTCCAATAAATGGAGAACTAATGAGATAGTATTTTGGTCAATGAAATTCATGTGATGCCCCTCGAATAACCCACAGCAAGATCATGCGAATCGCATGATAGAAAATCCCTCCATTAACTCTAGCCTAAATATATGAGATACGTGTTTAACATAATGTCATGTAAACATGGTAATGAGACCTATAAATCCCTCTCCATCAGCATAAAAATGAATCTTCGGATCCATGCACCAGCACATCTAGTAATCAGAGCTGAATTCTCATAGAATCCAATCCCATGATTGAAAAAGTTTTTCTACAAGGTAAAATTCATGGAACAAATTAAGGGATCATGTGTGTTGATCCTCATGCACTTTTAATGAATCATCCATATCATGAAAAAGAACTTGGAAATTTCACTTAAATCATGTGACTCTCCCTTGGAATACTATTTGGATCATGTGATTTCTTTCAGATATGTTAGATCAAGTCACACGACACCCCCTGGGCATGCCACCCGAGTCTCTCAAAAACCTCCAGGCTCGCCATCTAGATCTTGAAATGTCCTAATATAGGTCTCCAAAGTAATAAAATGATGAAAGTGTATGCCATCTTGGTATCATGAAGTCCTCTATATTTATCAACTAGATCACACGACACCCTCCAAGCATGTCAAGCATGTTTTGTGATGAAACCAAGACTTACCAGCCAGTTCATGTGACACCCTCCAAACATGTCATCCCAGATCATGATATGGAATCTAAGACAATTAAACCAGTTCATACGATGTCCTCTGGATGAGTTATCCTTGATCATGTGATGGATTTCACATATGCCATTTAGATTAAGAAATTCCTCTCAGATAATTCAACTTGACCATGCAATTGTCTTTCTATCTATCCACCATACAACTAGGATATGTTCATACATCCTAAGACATGTCAGGAAGACAACCAGACATGTCAAGCATACAATTAGGTATGCCAAGAAGAAAACCAGGTCATGTTAAGAAGATATACCAGGACATGATAACCTTGTCTGATTCCCATAAAAGGGAAACCATGGTGTGTAAGACCTGATCAGTAGTATAATATGATATATCCCACATACTAGGGAAACATCGGGGTGTAATCCATTATCAAATTGAACTATAAGAACTCTGATTCTGACAATAAGTAGGATATATAGGATATCTTCCTAAGGCCTAAGCTCAAATATTCATCCACTTCAATGTAAGTCCCCCCATATCTCTGATATTTCAACCATCGAGATCCAATCATTCTCATGGTCTAATCATCCTTTCTCATCCATCAACAGATTGATAAGTCAATTGAAATATAATAACTCTAATTAATTTTATAACTAGGATATATAGGATACCTTCCTAAGGCCCAAGATCTATTTTAAACATCCAAAGGGATATCCCAATACATTATTCCCACACCCATATGTATCAAAACTGATTACTTTCTATACCTTGTTTCTCACACTGAACATGGAACACATGGACTTAGGGAACCGCAATGATCATATCATTCGCATCATAAATCTACACAAACCAAGGCGAGCTTAGTGTGTGATCCCTAATGAGTGGCATGATATGACTTCCCCAATATAATTTCATCCACCATGGGGTAGGTCTCAAGGGTGTAACTAAACTATAATGAATCTAATTCCTGTGATAACTAGAATACGTAGGAAGACTCCTCAAGATTCAATCTCAATTACCTAGTGCCTAAGTGCCCCCATATATGTACTTTATTAATGATGTTAAACTACAAAGATTTACTAAATGTGGGTTTTTATTCCTATTATAAATAGGATCATAGGACACCTCATGAAGGTTTAATCCCATCCTCAAAATATTAATCACCTCTTGAATGATATCAAATTCCAAAGTGCCTCACTATATGGATTCAACATAGAAGAAGATACCCATTAATGGGAAATGGATAAATAACCTCATATACATATAGATAGACTCACTAAAATATTCCTCTACACATATAGAAATATTTGACCTATGATCATTTTTTAGGGTAATCGATTCCATATCGGGAGTAGGAAGATATTTATGAACATATCTTAAATCTATAAGACATCCCTAGAGTAGGTAATAATTCCCCCCCAAAAGGGTGTGATGAGATTGATCTCCCATCCTCTCAACCAAAGTGAGTTTCTAAGTGTCATTGGGTTTGAAATCCCCATTGAACACCTGCCTTTAGAAAGTATGTCTATACCCAACAATGGATGTGGGAACCATTGGGAGTTTATATTAAGAATAATAATGGTGGACCCAATGTTAATGATTGTATAAAATATTGAACCCCCCACAATCAACCGTCGGGTAAAACTGAATTCCCAACTCTATCTTTCTTGATGAAAAAAATGGTGAACCCAACCTAAAATCATTCAACCATGATATCTCCTTCACAAGATAAAAAGGATAAACTTCTTAGTTATTGTCAACCCATTTTGTTCCTATCATATGGGTGCTCTATGTTTTTCAATTACAAAAAAAATGGTGAACCTAGCATGAATATCTAGAATAATAGAACGATCAATTTACCATGTGATGGTCCATGTTGTTTACATATCCTAGGAAAACATGGAAAACATTACATGAATCATTAAAATTAATGGATGGTCCTCTATATTCATGTCTCTCATGAAATAATTCCATCATTTCTTTGATAAGACCGTGCAATTAGAACGGTCATACTGGGGATAAGAAAGGAAAATTGTGTTACCCATGCTTATCTAATTGAGCACATATCATGCCTATGATAATGCATTGATCAACGGCCTTATTCCTTTTTGGATTCATGAATGAAGATACTGCTCTTGAAAACAACACCCTGATCCAACATGTCATCATCTAGTGACTATTATGGAAAATCATCTATGGTTACAACCCATGCGGGTCTCAAAATGACCTCCCCCTCCCAATACCTTTAGCATAGAGTGGTCAATACAATGGTCTAGGAATACTATTGACATGGTATGACCCTAACCCTTGAGGCTACTTGCGAGGGATCCAAATGATGAAACTAATGAGTTTTCATCATCTAAAGAAAGTTGTAGTAAATCCATTGGAACTTTTCACTACCACCAACCCCTTCGGATGCTTATCCTTGTAGCACAACAATCACCACCATCAGTATTTAATGAAGTTGGACCAACGATTCAACTGTGGATCCCTTCTAGTTTAGGGGCCACTGAGGAGGGATCCTTTCAACCATCGTCACAAGTACCATCCCACTGGTACCCTTCAATCGCCTACTATGGGTACTACTCATAAAACTTACACTTTTGATACCCATGCATGGAGAATAAGGAAGAAATGTTAGGAACGGAAGGTTCTGGAAAATCCTGATTGGGCTCATATCCCTACTCCCACTGACGATGTCTCCTAGTATATTCCATTAGTTACCAATGAGATGGCTCAAATACCTACTCACTCAGAACAATTTTGTGGGAATATTCTTGCAGTAGGCCCGGGGGAGGCACATATCCCCACCCCCATACATAAGGTCCATCAGCATATTCTAGTGGAACAAGTTGGAAAAAAGTGGGATCATATTCCAACTTCAATTGAAGATATATTCTAATATATAGTGGTGACCAAAAATGTGTAGGCTTTCATTCCTATGCACACTTTGATAAATTTTCATTACATATTAACAATGTATAAATAACTCCATTAACATATTTCATCACTAGTACAGATATAGGGATAGACACATATTTCTATCCCTATAGCTAGGGTAGCACTACACTTTGATCTGTATGAACAAGTGCTTTTTATAGAGCAAGCACACATTCTTGATACTATCCTATAGGATTATCAGCATATTCTAGTAAAGGATGAGGCATTGAAACGGGATCATATTATTGTTCCAACTGGGGTTCACCAAGTGGGAGAGGCACATACCTTAGGACAAGGTCACATTCCTATTAAAGAAGACTGGTGGCATATTCCAAGGTCCTGGGATCAGGCTTATATCCATATTCTAGTTGGGGCTCACTAAGTGAGAGAATCACATGCCTCGGGATAGGATCATATTTCTATCAAAGAAGACCATCAGCATACTCCAAATCCCTAAGATCATTCTCATATCCCGGTTATGGCTTGGGATCACCAAGTGAGAGTGAAACATAGATCAGAAAAAATTCATATTTATGTTAGTGAATTTACCTATAATATTCCAGTAGACCACAAAATCCAGGATCATATCCCTACTTTTTTAGAAAAATGACTACATCAACATCCTTCCAAGGCTATATAGAAGAAGGATTATATACCTTCTCCCATTTTGGAGTTCCATTAGCATATTCTAATGGGGAATGAATATTCAGACCAGGCTAATATTCTTGTTTCAACATGGGCTCACTAAGTGAGAGCAGCACATGTCTCGGAATAGGATCATCTTTCTATTGAAGAAGACTAGTGGCCTACTCCAAAGGCTCGGGATCAGGCTCATATCCTTATTTAGGTCGAGGATCACCATGTGAGAGTGAAAATTCCTTGGGTAAGGCTCATATTCCTGTCAATAATGAATAATATCATTGGAATATTCCAAAATATTCTCTATAGTGGACTCATATTCCCACAACACTAGACGGTTATCAATATATTTCAGCAACCATCATACAACAGGCTCAAATCCATACATAATTTCAAAAGGTAGGTCAACATATTCTGTCCATGATGTAAAATGAGGCTCATATTTCCAATATGCTCAATTTCAGTGTCCTTGAGGTTGTTTGAGACACATTTTGAACACCCCAAGGTCCATATACTCTTCAACAAAAGTAGAATGTGATCATTAATATGATATTCCTTATGGTAGTGTGGATATGGATCTCAGGGACTCTACTCTTGAAAACTATCATGGTTAACCTCCCCACAGTGATATCTCCCATGGACAAGGAAATCATCTCCTTACCTACACACCTTCATATAGAGAGGTGATAAAAACTCATACACATTCATATATAAAGGTTCTCGAAACACTGTGGTCAACATCATATAGTTTCCCCATCAACACTCCACAATGGTTAGCAGGTGACCCAAAGAAGAACCTTTTATGGTCTAGTCAGATAGAGGCATGCAAGTTTGATTAGGAAGAGGAAAACATTTATATATGGAGAGATTTATCCAGAAACAACCTCCCCACCATGTTATGGCCCCTCACCACTTCTGACTATGAGGTATCAGATGATCTAGTGAAGGAATTCATGCCTTATCTATACCAAAAATATATGGGATACCCATCAGTGATTGAAGGATATACTACTCCCTTATCTAGGATATGAGGGTCACCTTCATCCCATCAAGATACTCTGTTGTAAGATAGAGCTATCTACGATCTTCATGTCCTGGGACCCAAAATCATAAAATCATGGCATAAATCTATAACCCTTTAGTTGTCATTGCATCACAACTATTCATAATTTGATCTCTAATGCTTCACCATGTATCTATATTTAAGGATTGGGAATGTATGGGTTTTTTCACTTCACTATGCCACTAGAGTAGAAAATTCCCTTGGATACAGCATCCTGTAATGTTATAGCCTCTGGAGAAATTAGGGGATTGGGTAATGTGTGATCTAGTTGGTCATTACAATGAAATTATGCCACTTCAATAGTGTTTATACATCATTAACAGAGGAAGAGGATAGCCGAAAGATATTTGAACTGGTCCCCTCAAAGTATTGGGGAAATTTTTCATACTCGGAAGATTAAGTTGCAATTAATCCAACAAATCCACATAGAACTAACTCCCATCATGGACTGTCATTGCACCCAACTCCATCAATAGCACAGTTATGCCATATCAACATGTCACAAAAGTAGCTACCATAAGAGCCATCCAGGAGAAAACCCATCCCACTAGGCTGGGAAAATATTTACCACCACTGCCACACCTTAGATCATCAATACCTAAGAGGATCTAGGACATCTCAGTAGAAACTACAAAAAAACCTCATCCCACTAAGATGGGGAAATTTTTATCATATTTGACATCATCGGGTTCATCATCCCCCAAGAGGGTCCTAGGGAAATCAATGGTGGTTCTAGATCAACCCCATCCCGCTAGGGTGTGGGAATTTATATCTCAATGTCTTTGCCAAGAATCATAAAATCCTTGAATGGAATCATTGGGTCCTCAAAAACAAGATCAAAAAATTCTAATTATGACCTCAAATAATCCCTATCCCGTAGGTCTAGGGAAATTTCATCATCATCATCACCATAGAGGGACTCAGTCTTCCCATGTTTGGGAGGTAAATATCGACAATCGACATCCCATCTGTTCCACCCACCACAAGATGAACCCCTACTATTCGGATCCCATTTTGAAATCATGATTGAAAACTTCCTCAAAGTCACTATTTATGAAACTAAGATGAGAGGAACCTATGGTGAAGGCAATCAAACCCCACCAGGGTCACAAGCCAAAACGGGCCAATATGGCCAGGGGTTCAAGAAACAACCCTAATATAGGTAGTGCAGAATAATAAAACTGTATTGAGAGTAATGGGACAACTACCATTTATCTATATACCTCTATTAATGTCATCACCCTCAAAAAAATAGATAATGTAGATCAAGACACAAATGCAGAGGAACACAACATGGAAAATATACCCTGAGAGGAGGATCTTAATGAACCTATTGAGACTTGCACATTCCTGAAACCAGAGGAGGCTCCAAAATCTGGCACCTATGAATATCAAGTCTCCACATCTACAGCAAAACACAGCCTAAGATAAAGGTAAATGTGTTTCTATAGCCCAATCACCTCCCAAAAGAGCAAAAAATTCTTCCACATAGGAACAGTTTTCATGATATGAGAATGAGATACAAACTCTCAGACAACTCAATGAGGATCTACTCAAAGGAAACATTCCCATTGGATTTCATCTTTAGGAAGAGATGAATATTCTCCCTCCCAGAGCTGATCCCTTGTAAGAGTGACATATGATCATCAGACCGGCTCCAAATCTGGCATCAAGTCTATATAAATGAGGAAGTCAAAAATAATCATGTCTTCTTTCCATTATGGTGATAATCTCTCTCTCTATAGGGTGATCATTCAGTCTTAATATATATTGAGAATCAACGAGAGATGAAAACAGGGCCAAATCATCAAACCCCACCCACTCCCTACAGATGGTAGGAGGCTCAAATAGTAGTACCTATAGAAATTCTCAACATCCTTGAGTCCCTGGATACTCTAATAGAATCCATGGAAGGGTGATGTGCACATGTTTAGCCTGAGAAAAATCCATATCCCGAATGGGTTGATGGAACTTTTCCTCCACCCAACTTCATAAATCCTACCTTATCCACCTTTTATGGCACCTAATACCCAAAATAGCATATCCCACACTTTGTATCCCTATGTATCCCAATGATGGGTCCTTGATATCAATAAAAGGTTCCCAATATGAGGTGTTTTATACAGACTTTAGTAGGGACAGCCTTCGTTTTTTATAAAATCCTCTGGGAAGGATCAGTTGTAGGATGTGAAGACCTTCATCATTAATTCTTTTTCCAGTTTAGCTCCATGATAATTAAACCGACAATTCTCAACCTGAAGAACTGTAATAAATTCAATAATGATAGGGTTTCTAACTTCATAACTAGATGTAAAGGTTAAACCTATTCACTCAGAATCCCTCCCTGAAAGGAGAAATTTATGGAGATATGTGCTTAAAATCATTGAGATGAGTTGCATACACCTCTAGTACTAATGGAATATCTGGGTGGATTCTATAAGTTTGTAGAAATTGCAAAACAAGTTAAAGATTCCATTTAGAAAACCCGAGCTAAGTCTCAGATCATGACCTCAGCATAAGTAAAAAAGGCCCTATAAGGTAGAAGTTGTCATTGTTACCCTAAAACCAATAACAATAACCATTCAAATACCTAGGAAGGTCCTGAACCACCAAACTCCTCCTATCATGTGATATAAATAACAAAATTTCCCTCATTTGGAATAAAAATGACACAAGGGTCCCTTGATATTTGAGGAATGGATAAATAAATCATACTCCTTCTGAAATATGCAAGTCCCTGGTTATTTTCTTGAATCCATGTAAAATAATGAGCTCAAGCTTCCACAGCCTAGGACTCCCAAAGAGTTCAAACTCACTGATTGTCCCGAATAATACCCTTTATATAGAAGGATGGGCCACAATATCCAATATTTATTTGTCTTTAAATACTTCCTCCAAAGCATGGTCGATTCTAGATAGGTGATGTTGGATAACTCCCCAAATAAGTCTAACTACATAATCATCACCCAATCAAAAGATTAAGGTGATTCGAAAAAAGTTCTATCCAAGTGTGGGAAGAATCTCAACAATTGGATGACTCGAAATAAAATTGACTGAGCTCATGCTACCCTAAGATCACAGCTTCACAGACCCATAACTTCTCTATCCCCTAGGGAGGTTAAATCAGATATTCCTCCCAGAGTTGATTGAATCCATTTTATATAATAAGGGATAGAAGAATAAGAGTCATTTTTAGCTCCGATGCAAGCTCTTACTCTTGCATATTTCTTCCCTGCAACATCCAAAGCATGGGCACCACCCACCAAACGGAACCCTCGTCATATTAAGACCTCGTCTTCATATTTTTTTTAACATGATACACTTGGAATACATTTATATAATGATTAATATTCCTTTGAGTATGAGTTCCATGTACTTGGTTGGGGAGTCAGAGGCTGAAGGTGTAGGATTTGAGGATATAAGGGATAGCGTGGGCATGGAAGAATCCAATATTTTGGTCATCTCCCCATAGAGTAAATATAAGCAGCAAAGACCCAAAAGAAATCACTTCAGTGTTTCCAATAGAAACATGTAGGTATCTCAGAATCCTCCATGATCATTTTTGCTCAGTATTCCTACATGAACACCTAACGGGGGTGAGATTATTTGATCATCCTAGAAAATGGGGAAGGCCAGAATGACCTGCACCAATGGAAGCAGATGATCCCTAAACCTCTGTAAAAGCACGAGTTCCATCCACCTCAAATTACTTATCTCCTAAACCACATAATAAGGAGAAACCACGCCTCAGGATGCACCTAACTCTAGAACAAAAGTACAACATTATGAAGTAACTGGTGGTTGTCTCGGCTAAACTCTCAATCTTGGATGTGATTCATCTTTCAAAAGAACTCAAAGAGGTGCTTGTAGAATCCCTCTAGAGCTTATATAAGTTTAAGATATAATTTTTTACTATCGAGGTTTATCAAGTGGAGACCATTCCATCAGAATTCCATGTCACTGTCACGTTCATAGAGCAAGATCAAGAGGAGGTCATCTAGGGACACATTAGTCCCCTATATGTTTCAGGCAGACTCAATAATTTCAACATCTAAAGGTATTTTATTTAAAATGGTTCTGGGATCAACCTCATCCCAATTAAAACCTTTTAATGTTTAGTATATAGATGAGGAGACATATCTCTCACAGGTATGTTCATTCAAGGTAATGATAAGTATGAGAAAAGACCTCTCAAGAAGATAAATCTCAAAGCCCAGTTTGGGGATCTCACATCTAACACTGAGTTCATGGTTATCCAATAAGACACTGCATATAATGTCTATCTTTTAAGTCCTCAGATTCATATCCATGTGAATGTACCTTCAAAATATCATTAGTGTTTGAAATATCCCATCTATAGAAAGGTTGGCATACTACATGGTGATAGTTCCCCCTTCAAGTCTTGCAAAGCCACATATGTTGAGGAAAGCTTCTATAAAATGGAAGGAAAACAACCAATGGTGGATGGAAATATGTATATTATAGCCAAAAATGGATTAGGAACCACCCCTTAAAATCTATGGAGTATGATCGACAGTGATTATTTGTTACCCATAAATCTAGTTGAGGTAGTGGACTCAACCTCAGATGTCCAAGATCCATCTTTTTCTTGTGACAGTGTAAAATAAAATCAACTCTAGAATATCTATGTAATGACTCAGGTCGTATGGGATGACAATGTATCTTCTCATGGACACTCTCACCCCGATAGTGATGGAGAGAGCCTTTGATTTTGACTTCATCTGAAAATGTCTCCATAGTCTCATAAGGGGAAGAATAATAGTATAACCTCAAGAACACCCCTCCCACATTCATGGAAGGAATATCCATAACTATTGATGAGCTTAGGAAAGTAAATATGTGAAATAAATAACACCCAAGGCCTAAATTAATTATTTTCAGCATGAATCTCAAGGGGCAAGAGATATACATCATATTTCTAAAGCAAATCCAATATGTGTTCTCTTAAAACTATAGAGAAATTCCTAGAGGGAATTCAGATGTGGCTATGCACCATGTCGGCTTACCTAATGACCATTGAGGATTCATGTAGGTATCCATGAGGATTCACCCCTCTCATTATACCAAGATAGAGGTTGAAGTTTATAAATTGATCAAATCAAACTTTTTCAAAGAATTGAAATACTCAATATATATTTCCAACATCATACCAATCAAGAAGAAGAATGGGAATATTGTGGTCTACATTGATTTTAGAGACCTTAATCGACACGTACCAAAGGAAAAAATTTATATTTCTAATTATAGAAATCCTGATGAATTCAAATTTTGACTTCAAATCCCTTTCCTTAATGGGGTTATTTAGGGTACAACCAGATAAATATGTCACCTAAAGATGAGGAAGCCACTACCTTCATATCACCTCAGAGGATATTTTTTATCAGGTTATTCCATTTGGATTAAAGAACACTAGAGCTACATACCAAAACATCATGCATCATATCTTTAAACCCTTCTTGTTATTAATATTCTAATGTTATGTTGAATACCTGGTTGTCAAATCCCAAAGGTGATGTGATCACTTCACAGATCTTCAAATAGTCTTCGACAAGATGTGGAAGCATAGTCTAAAGATTAATCCACTAAAATTTGATTTTGAGGTAACATTAGGGAACTTACTAATATTTTTGGTATGACACCATGGCATTGATGTAAAACTAGAAAAAATTAGTTCTATTCTAGAAATTTCACCCACTAAGAATCTCACATAACTGAGGGGGCTCCAAGGGAACCTTGCATATATTTGGAATTTCATTTCCAACCTAGCTAGAAAATCTCTCCCCTTCACCAAGCTAATGAAAAAAGGTATACCCTATAAATGGTATGATGACTGCCAATAATCCTTTGAGAGTCTTAAATAGTATCTTATACACCCATCAATCTTGATGCCACTAGTGGAAGGAAATCCACCCATATTTATGTGGTTGTCATGGAATGATCATTTGGTGCTCTCCTTGCATAGAAAAATGATGTGGGAAATGAGAACAGTCTCTACTAACTCATTCAAATAATGATTCATATTGAGGCATGATACTATGATATCGAGAATAACTTCCTTTCACTCAAATTTGCAATATAAAAGTTGAGGCATTACTTGTAGCATCACAAATTCCACTAGGTCTCTCGTATTGATCCACTCAAGTACATCCTAGGTCTTTCCATGCTAACTAGTTTCTTAGGCTAATGGGTGGTCATCCTTCAATAGTATGACATCCATTTTGTGTCACAAAAGTTATTGAAAGGGAAAGCTGTGGATGATTTCCTTGCGGTACATCCCACCCTGGAAACTACACCAGTAGACATAGAGATTCCATATGAGAATATTTTATACACCTATAACACTCTCCAAACATGGTATATGTATTTTGATGGCACCTCCCAAAGTCCTATCAAGAAAATGAAATAAAATACAAATCTCAACTGGGTTAGATTAGGGATTGTATTTATCTCTCTAGAAAAGGAAATTTTTCCCTACTCTTTCCAACTATATTAAGGATACATAAATAATGAGGCTAAATACCAAGACCTCATCATTGGCTTTAAACAAGGCCTATAGATGAAAATAGACTACCTGAACATTAAAGGGGATTCTGAGCTAGTGATGAAGTGGATCAATAGAAAATATGCCATAAAAAAGAAATAACCTGCCCCCCCTTATTGGATATGTCATAAAACTAATGGAAGAGTTATCTTTTGAACCCGCATTGCATCATATTCCCCAATCATAGAATTCTCATACTGACGTGTGGGATAATACAACCACAGTCTTGGTCGATCCTGATTAGGAGAAAACAACTTTCTATATCACACATTGAAGAATGGTCTCATCAATCACCATCTGTGACATGCAATAAATCAATTAGGTCAACACCACCCAAGAGATTGATGAACCGATTTCTATCCCTAGATGGATGGAACCCATAATTAGTTATCTCTAAAGTGGGACTCTCCCAGAAAACCAAGCCCAAAGGGAATGAATTCAACACTGAGCAGTGAACTTTACTCTGCAGGATGGTCCAAATAAGCAGAGATCCCTCTACAAGAAAGGATTCAATGGAATCCTCCGTAGATGCATAGTAGAAAGAGAGATTCTCACTATCATGGAATAAGGCCACTTAGGATCATGTAGTTCTCTTCAGTCTAGGAACAAGATATCCCACAAAATCAGGAGGTTGGGTTACTACTGGATAACCATGATATAGGACTGTGTGGAATTTACCAGGAAATTTTTTTCTTTCCAAGTTCATTCAAACATCATCCATCAACCCATGGAATTTCTATATATAGCTAAATATTCCTGGCTATTTTTCTTATGTAGAATGGATATTGTGGGGCCATATCCCCCATCTACAGTTAAGTAATTTTGGTACATCCTTACTAAATGAGATGAGGCAATAAACCTCAAGGAATTCAAGGCAAATAACCTCATAAACTTTGTAAAGTTCCATATAATAACTAGGTTCAGAGTCCCTCTCACAATATTGATGGAAAATGACACCAACTTTTGTTCTATAGAGTTGAAGAAATTGTACTAGGAGTACAACATTGAGCCTAATCACTCATCCTTATATTATGCATTGTAAAATGGATAGATAGAGGCCTTTAATAAGACTCTATCAAATATACTCCAAAATATGGTGAATTCTGACAAGAAGTCTTAGCTATAAAATCTCCTCCATTATTTATGGGCCTACCATACTACCATGCATGATACCTCATGAGAAACACCATATTCATTGTTGTACGAAACTAAGGTAGTGTTTCCCATAGAAGTCCAGCTGCCTTCTATTTGAATATCCATTTGTGGAAAACACTAAAATGATGAGAAATATTGGAAGTGGATATATGAATTGGAGAGTCTTTATGAGAACAAGTTTCATACATTGCACAACATTGAATTCCATCATAATCGAATCTCATGAGCCTTCAATAAAAAGGTTTGTCTTTGTTTATTCCTTTAAGGAGAATCAGTGTTGGATCTCATAACTCCAATGACACTAGGTAAGAAAACTCCAAATCTAGAACCCAAATGGGAAGGGCCTTATATAATACATAATTTTCATCACATTGGAGATTACTCACTAACCATAATGGATAGGGAGCGGGTCACACCCACCGCCAATACAAGGTTTCTTAAGAAATATTTTTCATAGTTGTCATCAAGAGTCACTCATCCTGGAAGTAAGATTCTAAACTAAATAGTGTCTCTTTTCCCTACTATATGATGTTAAAATTGAATGGAATATTTCCTCATTTCATGATGCTAAACTTCATGGAAATCATCAATTCATCGATGATTCACTCATTCTGGTAGCAAGATGTTAAACTAAACAGCGTCTCTTGTTCCTACCGCATGAAATTAAAACTATGTAGAATATTTCCCTACTAAATGATACTAAAATAAATGAGAATCATTATCTCATTTATGATTTACAACACATGATTTATATCTATGTTAAAGAAAGATTAAATGTCCCAGTCCTTGTGTGAGAGTCTGAACCACATGGGGAATATCTTCATATAAGAACTACATGTGGATTAATTTCTACCATCATAGGATACATAGTGATGATGAAAACTCTATTATTGGTCCCAGATATAATATTACTTTTCTTCCACATCAGGTGACCTATATACTCACTACAAGATGTTAAACTGCATAGCGGATGTCCTCATCACATGACATTAAACTGCTTGGTTTCCAAGAAGTACACAAGGCTTGATTCCTTCCATCACAAGATTTTTAGTGACACCAAGAACTCCATTACTAGTCCCAGATGCAACTACTCTTCTTTTATGAATAGTAACCCATGTTCTTACCGCATGACGTTAAATTGTACAGTTTATGTCCTTTCCTTACAACATTAAACTAAACAAGTTTCTAGAACTATGTACGGATTGATTCTCATTCTAATGAGATTCATAGTGATTCCTAGATCCTATATACAGGACCATCTACCATATTAAACAAAATCCCCCTTTACTTTCTCTAATTTTCTCTATGTTATGAAGAACCTTTTCCATTCCTTTTTTCTCAAACCAGGAACAACTCACATGAGCTTAGGAATTTTGGTAAGGGCTCCCCCCACATAACTGAGACATATCAATTCACAAAAGGTTTGTCATGGTCTTGAATAAAAGACCTTAAAAGTTTCACCATGATTCCTCACCACATGAAATTAAACTTCACGAGTGATGTCCTTTGCATGACATAAAACTGCACACTACTATGGACCTTTCCCGAGAGGACCACTACCCTTGTTGTTGGTTTCCCACCACACCTCTATTCAAAAACTATGTGTGGCTTGATTTCTATTACCACATGATATTTAGTGACACCCATATCTCCAATACTAGTCCCATCCACCAAAAATAAACATAAAAAATCTCCCATCCTTGTATAAAGATCAGACTTGCATAGGGCACTTTCAAGAACTATGCATGACTTGATTCCCATCATCATAGGATATGTTGTGACGCACAGATCTCAGGTATCAGGTCCAACCTAAATATTCTATTTTCAAGTTAGGGAACCTATGTACTTGCTTCATGATATTAAACTACATGGTTTCTCAAGAAATATGTGTGGCTTGATTCTTTTCATCACAAGATATATCACAAACCGGATCTGGTCTCCATCAAACCTACACCAAACCCAGCTCGTGCCAAGGCCCGAAGGGCGTTCCCAATTCCCACAGGATGGAACAAGTGCCCGGGTATCATATAATGATGATTGGGAACGATTTACCTGATTTTATAAACATTAAACAACAAACAAACTCAATAAAACAAATCTGGATTTTTCAACTAAACCGTCTTTTACAAAATTTCAGAACTGAATTAAATAAGTTAAAACTATGTTTAAAGACCATTACAAAGGTACAAAACCAAATAAGGATATACCTAGAACCCTCAAAGCAAGGGGCACCACCCTCAAGCCATCTCTACAAGACTTCACCACCAAGGACCTGTCAGAAACCCGAACCACTGGAACTAAAAACTGTACCCAACCTACGACAAAAAAAATAACCAAGTCTACTTACACCCAAGGGTGTAAGTAGGGTGTGAGACAAAGCCCAATAGTATACCACCACTAATAGATTCCATGTGATAAACATTTAATGACGAAAATCATTCAAGTTTCCAAAAACATGAGATGCTAGTTAAAATTTCTAAAAGATGAAACATTAAATAAAAACAGTTTTCAGGTGGGCTAATTTAAAGAATAAAAACATTTAAAATAAATACCATAACTACTGGATTTTCCAGCCTCTCATACAGTATGCCGACGGTATGCACAAAATATCCAGTGAGCACAACCAATGGGAAATAACCCCTAGGCACTAACTAGCAGTGGGTCTCAGGTACATCGTATCTCGGTGAGAGTAACCATCAAAAATATCTATTCTCATGCACGAGCCACTAGTAGGTAACATACCCATAACATATTGGTCCCCAATCATCATCATCATAGTTTAGTTAGAGTTTTAAGCGTCAGTCTTGCTAAGTGAAACTGAGACCAAACCCCACAGATTCACTAGCATACTAGTACGCATCCACCCACCTAGATACCCGGGTTTTCCCTTTGTTCTCAAACAAGTTAAACAAGTCAATGAATATACTTTTCACATGAAAATATCATTTCCATATCATAAATTCACCAAACAGCCCACATGTATACAACACAAGTAACAAAAGTCCACTTTTCATTCAGATTGATTTTGAAATCTGATTCACACCAAAATAGCCCACAACACTTTTCACATTTCTTTAACACTTACACAAATCCATTAAACAATTTTATAAAACCATTCCAATATATTAAAAATATCATAACAGCCCACTCACTTGTTACATAATACCCTTTTTACCTTCAAAATCATTTTATCATCAAACTTACACGAAACAGCCCACAAACAAGTTTTGCTCCAACATCACAATTTATTAAAACATTTCAGAAATTTACAAAACATTATAAAAATATTTGACATCTTAAAAACTCACTTCACCTTTCAAAAACCCTTAATAGGTGAACACACATACCAAACAGTATAAAATCACCCTTTTCCCACTTTTTTTGACCAACTAAAACATTTTCAATTTTCATAAAAAGAACACAAGTGGTGTCAATATATCTTGAACACAAAACCCATTTCAAAACCACCAATTAAGACCAAAAAACAAACCAATTCCTATACAAAACATAATTGGAAGCCCTAGAGACATTTATAAAACCACTTTCAAGTTTGATAAAATCACCTTGAATAATACTACAAAAGATTCAAATGAAAACACACATTTTCAAAAAATGCTCTCAAGAGGTATAATAATGGTTTACACATAAAACCTATTCAAAAACCCTATTTTTAGGCCCACATGACACTAATAAATTACCAAACCATAATTTTAAGTCCAAAAAAGATTTATTAAACCAATTCCATATGTTATAAAATACACTCAAATAATACCCCACGAGTAACACATTAAAACACCCAATTTCAAGTTAAAATGCAAATATAAAATTGAACACTTAACCAAATCAATCATAAACTCTTTTCGCACAACACCCAACATATTAGGAATATGAAAAATGACTAAATACATCAAGGTAACTCATCAATAATTGTTTACACATGGAACGACCTACCGAAAGTGTCGAATCCCTCAAAACTTGGTGTGAAACATCAACCGCACCACTGCTGCATCACAAGGATGATAAATCCAACCCTGGACCACAATATTTAACCAAAAAGACACCAAATCAAACCATATGTTCGAAACCTAACTTCTGGAAATTTATAACATAATGAAAGAGGGAGGAAACCCTAAGGAGAATGAAGAAATTGAAGAGAGAAACACTTACTCAAAACAATCTTGAATAAAACGACCCAAAATCCACCAGAATCTGAATTTAAAAACATCCAAACATTCAAGTGAAGTTCGAACAAGGATTATGAGATCATTTAAAAACTATAATGGGGGAAAAAGAGGAATAATTGAGAGAGTTATGATGGAAATAACTTACCTCCTCAAATCTGCCCGATTTTAGAAACCCTAATAATTTCATCACTCAATATCAATGAAAACGAGCTCCAAAGAGGGGGTAAAGGCAATGGGAGCGCACCTAGGATTCTTAGTGTAGATAGGGAGGTATAATCACCTAAAATTATATTATAATGAATAAGATATTAAAAAATTAAAAAAACAATTTAAAACTGGAAAATGGGATTTCGGGTTGGCCCAATTCTCAAATAAAAACCCAAATCCCCCATGATTATGTATTTATAAAGGCTCCAAATTTAAATTTGGTATTAATATATCAGGGGAGGACATTTAGAAGTTGGAATTAGTGAAAAATATTAAAAAATGAAAAACTTATAAAAGAAACAGAATTTATTTTTAAATCTGGAATTGGGCTCACGGTTTGGCCCAATTTATGAAAACTATCCTATTCTCCATAAAACCTTTGGAAACCCCCAAAACAAAGCATTAATGGAAAATAAATTAAAAATAAATTTAAAATAAGTTATGTATGTGACAATTCTCCCCACCTTGAAAACTTTCCGCCCCATAAAGTCATAGCAAGGTCAAAGCAACAACCAAACCCCACTAGAAACCAATAGGTACTCCCTTTCCAGGTTTCACCCCCAAAGGCCAAAACACCTCCAGTGATAAATTAAGGAAGGATTAATCTCACAACCAAAACTTACACCACTTTCCTGAAAGGATCAATCACCTTCATACTTTATCCCAAAAGAAAACTCCTCAAACACTATTCGAACAAGACTCAAGAAATTCACCCAAATGAACAACAACTTTGAACAAGGTTACACTTACCTTACTTTAACTAAACCATTGGGCGCTCTCCAGTCCCAACGTTTACTCAAGGAATATGTTGGTAGCTAGATAGATCTGAACGATACTATATACACCAAGCCAAGACCATGGATAAATCTAAGTTACTAGTACGGGGGACACTCATATGCTCCCCACCATAAGAGAGAACAAATAATTTTTTTTCAAGACAGAATCAGGACACTAATAGGGGGAGGCTTGAACGGACTCCCTGGTATATAGGGTAGAATTCCATTCAAAATTTCCAAAGGAACATACATGAGAATAATAGTGGTTCTCCCCACCATAAGAACCAACCATCTTAACCGACCAGCATGGGTCAGCACAGAAAAACCCAAAAATTTCAAGATTTGGGAAGGTCACATGGTTAGTCTACATAGTTTGTGAAACTGTGAACTAACTGTTCTGATAAATCTTCCCACATGTATTCCAGGCACACAGTCACTCTTTATCATTCACAAACCATGTGCTCATCCTGTCTAGCCAAATTTCCAACCATTCTCCAAAGACTCAATGGAAACCAAAGGGGGAGGGAATGACATTGGGCGATGATATGGGTACAAGGCCCTCCACCTATTTCCACCAAAAGTGAACAACAGAAGAAAGATGATGATACCAGAGGTTTAAACTCTTCCTATCTTTCATATTTAAGATAGGAATTTTTACAAGGGTTTAAATGACCCTGTGATTGCCCTTGACTATGAGACAGCTTCTCTCCGAGACTTATGGCTGGAGCTTAAATGATTGAAGCATCTTCGGCCTCGTAGTTAGTCTTTGGAATCCCACTAAATGAGAATTCTTCTTTCGGTGCCACCAAAAACTACACCGCAATCCCGGATAATTTTTCCAGACATAACACATTCCAAACTCACTTTACCCTATCCCGATATTTCACTGAAACAAGGGCTAAGAAGATGCACACACATCACACCTTGTTTCTTCAGGTGAGAAACAATAGAAGTAAAGAACACCTACACTCACATTCCTCTAAAATGGATGATTTTGAAGTTTTTCCAAGGGAGACATTTTCCCAACATAACAGGGACTCTCATAGGATTTCCCTACTTTCACCTATACGGTCAATCAAGCACATGACATCATAAGGCATCACTGAACATGACTATTGCGACTAATATAAACAATACATGGAGATAGTCCTTATACAACATCCCCAAACAACACACAATTATAGAAAGTGGCCACAATATCCTATCATGACCATATTTCCCACACCGGTGGTTTAACATGAACTCATGCTTCAAAGAAACTTTAAAGAACCCAAAGGCCCTCTTAGACACCATCGAGACTCTCATCCACACTAACAACCCTAGACCACTTCCATCTTTGATGAATTAGGAAACTTAAGAAACTAAGGCCTCTTTTAACCTTCCACGAGAACTCTCCCTCTACAAGAGGATCTAAAAATAAAAGATAGGAATGAGCATAGACTCAATCAACAAAGATTGATAAAAGATTCCTTATATTGATCAACTGGATCATTTTCTAATGGAGAAACAATCTGTGTTGCACTTCAGTTATGCATTAACCCTTAATGGGGGCATACCTTATCCAATAAGAGAACCCAAGGACCCAACCAAGTTGGTACATTGGTCAAAAAATCCATAAACCAGATCCAAACATATGAAGGTAACCACCATAAAGGTTTCCCGAAACATATCTCAGAGGATACTACTAACCGGTACTTCTACCCAGCTTACCAACCAAACATAAACCCAAAACACAGTTCAAATAGGAGGGGTTCTTGGACTCAAAACATCCCAAAACATCATCATTTTCCAAAAACACATAATATAAGCCAGACCAAATAATTCATCAAGACATCATGTTTTTATTTAAAAACATTTCTTGAAAACAATCGTTTCATCGGTTAGCGTATCCACCAATGGTACCCCATGAGCCTTACACATGCATGTTTCTGTGCCACACCGGGAGCCCTCCTCATATCCATCCCAACACTCATCCAGTTGTGCCATCAACCATCCATCATCCCATATAACCCCATGCATGTGGTTGCTCACAGAAATACCAAAGGTTAAAAAAAATCTTTCCACTTTTCAAAACCAAAACGGTAATCCAACACATCCTTTTTCTCAAAACCGCTAACCACGAGATCAAAATACCAACTCTCATCTTAAAAAAACATTTCAGAAAGACACAACCATTTTGAAAATAAATCACTTTCAAGATATTCAAATCAATTTCAAAACATCTCATCCCATTAAAACACCCTTTGATTGTTTAGAAAACTCTATTGGAAACACTTTCCAAAACCAACATCAATATAGTTCCTGCTTTCAAAAGATGTGTAAGCAAACCATTTTCCATTTCAAAAAAAATTAGAAAATTCAGTTCCACCATTTCATTAACCAAACCATTCCCTCGTTATTTTAAAAACATTTCAAGAAAACTTTACTCTTCGTAAAACCAAGTCACTTTAAAACCAAAGTTCCATGATTCCAAAACTAAACCACAAAACAATGTGAGAGGAAACTAGTTTCAGTGGGTGACATGGAAATATAGTTAGAAACCATATTCCAATCACTTCACCATCACATAGAGTGTTCTATGGAATATCTCTGGCTCCACATGGCTTTCCAGACCCTGCGAGCTCACTGAGACCATTAACCCTACTCTCTTTTCATTTCCCCTAATCATCATCAGACCAAGAAAACCAAAATACATAGATAAATCCGGACTTCCCCTGGCAACTTGAATCCCAAAATTAGGTGTGGTGATAAAGAACACTACCCATAACTGGAATATCATGTCCCAACAATCCTAACTCTACACTTTCCCAACTATTTCCCAAACAACATGACTCAAATAGAGTGAACCTCCTCTAATACCATTTTGTCATGAACCGGATCTGGTTGCCATCAAACCGGCACCAAACCCGGCATGTGCCAAGGCTCGAAGGGCGTTCCAAATCCCCACGGGCTGGTACAAGTTCCCAAGTATCATATAATGATTATTGGGAACGATTTACCCGATTTTATAAACATTAAATAACAAACAAACTCAATAAAACAAATCTGGATTTTTCAACTAAAACCGTCTTTTAAAAAATTTCAGAACTGAATTACATAAGTTAAAAATATGTTTAAAGACCATTAAAAAGGTACAAAACCAAATAAGGACAGACTGAGAACCCTCAAGGAAAGGGGCACCACCCTCAAGTCATCTCCACAAGACTTCACCACCAAGGACCTGCCAGAATCCCAAACCACTGGAACTAAAAACTGTACCCAACCTACGACAACAAAAATAACCAAGTCTACTTACACCCAAGGGTATAAGTAGGGTGTGATCCAAAGCCCAATAGGATACCACCACTAATAGATTCCATGTGATAAACATTTAAGGACGAAAAGCATGCAAGTTTTCAAAAACATGAGATGCTAGTTAAAATTTCTAAAAGATGCAACATTAAATAAAAACAGTTTTCAGGTGGGATAATTTAAAGAATAAAAACATTTAAAATAAATACCATAGCTACTGAATTTTCCAGCCTCTCATACCATATGCCGATGGTATGCACAAAATATCCAGTGAGCACAAGCAATGGGAAATAACTCATAGGCACTAGCTAGTTGTGGGTCCCAGGTACCTCGTATCTCGGTGAGAGTAACCATCACAAATATCATTTCTCGTGCATGTGACACTAGTAGGGAACATACCAATAACCTAGTGGTCCCCAATCATCATCATCATAGTTTAGTTATAGTTTTAAGTGTCAATCTTGCTAAGTGAAACTGAGGCCAAACCCCACGAATTCACTAGCATACTAGTACGCGTCCACCCACCTAGATACCCGGGTTTTCCCTTTGTTCTCAAATAAGTTCAACAAATAAATGAATACACTTTTAACATGAAAATATCATTTCAATATCATAAATTTACCAAACATCCCACATGTATACAACACAAGTAACAAAAGTCCACTTTTCATTCAGATTGATTTTGAAATCCGACTCACACAAAAATAGCCCACAACACTTTTCACATTTCTTTAACACATCCACAAATCCATTAAAAAATTTTATAAAACAATTAAAATATATTAAAACTCTCATAAAAGCCCACTCACTTGTTACATAATACCATTTTTACCTTCAAAATCATTTTATCATCAAACTTACACTAAACAGCCCACAAACAAGTTTCGCTCCAACATCACAATTTATTAAAACATTTCAGAAATTTACAAAACATTATAAAAATGTTTGACATATTAAAACCCCACTTAACCTTTAAAAACCCCTTAATAGGTGAACACACATACCAAATAGTACAAAATCACCCTTTTCCCACTTTGTTTGACCAACTAAAATATTTTCAATTTTCATAAAAAGAACACAAGTGGTGTCAATATATCTTGCACACAAAACCCATTTCAAAATCACCATTTAAGACCAAAAACCAAACAAATTCCTATCAAAAAAATAATTGGAAGCCCTAGAGACATTTATAAAACAACTTTCAAGTTTTATAAAATTACCTTGAATAATACTACAAAAGATTCAAATGAAAACACACATTTTCATAAAATGCTCTCAAGAGGTATAAAAATGTTTTACACATAAAACCTATTCAAAAACCCTCTTTTTAGGCCCACATGACACTAATAAATTACCAAACCATAATTTTAAGTCCAAAAAATATTTAGTAAACCAATTCCATATGTTATAAAATACACCCAAATAATACCCCACGAGTAACACATTAAAACACCCAATTTCAAGTTAAAATGCAAATATAAAATTAAACACTTAACCAAATCAATCATAAACTGTTTTTTCACAACAACCAACATATTAGGAATATGAAAATGACTAAATACAACATGTTAACTCATCAATAATTGTTTACACATGGAACCACCTACTGAAAGTGTCGAATCCCTCAAAACTTGGTGCGAAACATCAACCGCACCACCGCCACATCACAAGGATGATAAATCCAGCCCTAGACCACAATATTTAACCAAAAAGACACCAAATAAAACCATATTTTCGAAGCATAACTTATAGACATTTATAACATAATGAAAGAGGGAGGAAATCATAAGGAGAATGAAGAAATTGAAGAGTGAAACACTTACTCAAAACAATCTTGAATAAAACGAACCAAAATCCACAAAAATGTGAATTTAAAAACATCCAAACATTCAAGGGAAGTTCTGAAAAGGATTATGAGATAATTTAGGAACTGGAATTGTGGAAAAAGAGGAATAATTGATAGAGTTATGATTGAAATAACTTACCTCCTCAAATCTGCCTGATTTTAGAAACCCTAATAATTTCATCACTCAATCGTGATGGAAACAAGCTCCAAAGAGGGGGGAAAGGCAATGGGGGCGCGCCTGGGCTTCTTAGGGTCGAGAGGGAGGTGGAATCACCGAAAAATCCATTATAATGAATAAGATATTAAAAAATTAAAAAAAACAATTTAAAACTGGAAAATGGGCTTTCGGGTTGGCCCAATTCTCAAATAAAAACCCAAATTCCCCATGATTATGGATTTATAAAGACTTAAAATTTAAATTTGGTGTTAATATATCAGGGTAGGACATTTAAGAGTTGGAATGAGTGAAAAATATTAAAAAATGAAAAAGTTATAAAAGAAACAAAATTTCTTTTTAAATCTGGAATTGGGCTCACGGTTTGGCCCAATTCATGAAAACTCACCTATTCTCCATAAAAACCTTTGGAAACCCCCAAAACAAAGAATTAATGGAAAATAAATTAAAAATAACTTTAAAATAAGTTATTTATGTGAAAATATATGTAGTTACGCCTAGATCTCCAATATCAGGCCTAACTACAACAATTGATGGGAAAAAATCCCCCTTCTATGTATGGGAAAGACCAATGTAAAGTGTTTTCCATTCAAGAACTATGTGTGTATTGATTTCTATCCTCACAGTATATGTAGCGAAGCTCATATCCCTGATTCTTGGGTCCGGTCGTGATAAAACAAAATATTCCCCAATCACTTTATATGGGTTAGACCTGAATTGGGAACTTCTATAAAAAAACTATGTGTGGTTTGATTACTAACATCACAAGATATATAGATATGCCCAGATATCCAATGCTAGGTCTATGTACAACAAAAAATGAAAAAAATTAACCACCAACTATATAAGGGTTGAGTTATACAAGCTCATCTTTCATACATATGAGTCAAATCTATATACATCTTTCTTTCACATATAATACATCTTGCATAATTTTTCACATTGGTTCCCACCACCTTATCATATGATGTTAAAACTAAAAGGAAACAAATATGTTATTACCATATGATGTCAAATTGTAAGTAAAATTCAATTTTCATGTGAAATTTAAACTTTATTCCAAATACATCCACACTACATGGTGTTAAAATATGTAGTCAATCACCTATAATCATTCCTTATCAAAGGGCCACAAGTTCCTGAGCCAAGTCAATCAAAGTATGGCGTGCTTCTGCTATATTTTAAACCCTTCATCCCATGAATCGCACTTCATGTCTTGAGTACCTTAAATGGAAAAAAACCTTTCATGGCTCTTAGAAAGGAAAATAGATCTATCTGATTGACTATGCTATTGATTCATAAGGGCTCATACCTACCAACTAGAGATATCTTGGATCTATTAAAATGGATTTATGATCCTTGCGATCCTGACATCACCATGGTGGAACTCAACACCTGAGGGTGTTATAGACCATCCCCAAAATTATTGTCCCATATCATTAATCATAAAATAAGAACCTCAATCCATTATTCACAACATTTTCATCTCCCTATCATAAATATATTGGATAACTCTTGACCTTTGGTATCCTAATTGGGCTCTTTTTAACATTACCCTCATTTTAGGTCCATGTGCATCGTGGCCTTAACTATGTGCACTTTGTTAAAATTTGTATGACCTTGAACTCGAGCCTTTTATGGTTCAAAACATGAGACCTTAAACTTCTAACTAAAGTGACACAAGACTTTTTAGTTTGAAAACCCGCGAAGGGTGGCCTAAGAAAATTTCAAGTCTTCACTCGCAAAACTCTTCATACCAAGAGTTTAGGAAAAAATTATGGTGTAAATAAATGATGCATAAATCTCATAGGGTCTACTTTGTGGCCCTAGTAAAATATAAGTCATGCTCACTAGGCCCCCTAGTCTAGGAAAAAGTTAGAGTAATGGTTTTTCCAATATCCTCATCGTGTTAATGTGTTCACTAGACAACGACACAAATTTTAGGGTGCTCAAAAACTTCTAGAATATTACATTTTCAATAAATTACCCTTCATGATTTGAGAGCCTCAGATCACCATAGACCTTCAATGTACCTTGGAAAAAGATACCTGGCTTCAGGACACCCTTTGTTTGACTATGCATGTATGTCTATGGATCCTACATATGTGCCTATAGTCATCAACCAAATGTGTTACTTTGAAAAAAGGTCTTTCTAATCCTTGTGAAACCTAACATAACTGTGGAAGAACTCAACACCTCAGTGTGTTCTGGTCTATTCTTGACATGATTTTTCCATATCATCCTCATGACTCAATCACTTTGAACCATGATTTATAATCCCTATATCCAAACTATTCAAGTATATTCAACATCCTAAATGTTACATCACTATGTTTTTTACTCTTTCTCAGATCTAGAATGTGACACTCCATTCTCAAACATTTTTATGGATCACACCCCATGATTTGAAACCACAGGGTATAGGGCCTGAGCTTCACAATTAAAGATCTATACTGCCCTAGGGCACTACAACCCTTCTTGGATGGATTTCTCTCCATACCCAACTTCATCATTTGAATGTTTGAGTCCTTTAAAATCTTTCATATACCTTGGGAAAGGGTAGGTAAACCTCTATTGGACCATGATATTGATGCATAAGTTCTTTAACCTACCAACCAAAGGTGTCTCCTCCTTACAGGAAAGAAACCCCAATCCTTTTGAGCCCTGGTTACACTGTGGAAGAACCCAGCACCTCAGGGCATTATGGGTCATCCATGGAACATCTTCCACATACCATATTCATCGACTCAAACTTTTGGGTTATTACTTACATCATCCACATTCAAACTATCCAGTTGGACTCAACTTCCCTAGTCATTCACCCTCAACCAATATTACCCCCATAAATCTTTCATAACCCTTGGAAAAGAGTGGACACCCTTATTTGACCATGATACTGATGCATAAGATATTTGACCTACCAATAAAAGGCATATCCTCCTTAAAAGAAAGGAAATATACACTAGTAGAATACTAACCTATACCAACGGTTTGGAACCGTTGGTATAGGCCTCCAAACCGTTGGTATAGCCTATACCAATGGTTTGGAGAACCGTTGCGAAGTAAGCCGTTGGGATAGGTCTATACCAACGGTTTTCCCAAAACTGTTGGTATAGACCTATCCCAACGGTTTACAAAACCGTTGGTATAAGTAATATGAAAATCTATTCCAACGGATATAAAACCGTTGGTAAATGTATTTCAAAAAAAAACATGTGCTGGGATTTGATCCCACGACCCCTTGTTTATAATCGAACGACTTAACCACTAAGATAACCTCACTTTTGTAAACATAATTTCATAAATATATATATATATTATCATAATTATTTAAAATTTAGATTTATATAATGTTCTCGGGTAGCAGACCTGGAAGAAATGAAAGAAGTTATCCCAACGGTTCTCAAAACCGTTGGGATAGACCTATCCCAACGGTTCTCAAAACTGTTGGGATAGGTGGAAATTTCTGGGAGGTGAATGTTGGTTTTGTGGGTGAGTTTTCCCAACGGTTCTCTCAAACCGTTGGGAAAGGGGGGGTCTTTCCCAACGGTTTGGGAGAACCGTTGGGAAAGGGGCCTCAAAACCCCCCTTTCCCAACGGTTCTCCCAAACCGTTGGGAAAGGGGGGGTCTTTCCCAACGGTTTGGGAGAACCGTTGGGAAAGGGGCCTCAAAACCCCCCTTTCCCAATGGTTCTCTCAAACCGTTGGGAAAGGGGGGTTTTGAGGCCCCTTTCCCAACGGTTCTCCCAAACCGTTGGGAAAGACCCCCCCTTTCCCAACGGTTTGAGAGGACCGTTGGGAAAGGGTGTATATAAGTGTTGGGAAAGATCCAATTTCCAGTAGTGATAATCCTCATGAGCCTCTAAAACACCATGGTAGAACATAGCACCCTAAAGTGTTTTGGTTCATCCCTAGAATGTTTGTCCCATATTCAATATTCCTCAATAATTACCTAATATGAATAATTTAAACTATATTGCACCCCAAGTTCTGAGATAAAAGACCCTAAACTACTGTGATATAAGGTCTGAGCTAAAAGACCCTAAACTATAGTGATTGAAGGCTCTATCTAAAAGACCCTAAACTACAGCAATGGAAGGTATGAGCTAAAATAACCTAAACTAAAACAATAGAAGGTCCAAGAAAAAAGGCCCTAAATTATAGTGATAGAAGGTTCGAGCTAAAATACTCTAGAATATAACGATATAATTTCTGTGTTAAAATACCCCAAACTACAGTGATATAAGGTCCAAGCTTAAAGACCCCAAAA